>CM044554.2:4357706-4957706 GCA_024416835.2 Perccottus glenii
CACGCTGGAGGGAACATGTCTCTCGGCTGGCCTGAGAATACCTCGGTATTGCCTCGGAAGTGCTTAAAGAAGTGTCTAGGGATAGAGAAGTCTGGGTGTTTCTGTTTAGACAACTTTCTCCGCAACCAGGCCCTGGATAAGCAGAAAAAAAATGGATAGATGGATGGATGGATAGATGGATGCTAGTTGCATTGCTGATCATTTTTAGAAGTTTCTTTATGTTAGTTTTAAAGTTTCTGATATAAATACATGTCTTTATAGCATTGGGCTGCCTGTTCCACTGTGTAGTAGCCTTAACTGCAAATGCTGACTGTCCAAAAGCTGAGTGACGAAAGGGTACAGTGCAGTCGTGTGGAGACTCTATACCTAGTGGAGAGCTCACAGAATAATAATTGACAAAATCCAATAAACAGCCAGTAGCCATTCCATTATAGATTTTGTGCACTAAACAAAGATTTTAAAATGGTCTAAAAGGTTTAAAGCTCATGAAGGTGAAGATGAAGTTTCCCTACAATAGATCAATGACTTTGGCTCACAGTTGCTTACTTATGTGTTTGTGTAGAGTCTCCAAACATTAAAAAACTATTTTGATTTAAAGCAACTGTGTAATTTTTAGCTAGGAACATTGTGTAATTTAAAATTTCAATAAAAAATACATTCTTGTATTGATTTAATAATTCTTAGACACACTGGACCCTAGTAGAGGTGTATGTTTTTTCTTCTAAACGGGTTTTGGATAGTTTCCTCTTGAAAACAAACACTAGAGACAGTCTGTAGTGGGATCTGCTTCCCTAGTTGGTAAAAATTACATAGTGTTGCTTTAAACATTATGTGAATGAACAATGTTTCCTCAAGTCTACTCAGTTAGGCAAAACAAATATTGAACAAGTTATTTCCAGCAAATTAGATTTGTTCTAATTAGTTTAAAAAAATATATATATAGCACTCACATTTTTATCTGACAGACTTTGCATTTGAAAATGGATTGATTATATAGTGATTATATAGTAATAATAATAATCTGATGCATTTTAAGACACACTACTGCCTCTAGTCTTTCGTTACCACATGTTCGAGTATACCAGGGATGGCAAATATTTTATTCTCTAAGAGCAACATTAGAAGCTGGGACTGTTGTGAAGGGCATTGCCAAAAGTGAACTCACGTATGCTTAATAAAAAGACTATCTATTCCTATTCTATACAAAGAAGTTAGTCTTGTACCGTGTTGCTTGAATTTGATTTCAAGGGAACGGTTTACAAGAGGAATGTTAACCAATCAGAGAAAAGCTGGACATGACACGGACAAATGCAACACTACACAGCCGTTTGTCAACATGGAATTCACGTTAGCGACGCTAGTTAACATGGCCAGCAGTAGAGTGGACACCAGAGCAGTTAACTTGTTTTTATACTTTGCCGATTATTCAAAACCGAGGTGAGAGAAATATAAACTGCCTCTCTGTAGCAGCGCTTCAAAATGTTGAATGTTGTTATTTATTTATGTATTTTTTTATATAGCACTTTTCCACCTGATGTAGTAGGCACTCAAAGCGCTTTACATACAGCTATTCAACAGTGTTACAGCTGGCAATGTAGGTTAAGTGTCTTGCCCAACGACAGTATGTGGGGGAGAGCGGAATGTTATGTTTTGGGATGTTTCGAGCGGGGATCGAGTTACTTGTGTATGAGACATATGCTGCAGACAAACTGCTTGTGATTGGTCCGTCCGCAAAATCACCAAGGAAGGTATTCGCTATGAGAAAAGGAGCAAGCTAGTGTAACTGTGCATTTCTGTTATATTTCAAAGAGCAGCTTAAACAACTTGCAGTATTAACTCTCATAAACTGACATCATTATTTACAATGTAAATATAGAGTGTTGTTTTGGGTTAATCTTTAGGTACTTAATACATTTGAATATTTTCTGTTCTTTGAAAGAAATCTAGTCTATGTTGGGCCTTAACAAGGGCCCTGAAATCTTTTGGTCTGCAAAGGTAAAAATAAGGGACTAATCCTTCAGCTTCAAAAGAAATTGGTCTTGAGACAGGCATCCCTGAAGCGCTAAAATGGTTGCCTTAAACTGTCTTAATTGTCTCTAATGGTGTTTGCTCTCAGTGCTCAGGCTGTTTGGCTCATTAGAAATTGAAGACTTGAAAGAAATTGTGGCTCGATGGGAAGGAGCTGGAGATTTAAGTCAACCCAGATACTGCACTGTCCCTCTTACATAACTACTGAAAGCCTCTTTATGTAACACAAGGCATTGGATTAGTGTCATGGCAGGCAGCTCGTGGTAAATTTTAACATTCGAGTTATCACTAAACACTGCACTCAGTTTCCAGATTTTAAAATCAGAATCTGTCTACAGAAAACCAACATACAATTACTGAAGAGCTCACACTCCCCGCAGCCAGCATTATGGTGTCATCTGTGATAGATTAGAGAGGCACTTTTAAATTGAAGTTCCCATCTAATGACACTATTGGCATGAACATACATAACATAATAAATGATGCTGTAAGAATTTTTTTGAAGCTTGCAGTTTGCACTGTTTTATTGTTATGTCACTTTCCTCTCAGTCATTTAGCAGACACTTTTATCCAGGCAAGGCAAGGCAATTTTATTTATTTAGCACAATTCATACACTGGGTAACTCAAAGTGCTTTACAGCAGGGGTCCCCAAACCCCGGGCCGCGGACTGGTACCGGTCCGTGGGTTATTTGGTACCGGGCCGCAGAGAAAGAATAAATAACTTACATTATTTCCGTTTTATTTATTATCTGAGTCTGAATGATGTTTTATTTAGAAAAATGACCGGATTCCCTCTATTACATCCATCACTCTTGACGCTTGTCCCGGTCACGTAATACGTTGCCGGCTTGCCGCTAAAATTAAACCTCCAAGCTTGCAAAAAGAGTAAAAACAAACGTCTTTGGAAAGTTTCTTTGCAAAGGGGAAAAGACTAAGTGAGGAGACAGAAGAAGACCATACGACTTCCAAGACAAAGTAAGCTGCATTTAACAGACAATAAAAAAAGAGTCCTACTTAAAATATGGATTTATAGCGACAGGTGATTCCAGCGCACCAAGCCCGCTCTGCATAATATGCAGCGACCGACTCTCTAATGAGGCAATGAAGCCTTCAAAACTGCTTCGCCACTTGGAGACCAAGCATCCTGCATTAACAAAACACATTTATTAATATATTTAGAAAATATTACAGTTTTTATGCTGCTTGTATAATTTTATTTTGTGTATTTATCCGCCACACCTTACAAACCGGTCCGTGAAAATATTGTCTGACATTGAACCGGTCCGTGGAGCATAAAAGGTTGGGGACCGCTGCTTTACAGGAAAAAAATACAATTTACAAGATTTAGATTAAGAAACATATGAAAAATTTAAAACAGAAGAGTGGAGATAAAAAACACAAATTTGTTGTGTAAGCGGAGCTAAAGAGGAAGATTTTTAACCTCCCTTTGAACATTGTTGTTGTAAGGCAAGGCTTGTTTTACTTCATCTGGGAGGCTGTTCAAGATTTTTGCTGCATGAAACTTAAACGCTGCTTCACCCTGTTTAGTTCTAAATCTGGGCACGAGCAGAAGGTCTGTCCCAGATGTTCTCAGAGTCCGAGGAGGTTCTTAAGCAACTAGCATGTTAGAAATATATTCTGGTGCTAAACCATTAAGAGACTTGTAAAGCAGCAGTGCTGTTTTAAAGTCTATTCTCTGAGCAACAGGAAGCCAGTGCAGAGATTTTAAAACTGGCGTAATGTGGTTGTACTTCCGGGTTTTGGTTAGAACCCGAGCAGCCGCGTTCTGAATAAGCTGCAGCTGATCAGCGGATCAAAGCAGTTGTTAAGTAATAGAAAGTCATTGAGTTGCTGATATACAACTTTGTCAATGACTTTTCCTAAAAATGGCAGGTTTGATATGAGTTTTTAAGGCCATTGGAAATATTCCAGACTGTAAGGAATTATTGACTATATCAGTGAGTTGTGGTAACAAACTGCTTAGTACTGATTTTAGAAATCTAGTGGGTAAAACATCGAGGCAGCAGGTGGATGAACTCAGGCTGGAGACAGTTTTTTCAATTGTTCTGTCATTAATGGGTGTAAAATGTGTTAACCCAACCAAGTGTCTCCTAGGTGGCTGCAGTTTTGTTTTATGCCCTTTGGACTGTATCACATGTTTAATGCCTTGAACCTTGTTGTTGAAAAACAATGCAAACTCATTTAATTTAGTGGTGGAAACTAATTCTGGAGGAAATGGAGCTGGAGGGTTTGTTAATCTGTTCACTGTAGCAAACAGGACACGCAGGTTGTTACTATTGTTGTTGATGATCTCTGAGAAAAAATAATTCTCTTGCTTTTTGCAAAGTTTGAGGCAGAAGGCTCCATGAAGCCTTCTGCCTTTCCGGCTCAGTTCCAGCCCTTAGTCAGCTCTCCGGCTTGGTCCCAGTTCCCGGCTCAACCCCAGTCCTCAGCACAGCTCTCCAGCTTTCTGTCTTTGTCTCTGTCTAGGTTCTTTAATAAAGACACACCAGCTTGGCTGGGCACCAAGTTTATGCCAGCTGGCATCATTTTGTTTAAATCAAATTGCTTTGCTCAGTTTTGGGAACAACACTGTATCATCCAATTTTAAATTTACATTCTTACCACATTGTGTGATTGGGATCCTCTCCTGAAGTCCTCTTTCGGATTCCAAAGCAAAAATCTTTGTTTGTTGCTGATTTCGTGTAGATATTTCCAACAATTTTTGCAGAAAGAGTTTGTAGTAGTTGTTTTTTCGGATTCCAAAGCAAAAATCTTTGTTTGTTGCTGATTTCGTGTAGATATTTCCAACAATTTTTGCAGAAAGAGTTTGTAGTAGTTGTTTTTTTCCCCAGACATGTTGAAAAAATAGACAACAAGGCTCCAGTCGCTCAGCATGTCCAACGTGTTGTTTAAAAAGAATAAAAATAAGTAAAAACATAAAAATCCAGTTAAAAGAAAGTGAGAAATAATGTAAAAAGTTGGCTAAATGTGGAGATAACTAAAAAGAAAAGTAAAGCTGACATGAGCGAAATGAGAGAAACGACTGCACACTCCGTTCCGCCATTCCGCATACACTTTAATGCTATTCTATCCATCCATCTTCTACTGCTTATCCGGTGCCGGGTTGCGAGGGCAACAGTCTAAGACCTCTCCCACAACACTTCCCCCAGCTCTTCCGGGGGGATACCTCCCGAGTGGCTGAGCTCCTCTCTCTAATGGAGCGCCCCGCCACCCTGCAGAGAAAGCGCATTTCGGACGCCTGTATCTGGGATCTTGTTCTTTCGGTCAGGACCCAAAGCTCATGACCATAGGTGAGAGTAGGAACGTAGATTGACCGGTAAATCAAGAGCTTCTCTGGAGAAGCTGCACTGATCCGTCTGTCAATCTCGTGCTCCTACCTTCCCTCACTCGTGAACAAGACCCCAAGATACTTGAACTCCTCCACTTGAGGCAGGAGCCCTCCACCAACCTGAAGGGGGCAAGCCACCCTTTTCCGACTGAGAACCATGGTCTCAGACTTGGAGGTGCTGATCCTCATCCCAGCCGCTTCGCACTCTGCTGCAAACCGTCCCAGTGCACACCGAAGGTCCTGGCTTGATGGAGCCAACAGGACAACATCAGAGACGAGATCCTGTGGTCCCCAAACCAGACTTCCTCCAGCCCATGGCTGCGCCTAGAAATCCTGTCCATAAAGATAATGAACAGGATCGGTGACAAAGGGCAGCCCTGTCGGAGTCCAACATGCACCGGAAAAAGGTCTGACTTACTGCCGGCAATGCAAACCAAGCTCCTGCTCCGGTCGTACAGGGACCGAACAGCCCTTAGCAAAGGGCCTCGGACCCCATACTCCCAGAGCACCTCCCACAGGGCGCCACGAGGGACACAGTCGAATGCCTTCTCCAAGACAATTGTAAATTCTTTGAGATAAGACTCTTTATCCAGCTCTCCCGAGAACATTTTCTGGCCATCTGGTTGATCCCGGAATGCTTTCATCTTCCAGCCTTGAGACTTCTGTGATGGGCACATACAGCCATCTAGTGACCAAATGGACGAATGACTCTGACATCACATAAAATGTACATTCTTGTTTTACATTTACATTTACATTTATTCATTTAGCAGACGCTTTTATCCAAAGCGACTTACATTACATTACCAGTGTTACAGTCACTGGAGGCAAGGTGGGTTAAGTGTCTTGCCCAAGGACACAACGACAGTATGAACTGTGGGGAGAGCGGGAATCGAACCGCCTACCTTCTGGTTGAAAGACGACCGCTCTACCCACTGAGCTACTGCCGCCCATAATTTTAATTAAAAAGAAATGTTTAAATGATATGGGATTAACGCTGTCAACGCACATATTGTTCCTTACAGGGTTGCTCCCTGACCGGGATCAAAAGACTGCTTTCTTTCATTTTACAGCTTGCAGTTAAATGAAAACGTTGAAGGGATATATATATGTTTCACCATGCGTAAATATGCATTTTATTTGTAAACTCTACAAGGTAAATGAATTTTTGTGCAATGAGTTATGAAAACTAAAAGAAATTACATTTGTGAACCAAATGGGAAAGTTAGTGCCAGTTAAATTCTTAAACTTTCATTCCCAAAGCAACGCCCTTTCTCCCAAAAAGCGCCTGAATACCCCTCTCCTCCCTCCCCGACGACGGTATAATATTGGCCGCCGGCCAGAAGCTCTTTCTTTTGTTCCCTCTTCTGTTCTCTTTTCCTGCAAGACATCATACTGCTTCGTCCTATCCTGTAACTTAGCATTAGCTTTGCTTTTCATTTTTCTTAGGCCACGTGACACACGCCGGGTCAAATGTGCAATTTTCCTTACCTAAAAATATGCGGATTGATTTTGTTTTGATATCTTTGAACCGCCGAGTTAAGTGATCACGTCACTTCTATGCGACGTAAGACATTTTTGTAGTTTATTGTACCAAGACCGTGCGCCTGCTGAGATGAATTTTGACTGAACAAAATCTCGCAAAAGCAAGTTTTAAACCAAAGAAAGACAGCTTCTCAGACTTTCCCAGTGACTCCAGAAAATACTTCTTTTTTATCCGGAAGCCTGATGCAGCGACGGTACTACTTCGCCCGCTCTACTAAAGCCGCCCAGCGACCCCGCGTGGAGTGGAGTGTACGTGCAGACATCTTTACCGTGGTGGACTTCCAAAACCAGGACGGACAACGCCAGAGTGGGAAGCAACTCTTTGTGCTCTCTGACGACTGCCGAACTGGGCCAGAACCAGCCACTTACAGAGTAAGCAGCCACGTGACACATGCAAAAGAGCTTGGCGTGATTACTGTTATAGGCTTAGTAACATCAGACCGTAACATCACCTTCTATCTATCTAAAACCCCCGTTCGTAGTCTCAATGATAATAGATTTAAAATAATACAACTTTCCCTTTTGGTTCCCAAATCCTTTATGAAGAATTGTTTATTGTTCTTTTTATGTTTATTATCCTCATTGTTTTACCATAACTATATCATTCTCATATCCAATGCTTTATAATTATTAATTTGCATAACTTTGTTTAATAAAACCCCATGAAAATTCATATCTTTGTAATGGTTTTTACTTGTTTATATTAAGATATATACGAAAACAAAAAAAATTCTCCTCCTTCAGAACATTATGAGACTAAATCTAACAGTTTCTTTGGACCTGTCAAAAACCAAGGTGGTGCCCCCTTTAAATAGAAATTCATTTTAAGAAATTAATATTAATATCAAAGTTAATTACCTACTGCCAACATATTTGCTACATAATTGGTGCGGCCCGCGTGAGGCTTACAAGTATATTTCCTTTATATATATATATATGAACAGTAAAATCATTATAAAAATCATTAATTCATATCGAAGGCTTTTATAAATCCAAATCGCTGTTCACTGGAAGAGCTGTGTTTGTCTTGGCTGATTATTTGAGCAGTGTGTTTAATGTATTTGGTGTGCTGTTATTCGGTAAATGTGTTAGACGCTGTTGAAATTGTGTTAGTTCAAAATTGTACCAGCTGGCTGATATTGTTTTGAATTATGATTAATATTGTACGTACGTTTACGCTGACGAGCGTCCATTATAAGCATTAAGGGATTAATAGCTGCGTGTTACCAGTATTAATCAAATGCTTATCAAATTGTTGGAAAGTCTGCTGAAAAGCTCAGAGACTTTGTTAAAGTTGCATGCATGCTAACACGCTACAGGAGTGTGTTTTAATGAGGTCTAAAGACAATTATTAAATTGCCGCGTTGAAGCGGAATTTATAACTTAATTGTCTTTATCACAAGTTTCTTACATTCATTCATTCATTCATTCATTCATTCATTCATTCAATGAATGAATGAATGAATGAATGAATGAATGAAAGTTTCTTACAAGTTACTAAAATTTCCACGTTTGTACCAGAATTTTTAAAGTATTACTTGTCTTTTCTAAAAAGTTGAATCATTAGTCTGTTGTTGTCAGACGGATTAAACTTGTTGACTACTGGAGATTTTTAGCGGCTTAGCTAACTGTGTCAAAACTCCACCGGATGAACACAGCTAACAAAGCTGTGTGCCTTTGTGCAAAACATGCTTGTGCATAGCGCTGCTGTGTAACTGCTGTGTGCTTTGTTGGACACCCCCACCCCCACAAATCAGGACAAAGTACACAGATTTCCCCAGGCATGCTATCTCAGGCAACTAAACAAATAGAGTTCCTGAAAACACAGCAGGAGGCTCTCACTCACCACAGAGACCTAGACCGACTGCTCATTGACCAACTTCAAACACGTATAACCGAAAGTGCCAAGGTGCAACCAGGTCAGAAAAAGTTTAAAAGCACTCCGAACCTAGAGCCGGTTACCCCGGTTTACTGACCTGTTAGACCAGAGGAGAGCTCCCAGGAGGGAGTTACCTCACTAACTAATCGACCACTAACTAAGGTTTCGACCTCAACAGCTTTGCTTTGACGCAACGAAAAGAGGACGAACCGGAGCCGAGAGCCCGGCCTTCTTTCTGCAAGCTACCACACGTAGGCAATCGGACTTTGTCCCACAACCAGCTCCGACGCGGAGACATGTGGGCTATAGGTCTCACCGACAGAGACCTTGACAAGCTCGCGCGCCATATCACTAGCTTTGAGCCCCATCAAGGAGCGGCTCACGACACTAGCGTGTACCTCAGAGATATTGAGTTCTATCTCCAAAGAATACCCAACGCTAACGTTGAGGATAGAATCTTTTTAATTAAACTAACATCAAGCAGAGATGTTAGTAGTTTTATTGAACGTCAACCTCCTCAAGTCCAAGCTGACTTTGACCTCCTTCGTGAATCCCTCATGCTAGTCAGACTCGATGTCCAAGTCAATACCATTAACAACGTTCTTTGGTCCCTAACGGGAGTACAAAAAGAATCACCCAAGCTGACCGAAGAAAACCTGAGATCGCAACAAACAATACCCGACGTGTGCCAGGTAAGTAATGACTACCACCTCACAGTACCTCCGCGTAGCATCATGTCCATACGTCTAAAAACCTTCACCGGACAACAAGTTAACTCCTCACAAGCGTTCTTCCAACCGTCGCCTCTGTTCTTTGAGTTAGGTTTGTCTGTCCAGGCAACACCCCTAGTCGAGCTCCACTCTCGATCGACACACGTGCTAGTCAGAACCCCACTGCAGACAGCATTCTCGTCCCAAAGGCTACCCCTTTGGGATGGCTGGTAGACGCCACTATCTGTAGGGTCGATATGGCTGATGAAATGGTCTTACAGACAGTCTCCCTGCTCTTCATTGATTCGGATATAGACTCAACCGCGACGATACCGAGAAACGTCACCACAGATGGACCGGTAACAACAAAGCCTGATGCTAAGATCTCTCTGGAAAAATGTAAATGGTGTAGAAAGAAGGTAAACTATGTGGGCCTTCTAGTTGGCGCTGCTGGTGTTGAACCTTCTCAAGCCACAGCCTCAGTTCAGGCCTCTATCATGGCTCAGTGGTAGAGCGGTCGCCCTTCAACCGGAAGGTAGGTGGTTCGAATCCCGCTCTCCCCACAGTTCATACTGTCGTTGTGTCCTTGGGCAAGACACTTAACCCACCTTGCCTACAGTGGTGTTCCAGCTGTAACACTGGTGAATGGAACCTTAATGTAAGTATAAATCATAGATATTGCACAGGCCCATCTTCAAAACATAAATTGCATAAGGTGAAGGTCACATATGATCACATGATTGTCTTTTAATCACCATTTCAAATGTGTTTTAAAATTACGAAAAGTTGTGTATTCCCTCACTGAGAGTGGAATACTGTTCCAAAACATTGAGCCCTGAAATGAGAGAACATTTTGACAAAATGATGCACGTCTGAACGGGAGCTCACAGTGACCTCTGACAGAGGCTCGCGTTACTCTTGAACCAGGTCCACTAAGAGATTTCTGTTTGATAAACTCATTCAGCGGGGGAGGAGCCAAACCATGAGTAACTTTGTAAACCAAACAGGCAGATTTAAATTTCTTAAAATTTGAGAGGCTTAATAAACTATATTTATCAAGAATATGTCAGTGGTGGTATGAAAAAGGTTTCTTGTCTAAAACTTTCAAAGTCCTTTTGTAGCATGATTCAACAGATCTAATAACAGAAGAACTAGTGTATGACCAGCTGCTAATGCAATACTTAATATGAGACAGTATCATTGAGTGTAGGAATGTGACTGCTGCTCTGTCTGTCAGGGATGCTCTAATATGTTTTAAAATTCCTTATATTCAAATTTGTAGTATTTACAATGTTTTTAACATGCTTTTGAAAGGATAATTTTAAATCTAAGTAGACCCCAAGGTATTTAAATGCTTCAACATTTTGTAGTTCTTGTCCCCCCAAATCGACCCTTACTGGGAATAAAGGTGTTCTTGGTTTGGAGAAGAACATGGATACCGTCTTTTTAACATTCAAGCATAAACAAGAATCAGTTAACCATTTCTGTAGATCATCTAGACTCTAGATTCTAGAGCTTTTGAGAGTCGTTGGGCTGCTTCATGTGGATTTTTTGCATAGGTAAAAATTACTGTATCGTCAGCGTACATAATAGTGTCTACATTTTGACACACATTAGGCAATTTATTAACATAAAGCGAGAACAGTAGTGGGAAAACTGGTTGGGAAAACTCCCATGAACCCTCCATCACCCGTATAAAGCAGGTCCAGTGTTCCACAACCGGGACAAAACTACATGAAGGTGAACATGGTCAATTAAGATCCAATGTCTCCAGCCACCCTTGGGATATGGTTAAAGCTTATGCCAGAGGTTGGAATTAAAGATCTCTCTGACAGGAGACTCGGCCAAATGTTCCGATTCAGACCCCCACAGTACATTTGGATCTGCCGAGTCTTTACAGCTTCCTACCCCACTATCGGATCCAACTCCCCACCAGGTGGAGATCAGTTGACAGCTCCACCCCTCTCTTCACCCATTCCTCCCAATCACTCTCCTCCTAGGTATCTTCTACTATTGTCAAATTTCTGGACAAACACCCCTCATTTTCTTTTTGCAACATTTCAAAATTTGTGGATTCCATACATTTTCTATTTGCTTATTTTTTTAATCTGCTAACATTTTCTTGCTCTGTTGTGAGAGTTTACTGCCAAAACAAATTTCATGAAGACATTTATGAATTTTCTTGTGATCTGTCCTTGTAGAAATCACATTTTGCAAAAAGCAACATTAAGAGTAGCCAGTTAAAGAGTCTGTCGTAGACAAAACAATTAACAGGTGATCAGAGGTCAACTGGCAAGGCAAGGCAAGACAATTTTATTTATATAGCACAATTCATACACTGGGTAACTCAAAGTGCTTTACAGGAATAAAAGACAATTTACAAGATTTATATTAAGAAGCATAAGAAAAAAAAATAAAAACATTTTAAAAAGAAGAGTGCAGATAAAAGAAAAAACAAACACTTTAGGTTGTAGTGTAGGCGAAGCTAAAGAGGAAGGTTTTTAACCTCCCCCTGAACATTTTTAAAGTTGTGGCTTGTTTTACTTTATCTGGGAGGCTGTTCCAGGTTTTTGCTGCATGAAACTTAAACGCTGCTTCACCCTGTTTAGTTCTAACTCTGGGCACGAGCAGAAGGCCTGTCCCAGATGTTCTCAGAGTCCGAGGAGGTTCATAAGTAACTAGCATGTCAGAGATATATTCTGGTGCTAAACCATTTAGAGACTTGTAAACCAGCAGTGCTGTTTTGAAGTCTATTCTCTGAGCAACAGGAAGCCAGTGCAGGGATTTTAAAACTGGCGTAATGTGGTTGTACTTCCTGGTTTTGGTGAGAACCCGAGCAGCCACGTTCTGAATAAGCTGCAGCTGTCTTAACCCTCGTTTTGAGAGACCAGTGAGCAGGCCGTTACAGTAATCTAACCTGCTGGAGATAAAAGCGTGGATAAGTTTCTCTAAGTCTGGTTGAGACATCATCCCTTTGACTCTGGAAATGTTTTTAAGGTGATAAAATGCAGATGATGTAATTGACTTAATGTGACTGTGGAAATTCAAGTCTGAGTCCATGATGATCCCTAGATTTCTAACCTGGTTTTAGTTTTTAGAGAAAGAGACAGAGGTGACTGCTGACACTTTCTCTTTGTTTCTGTGGC
Organism: Perccottus glenii; assembly: GCA_024416835.2. Taxonomy (NCBI): domain Eukaryota; kingdom Metazoa; phylum Chordata; class Actinopteri; order Gobiiformes; family Odontobutidae; genus Perccottus; species Perccottus glenii. Next base: position 4,370,368 of record CM044554.2, read on the forward strand.
CCAAAGATGATTAGTTCAGTCTTGTTTCTGTTCAGTTGGAGAAAATTATTTTGCATCCACATGTCAATCTGTTCGATGCAGTGACACAGTAAATGGATTGGTCCATTTTCACCTGCTGTGAGTGAAATGTAAATCTAAGTGTCATCTGCATAATTATGGTAGGATACGCCACAGCTGCGTATTAACTGGCCTAAAGGAAGCATGTAGAGATTGAATAATAGAGGTCCCAAGATAGACCCCTGTGGAACCCCACATGTCAGGGTCATTTGGTCTGACACACAGTTACCAACCGAAACAAAGTACTTCCTGTCTTCAAGATAGGACTGAAACCATTTAAGGGCAGTTCCAGTGATACCTATCCATTCCTCTAATCTTTGTGTCAGGATTTCATGGTCTACTGTATCAAACGCAGCACTCAAGTCCAACAGAACTAAGACAGAGACTTTGCCTGCGTCAGTGTTCATACGGATGTCATTTGTGACTTTGATAAGTGCAGTCTCAGTGCTGTGATGGGGCCTGAATCCTGACTGAAAAGGATCAAAGCAGTTGTTAAGTAATAGAAAGTCATTAAGTTGTTGATATACAACTTTTCGATGACTTTCCTAAAAATGGCAGGTTTGATATGGGCCGATAGTTGTTGAGCACTGTAGCATCAAGACTGCTCTTCTTTAGGAGAGGCTTAATGACAGCAGTTTTTAAGGCCCTTGGAAATGTTCCAGACTGTAAGGAATTATTGACTATATCAGTGAGTTGTGGTAACAAACTGCTTAGTACTGATTTTAGAAATCTAGTGGGTAAAACATCGAGGCAGCAGGTGGATGAACTCAGGCTGGAGACAGTTTTTTCAATTGTTCTGTCATTAATTTGTGTAAAATGTGTTAAACCAACCAAGTGTCTCCTAGGTGGCTGCAGTGTTGTTTTATGCCCTTTGGACTGTATCACATGTTTAATGCCTTGAACCTTGTCGTTGAAAAACAATGCAAACTCATTGCATTTAGTGGTGGAAACTAATTCTGGAGGAAATGGAGCTGGAGGGTTTGTTAATCTGTTCACTGTAGCAAACAGGACACGCAGGTTGTTACTATTGTTGTTGATGATCTCTGAGAAGAATATTTCTCTTTCTTTTTGCAAAGTTTGATTGAAAACATGCAAATTTTCTTTGTATACCTCATAATGAATTAAGAGTTTCGATTTACGCCATTTTCTTTCGGCGTTTCGGCATTCCCTTTTCTGTGCCCTGACAGAGTGAGCATTGCTCCATGAAGCCTTCTGCCTCGTCCTGATCACTTTAACCTTAACAGGAGCAATGGTGTCCATAACATTTAAAACACCTGAAGTATAACAATTCAACAAATCATCAACCTGACCTGATGAGGCATTTTCAAACCTGATTGCCTCCACTGCTGTCTCTTATTGAAGAAATACGGAAATGTGTTTTCACTTCAGAGAATAAATACAACATGTAATTCTGCGGCGCTGCTCCAAATTAACACAGGCTGCCAACCTTCTGCTCATGGATTTATTTGTTACAGTAATTATAGTGCACTTATAAATCTGCTCATCTCAGATGGAAAATGAGCATGATTCATTGACGTGAAAATGACTCACACAACCTTTTCATTAAAAACAAGAAGAAACATTTTACCTTTAAACAGAAAAGAAAAGTGGTTAACTTATGCCACAACTGTATTATACTTAAATTCTTTAAATAAAAACATGCCCCATTTTGCCTTGACATTCTGTCACCCAGCTACTTACTTACTGTATCCTAACTTCTACTTTGTTCTCTCACTTAGAATAAATAACCTTTTCAGAAGAAAATCCACTCTTTCTGTAGATTATGAATACTTTACATTTTGCTTGACCCATGTGTCTCCTTATACCAAGCAGTTCTAGGAACAATTAGCTTCCAAAGCAGAAGGCAGAAATAACAGAAGTGGCCCAAAACTCTGCCGCTTGACTGATGCCAAGGTCTGTAATTAGTTTTAAATGACTGCTCCCAATTTGTGTGTGTTCTGGAGCTTTTCTGGGCTTCACAATTCCTTTTATCAAAGTGTTAGAGTGAACACTCTCCGTCAATATGATGAACATACATACACCTGATTTAAGTGCATAAGACATAGGGGACTATCAACAAGACTGAAAAATCTATATTGATTCATGGCTGTTGTTCTTGACACAAAGGATACAAGTGAAATTGCTGGAGTCAATTACTGCATCACTTGTCTAAAAAAACAACAACAACATACAATCTCAATTCTAAAAAAGAAACAAAGCTGACGTTCTTGTGCTTTGTGGAAAGCCCATCCATCTTCTACCACTTATCCGGGGCCGGGTCGCGGGGGCAGCAGTCTAAGCAGAGACGCCCAGGCTAACCCTCTCCCCAGACACTTCCTCCAGCTCTTCCAGGGAGATACTGAGGCGTTCCCAGGCCATCCGAGAGACATAGTCTCTCCATCGGGTCCTAGGTCTTCCCCGAGGTCTCCTCCCAGTGGGACATGCCCGGAACACCTCCCTAGGGAGGCGTCCAGGAGGCAAGACAAGACAAGACATTTATTTTTGTATAGCCCAATATTACAACAACAGTCGCCTCAAAGGGCTTAACAGACTGCACTAGACAACATCCCCTGTTCTTAGACCCTCCATCAGGGTAAGAAAAAACTCCAGAAAACCCAGCCGGGAAAAAGAGAAACCTCAGGGAGAACCACAGAAGGAGGGATCCACTCCCAGGACGGACAAGGCAGTGCAGGAATGTGTCCAGGACTGTTGAAAAATACATAGAAATAAACAAACATTTTCACATATAAAAACATTCATATTGGCAGTGTCCAGTGTTCACTCATAGGTGAGAGTAGGAACGTAGATTGACCCGTAAATAGAGAGCTTTGCCTTGCAGCTCAGCTCCTTCTTTACCACGACAGACCGGTACATCGACCGCATGTTATAGGAATTCTATATCCTTATGTTATCCAGAGAGACATGTAGACAGTGTATATTTAAAAAGCAAATGGCCAGGTTTAATTCTTGCAAGAATGAAGCAAAAGAACACAAACATGTGTCAAGGGTACAGAGTGAGGTTTTTGCTTCGGGAAGTAAACAAAACATGAGATTTTATATCACTGCAGTGAAGGCTGTTAGGAGGCGTATCTTACATACACCCTCCCCAAGGCCCCAGCTCCAGGTGCAGAAGTCCCGTGGCAAGTCATGTCTAGTCTAGATCCAGAAGGACATAAATTTGACATGACCTGAAGAGGACTATGAGCACCCAGTAACTATAAACAATAGCAAAAGCTGCACGATCCGTCTGTCAATCTCATGCTCCTTCCTTCCCTCACCCATGGACAAGACCCCAAGATACATAAACTCCTCCACTTGAGGCAGGAGCTCACCACCAACCTGTAGGGGACAAGCCACCCTTTTCCGACTGAGAACCATGGTCTCAGACTTGGAGGTGCTGATCCTCATTGTCATGTTCAAGAAACCAATTTGAAATTATTAGAGCTTTGTGACATGGAGCATTATCCTGCTGGAAGTAGCCATCAGAGGATGGGTACATGGTGGTCATAAAGGGATGGACATGGTCAAAAACAATGCTCAGGTAGGCCATGGCATTTAATGCCTAATTGGCACTAAGGGGCCTAAAGTGTGCAAAGAAAACATCCCCCACACCACTTACACCACCACCAGCTTGCAAAATGGTAACAAGGCATGATGGATCCATGTTCCCACAGGACTGCCGCATACTGGATGTTTTTCTCTTTTCACACCATTCTTTGTAAACCCTAGAAATGGTTGTATTGTTGTTGGTTGTTCTTGCAAGAATGAAGCAAAAGCACACAAACATGTATCAAGGGTACAGAGTGAGTTTTGCTTCATTCTTGCAAGAATTAAACCTAGCCATTTGCTTTTTAAATATACTCTGTCTACGTGTCTCTCTGGATAACATAAGGACATAGAATTCCTATAACATTTGGTGCCGTGACCCGGATCTCAATACGTTGTTTCTTGTACAAAGATGGAGCTGACATGCACAGAAGAAATGCACAAAAAAGCATTTCTTGTAAGTCCCAAGCTGCGCTGTTAAAGCAGTATGGGCCAGACCTCCACTCTGTGTGTGTGAAACGCAGTGACGAGATCAGGACTGGAAAAAGAGCAGAGAAAGGAGAGGACAGAACAGAGACGTCTGGCTGCAGAACAACTGGACTATTGGACTTACAATTCAGGTAAACAGCTGTTAAATTTGAGTGTGTGGTTGCGAACCCATTTAGCGGGCTACATGAATTTACATCACCATAGTTGATGTGTTTCCATGAAGTTGGCAAGCGTAGGAGGTCCCAAACGCTGAGAGATCAAGACCCTTAAATGGTGAGATTCGCTTTGTCGAGACCCTGCCTGTATGGTATATGGTGAGATTTAAAGCCAAAAAAGTATGTGTTTTTGATCGAGACCCATCCAATGATGAGATTTTAAACAAGATATTTTGAGATTAATCTGTGGTAAAGAGTGTCTTGCTAGAATTAAGTTTGATAGATACCCTATGCTCTGTAAGTCTTTAGGTGTTCCTTGAAACTGACTCCCACGATTGGTTCATTGACCGTGAACAAGTGCGAACTCTATGCAAGATAGGGCAACTGATTACAATAAGGGGTATGGGGTCTAAAAAGCTAGTCTGGGAAGCACAGGATTTCCTTTAGATTAATACTACTCATCCTAATATGCCACATTTGAATGTCTGGCCTAACTAGAAATGTTGGTTTAATGGTGCGTTGGACGCACGTGAAGCTCGAGCTGACTCTTTATCGAGATCCTTAAATACAGCTTAAATAGTGAGATTTAAGTCCAATTGCGTTGGAAGTGACATATAAGAAGACGTAGGCCTACGTAGAATTGTTCACTGCATGTGAAGTGGTGAGAATAAAAGCCCACTAGTAGTGAAGAGGCTTATGCTGAGAATTGTTCACTGTCACGAGTACACACTCGTCCGGAACAGGCAGAAGGACTCTCAATGCAGACCCCATGAAGGCAGACGATTCAAAAACGGGGTTTATTAACAAAAGGCAGAAGTGCAAAATCCAAAATCAAAAATGTGTGGTCAAAAACAAGGCTAAGGTCAAACACAAAAACTTTGGATTGAAAAACACCAGAAATGCCACTACAAACTTAAGGCTACAATATAAAGGTAGCATTCAAAACATAAGCTCCACTTCAGACATGAAGGTTCAGACATAAGGCGACAATCCAGCAAAGGACAGGGGAAAACACACAGAACTTATAGGGAACACAATAAGGCACAGGTGCCCCCTTAAAGGCCGACACGTGCGGCCACGTGAATCCTGTGGGGGTTGACGCCGATAGTCCAGAAAGAGTTCGTAGTCCAGCCAATACCCACAGCACCCTCCGCCCCGGAGCCGGGAGGGCGGCAGGGGTCCGGAGGCAGGGACCAGAAAACAACGTGGCATTGGCGAAGGAGTCCGGCACTGGTACTCTGGAACTGAGCTGTGCCGGAACCGAGCACCTGGGAACCGGGTGAGCAGGCACGGGCGGTGCGGGTTCAGGCGGCACAGGACCGGGCAATCAAGAAAAGTACGCTTGGGTTCAAGACACTCGAAATCAGGCTCAGCAGAATCAGGTGGAGAATAATCAGACGGAGCCGGATCCAGGTGACAGGTTACAGGAAACACTGTTGACTGCATCTAGGACCCCAGGATAAAATATTGCTGGAAGACCAGTCAATGTGATGGTTATGTTGACTATGCCATGGGTCACCCAAGATTACAGGGTGCTTGGATGAATTAAACAGGTAAAAACTGATCTTTTCAGAATGGTGATCCGGAAAGGATATGACCACGGGACTTGTGCGGTGAGTGACGGTGCACAGGATGTGTCCATCAAGAGCCGAAGCTTGCATCGGCTGCAGCAGTGGAACTATTGATAAGCCCAATTTGGAAGCAAGGGTGGTGTCCATGAAATTAGCATCAGCTCCTGAATCAATTAGAGCTAACCGGGTGCTTGAATGAGAGGTGGTAGTTAGCTGTACCCTAGACAGCCGTCGCCTAGGACCTTTCTTGATAGTGGTTGAACTCACCAATGCAGTGGACTTGGTTGACGGCCCACCTCGTTTAACCGGGCAAATGACGCGGAGATGACCCAGCTGACCACAGTAGAGACAACGTCCCTCGCTCATGCGGCGTTGCCTTTCAGCAGGTGAGAGCCTTGTACAACCCACCTGCATGGGCTCTTCATCTAGAGGAAAGGAGACAGGAGGACTGGACGTGGGAGGAGACGGTGAAAAAGAAGGGCTGGGCGCAACGAATGGAGGAGGAAGAGGGACCTAATTTTTGGAGTTTACCCTCCTTCCCAGTTTAAAACTCGGATGACAGCGAAACCTCTCTCTCTCACTTAGTCTTTTATCAATCCTGGAGGCTAAGGCAATTAAAGCATCCAACTCAGAAGGCAGGTCAAGAGGAGTAAGATAGTCCTTGATATTCTCAGAAAGAGCACGGAAGAATGCATCCACAAGTGCCAATTGATTCCAGCCACTGTCCGCTGCCAAAGTGCGGAACTCAATAGCATTGTCCAAAACGCTTCGGCGACCTTGACACAATGTTACCAGCGCCATGGCTGCCTCTCGGCCAGGAGTGACAGTCTGAAAAATTTGAGTGAATGTCTAAAGAAACACAGGCAGAGCGTTGCAAACAGCTGACCCTCGATCCCATTCTGCCGTGGCCCACGCTCTAGCACAACCGGACAGGTACGAGATAATATAGGCGATCTTGGCCCGATCGGAAGGGAAAGAGGCAGCTTGAAACTCAAAATGAAGCTTACACTGAGAAAGGAACGGATGGCAATCCCCCGACTCGCCAGTGAACCTCTCTGGGCTGGATAGCCGAATCAGTGATGGCTCAGGCGTGGACGTTCGCTGGGCAGCTTCATCAGGGACCTGACCTGGGGCAGCATCCTCAGATGGCACGAGTAAAACATTCCTCCGTTGAATCTGTTCATGGCTCATAGCGGCTTCCCTCAGCTCCCGTCGGAGCAACTCAATCTTTTCCTCCTGCCGATGAAGCCGCCGTCCCAGGGTCCAAAGAGCAGCACGAACCAGGCCCGCGGAGTCCATGTGTCTGGCTGGATTATACTGTCACGAGTACACACTCGTCAGGAACAGGCAGAAGCACTCTCAATGCAGACTCCACGAAGGCAGACGATTCAAAAAGGGTTTATTAACAAAAGGCAGAAGTGCAAAATCCAAAACGTGTAGTGAAAAACAAGGCTAAGGTCAAACACAAAAACTCTGGATTCAAAAACACCAGAATGCTACTACAAACTTAAGGTTACAATATAAGGCAGCATTCAAAACATAAGCTCCACTTTAGACATGAAGGTTCAGACATAAGGATTCAGACATGAGGATTCAGACATAAGGCGACAATCCAGCAAAGGACAGGAACTTATAGGGAACACAATAAGGAATAGGTGGCACACATTAGGGCGGAGCAGGTAATCACAAAGGAGGGAAAGACACAAGCTCAAGAAGTCAATCTAACAAACAAATAGAGGTAAGACACTTCACAATAATACACAGGAAATTAAATACATTACATAAACAGACTCACTAACAGATAACACTAGTTTGGGTCAGTTCACTGCATGTGAAGCGGTGAAAAAAACAGCCATATAGAAGTGAGGGGGCTTATGCTAAAATTGTTCACTGCATGTGAAGCGGTGAAAAAACAGCCCACTAGAAGTGAGGGGGCTTATGCTGAATTGTTTACCTAAAGAGTTAAAGATAAAAGGTGTGTGTGTGAGAATAAATGTGTCATGAATGGGCCATTGTTGGATGGAGAATGAGTCTAATGATGTAAATCAGAAAAAAAGTTTAATATTTTTTGCGTGTAGAGAAAGTTTGAACAACATAAGAGAGAAAGGTAGCTTCCATAAGCTATGTTTCTAGTTTAAGGTAACAGAGAAGCAGAGAAGCGATTTTGAAAGAAGTACACACATGTATACACACACACTTCAAAACACTAATCATTTGTATTTTTATAAATGTTTTCTGGGAGCCTCTAGGTCTCGGCCTCCCTCCGCTCGGACAACAGTGCCCTTTCCAAACTTCCTCTGCTCCCCACCGCCCACCTGCTCCTTTTCGACTGAAAGAAGCTGCAGACAGACAAGCAGCAGCAACACGGAAGCGGTAAGATAAACAAATTCAGACAAACATTTTTTTTAAATTTATCTATTGAAATTGACCAAAAATGTATTTGTAAATTGTATTTGTAAATTGTGTTTGTAAATTGGGTGAAACCTGAAATTAATATGAATGTAATGAATGTCTCCGAGGAAAATTGCCATGGCGTGGCAGACGAGAGGGCACTGAGAGGAGAGCAGGAGAGGAGAGGGAGGAGGCCGAAACTGGGTCCAGACGAGGAGGATGACCTCATGACTGACCGCTTCGACTAACAGGTCAGGTACAAACACACATGTAAATACACACACATAAAACACACATGTAAATACACGCACATAAACACACATGTAAATACACACACATAAAGACACATGTAAATACACACACATAAAGACTCAGACACACACAAACACGGACCACATGAGACACACATCTACAGAGGTTGGATGTGCTTTTGGTTTAGGAGAGAAAATAATGAGTAGTCTGTTAAAGACCAGAGATTGTATTGCATTTTATGTGACACGGCAGCGTAAAGATTGGATCCAAAATAAAAATACTGATTGATATTTTGCTAAACAATTTTGTGTAGGTCCTTAATATTAGTGTGGTTCCAAGCAAACACGGTATAACGCCAAGAAAAAAAAATTATTACTTTGTAATGGGATGAATTATAAAATGCATCTTAAATTTGAATTGTGCAGAGTAAGTTTATAAAGATAATATAACTTTATAGATAGTTGGGCCATAAGCTCACATTTAAAAGAAAACAATGTTACCAGAATCTAAGAAAAGAAAAGAAACAATTATGTATTTTCCTGGTTTGGTTCTGATGAATAATTGGAGACACTGGATTCAAAACAACCATTGTTTTGGTTCACAAAGAATGTTCCAAGGTAACACAAGATAACAGGGGACTCACAGCACCCTCCCTTTATTGGCTCACTTCCCGGAGCTAGAAATGTTTTGGTTTTGTTTTTTTTTTTTGTTGTTTTTTAAGAGCTGGAGTTTTAGCTCCACAGACATGGTGGGAGCCTTCACATTAAACAGTTAGAAATTTCTTAGTTAGAAATGTCAGTGACAAAGACAGATTGCACTGAACTGATGTTTTTAATAAAGTTTATGATACTTAATTAGGAAAACTGTTTGACCTTCTGACAGGTCTGTTGATACGAATATAGTCCACATTTGAGTTTTATTGAATCTATGGAATTTGAATTGGTAAACCAAACAATGAAATTAATGAGATTGAGTATGGTTTTTGAGAAAAAAAAATAGTTTAAGTAATGGAAAACTCAAATGAAAATAGTTGAAAATAAATAATAATCCTTATAATTATTATTATTTTTTTGGTACTTTATAATTAAGGTACAGTGTCAACAACAAAGATTTAAACTGTAATGTAAATTTGTAATCTGGTGGTTAAAAACATATCTATATGTTAAAACAGTTCAAACTGTTAAAACTATCTTGAAGGTTTTATTTGAAAAATTTAAAGTTAATGAGAAATAAGTAAATAAAAAGGTAATTGTTAAACTAACAAGGTACATTGTTAAAGTTTAAGAGCATATGCCAATTGCTCGCTGGGTTTTTTATCACTGTTTGAAGTGATTTTGAGGGCTTTTATCGTTTTGTTTTACGAAAACCTAGGAGGCACTTTCTATGGGTCTATAATGTCAGATAACGCTCTGATTTGTTTGTTTGTTCTTTATTTGGATGGAAGCCAACTACAACAAGTATACCAGTTCAGAAAAGGAGTTTTGACAATTAATATAGCCACCACCAGTAAGAGCTAATATTAACATAGTTCTTTGAACTTATATCATCTTGGTTTACATCTATGAAGGGAAGCACACCTGTGAGCAGGGCTAGTGACGTGGGTCACATGACTTCCTGTGACATCACTCTGAACTTGACAAACGTAGAGATCAGGGACAGGTGCAGTGCAAAGCAGAAGTCTGGAGGTTTTGTGAAAGTAAGACCATTAGACCAGCGTTGCCTGCTGACCGGAAACATTCATCCTTAAAGGATCCTCGTTTTATTTGTGTTCACATACAATGTGACGGAGAACATCGTGAGTCGAACCTCACACTTTAGGAGCCAAACAGCAGCTCCCTCAGGTTCATTTGAGAGCCCCATTTACATATAAGGAATATAAGGCTAAAATTCAATTAGCATTAGGATTTGAATTTTTTACCTTTGAGACAATTTATGCAAATGTGGATTAAATTAATATCAATATTTATTTATATAGCGCCTTCCAACAACCACAGACTGAACCAAGGTGCTTAACAACATTAGTAAAAAATAAACAATTACAAATAGGTTTAAAACATATTTACACAATAAAACCGGAGCAGTGTCACAGAGCCATTAAGTGCAAAAAGCCATTTTAAATAAATAGGTTTTAAGTTTGGCTTTAAACAGAGACTGGTCAGTGATGGAACGTAACTCAATGGGCAACGAGTTCCAGAGTTTAGGACCGACCACTGCAAAAGAACGATCGCCCACTGTTTGAACCGGGACCGGGGCACCTTCAGCAGATGTTGCCCAGCAGAACGTAGAGCTCTGCTGGGTTTGTGAGGGGTCAGAATCTCGCACAAATAAGAAGGTGCAAGGCCCGTGAGTGCATTAAAAACAAACATTAAGATTTTAAAATTAATTCTAAACTGGACAGGGAGCCAGTGCAGGGAGTACAGGACAGGTGTTATGTGCTCGTGTTTACGACTGTTAGTTAGCAGTCGGGCAGCAGCGTTTTGCACAAGCTGCAAACGGTGAAGTCCAGTTTGGTTAACTCCCACATAGAGCGCATTGCAGTAGTCTATGCGGGAGCTAATAAAAGCATGGATGGCTTTCTCCAGGTCAGCATGACTTAAAAAGGGTTTAACTTTTGAAAGGTTTGTTTGTCAAATTTTAGACTGCTGTCTAGTTTTAATTAAGTATATTTATAACCAACAAAGGTTTATTAATTACACAAGAGATGCTGTAACTGTTAGTTAAAACTGGAAATTAGAGAAAACTGGTCCAAGGACTGGACAGAACAAAATAGCACTGAGCATGCTATTAGCTGAAAAGGGGGGATCTACAAAATTATTTCATCCAAAGTAACACAGGTCTAGTTAACAGCATAACTTAAGCCTTTAAGAAAGGCTTTAACACTCTAACAGAGGAATTGGCAGAGTTCTGGAATAGAGGACTTGATTTTGACCTGGTTTTACAAAATATTTGGAAAATTTACTGGGATTTTAGAATCTGTATTGAGATACATGTAATAATAATAATGGATTGGATTTATATTGCGCTTTTCTCCCGAGGGACCAAGGGACTCAAAGCGCTTACAGTCCGTCCATTATTCATTCATACACAGTCATACTGGTGATGGTAAGCTACAACTGTAGCCACAGATGCCCTGGGGCAGACTGACAGAGACGTGGCAGCCATTTTGCGCCTACGGCCTCTCCGACCATCACCACAATCATTCTTACACATTCATACGAGGCAAGGTGGGTTAAGTGTCTTGCCCAAGGACACAACGACAGTATGAATTGTGGGGAGAACGGGAATCGAACCCACTACCTTCCGGTTGAAAGACGACTGCTCTATCACTGAGCCACTGCTGAGCCACTGCTGCCCCACTTGTTGTTGCACTTCCATGTCTGATAACTTTTGTTTGTGTTGCTTTCCATGTATCCGGAGCTTGTTGGTGAGATTGATGAATGTGGCCATTGCTGGGTCAACATTCCTGGACATGCACCTGCCAAACGCCTAAGGTCAAGGCTTTGACCTCAGATGAACACTCTGAGGGACGTTATTGTTTGCATGTACACCAACGGGACAACAGCTCCAGGACGGATCATACTACAGTCCTAAGGGCCGTATGGTTCATTGAATTGATTATGCTGAAGAGAATTGATTTTAATCATTATGAATGTGCATAGGTCTCACTCCATGTTTCTTTCTTTTCGTTACAGGGACAGAAATGGACAGGCAGGGACAGGCCAGAGATCTTGAGTCCGATGGGTCGACCAGCTTAACCTCTGGCATATGTTTCTACTTTATTTTGGAGTGACACTGTGTTTGTAATTTATGATTAATGGACATTTATGAATTATGGACTTTAAAGAGTTTGACTTTGAAGAATCAGTGCATTACTCTGTGGGTTTCCATTTGATTTGAAACATATCCAATTATACTCATATGTTGTGTTTGTTTTGACATGTGTTGTAAGTTAATCATTTGAAGTGATTACATATGTTTGATGCTTGATGTTTGTGTTTTGTCACCGCCTTTGGGGCAAGGGGTGGATAGAAGAGTTTTTCCCAGCGTTAGGTCATTTTACCGATTGGTCAAATGTTCTTCTGGCTAGCTCAGCTGCCCTGCTGGGTTTTCGCTTCTGTCATAGTTTACAATTCACACTCAAGCTAGTAGGTTGTTTATGCTAATGGTTATCAGCATAAAGAGGGGGGAATGTTATAATAATTTTTATTATTATAATTGTTTATATTGTTTATAGTTACTGGGTGCTCATAGTCCTCTTCAGGTCATGTCAAATTTATGTCCTTCTGGATCTAGACTAGACATGACTTGCCACGGGTCTTTCTGCACCTGGAGCTGGGGCCTTGGGAAGGGTGTATGTAAGATACACCTCCCTCTAACAGCCTTGACTGCAGTGATATAAAATCTCATGTTTTGTTTACTTCCGCAAGCAAAACTCACTCTGTACCCTTGATACATGTTTGTGTGCTTTTGCTTCATTCTTGTAAGAATTAAACCTGACCATTTGCTTTTTAAATATACTCTGTCTACGTGTCTCTCTGGATCACATAAGTATATAGAATTCTAATAACACACAGACATACAGATTGTGTTTGAGAGGTAACACACATGACAAATGCACCTGGATTATAAGTATTATTATGATGTTGTTTCATTGTGTTGATAATGTTGCATAAATATTTCTTATCCACACATTCAGCTCTGGCATATACTAACAAAACATACTTCAGTGAGTAAAATAATGTTTTATACTCTTACTGAAAGAGAAGACACTTGTCCACATCCTTCAGACACATCTGTCGAGTACAGTCTGTGACAGGACCTTGTGCTGCAGAACCTGATGGTATGACCTCTTTGTCAGAGCTTCCCACATCCAGAGGAGCATGCTGGCATCTGCAGATGGCCCACTTGTGCTCACTGCTGACATGGTGCAGTACCCCTCACCACCATACCCTGAAATATATTAAATTTAGTCTAAGTGCTATTGTATGTCATACTTTGGATAACAACTGAGAAACAAACGGATGTGATTTTTTATTATTCTAAACAGACCATAAATATAACAAGACAACCAATGCCAGAAATGTGACAATGTTAGCATTAGGGCTGTGAAAACAATTACATCCTAAATTACATCCTGGCTACATTTATAAAGTTGTCATGGCTCACATTAACAAACAAGCCAACGGAAGTAACGAAGAAAAGATTTCCTGGCAAAGTGGAACCCCAAAATGCCACAGAGTTAGCATTAGCTGCTTTGTAAACACATTTGAAAAAATTATTTGAAAAGCCAAGACATTAAATGTATCGGATTCATAAGCCTCTGTAGTCAGATTTATCAGAATTCAAGCAAGTAACTTATAATGAGTCATCATTCCTGCTAGCTACTTAGCATCCATGTTTTACAAGCACGCTATTATTTAGTGTTAGAAAACTGAAATTAAAACCCCACAATATGTTATAAATGGTTTGTAATGATGTCTTACCTTTTCAATAAAAAAGCAAGGGGGTCTGTATTTATCTCCAAGGTAGCAGCAGTACCTCTCCGCACTGCCTATGTTCACTCCTCCCCCAACGTCAGTTACACTCATGTTTTCCTTTGCAGGACTCGCTCAAAATTATTTATTTATTTTTTTCTCTAGTTGGTGTCTGGGCTGTGCTAGAGGCCAGTCATTTTTTTGTGGCTTGCAGAGTCTATCTCGATACAAACGCTCGCTGTCATGGTGGCTATAGGAAGTCAGAGATGTAAATGGGAGTGCGCACTACGTCACATCCAGGTTGATTTCCCATCAAAACCGGTGAGTAAATTACTTAGTAAGTTAGTTAGTTAAACACAATATGTTTTTACTCAAAATATTTCAAACACTTGATTGTAGATTAAGCACCTTATTTTTTTAGGATCGACAGATGTTTCAGTCTAACATTATTAAAGTGTGGTACACTGTATCCCAGCCCAGCTGGAAAAAGTTTAAGTTTGCTGTTTAGATTTTTAGTATGTGTTTCAGTCCAGATTTTACAGCTGTGGACAGGTTGCTGTACCATATAACATTAAAAGGCAAGGCAAGGCACTTTTATTTCATAATTAGCACAATTCATATACTGGGTATAACAAAGTGGTTTACAGGAATTAAAGACAATTTACACGATTTAGATTAAGAAACCTAAGTAAAATTAAAACATTTTAAAAGAAGAGTGCAGATAAAAACACTTTAAGTTATAATGTAGGCAGAGCTAAAGAGGAAGGTTTTTAACCTCCCCTTGAACATTTTTAAAGTTGAGGCTTGTTTTAATTATTTGGGAGGTTGTTCCAGATTGTTGCTGCATTAAATTTAAATGCTGCTTTTCCATGTTTAGTTCTAACTCAGAGTCCGAGGAGGTTCATAAGCAACTAACATGTCAGAAATATATTCTGGTGCTTAACGTGCTAAACCAATAAGAGACTTGTGAACCAGCAGTGCTGTTTAAAAGTCTATTCTCTGAGCAACAGGAAGCCAGTGCAGAGATTTTAAAACTGGCGTAATGTGGTTGTACTTCCTGGTTTTGGTTAGAACCCGAGCAGTCGCGTTCTGAATAAGCTGCAGCTGTCTTAACCCTCGTTTTGAGAGACCAGTGAGCAGGCCGTTACAGTAATCTAACCTGCTGGAGATAAAAGCATGAATGTTTCTCTTAGTCTGGTTGAGAAATTATCCCTTTGGCTTTGTAAATGTTTTTAAGGTGTTAAAATGCAGATGATGTAATTGACTTAAGAGTTTAATTTATGCCATTTTCTTACTGCCTTTTGATATTCCCTTTCCTGTGCCCTGACAGAAAAAAAGCTTTGCTCCACAAAGCCTTTTGCCTTTTCCTGATCACTTTTACCATAACAGGAACAATGATGTCCATAACATTCATAACACCTGAAGTATAACGATTCAACCAATCATCAACTTGACCTGATGAGGCATTTTCAAACACAATTGCCTCCATAAACTTTGTCCTGGTGTTATCTCTTCTGAAAAACTGTAGGTTCAGCAGCAAGTTTTGGAATTATGGACAGATGGAAAAAGACACAAGAATGATCAGATAGAGCAACATCAATCACAGTGACATCTGAAATATGAACACCTTTAGTAATGACCAGGTCCAGAGTGTGACCTCTGTTATGGGTCGGCTCATTAACATGCTGACAAAGACCAAATGTTTTAAGAATAGTAGAAAGTTCTTTGGTATTCCTGTCATAAACATTATCCACATGCACATTAAAATCACCTGATATAACAATTTATTCAAATTCTGTGCAGATACCCGAAAGCATTTCATTAAACTCATTAATAAAATCATCACATTGTTGGGGTGGTTTGTAAAGAACATATAATATACAGTGCCTTGCGAAAGTATTCGGCCCCCTAAAACTTTGCGACCCTTTGCCACATTTCAGGCTTCAAACATAAAGATATGAAACTGTAATTTTTGTGAGAATCAACACAATCATGAAGTGGAACTAAATTTATTGGATATTTTAAACCTTTTTAACAAATAAAAAACTGAAAAATTCGGGCATGCAAAATTATTCAGCCCCTTTACTTTCAGTGCAGCAAACTCTCCAGAAGTTCAGTGAGGATCTCTGAATGATCCAATGTTGACCTAAATGACTAATGCTGATAAATGGAATCCACCTGTGTGTAATCAAGTCTCCGTATAAATGCACCTGCACTGTGATAGTCTCAGAGGTTCGTTTAAAGCGCAGAGAGCATCATGAAGAACAAGGAACATACCAGCAAATCTACCAAGACCTGGCCGTCCCTCTAAACTTTCAGCTCATACAAGGAGAAGACTGATCAGAGATGCAGCCAAGAGGCCACATGATCACTCTGGATGAACTGCAGAGATCTACAGCTGAGGTGGTAGACTCTGTCCATAGGACAACAATCAGTCGTATACTGCACAAATCTGGCCTTTATGGAAGAGTGGCAAGAAGAAAGCCTTTTCTTAAAGATATCCATAAAAAGTGTCGTTTAAAGTTTGCCACAAGCCACCTGGGAGACACACCAAACATGTGGAAGAAGGTGCTCTGGTCAGATGAAACCAAAATCGAACTTTTTGGCAACAATGCAAAACGTTATGTTTGGCATAAAAGCCACACAGCTCATCACCCTGAACACACCATCCCCACTGTCAAACATGGTAGTGGCAGCATCATGGTTTGGGCCTGCTTTTCTTCAGCAGGGACAGGGAAGATGGTTAAAATTGATGGGAAGATGGATGGAGCCAAATACAGGACCATTCTGGAAGAAAACCTGATGGAGTCTGCAAAAGACCTGAGACTGGGACGGTCTTCCAACAAGACAATGGTCCAAAACAGGAAGCAAACTCTACAATGGAATGGTTCACAAATAAACATATCCAGGTATTAGAATGGCCGAGTCAAAGTCCAGACCTGAATCCAATCGAGAATATGTGGAAAGAACTGAAAACTGCTGTTCACAAATGCTCTCCATCCTAGTGATGGGAAGTTCGGATCATTATACTGACTCAGTTCTTCATTATACTGAAGTCATTTCGTTCATTTCAGCAGAATCTAATTAAAATGTTACATATTACAATTTTTTATACATTTAGTACTTTTGGAATAAAAAATATAATATCTATAAACTAATGCAGCCATGGCCAAACTTTGAAAAATAAATTATAAATTCATTGCAGCTTACTTCAGGCAGAGAGTTCAACTCACCTCTTAATCCAAATAGTTTTTTCCTTTGTCACTTCATATTTAGCTTAGCATTAATTCCGTCAACATGTCTGGTCTGGGCCGTGACAGCCTCATGTAGCTGTAGCTAATACATCCGTCCATCCGGAAACAGAAAGGACTCATTCATCTCCCGAGTCGTTCGTTCGTTCGTTCGTTCACCAAGTCCCAGCCCCATAGAGAAAGAGTATGCAGTTACCGGAAACAGAAAGGACTCGTTCATCTCCCGAGTCTCTGAGTCGTTCATTCAAGTCCCCATAGGCTGAACGCAGAAACAGAATAATAATAATAATTAAAGCCGCAAGCGGCGATAAAGACCCTCGCCTCCCTTGAGACCGCGGGGACACATGTACTCGGAGGATTGCATTTTGTGCTTTAAAGCGTAAACTTCACAGTAATGTCAAATAACCGGGCCTGTGCTACTGCTTGAATCTTCTTCTGGCTGGATCCTGCTTCATCACCTCGGGCCTGTGCTACTCCTGCGTCCTGCTACACCACCTTGTAATTTAGAGTTAAAGGTCTCCACAATCCCTGGTTTTCCTGGGAGCTGTCTGAACTTTTGAAAATAATAGATTATGCTTGGGCTAAGGCGAGAAAAACAAAGGACTGTTTTTTTAAAAGAGAGGTGTATTCTAAGAAGATTCTCACATTAAATTCAAAATGGCCGCCTTCCCGTGTATGATAGGGTGTGGTCACAATTGGCTTTTATGTTCATAAGCCCATACTGGATGTGTGTACCAAGTTTCATTTGCTTACGGCAAACTAAAATCTTCAGTTCCTATTGACTTTGTCCACATATTTGGGGCGTTGCTATGGCAACACATTTATAGATAGGGGGTGGTCACCATTGGCTTTTTTGTTCATAAGCCCATACTGGATGTGTGTACCAAGTTTCATTTGCTTATGATAAACTAAAATTTTCACTTCCCATTGACTTTGTCCACATATTTGGGGCGTTGCTATGGCAACACATTTATAGATAGGGGGTGGTTGTCATTGGCTTTTATGCTCGTCATGACATAAGAGATGTGTGTACCAAATTTGAAGTCTCTATGACAAACTAAATTCTAAGCTCCCATTATAAGTTTGTAGGGGGCGCTGGAGAGCCATTTCTAAAGATAAACCTTTTATTTACATATCTTTGTGTTCAGGTCATGAATGTGCACAAACGCCTTTTTGGGGTCGACTCGATCCGAGAAGGCGTTTGAGAGTTAAGAGACATTTTATTTTCACAAAAATGGCCACCTTGTTACAGGCTTGCCACACCCATACCCGATAAGATATCTACAACAAAGTGATAACTTTGGAGGATTGCATTTTGTGCTTTAAAGCGTAAACTTCACAGTAATGTCAAATAACCAGGCCTGTGCTACTGCTTGAATCTTCTTCTGGCTGGATCCTGCTTCGTCACCTCGGGCCTGTGCTACTGCTGGGGCCTGCTACACCACCTTGTAATTTAGAGTTAAAGGTCTCCACAATCCCTGGTTTTCCTGGGAGCTGTCTGAACTTTTGAAAATAATAGATTATGCTTGGGCTAAGGTGAGAAAATCAAAGTACTGTTTTTTTAAAAGAGAGGTGTATTCTAAGAAGATTCACATATTCAATTCAAAATGGCTGCCTTCCCGTGTGTGATAGGGTGTGGTCACCTTTGGCTTTTGTTCATAAGCTCATACTGATGTGTGTACCAAGTTTCATTTGCTTTACGACAAACTAAAATTTTCACTTCCTATTGACTTTGTCCACATATTTGGGGCGTTGCTATGGCAACACATTTATAGATAGGGGTGGTCACCATTGGCTTTTTGTTCATAAGCCCATACTGGATGTGTGTACCAAGTTTCATTTGTTTATGATAAACTAAAAATTTCACTTCCCATTGACTTTGTCCACATATTTGGGGCGTTGCTATGGCAACACATTTATAGATAGGGGGTGGTTGTCATTGGCTTTTATGTTCGTCATAACATAAGAGATGTGTGTACCAAATTTCATGTCTCTATGACAAACTAAATTCTTGGGTCCCATTATAAGTTTGTAGGGGCGCTGGAGAGCCATTTCTAAAGATAACCCTTTTATTTACATATTTTTGTGTTCAGGTCATGAATGTGCACAAACGCCTTTTTGGGTCCAACTCGATCCGAGAAGGCGTTTGAGAGTTAAGAGACATTTTCACACAAAATGGCCACCTCGTTACAGGCTTGCCACACCCATACCCGATAAGATATCAAAACAAAGTCACAACTTTGGTTGGCACACGTGTCTAGATGATACTCACCAAATTTGGGGCCATTTAGATTAAAACACAATGATTTGCATCTTTCTGCGCAAGGGGTGCGATTTTAGTGGCCGCGCGTTTCACCCCACATGGCGGACTTCCTGTTAAGTTTATGGTGTGACTGTCATTGACTTTTCTGTTTGCCCTGAGGTGTCCTATGGATATACCAAGTTTCATTTTTCTACGTTGGAAAAAGTTACTTTCACTTTCCATAGGCCCAATGTATTTTGATTTTGTAGGGTCGCCACTGAGTCATTTTTGTATTTTTTTCGGCGACTTCAAATACATAAATTTTTCGCCGAGCTTGAAGTCTGGGACCAATAAAAATGACTTTTAGTTGCACGTTTACTGGGTCAAATTTAGGATCATTTTGCAGAAAAATTATAATAAAAAAAAATATACCAAATTATAATAAAATAAAATATAACTCGAGCAAAAAAGTCTAGAAAAACGCTTGTCTATTTTACATACATGTGTTTAGCTCATTTTGCCCAAGTTTGGTGTCTGTGGAATGAAGCAGCTATTTTCTGAGTTCTTTTAAAAGAGGTGTATTTTAAGTCGGTTCACATTTTCAATTCAAAATGGCCGCCTTCCCGTGTGTGATAGGGTGTGGTCCCCATTGGCTTTTTTGTTCATAAGCCCATGGTGGATGTGTGTACCAAGTTTCATTTACCTACAACAAACTAAAATTTTCACTTCCCATTGACTTTTTACATTTTTGGGACGTTGCTATGGCAACACATTTATAGATAGGGGGTGGTTGTCATTGGCTTTTATGCTCGTCATGACATAAGAGATGTGTGTACCAAATTTTATGTCTCTATGACAAACTAAATTCTTGGGTCCCATTATAAGTTTGTAGGGGGCGCTGGAGAGCCATTTCTAAAGATAACCCTTTTATTTACATATTTTTGTTCAGGTCATGAATGTGCACAAACGCCTTTTTGGGTCCAACTCGATCCGAGAAGGCGTTTGAGAGTTAAGAGGCGTTTTATTTTCACAAAAATGGCCACCTCGTTACAGACTTGCCACACCCATACCGATAAGATATCAAAAACAAAGTCACAACTTTGGTTGGCACACGTGTCTAGATGATACTCACCAAATTTGGGGCCATTTAGATTAAAACACAATGATTTGCATCTTTCTGCGCAAAGTGCGATTTTAGTGGCGCGTTTCACCCCACATGGCGGACTTCCTGTTAAGTTTATGGTGTGACTGTCATTGACTTTTCTGTTTGCCCTGAGGTGTCCTATGGATATACCAAGTTTCATTTTTCTACGTTGGAAAAAAGTTACTTTCACTTTCCATAGGCCCAATGTATTTTGATTTTGTAGGGGTCGCCACTGAGTCATTTTTTGTATTTTTTTTACGGCGACTTCAAATACATAAATTTTTCGCCGAGCTTGAAGTCTGGGACCAATAAAATGACTTTTCGTGCATGTTCACTGGGTCAAATTTAGGATCATTGGGTCGGAAGAAAAAAAAAAAAAAAAAAAAAATCCGAGCAAAAACAATAGGCCCTCCCGGTCATCACCGGCTCGGGCCTAATAATAACGGATGCTATCAGAAATAATAGACCCTTCCGGTTATCACCGGCTCGGGTCTAATAACGGACGCTATCAGAAATAATAGACCCTTCCGGTTATCACCGGCTCGGGTCTAATAACGGACGCTATCAGAAATAATAGACCCTTCCGGTTATCACCGGCTCGGGTCTAATAATGCATATCACGCATTAGATACAGAAATAAGTTAATACATACATATATTTCACATAACTGTATAAACAAACTCAATTCTTTTATTTTTTTACTTTTACAGTTATGTGATGCGTTTCTGGCCTCAAATTGTATCTTTATATTTTTCTTATCCTGGGAAATCACTGATAAAGCAAAGATTAAGACTTTACAGTGGATTCTAATCTTATGTAATAATTTTATAGTTTATAATAGTTTAAATAATAATAAAAAAACAAAGTGGCACTAACATTTAACACTAAAAATAAACTGACAGAAACAAATGGAACTTTTTTAATTTTCAGATAATGTTTATTGCAGATATATTTTGATAACTTTATAATAATTCCTAAACATAATTCAATACAGTCAATAATATGAGTGTAATGATGTTGCGAGAGACTGAGCGGTCACGTGACAAAAGAACGAAACTCAGACCCAAAGACTGACTCATGAAATGAACGAGTCCTTCTGTTTCTGCATTCAGCCTACGGGGACTTGAATGAACGACTCAGAGACCCGGGAGATGAACGAGTCCTTTCTGTTTCCGGTAACTGCATACTCTTTCTCTATGGGGCTGGGACTTGGTGAACGAACGAACGAACGACTTGGGAGATGAATGACTCCTTTCGGTTTCCTGCATGAGATGTGGCGCAATTCGCATGCGCGGGTTTACACAAAAATGAACGACTCGCTCTCTGAGATGTCTAGTTGTTCCCGAGTCATATTAAAGACTCGTTCAAAAAGAACGAATCGTTCATGAACGACTCATCACTACTCCATCCAACCTCACTGAGCTCGAGCTGTTTTGCAAAACTGACATACCCCAAGCGACTTACAGCTGTAATCGCAGCAAAAGGTGGCGCTACAAAGTATTAAGTTAAGGGGCCTGAATAATTTTGCATTCCCAATTTTTCAGTTTTTTATTTGTTAAAAAAGTTTGAAATATCCAATAAATTTTGTTCCACTTCATGATTGTGTCCCACTTGTTGTTGATTCTTCACAAAAAAATTACAGTTTCATATCTTTATGTTTGAAGCCTGAAATGTGGCCAAAGGTCGGGGCCAAATACTTTTGCAAGGCACTGTAGGTGGAGAAAACCTCAACTCCATTTCAAAAAATACATACGCAAATGATGAAAACTCTCCAAGTGATAGCTTCTGGATGAGAATATTATCTCTAAGAAAGGCACATACACCGCCACCTTTTTTTTTTTTTTTTTTTTTTTGTATTTTGGATAAAAAATTGTAAGATTAGATGGGGTGGATTCAATAAGGACTGCATTTTCTGTCTTGTTGTCTAACCATTTTTATGCTATCAAGTTTATATAAAGTTAAAAAATCATTAATTACAAAAGATTTGTTGCCCAAAGACTTAACAATGAACAGTGCAAGTTTCAAGTCTGTTTGAGCAGAACCAGACCATATCTGTTTGCAGGAGATTTGAATAATTTTTTGTCTAATCATTTATGATTAGACAATCTAACTGTTATTCTCTTCTCCAATCTGTGACTTCTGACTGGGGCTATGGGGCTAGGGAGGAGTATGCTCTCCCAGGCCTCAGGTTGATAAGTGTTATATTATGACAAAAAGTCCTGGAACAGCAGAGGCCAGCAGTGTCCTAATCACTGATAGTAGCCTTGATGTTAGTCAAGGCTTTTGGAGCTGGTCTGGGAGGAGGTTGAGGAGGTCTTTACAGGGGTACTCTAGGTAGCGGCCGAGGTGGAGAAGTGGTAATCCTGGGTGTTATTGGGGGTGATCTTTGTAGGAATGACAATAGTACCTGTGACTTGTCAAAGTTAGGTGTAAGGGCTACCATTTAAATTTTAGATTTCACCATTTAGGTGTCTCGGGGAGTTCAGGAGAATAACCGTTAGCCTCCTGACCCCCCCTCTGTTTATGTGTGGGCCTTTTCCTTTGAACAGGTTGTCACATTGCCAAAACAAGTTAAAGTTATTAATAAAGTTAACTCCTCTTGTCTCACAGGTCATGAGATACAAGAGGAGATGACATACATTTCAACTCCAACGCTGTATAAACTTTAATCCTTATTGGACTTAATGCATATCAGGTGATGTGTATTTGTGTAACGAGAGAAGGTGTGGCCTAAGGAGATCAACACCCTATATCAACGTGTGCATAATTATTAATCAGATTCTTCTCCTCAGGAAAAATGGGCCAAAGAAGACTATATTTAACTAACTCTGAAAATTTAAAAAGTCTCTCACAGGGATGCAGCACTCTTGAAATATCTAAGATATTGGGGCGTAATCACAGAACCAAACGTTTTGTAGCAAATAGTCAACAAGAAACGGTCGCAAGAAACATGTCGAGAAGAAAAGACGCAAATTAACCGCCGAAGATTTACGAAGAATCAAAAGTGAGGCTACCAGGAACCCATTATCATCCAGTGCTGCCATATTCCACAACTGCAACCTACCTGGAGTGTCAAGAAGTACGAGGTGTTCAGTTCTCAGAGACATGGCCAAGGTAAAAAAGGCTGAAACCCGACCACCTTTGAACAAGACTCAGACGCCAGCAAGGTGGGGGTGGGGTACTGGTATGGGCAGGTATTATTAAAGATGAGCTAGTTGGACCTTTTCGAGTTGAAAATGGACTCAAAATCAACTCTCAGACCTACTGCCATTTTTTAGAAGACACTTTCTTCAAGCAGTGGTACAGGACAAAGTCTGCATCTTTCAAAAAGACTTTGGATTTTTATACAAGACAATGCTCCATCATATGCATCAAAGTTCTCCACTGTGTGGCTGGCCAGTAAAGGACTTAAAGATGAAAAACTAATGACATGGCCCCCTTCTTCACCTGACTTAAACAAAATTGAGAACTTTTCGGTCCTTCTTAAACAGGAAATTTTACAGTGAAGGTAAACAGTACACCTGAACAGTGTCTAGGAGGCTGTGGTTGCGGCTGCACAAAACGTTGATTCTGACCAGATCAGGAAACTGACTGACTCCGTGAATGGAAGGCTTGTCACTGTTATCGAAGTTAAGGGTGTCTATATTGGTCACTGAGTTTTTTTATTTTTTATTTCAGAAATGTTTATTTGTAAATGTTGAGTTTGTTTATTATTATTATCACTTTAACAGGTACAAATAAACAAGTGAGATGGGAAAATCATTTAGTTGCATAAAAATTCTGCACACTAATTGTTGCCTAATAATGGTGTACATGTAGATATTCTCTTAAGAAAGCCAAAACTTCACTTTTACTACTTTTACTCCCCCGCCCCTGCCGGGTCGCTGAGTGGAGACAGGTGTGCGGGAGCGCCGGCAAAGCCAGACCAGCTGTACCTGGTTTCTAATCAACGGGGTACAAAGAGCGCCGCGTCCAGCTCCTCGACGTCAGATTGTAAAACTATCTCCAGTTAGCGACACATCTAGCATTACACTTTTCTTGTTAAAACCTTTCAGATACTTATCTCTTGTTTTCTTGCTACGCTGCAGATCCGCCAGGTCCAGCCGTCAGTTCCACTCCAGTCCAGCCCTCGTCTACCCCTGATCCGTCGAGTCCTGCCGTCAGCCCTGCTTCAGCCCAACCTTAGTCTACTTCTTCGTCTCCGGTAACTCCTCAAAGTTCATGAAGAACCGCTCGTAACCAACTCAACCTTGTTTAAATAAATCTGTATTGTTCACATCTCCTTGTGTCTGCCTTTGGGTTCTTCGCCTGATCTTAACAGTACGATCTGGCCTGAAGATGAACCCAGTAGATTCAAGTATGCTGCCACAGACCGTTGCTGCCCAGACCACTCTTCTGGAGCAGCATGACGCCACGCTTAAGGCCCTCACGTTGCCGGTGCTTATTGACTCCGGAGCGGACAAAAGCTTTTTGGACCGGGGGGTGGCCAAAAAGCTAAGAATCCGGATTCAACCGTTGGAGACATCTTTGGAAGCCAAGGCCCTAAACGGACAAGTTCTGGCCCGGATCTTGGAACCGACCCTCCCGGTCACCTTCCACCTATCTGGTAACCACAAAGAGACAATTAGTTTTTACATTTTTGACTGTCTTCACACACCACTAGTCCTGGGGTTACAGTGGCTGAAATTACATAACCCCCACATAGACTGGTCGGCCCGTCAAGTTCTGTCTTGGAATAAATTCTGCCACTCACATTGTCTGCAGTCTGCTTTGCCCCCTGTGTTCTTCAGGTCCACCCCAGTGCCAGACCCCATTGACCTGTCCTCTGTCCCGCCGATTTATCATGACCTGGCCCCCGTATTCAGCAAGCATCAGGCCCTGTCTCTTCCACCCCACAGGTCATATGACTGCGCCATTGACCTGGAGCGCCTCTGCCCGGCATGATATTCTGATTTGGAGGAGCACCAAAGACATGTCTGGGAAGTTCTCCAGAGACTCCTGAAGAATAAGCTGTCCGTGAAAGCCGAGAAGTGTCAATTCCATGCATCTTCAGTTACCACCCTGGGTTACATCATCGCACCGGGACAGATCCAGATGGACCCAGAGAAACTCACAGCGGTAAGGGAGTGGCCATCTCAATCCAGTCGAAAGGAGGTTCAATGCTTCCTGGGGTTTGCTTATTTTTAGAGAAAATTCAGCCGCAATTTCAGCTGACTTGCAGCCCCTCTGATGGCTCTCACATCCACCACGCACCCTGGAGGCGGAATCAGCATTCCAGGACCTCAAGCAGCACTTCACCTCTGCCCCAGTACTCATCCAGCCAAATCCGTAATTCCCGTTTGTGGTGGAGGTTCACGCGTCGGAGACAGGAGTGGGGGCGGTACTATCACAGCGCTCTGCCTCGGACCAGAAGCTGCACCCATGCGCCTAATTTTCCCGCAAGCTCTCTCCAGCCAAGAGGAACTATGATGTGGGGAACAGAGAGCTCCTAGCGGTAAAGTTGGCTTTGGAGGAGTGGCGGCATTGGCTGAAGGGTTCCATCCACCCGTTTGTGGTCTGGTCTGACCACAAGAATTTGACATACATCCAGACGGCAAGACGGCTGAACTCCCGGCAGGCCAGCAGGGCATTGTTTTTTGACCGTTTTAACTTTATTCTTACCTATCGCCCAGGCCCCAAGAATGTGAAACTAGACGCCTTGTCCAGAGTCTTCACTACGGACCAGTCAACTCCAGAGGAGTATCCTATACTGCCCCAGTCCCAGAGACCTGCCATAACCTCTCCATTCACCTAGGCCCATCAACCGTCCAGCACTGCCAGAAATCTGGGAGTGGTAATTGATGATCAGCTAAACTTCACAAGTCATGTCGCCAGCACCACCCGGTAAATTACCAGGAAAATTAGACCTTACCTATCAGAGCACTCTACACAAATTCTAGTCCAGGCTCTTGTCTTGTCCAAACTGGATTATTGCAATGCTCTACTGGCTGGACTCCCTGCCTGCACAACCAAACCTCTGCAGCTGATCCAGAATGCAGCGGCAAGAGTGGTCTTCAATGAACCAAAGAGAGCGCACGTAACTCCTCTATTTGTTAGGTTACACTGGCTCCCGGTTGACGCCCACATCAAGTTCAAAGCTATGCTCTTGGCCTACAAGACCACCACTGGTTCTGCACCCTCATATCTTCACTCACTAATACAGACCTACGTTCCTACCAGATCCCTGCGCTCTGCAAATGAACAACGTCTGGTGGTACCGTCCCAAAAAGGTAAAAAATCACTCTCACGTACCTTCTCTGGATCTGTTCCACATTGGTGGAATGATCTACCTGCTGCTACAAGATCAGCAGATTCTGTAGCCATCTTTAAAAAATGCCTGAAAACACATCTCCTCCGTCAAAACCTGACTGACAAACACTGACAAACTCCTTCCTTTCTATCGATTCCTTTCTTCAAAAAAAACAAAAAAAAAACCCTAAGCTGGGTTTAAAGTTACTAGTTTTTTTATGCACTTATGCTTTTTGTACCTTGTGTTGTTAAAATTACTTCCATTGTTTTCCTCACTTGTAAGTCGCTTTGGATAAAAGCGTCTGCTAAATGACTAAATGTAAACTGTATTGCCTCAGTTTAGGGACAAAGTTTTCCCTGTTCGATACACTAATTTATTGAACTGGGGTTGAGAATCCAAACTATCAGAAGCACAGCAACAGCGCAATAAATACCCTACTATATAGTAATATATATAATACAATCACTATACGCACCTTTGTGTCGTGGCCTGGGCCAGGGCTTAATGGAGTTTTTTTCCTGCTCACCGTTAGTCCCTGTCTCAGCCGGGCTGCCCTACAGTGCACGGGTTTGTCAGGATTCCTACCGTGTGTTGTAGTCAGTCTGTTTTTATTATTGTATCTGAGTTCTTGTTTCTGTATTGTATCTGATCTGATTTCCAGTTTCTTTAGTGTATCTGAGTTTGTTTCATTATTGTATCTGATTTCCTGATTTTATTGTGAAGTGTCTCACTCCTGTCTGTGTCCTTCCTGCCTTGTGTTTTTCCCTCCTGTGCGATTACCTACCGTGAGTCTGTTGGTCTGGTTTTCCTTGTGTCCCATCTGTTGTAGTCTGGTGTACTCCGTGTTTCAGTGGAGGTTTATTCCTAGTGTTTCCTAGCCTGGTGTATTCTTGTGGGACATGTATTTGATTGTTTGCTCGGACCCTAGCCTTGTTCTACCTTGTTTCCTGGATTTTGATTTATACCATTTGCCGCCAAAATAAACGTTTGTGTATTTAAACCTTCTGCCTGTGTTTGGGTGTTGTATTGGAGTCTCACACGTTCCAAACAGTGTGTCCATGACAGGGTTAGTGTTGCCTGTCTAACTGGGGGGTGCACGCTGCTGCCATGCACCTCTGAGCAGGGCCTGACTGGAGCGAAGGAGAAGCAGAGAAGGCATTTTTCAGGGGCAGTGCGGTGCCACCTCAAAATAGATTATTAGCGCAGAGGCACCGCCAAGGGCCAACCAACCGGCTAACAAACACACCGGGGTATTCCCGAATGAGTCGCCTATGCTTCATGATGATTATTATTTTGATTGCTTGATGGTGTATGCCAGTCAAAAACAGTTAGCACATCAAATAGGCTAACCCCTTTTTTACAAGGGGACCCCCTAAGCTTGCGGAGCCGTAAACAATTGTGTGGGTTGCGTGGGGGTAAAAAACGCTACTGGAGGCTTAAACATAGCAAATAAAATTAGGTGTGAAAAGCATCTTATAGTGTTTGTGTATGACAGAGCCATTCTCCACAGACAGCACACGGATGTTCAGCCACTGCCAGCCCTCGTCTAATTACTTCATTTAAATCACATCATTTCTTAGATAATTCTCAGCCTCTATCTCATTTTGAATTTTATTGCGAAGAAGTCAAATGGGTGTAATATGAGAATTAAAATAATTTCATGTCGCCATGCCTATTACTTATGTCTTCATAAAAGTAGAGAGTATTAAGCCAGCAATTAGGATTTCATTAAAATCTATAAATGGAGGTTCATTTATAGTAGATGAATTATCATAGACATCTTTACTCAGATTCTCCAGGGGATTGCACACTTGTACACGCTCACTTGCACACACACACAAGTACGCACACACGTGTACATTCACAGTGTTCTTTTCAAAGCTGATCAGTTTACTCATTATATTGAACAAAATCTATCTTGGCGCGATGTATTTCTCGGAAGTTGAGCTGCACCTGGCTGAATGAAAAAAAAAAAAGCCCAGCCTGTGTGTGCTGGAAGCTCCATAAACACAGATCATCAGTGTCTGCCAGAAAGCCAGAACACAATAGCCCATATTAATATTTAACCATTCCTCTTCATTTTCCATGTACCAGAAACCTTTTGAATGGCAGCTACAAACAAGGACTCAGGGCCATGTGGGGGGCTGACTCCGGGAAACAACATAACCAATAAGATTTAAAAAAATACAACAAAAAAGGTGCTTGGAAATATATTAATTTCATGCTAAATTACAATATATTGGCCCAGCTTTGAAACATTTAATCCCTATGAACAAGATGTTTCCTTAATGTTGGTAGCTTCTAAATGTAGAAAAGACTATTCTCTCTATAAAGCAGGTATGATGCCAAGGTCATAAATTGTTATACTCATCATCTCAGAAAATTATGAATATGAATAACATTGAAATAATTAACACATGGTGAAAATGTTTCCACAAGGGGACTTCATAATATTTAAAGGAGCATTACAAAAGATTCGGAGTTAGTGCCCCCTCTGGCGTTAGCGGTACTGCATCCAGTGTTGTGCGTGTTCAGTGTGCGCACGCTTGTACGAGCACAAACAAACAACAACCGAAGAAGAATCTGCAGGTTTGGAGTGCAATGAGGCCTGTCTCTTCCCTGTGTTCACAGGATTCATTTGAAAACTTTGTCGCTAGTGTTGCTTAGTTTACTTATGGCAGCAAATCAGGAAGTGAGAACCAGGTAAACGAACATAAATCATAGATTGTAAATAAACATGGATGTAATCCGCCCATTGGTCCCCTATTCACCGATATTGTCATTACGACAGGGCAATAAAATGTAGGTTACAGCCGGGCTTTTCGGCTTTTACTCCATAGTAAAACAATAATTTTCAGAGTTGTCACGTGGTAAAAACTTAGCTCTAGAGACCGGAGCCATCTTTTGTACCGGGCTGTACATTTACATTTACATTTATTCATTTAGCTGACGCTTTTTATCCAAAGCGACTTACATTGTTCTAATGTAATTACCAGTGTTACAGCCACTGGAGGCAAGGTGGGTTAAGTGTCTTGCCCAAGGACACAACGACAGTATGAACTGTGGGGAGAGTGGGAATCGAACCACCTACCTTCCGGTTGAAGGGCGACCGCTCTACCTGCCCTCTGGTGGACGGTGGTATATTGATGTATTTCGCTGTAAAACGGACAGCTGTTTGCCTTATTCTGGGACAGCGTGGCTCAGTGGTAGAGCAGTCGTCCTATAACCGGAAGGTTGGCGGTTCGATTCCCGCTCTGCCCTGTTCATACTTTCGTTGTGTCCTTGGGCAAGACACTTAACCCACCTTGCCTCCAGTATGAATGTGTGTGACTGTAGAGGTGTGTTTGGTGGTGGTAGGAGGAGGTTGAGCGCCGTGTGTATGGCAGCCCCCCTCTCTGTCTGCCCCAGGTGTGAATGTGTGTGAAAGCGCTTTGGGTGCCCGAGATGGGTGCAAAAAAGCGCTATATAAATGTGTGCCATTTACCATTTAAAATTCCCGTATGGCGGCGCCCTTACACGAGGACACCCTTTAAGAGGTTCCATGGAAGAGGCTTGGCATAAACGCAGAAATAACCTTCTCATTTAATTGACTGTACAGGCTTACAGAGACAACCGCGGCAAATTCCACTCATTCTGCAAATTAGGCTGTTGCTGAAACATGTATGAGTTAGAAAAAATGTTATTTAAACCATTACAACTTCGGTAATGTAACTTTAGGTGAGAGAGTGTGGGATGCACTGGGTGAGTTGGTCTGGTGAGATGTGACACAGAAGGGGGCAAGCAGAAATTCTCACTTAATCAGTGAAATATCATTTACAGCCGCACACAAACTCACCTCCCTCTGCTGACCTTTCTGCACATCCACCAACGGCAACACATGAGCAAGTGTCTGCAAAGAGGCATAACTCAGGATCAATCAAAAACCAGAAGAGCTGTAGAGAGTGACCCTACAAAAGGCTCCAGTGTAAACAGTAGAAATAGACTCTTTATTTATTTATTCTTTTATTTAGCCCCCAACCATATACGTCACCTCCTCACCCACCTTCACCCCACCTTCACCCTACCTCCTCACCTGAACGTCACACCACAGAGGAATGTCAGAGACTAGGGGTAAAAGGCTTGATTAGCGGTATGTTAGGGACCCACTGTCTGACAGTTGTATGTGGCGTCTATAGCAGATGCAGGCTTGGAGAACAATAGATCAGCGCTCTAACTATATCTGTATCCCAGATTACATTTAGTCAAAAACTGGATTACCGAGTATTGGTACATTTTTAGATAAAGTAGCATATACTACACTAAATTTACTTTTTCTGTTGAGGCATGACCAATTAAAAACATGCTCTACCAACCTGCACCAAGCCAATTCAAACAAAACATTGCTTCTATTCTCGCACACACTGAGCAGGAGATGTAACATTTCTAAGTGGAGCTACATGGTTAGGTGTGCTTTTCTTTTTCTGTCATAAACAGCTGCAGAGACAAGGTCTCACAGGTCTCAGGGCTGTATCCCAGCAGCTTTAGGCGTGAGGCAAAGCACACCCTTCATGTTCACACACACCAGTATTAGAATGTTTTACCACCTTTAAACACACATTTCCTTTCACCACTATTAACTCACTTAGCACTAGCTGTACTGTATTTCTCATTCACTCATCCAGTTCTACTCTTTAAGTCTTTATTTCTTCCAATAAAAGATGTACTTGAGGTTGAATATCATCGTTCATTCATTAGTCAGTGCTCTTGTACTAAGAGAGTTTGTGAAAGCAAGTTTTGCTGGCAAATGATTATAGAGTCATATAGATGATTATAGAGGAAAGCTGGCTCCCGCTTTTTTATATGAAAGATATATTAATCTGTGTAATAGTCTGAGAGGAGTATTGGATGCCAAGGAGAATGATGCTCCACTTTTGTCTGTGCCTTTACATCACTGCTTTTGGAGACAGTTTGTATTTAAACAGCTTGGAGTTATGATGTTTGCATGCCGTTGATGACATTCAAATAGGTTTCTCTTAAGCTTCGATTTGCTTTTTATAATTGGCTCATTAATTTAGTCTTCTTTTTTAAAATTGCTTTCATTGAGTATTTAACTTTATTGACTAACTCAAGATTATAGAAGTTCTTCTCTTCGCCAGTTCCTGAACTCTTCACTAAACCACAAACCCTGCTCCAGCACCGGTACATTTGAGGTATTAAAATAATTAAAATAAAATAAGCTGCTATATTTCCAATGTCAAGTACTGGTATTGGACAATATTCTGGAATGTATTCACCTGTAGGGGAATATTACTAAAACATGTGGCAGTATTGACCTGACCACAGCCCTGTCTTTCTGACTTTGCTGGGTTAACAAACTCTTTACTGCGAGCACTTCCTTAGAATCTTTCTGCTGGACTCACCTTCCAGACTTACACAAATATTTTTATGGTTGTTCCTTTTTCCACTCTCCACTGAGCTCTACCTGCATTTTGTTATTTCAACACAACCAGGTACAGAGACACGTCAATGACCAAGTTGTTGTTTGCTCTGTGCTTCACTCTCTGATATATCTGAGATCAGAGAACCTGCACCACTTCTCAACTTAATGACTGCCCTTTAAATAAAGAGACAGACTGCACTCAGAAAACTAAATTTCAAAGTTAGCCATGATGGAGCTCCATTATTATATCACTGCTTGGGGCCAGAGGTTAACAGTGATGTCATACCAGCATACCCATGGCCCCTACCTTTTCAGCCCAATATCTACGGCCCCACCCCTTCCTGTTCCTGCAGGCTCCTGGTTTGGATGTTGAGAGGAGGAGATTGACATGTCTCCGCCTTCCTCCCGCTGTGGTGTCCACATTCAATGTGCTAGGGCATCTTCCACAGCCAGGGCACCCATTGGCAGCTCTTCACTGCTCGGTGTCAGGACAGGGTGTTGGACCCCAGTTGTTGTGTGGTCCTAAAAATTCTTACAGGGGCTTCTGGATATCGGTCACGCTGCATCAACTTTGGCAGTGTTTGCGACAGCCATAACAACGGGCCATGGCGGCTTTGAACGCTTTTCAGCTCGAAGCCACTCCCTGGTCAACCGGTAAATAGGGAGCTTCGCCTTGCAGTTCAGAGTGTAATGAGCTGACGTGTCAGTCATAGATGTGAATAAGTTTATGTGTACATATCACTAAGTGTACAGGACAGAGTGTCCCTGACAGTGATTAGATGTAGTGCAAAGTGATGTCTTTGTCTTGTTTGGATTAGCCTTGCACCAATAGGAGATACAGCTAAAGACATTAAGTCATACTTGTATGTGGATAAGCATATGAACTGAAGCAAAGGTGAGAGCATAATATCACAATATACAAATATTATGACAGTAAGAGCAGTTGTCCTTCAACCGGAAGGTAGGCGGTTCGAATACGCTCTCCCCACAGTTCATACTGATGTTGTGTCCTTGGGCAAGACACTTAACCCACCTTGCCTACAGTGGTGTTCCAGCTGTAACACTGGTAAATGGAACCTTAATGTAAGTCGCTTTAAATAAAAGTGTCAGCTAAATGACTAAATGTAAATGTAAATGTCCAATGTCTTATGACTGAGACAAAAACCACATTGTTCCTCTTGGATCCAAGGTTTCGACTATTGGCCAAATTCTCCTCCCCAGTACCCTGGCATAGACTTTCTCAGGGAGGCTGTGGGATCCTACTATAGTTGGAACACACCCTCTGGTCACTCTTCTTAAAAAGAGGGCTCACCACCCCAGTCTGCCAGTCCAGAGGTACTGTCCCCAACCGCCACACAATGTTGCAGTGGTGTGTTAGTCAAGACAGCCCCACAACATCCAGAGATTTGAGGTCCAGGGCAGATTTCTCTCACCTTGCCACCGAGGACCTTCCTAACTACCTCGGTGACTTCAGCTTGGGCGATGGACGAGTCCACCACAAGCCCTTAGCCTCTGCTTCCTCGATGGAAGACATGATGGGAGGGTTGAGGATAGCAGGGTCTCAAAGTGCAAAACTCTAAGACCTTTTCTAAAAAGTGCCCATCCCCCACTCAAAAAACATTTTAAGGCCTTTGTCTGTGTCTTACCATTTAACTCCAAAAATGACAATGGACATGTTCCTGTCATAATAAAAAGTATATCACTGCACTCCGCAGGATCTTCTGAGTCTTTAGCATCAAGTCTTGTTGCAAAATTTCTTCGTCCATGAACCCAATTTTGTCTACAATGGAATAAATTTAAAGTGGGACGTCTCTCGTACGGAGACATAAGGTTATGGGATACTGAAATTTGAGATAGGTACTCTCTAGAGGCCTACAAAGCATGGCCCCAAAGGGCAAAACTCTATGACATTGCCATAAAAAGGCCCTTCTCCCATTGAAATCTGTCAAAAGGCTCCGTCAGTGTCTGAGTGGAAGCGGTAAGAGTTTTCTTGGAGGCTCAAAGTTTTTGTCTGCTCTAGAGCTGCTTTCAATATGTCGCCCAAGCAACCAGGGTGCAGCATTTGGGACCCCTGTGACATTTGGAGAAAAGTCCTATTTGCCTAATATTTAAAGGGTTAATGAACATGAATACAATGAACTTCCGGCTTATTCAATGGGCTAGATAGGACAATTAGTGGACAGGGTGTTTTGAACCTCTTCTTTCAAAATATTCTGATAAACCCTGATAAACTGAAGCTGAACTCAGCAGACTCCTTCCTCAGCTTGAGTCCTCCAAATCACACCCCTTCAGGTGTCAATATTGTTGCCCACGTGAACATTGAAAGCAAGGCAATTTTATTTATATAGCACAATTCATACACTGGGTAGCTCAAAGTGCTTTTCAGAAATAAAAGAATTTCCAAGCAATAAAATAAAATAAATTAATTAAAACAAAACTAAAAGAAAACAGTGCAGATAAAATACTTTAAGTTGTCATATACACAGTTAAACTAAACCGTTTTCTGCCTGGACTTGAACATTGTGAGGGTAGAGGCCTGTCTCCTCTTCCTCTGGAAGACTGGATCACAGTCTTCCAGACTATGAATATGGTCATACTTTCTGGTCCAAGTCAAAACTTGAGCAGAAGCGTTCTGTGTGTACTGCAGCTAGCTTAGTGAGTCCAGTGAGCAGACCATTGCAGTAGTCTAGCCTGATAGAGATAAATGTATGTACAAGTCTCTCTGAGTCTGGTTTAGACACAATACCCTTGATTCTAGCAATGTTTTTGAGATATCAAAAAGCTGTTAAAGTTATTGCTTTAAAATGGTTGTTAAAGTTCAAGTCTGAGTCTATTATTACCACCAGATTTCTAACTTGATCTTTAGGCTTTAGGGAAAGTGACTCGAGGTGGCTACAGAGGCTTTCCCTTTGTGTGTTTGGGCCAAAGATAATGGCATCTGAATTGTGTGGGTTAGGTTGTAGAACTTTGTTTTGCATCCACACGGTATTCTGTTGGAGGCAGTGACAGAGTGAGTCCACACGCCCATAGTCGCCTGCTGTCAATGAGATGTAAATCACCAGCCCCCTGCCGCCTCTCACTGCGGGCAACTGCAGAGTACTGGACAATCTAGCCTTTCTTGAGGATTTGGTTTCCAGAGCCCAAACTGTGCATTTAAGTGAGCCTGACTATCTTTAGTCGGTATCTCTCAACCTCCCGCACAAGCTCAGGCTCCTTCCCTGCCAGCAAAGTGGCATTCCATTCCCTAGCGCCATATTCTGTGTCCAAGGATTGGGTTGCTGAGGCCCCCGCCTTCGGATGCTACCCAATCCACTAAGCACTGGCCCCAAACATCGCTCTTTTGGGCTGAGCTTGTGGGGTAAGACCTGGCCACCAGTCGTCCACATACTGTCCACTATACAGTACTCTGTTCATTTCCTTATGGAGAGTTGCACCTTCCACTGTCAGCCTGTGATGCTCTGCTCCAACATTTAGCTTCAAACTCCCCCACAGCAAAGAACTAGATGCATCGCAGTCTCTGAGGGTTTCCTGCTTTCTCTTAGACAGACACATCCACTCTAACAGACCTTTCCCCCATTCTTACCCTGGATCAGCTCATGTAGATGCTCACAGTGCCTCCACAGCTCCATGTACCCCCTAGTGTTACTAAGGATCCCTGCATCTGTGGCAACACAAATTAATTATCCTCTTAATTGAGCCAAGTATTCAAAGCCTCCAAATACCTTTAACGTTTACACACTACTCATTAGACTTTAAAGATTGTTGCCAATCGGGCCACATTTGAATTCAGTTCTTGCTGCCACAGAGCTTTACTGTAATGTGCAGAAAATGAGGGGGCCCTTTACACTATGCTACACTGCTCCTTACTGTATCCTGACATTATTTTGTGATGCCTTCATTACTGCTGGGGCACTGCTATAAAGTTTTAAGGAAAGAAACACAAACAGACTAAAAAAAAGAAGTGTACTAATTGTAGTATCCAGATTTCCATAAATTATATTATGTGGGTGAGCAATAGTCAGCAATTGTCAGTGATTAACTTGTGAGTATGTCCAGTGGTAAGAGCTTGTAAATAAATCAGTACATTCACTGATTATACTGTATATCTAAGACATTGTAAAGTAAAATAAAAATATATATATATATCAAAGAGAACCATGAAGCTTTTGAAGCCATGGGTTTCCAATTCCATTTTCTGACAAACACTTTTGATAGATGTTTTGATAAATGTAATTTTTAGGAGCCAGGTGTAACACCATAAAAGACCGAGCTCTGACCAGGACAAACCCTATGTTTACAGATGAGCTTTTTGCTTTTATCAGGTAATGGTTGATAGAATAAGTGACTTGGTATTGGCATTTATACAAATGGTATGTATAAACAGTTTATCTCATAGTACAATGGACGGAAAAAACAATTGTGTTGTATTGTGTTAATTATGTGCCATCAATTATATGATATATGATTTCTATCATTCTAATGTCAAAAAGCACAAAACGTTCATTAAAGCACAAATGCATTAAAGAGATGGAGAACAGGCAGTGTCAAGCTGTGCCTCTTTTGAGTGCACTACCCC
Organism: Perccottus glenii; assembly: GCA_024416835.2. Lineage (NCBI taxonomy): Eukaryota > Metazoa > Chordata > Actinopteri > Gobiiformes > Odontobutidae > Perccottus > Perccottus glenii. The sequence goes on from CM044554.2 coordinate 4,407,224, forward strand.
TCATAATTTAACCTGAGGGCTAGCATTAGGCTTGTGCCTAATATTACCTCTTTGTTTGTTACTATAGGAAAGACACATTTATCAAATTATCTAGCTTTTAAAAGTCTTTATAATAGGCTAATAATAATGTATTTTATGTTTGTGTGTAACTTGTTTAGTCTCACTGATCTGGTATAAACTGCACACCAAAAAGCTCAAAGGGAGGCTGACAGTTACTGTGCCCCACTGAAAGGGGCGTGCTTCCTCTGCCTAAAAATTAAGTCTAAAGACTAACATGACTTAAAGCTTAGAAACTTCTTAAAACTTGACTTTCAATCAAAACAGGATGTCATAAATAATGGAAGAGCAAGCTGAACTAAAGGTTTTTTCAAACCATGGGAAAGAAGGTAACTTGGTTATGTATTTGTTATATGAGTCAAATTTTGAGGTAAATATTGAAAGTTAGTAAACCGTATGAGTTTTGTAAACAATGATCAGGTTAAACTCTGAGTAGCGGGGGTCAGTCGCTTCTGCCATCTTTACACTTGCTGAAAGAATTAGTGCAAACAAATCCTGAACACAATTTACACATATTACAGATTTTATCAATTGCTAAGAGACACAATTCCTTATACTTAAAAGACAAAAGGAAAGATTTGTGTATTGCAATCCATCTTTAGCAGCAATACCTTGAGGTATTGCTAAACTATTGTGTTTCCTGTAGGACCATTAAGTTGCTGTGGAGGAATTTTGACAGTGGTGTAGAATGTATTTCAATGAAAGTCGGGAAGTTCCAGTTCAAATCCCACAGAGGAGATCCACCATAGAGGTCCCAGTCTTCCTCTGATTGTCTTTAGGTGGAGCTCCCTGAACACATTCAGGGGTTCAGAGCAGGGTCTGACAGAAGGGCAGACAAGCGCACATACATTATAGTGGGTTGTAAAAATAGCCACATTGAGTCACATTTCTCACCTTTTGTAGTAACACGGTAGTACGGTATATCTATCTGACAGCTCAGTATGGGCAGGGGGAGAGGCTGTGGCAGGATTAAATGCTGTATTATTTTCTGTGGCTGCTGCCGGTCTTTTTTTTGTTTGACAAAAAACAGCAGCTTTACAACAAATCCTTGCTAAGCCTGATTTGGTGATTGTTTTGGTCTGGGCCTTAGTCACATTATTAGGGAATGAGTGATTGAAAACTCAAGTAACCACTACCTCTCATCCCCCTCGACTCCAGGGGGTCCCACGAGATTACTTTTATTCATAACATGGCAGCGCTCTGCCTCTATCACTGTAATGCCATTTGACTGAATTAAGATGTATTTCTCAGTTCAGAAGTTGAGGGCCACTTTGATAATTGCACAAGTAGAAGTGGACCATGGCTGTGTATGTGGGGGAAGGAGGGAGTGCAGTGCACTTAGCATCAGTGAGCCGCACACTGCCTTTATTCACCAGGTCAAGCAATCAAGACAATGGACCTGCCATTAGGGATATTAATGGACACCACTTATGGCTCATATTTCTCCTGCCACACAGGCAAATAAAACAGCAACAACTACACCACGCATGTGCATTTGGCAAGAAGATTAATAGTCAAGCTTGGGAACTGTTTTTCAACTGATCAATCAATCAAGCATTTATTTATATAGACATCTTACAACAACCACAGATTGACCAAAGGGCTGTATAACATTAAAAATTATTAAAATAAACATAATTAAAAATAAGTTTAAAATGCCCATTACCACAATAAAAACAGAAAAAGTGCCAAAAGTCATTCTGAATAAGTGGGTCTTAAGTTTGGCTTAAAACAGAGGCAGGTCAGTGATGGTCAAAGAGTTCCAGAGTTTAGGACCGTGACTGGGGGACCTTCACCAGATGTTGCCCAGCAGAACGTAGAGCTCTGCTGGGTTGGTGAGGGGTTAAAATCTTACACAAATAAGAAGGTGCAAGTCAACTTAAGAACTGATCCAACAAATAATTATTTAAAACTCCTTTAAGGGGCTAATCATGTACTGGCGTGATGTACAAAGGTTATAGCAAGCTGTGTTAAACATATCCCTGATTTTATCCTTGTGCATCAAAGCCAAAATAATTACACTCAGCTCAATTAAAACTTCAACTATTCCCGAGTGAGGCCCAAGGATAAATTCTAAAATTAGTAAATGTAAATTAGTTTTGTAAAGCTTAGACAAAAGGTCACTGACGCTCATTGGTTGTTACACGCTGTGGCAACCCCCTACTTTCTTTCAGTTAGTCAAATGATGTGTCAATCAAACGCTGAGGGCTGTGGCGGCCATATTCAACAATACCAGCTGTTTTTGCTGTCAAAATTAAAATAAAATAGACGCTAAACTAAAGTTTGAGAAAAGCAGCTGCAGTCTTTGAGTCTTTGTGGATCTAACATGTGTTTTGGACCTAATTATTTTACTGGATTTACACACGTGGACAAAATTGTTGGTACCTTTTGGTCAATGAAAGAAAAACTCACAATGGTCACAGAAAAAACTTTATTCTGACAAAAGTAATAATAAATAAAAATTCTAGGAATGTTAACCAATGAAAGTCAGACATTGCTTTTCAACCATGCTTCAACGGAATTATTTAAAAAAATAAACTCATGGAACAGGCCTGGACAAAATTGTTGGTACCCCTAACTTAATATTTTGTTGCACAACCTTTTGAGGCTATCACTGCAATCAGACGATTCCTGTAACTGTCAATGAGACTTCTGCACCTCTCAGCAGGTATTTTGGCCCACTCCTCATGAGCAAACTGCTCCAGTTGTTTCCGGTTTGAAGGGTGTCTTTTCCAGACGGCATGTTTCAGCTCCTTCCAAAGATGCTCAATAGGATTGAGGTCAGGGCTCATAGAAGGCCACTTTAGAATAGTCCAATGTTTTCCATGTAACCAATGTAACCATTCTTGGGTGTTTTTAGCTGTGTTTTGGGTCATTGTCCTGTTGCAAGACCCATGACCTGCGACTGAGACCAAGCTGTCTGACACTGGCCAGCACATTTCTCTCTAGAATCCCTTGATAGTCTTCAGATTTCATTGTACCCTGCACAGATTCAAGACACCCTGTGCCAGATGCAGCAAAGCAGCCCAGAACATAACAGAGCCTTCTCCATGTTTGAAAGTAGGGACAGTGTTCTTTTCTTGATATGCTTCATTTTTCCGTCTGTGAACATAGAGCTGATGTGCCTTGGTAAAAAGTTCCATTTTTGTCTCATCTGTCCATGGGACATTCTCCCAGAAGCTTTGTGGCTTGTCAACATGTAGTTTGGCATATTCCAGTCTAGCTTTTTTATGATTTGTTTTCAACAATGGTGTCCTCCTTGGTCGTCTCCCATGTAGTCCACTTTGGCTCAAACAACGATGGATGGTGCGATCGGACACTGATGTTCCTTGAGCATGGAGTTCACCTTGGATCTCTTTAGAAGTCTTTCTGGGCTCTTTTGTTATCCTTCGGATTATCCGTCTCTTTGATTTGTCATCAATTTTCCTCCTGCGCCACGTCCAGGAGGTTGGCTACAGTCCCATGGATCTTAAATTTCTGAATAATATGTGCAACTGTAGTCACAGGAACATCTAACTGCTTGGAGATGGTCTTATAGCCTTTACCTTTATCATGCTTGTCTATAATTTTCTTTCTATTCTCCTGCGACAACTCTTTCCTTCGCTTCCTCTGGTCCATGTTGAGTGTGGTACACACCATGTCACCAGACAACACAGTGACTACCTGAAGCCCTATAAATAGGCCCACTGACTGATTACAAGATTGTACACACCTGTGATGCTAATTAGTGCACACACCTTGAATTAACATGTCCATTTGGTCACATTATTTACAGTCTTTTCTAGGGGTACCATCAATTTTGTCCAGGCCTGTTCCATGAGTTTATTTTTTAAAATAATTCCGTTGAAGAATGGTTGAAAAGCAATGTCTGACTTTCATTGGTTAACATTCATAGAATTTTTATTTATTATTACTTTTGTCAGAATACAGTTTTTTCTGTGACCATTGTGAGTTTTTCTTTCATTGACCGAAGGGTACCAACATTTTTGTCCATGTCTGTATATTCTCTGGATGTTAACAAACAGAACAGGACTATTTTTTTGGGAATTATCAATGTGTGAACTGCTGGCAAGCTTTGTAGGCGAGTAACGGCAAATTTCAAGCATTTCACTTTTCTCAATAGAAGCTTTTGGTGTACAGACTGGTGCTGTGGTGCTTCAAAATGGTTTATGTCACCAAAAGACAAGAATCTAACCTTTTTAATGATATGCTACATGTGCATATGCTCAAACCAGACAGTTGTGCCCTGGACAATAAATTGAAAAAAGTTGCAATGTACCTCTTGAGCCAGTCTTCTTCAGGAACATACAGACGCTTCCATTTCTTCATATTTAAACTAGCACACTCTGAATTGTTCAAATAATGTTTATTCTACAATATGGTTGTGCTATGGTTATGCCACATTGCTAACTGGCTCTAAGCTATTTATTTGCTAAATGGTGGGTTCAAAATGTTTTGGGAGATGGAGGGGGGGCCCTCTGCAAACGCTTTGCCCATAATCCGCCCTTGAATGTGGAGCACGGAGAAGCTAAAATGCTATAGTAACAAGCCTTATTTGCATTTGGGCTAACAGCACCATCTAGGGCGTTCCTTAAAAAATGCATGTTTTTCTATTTGGTCCAATGCCAGCTGTGAATGCTCGGTGGACCGAAGCTTTTAGCTGATGAACCAAACTAAATAGATTGTCTTCTCTTCTGTTTTGGTAAAAACTAATGAAGTGGATTACAAGTGTGTGTGTCTGTGTGTGTGTGTGTGAGTGGGTGTGTGTGTGTGTGTGTGTGTGTGTGTGTGTGTGTGTGTGTGTGTGAGGTGCGTGTGTGTGTGTGTGTGTGTGAGTGTGTGTGTGTGTGTGTGTGTGTGTGTGTGTGTGTGTGTGTGTGTGTGTGTGTGTGTGTGTGTATGTGTGTGTGTGTGTGTGTGTGTGTGTGTGTGTGAGACATATTTAGCCCCAATCAGACAATATCCTGACCGTAGCAGAATATATATGTCTTTACACACTCAGCCTTTGTATAGTGCAGACTACAAGAAGACCTGTGCTCAACCTGCCTCTGATCTTCCATGTTGACTAATCCACCATTACCATAATGAAAGGCCATTTAATCGAATCAGAGAAAGCTTGTCCTAAAAGGATCATGCATGGACAAGAGATTAATAAAGGCACAGATAAAGCAGAGAATAATGAATAAAACACAAATCCAAAATAGACTGTGTATTTATTTGGGTCAGAGGGACCCAGAAGGAGTGAGATATGGCTCTGGGATCAGTTCATAGTTGGGTTTAAAGGGTTTATGGCTCACAGACTGAGCCAGTCAGAAGACCATGTCCTGAGGCTACAGTTCACTCCATAATAATATCACAATCTGCTTTGATTGCATTAACCTAAGCAATCAGCAGTAATGGCAGCTATCTGCGCCACATTCCAAAGAATCAGATAATTATGTCACCCACACATACTGTAAAGTGAACATATTTCTGTTTTCTGATAAATGTGGCATGGGCTGTGTTGGATGCACACTTGTATGTACTTCCTGTGATTCTGAAGTGCATTTCTATCAATCTGCTTTATTAGTCAGCCATTTATGCTAGAGGGGCATCACCAAAAATAGACAAGCAAGCACGGCACCTTTTAGGAAGACATGAGTGACATAAAATTCTTAAGTAAACCATAGGATCTAATATGATGTTGGCCCACCTTTTGCAGCTTTTACAGCTTCAAGCTTCTTCTAGAAAGGATTTCCACAAGGTTCAGGAGTGTGTTTATGGGAATGTTTGACCATTCTTCCAGAAGTGCATAAAGTCAGACACTGATGTTGGACGAGAAGGCCTGGTTCACAGTCTTCACTCTAATTCATCCCAAAGGTGTTCTGTAGGGCTGACTGTAGGTCAGGACTGTGCAGTCCAGTGAAGTTCTTCCTCACCAAACTCTCTCATCCATGTCTTTATGGCACTTGCGTTGTGCACTGGTGCAGTCATGTTGGAACAGGAAGGGGCCGTCTCCAAACTGTTCCCACTAAAATTGGGAGCCTGAAATTGTCCAAAATGTCCCAATAACTTCCACTTTGTTACAGTACCACTAACAATTGATTGTGGAATATTTAATAGCAATGAAATTTCACAACTGGACTTATTGCACAGGTGGCACACTATCACGGTACCACACTGGAATTCACTGAGCTCCTCTTTCACAAATATTTGTAGAAGTATTTGCTTGATTTTATACATGTGTGGCTATTGAAGTGACAGACTAGATGGACTAAATTCAATGATTTGGATAGCTGAGTGAATACTTTTGGCAATATAGTTGTATGACGTTTATTTAATTTGATCAAGAAGGCATATACTTAATTTTGATAATAACTATGAATTCAGAGTTACAGTACAAGATATTAGGCTCTAATGTTCTTGTTGTTTTCTGTCCAACCAATCCATCATACATTGCATTTTGCAATGTTTATGTATCTAAAATCTATTTTAGTAACCTCAAACGCTTTGGGCAGTGTGTTTCAATGCCTGTCTGTTTTATTGTGTATCATTGGGTATAAGATTATCTCATTGTCTCTCCCACTGTTACCTACCTAAGTGTATTTCCATATAATAATACTTTTCATGTGTCGCAGTGTAGTTCCATCCTCCACGGTTTTGGGTCCATAATGTGGAACATTTCCATGTATACTCATATCTCTTCTTGCAGAGTTTGGCCAGATTGATGGTCCACTTGCAGACATCAACTATTGTGCTATAACAGCGGCAGAAGGCCCATTATAGTGTTAAGTGGCAGTGTGAGTGATGGGCGACAATAGCCCCGGCTGAGCCAGGTTAATCAGCAGAAAAAGTCCAGCAAACAGGACAATAAATCCCACACACACTGACCATCCAGACAGCCACAATTGTAGATTTTACTCAGTGAACATAGTTTAACATATTATCCTGGTAATCCCCAATTACAGACACAATTTCTGTCTTCAACACAGACACAAACCCAAGGAGGTGGGGTCTGATATTTTTGCCATGGTTGTGTAGAGACCATCGCCAATTAGTGAACATCCAGATGCTGTTAGCTAATCCTGCTCTGGAGACGAACACACGCACACACACATAGACTACAAAACAATGAGCAATCAAGCTTCCATGGAGCATAAATCACATTCAGGCATGACATTAGAAAGTATAGAAGAAACTTATTAAAAAACACATTCATAGACAATAGCAGTGAATTGTTATTTTTTCTATTACCTATTTTTACTTTTAATTAAGACTCAAATCTTAACTGTTTCATTTATACCTTAGCAAGGTCGGGCTTTACCAAGTTTCAGCTTCTTATTTCCATAAAACAAGATCAACAGTGAAAATATGTATTGGATGCTGGTAATGTCAGGACATGTGGCTGCACATGGAATGTGTCATCTTGTCTCAGAAAAGATCACATTGAACAGATGCTGATTTGGGCTGTCTGTCAGTTAGTGTGATTGACAGGGACCTATCATTAAATAGAGAGGGACTAGTCATTACAATTTCAAATGCTATTAAAATCTAAGCTCAGAAAATAGCAGCATATGGAGCGAGTAATGAAGGAGGGGTAGGGCTAAGGTTAACACGCAATATTGTATCTTGGTAATATTCCACAAAGAGGACCAAAGTAGCAAAAGTAATTTTATCTTGTTATTTTTTAGTTGATGGATTACTCTGTGCAGGAAGAAAGAAGCACATGGTTGTTGTAAATGACCACTTTAGAGTTTGTAAATGACCACTTTAGAGTTTATGTATGTTGTTGATTAAAATAAGTATGCGTTGGGTTATTGGTAAAATATTTGTATAAATGTTCGAAACTTATTTAATCATTTTATCTTTTGTATGTGCTTTAATGTTGATTGTATGTGATTGACCGGAAATTCTGTGCACCTGTGATGTTGAAATTTGTCCCTTTGGTGGCACCGTAGTTTTGCACAAGGGAAGAATGAATGGGACACAGCCGTGTTTGAGCCTACATGATTTTTATTTGAGACTTTAAAGAACTTGACGCACGTTTCATGACGGAAGAAAGGACTATTGTATTTTGTTTGCATTCCTTGGTGAGCGCAGCGAGGTATGATATGGTTTCATTCATAAGATCGTTTGTACATGTATGGTTTATTTTGCCGTGTAATTAACGTTTGTCCTTTAAAAATGTTTGTTCGTGTAGTGACGTTGGTAGCCATGAAACCAAGTGTGTGAAATGTTTGTTGCATTTATGTTTTCAATACAGTTTTCACGGTGCTAAGATGATGATGAATTAAAACGTCATGCTGGTTTGGCGAACACAAATAAAGAACATCTTATGCATCAGTCGAGACTCTCTTCTTTGGATCCAAGGGCTGCTACAGTTGTTTTATAGATTGGAATATAGATTATATTTTCCTCTCAGATGCACAACCACCATCGTGAACCTCACCTTCCTGTTTTGCACTATATGAGTCTGATCATGTACATGTCTTTTTGTATATATTTCTTCTCACAACCTTGTGGTCTAATAATGTAGTCATAACCTTTATCAAAATATGATCAGCAGCTTTTTTGAACAATTTTTTTGTGGCTATAAGAGCACGTGAGCGGAGCGGCCCAATGTGAATTCTTATTTAATTCTTAAATTATGTGGCTCTATTGCTGTGGCAACCCCTGAAGGGAGCAGCCAAAATAAATTATTATATCACAAAGACTTTAATCTCTCTTCTGTAATAAACTTAGTTTTTGTGTCTAAAAACACATTCAGATCATTTAGCCTTTATCTTTTAATTTCAAAAGATAGGTATAATGAAAGAGAAAGAGTTTGTTTTGGCTCACAAAGACAAACACAGGACTCTATTGTGGGAATTATGGCACACAACATAGCCTTGTCCTTTCCTGTGTATAGAGGTGGCAAAAGTACACACACTCTTTACTTAAGTAGAAGTAAAGATACTTGCGTAAAAAAACAACTTTGGTAAAAGTAGAAGTACTGATTGAACTCTTTTACTCACATAAAAGTAAAAAAGGACAATCAATGAAACACAATACATATTTTGACTGGTAAAAAGCTATATTTACTACTAACAAAGTGCATAGTGCTGTTTGATATAGATAAAACAATAAATATGTTGGCTTTCAGACAGAAAAATCAAGACTGAACAGACCAGAGATTCTGCATGAGCACCCGGATTTGGCACTCTCAAACATTTAAACCCGGAATATACAAACAAATATAAAACCTAGCAAAGTGCAAATCAGTTTTCCATTTTAGAAAGAGAACTTGAAACACAAAAACAATGGAAACTTCAAGTCTGACTAGCAAAATATTTGTTTTTGCCTCAGGAGAATCTCAATTCTAAAAGTTTTTTTTTTAAATGAAGGCCCTTTTTGGTGTGAAAATCAGCCCTGCAGTGCTAAAAAGCCTCTCGCAGGCTGCTGAGGTAGGTTGTAATGTGTTTAACTTCAGTGATAGGTTGACTGCTGGGAAATATTTTAGGACATCAATGGTATCATCTGGACAGGCCAGGTAGGACTCAAGCTGCTTGGAGTTTTCTTGAGCATTTCCCTGCATGATGAGGGCAAATGTGTGTGACATGCTGTGACTCCAAGGAAACTTGGTCTATGTGCTGTCCACCACATAGAACTATGAACTTGACCTCACTAATCACAGCCTTCAGATTTTTCTTAATTTCCAGTGATGCTTTCTCAACTTTGTTTTTTATTGTACCCCGGGACATTACAAACACATCTGGTGGCAGATGATTCACACCAGTTTTTTTAAAACCCTGCTACTGGACAATATTGAGAGAGTGAAGACCTTGCATAACAAAGTTAATTAGGACTTTGTCCACACTTTTTTTAGATCCAAGATGGCGGCGCGAGTACATCGCGAGGCTCGGGGTCTCTCCAGTTTCTGCAATTTTGCAGTATTACTCTTGCTTATCTCGGGTCTGTTTGTGCAGAACAGTTGTGCCTTTACATCGTACACCCGGAGTGAGCTTTTGGATATTGGTTTGCAAATTTCCGACGGTTTTATGGACAACCTTCGACTCCTTCCTGAAATCGCTAGGACACCCAACGCAGCGCATTCTTCCCGGCCGGGCGGAAGTGTTCGCAGGCGGCGTCGAGAACGTAAACAAAGGCGAGGCAAACGTGGAGGACTTAGAGCTCGGCTAAAGCTAACACCACACCGGCTCTCTTTACCCAGTATCTTCCTCGCCAATGTCCGATCGCTAGTGAATAAAATGGATGAGATTCGACTCAACATGACACACAGCAAAAGACTTCTGAACTGTAACGTCCTTATCTTCACGGAGACGTGGTTAAATTGGGACATCACACGCTCCGCGCGGACAGAACATTAGATGGATCCGGTAAGACAAGGGGAGGCGGATTGTGTATTTACATTAACAAAGCTTGGTGCACAAACTCTGCTGTTGTTGGGAGCCATTGTTCAGCTAACCTAGAGTTTCTCATGGTTAAATGTAGACCGTTCTATCTGCCGCGGGAGTTCACTTCCACCATTATAACTGCAGCTTATATTCCCCCGGATGCTGATGCCAAGCTTGCTATGAAAGAACTTTATGCAGCCATCAGTAAACAACAGACTCTTCACCCAGAAGCGGCGTTTATTGTTGCGGGTGATTTTAATCACTCTAACTTAAAGACTGTGCTACCCAAATTTCATCAGAATGTTTCCTGTCACACCAGAGGAAACAAAACCCTAGACCATGTCTACACAAACATGGCTGGAGCTTACGTGGCGACACCTCTCCCCCACCTGGGACAATCAGACCACATCTCTTTGTTCCTCACTCCCAAATATTCACCCCTCATCAACCGTGTGAAGCCATCAGTGAAGACCATCAAGGTGTGGCTTGCGGGGGTAGATTTCACACTCCAGGAAGGTTTCTACACACAGACTGGAGTATGTTTCCTCCCCAAGCCACCAGTGGTGCTCACACAGACATTGACATTAACTGCTAGACCTCCTCTGTATTGGATTATATTAATACCACCATTGACAGTGTTACAACCCAGAAACAGATCACCACATACCCAAATCAGAAGCCATGGATGAACAAGGAAGTGCGACTCCTGTTGAAGACACGCAATACTGCCTTCAGATCAGGAGATGCACAAGCCTACAGCACATCCAGAGCAAACCTGAAGAGGGGCATCAAAAAGGCCAAGCACTGCTACAAGCTGAAGATAGAGGGACACTTTTCCAACTCTGACCCTCGACGCATGTGGCAGGGCATCCAGGCCATCAGTGACTACAAACCCACCCACTCCACCCCTGCAGCCACCAATGTCAACTTCCTGAATGAGCTAAATGACTTTTATGCTCGCTTTGAAAGAGACAACAGAGAAACTGCAACCAAGCTCAAACCCTCAGTTGACCTCCCTCCAATCACACTCTCATCCACTGATGTCTGCAAGGCACTGAGCCGGATCAGCACACACAAGGCTGCTGGACCAGACAACATCCCTGGTCGTGTTCTCAGGGCATGTGCGGAGCAGCTCGCTGGGGTTTTTACAGACATTTTCAACCTGTCTCTTGCCCAAGCAGCTGTACCAACATGCTTCAAATGCACTTCCATTGTGCCAGTGCCAAAACACTCTAGTCCAAGGTGCCCTAACGACTACCGCCCTGTAGCACTCACACCCATCATCATGAAGTGCTTTGAGCGGCTGGTCCTGGAACACCTAAAAGACTCCATACCACCCACATTGGACTCGCATCAGTTTGCTTACCGCAGCAACAGGAGCATAGAGGATGCAGTTGCTATGGCACTGCACTCTGTGCTCACCCACCTGGACAATAAGAACTCTTATGCACATATGCTGTTTGTTGACTTCAGCTCAGCATTCAACACTATCATCCCGACCAAGTTAATAGCCAAACTTGAAGACTTGGGCATCAATACCTCACTCTGCAACTGGATTCTGGACTTCCTGACCAACAGACCCCAGAATGTCCGATCTGGATCCACCTGCTCCACATCCATCACACTTAACACTGGTGTACCACAGGGCTGTGTGCTAAGCCCATTTCTCTACTCCCTCTTCACCTCCGACTGCAAGCCTGTGTTTGGATCTAATGCCATCGTCAAGTTTGCAGACGACACTACAGTGATTGGTCTCATCAGCAACAACGATGAGACTGCCTACAGGGAAGAGATCCAGCACCTGTCCACATGGTGCAACGAAAATAACCTGCTCCTCAACACCACCAAAACGAAGGAGCTCATCGTGGACTTCAGGAAAGAGCCAAGAGGCACACACAACACCATCCACATCAATGGAATGGACGTTGAGCGTGTCTCCAGCTTCAAGTTCCTGGGGACCCACATCTCGGCTGACATGACCTGGACAACCAACACCTCCAGCCTGGTCAAGAAGGCTCACCAGCGCCTCTTCTTCCTGAGGACACTGATGAAGAACCAGCTCTCCTCGGCCATCCTGGTGAACTTCTACCGCTGCGCAATAGAAAGCATCCTGACGAACTGTGTCACAGTATGGTATGGGTGCTGCTCTGTCATGAGCGCAAGGCATTGCAGCGGGTGGTGAAAACTGCCCAACGCATCACAGGGACTCCACTTCCTGCCATCGAGAGCATCCAGAGGAAACGCTGTCTGCGTCAAGCTCGCAGCATCCTTAAAGACTCCTCTCACCCAGCCCACAGACTGTTCTCCCTCCTCCCCTCCGGCAGGCGTTTCAGGTGCCTCTGGACTAGAACCAGCAGACTAAAGAACAGTTTCTTCCCCAGAGCTGTCTCTTTACTGAACTCTAACCCTTGCTGACCCACTCCTCTCATAGACTCTCTCTCACCCCCACCATGCCACTCCCCTCACAGACTCTCCTCTCACCCCCACCATCCCACTACCCTCATAGACTCTCCTCTCACCCCCACCATCCCACTACCCTCACAGACTCTCCTCTCACCCCCACCATCCCTCTCCCCTCACAGACTCTCCTCTCACCCCCATCATCCCACTCCCCTCACAGACTCTCCTCCCACCATCCCACAACCCTCATAGACTCTTCTACCCCCACCATCCCACTCCCTCACAGACTCTCCTCTCATCCCCACCATCCCACTCCCCTCACAGACTCTTCTAACCCCCACACCATCCCACTACCCTCACAGACTCTTCTACTCCCCCACCATCCCACTTCCCTCACAGACTCTCCTCCCACCCCCATCATCCCACTCCCTCACAGACTCTCCTCTCATCCCCACCATCCCACTCCCCTCACAGACTCTCCTCTCACCCCCACCATCCCACTACCCTCATAGACTCTTCTACCCCCACCATCCCACTCCCTCACAGACTCTCCTCTCATCCCCCACCATCCCACTCCCTTCACAGACTCTCCTCTCACCCCCACCATCCCACTACCCTCACAGACTCTCCTCTCACCCCCACCATCCACTACCCTCAGACTCTTCTACCCCCATCATCCCACTCCCCTCACAGACTCTCCTCTCATCCCCACCATCCCACTACCCTCATAGACTCTTCTACCCCCACCATCCCTCTCCCCTCACAGACTCTCTTCTCACCCCCACCATCCCACTCCCCTCACAGATTCTCCTCCCACCCCCACCATCCACTACCCTCATAGACTCTTCTACCCCCACCATCCACTCCCCTCACAGACTCTCCTCTCATCCCTCACCATCCCACTCCCCTCACAGACTCTTCTAACCCCCCCACCATTGCACATTGCACTACCTTAAATCTACTGCTTACCTTAAGCTAACATACAATTGTGTACATCTACCTGTAAAATTCTGTTTATAGTTGGAGACATCTGTATATTACATGTACATTTATAGTACATATTCACCTGTAAATGCTGTTTATAGAAAGAGACACCTGTAATTATATTTATGGCACACACTCACCTGTTATAGCAATAACCATCTGTATATTTATATTCATTGTACATATTACCTGTAAATCCTGTACATCTTCATATCCTGCACGTATGCAACCATTGTATATATCCTGCACTTGCTGCTATTGCACTTTTGGTTAGACCTAAACTGCATTTCGTTGCCTTGTACCTGTACTTGTGTAATGACAATAAAGTTGAATCTAATCTAATCTAAACTTTTCTGTGAGACTCTCTTGGTCTCCCACAATTTCAGCTGCTTAGATGAGCCTTCTTCATCGGAGGAGATTGACTTCCTCCTCAGATGCAGAAGGTGAAGTGAGGCTTCTGTATCTCTCCAAGTGATTTACAAGTTTTCTCTGGATTTGACAATGACCATTTAAGACACACACAAAAAAAAATGGTTAACTTGAGTGTATTTGTCATTTAAAAGTTACATCAGAGTAGCTTCATGGTTTCCAAGCAAAATGTAAGATAATTTAGTAAGCCAGATTTTCATCACCAGTTAACAAGTATTACTGAAACAAGTACAAACTTTGAAGCAACTGTCTGTGGACCATAACATTTTATTGTACAGTACTACACCTTATTTAATTAATTTATGTAAATGACCTGAATGCCTTGAGCATAAAAGTTTGTGTGGCGTGACCGAACTGAGCAGATATATTTTAGATGTTTAAGGCTATGTCCACACGAAGCCAGTGCATCCCCTATCCGATCTTGAGACGGCGTCGTTTCAAGAAAATATCTGCGTACACACGACCGGCTGAAAACGATGTAGTATATATGCCCGACCAGTATGGGGCGCTGTAATTCTGCCACAGATATACACTATACACGGAGAAGAAGACTTTGAGCATGCGCATAACCTTGCGCGCTGCAGAAGAAGACGAAGACCTAAATATTTATTTTCTAATAAAAACAAGTTCTCAAATTGTTGCAGTCATTTATTTAGAGTGTAGTAATTGGTGCCCTCATGTTTGTTGTTTGCTCTTCAATATACGGACTGAGTTCTGAGTGCTTTGGACATGCGGACATTCTCTCTCCATTCATTTTCTCCAGGTTGCTCTCCTGGTTCTCTTTGTGTGGATCTTAGAGCATGTGGCGTATAGTGTTGTCCATTATCGCTTGTTGCTCACCACAACTGCATAGAAGCAATAGATTTTGCTGTAATAAAGCTAGTAGGCTTAGTAGCTTCTGCAGCACGAACTCAATCATGTAGTCCGCCATTATTGTTGTTGCTGTTACGTGTGACGAGGCCGACACGTGATGCGATGACATCATCGTTTTCACAAAATATACGGATTGGCTGTACACACGACACCGCAAGGGTGTCGCAAAGGTGTTGTCGAAAGATTTATCCACTTTAGAACCCTGTTTCAAAAAATAGCGGATTCAGTCTCCCAAAACACCGGATCCGTGTGGACGAAAGGCCAATACGATACAAAATGTATATGGATACAGTGATTTTTGTCTCCGTGTGGACAGCCCCTAAGAGTCTGTATAAAAATAATAGCCAACTACGCCACCCCAGGAATTTCACCCAGAGAATATTATGGAAATAAGGACACATAGGTTCACTCACTGAGAAAGGAGACAAGATTTTAGTTTTTACAAAACAACTAAGTTTTATTTATGTTGAGTGGCAGAAAGAACAAATAAAACCTTTATGAAGTAAATAAGCTGTAGTTTTATTACAATAATAAATTACCAATTCTAAAAAAAAGGATCAAAATAATCTTTAAAAGAGCTACATGAATTCAAAGGCTGATGCTTACCAGTGAGGGGAAGTGTGAAGAAGAAGGAGGCTACATCCAGTGAGAATGAGGGCACCCAAAACACATGACACACACACACTCACAAAAATGGGCAAACCAAAGACCAAAATACACGACTGGAGCACCACCACCAGGGGTCAAAATCATTAACAAGTCACAGCACTCAAAAACAGCTAACACCACAATCAATATAATTCATAGACACTCCCCTTGTACAGGGCAGGGGGTGCAGTCCAAATAACTCATAAAACAGTCCACTGGTGATGCCAATGAACAAACAAACAGCAGCGAACAGAAACAGACAAAACAAAACAGCAGCTAAGACTAAACAGCAGGTAAACAGAAACAAAGACAAAACAGCAGCTCGTAAACAGCAGCGAACAGCTGCTAAACAAAACAGTAACGAACAGCTGCTAAACAAAACAGTAACGAACAGCTGCTAAACAAAACAGTAACGAACAGCTGCTAAACAAAACAGTAACGAACAGCTGCTAAACAAAACAGCAACGAGTCCACAAAAAGGGGGAAGCAGTTGGCTAGCTAACTCGCCAGAGCTGAGTGTAGCGTGGTTTCAATGAAGTACATAACTATGTGCTGGTCATTTAGCCTGTAACACGGCGCTGTATCCGCCCAGGAGAACGCAGGCAGCGGGGGCCTAAACAGCTACGAAATAAAGACAGAATCAGGGTCCGCTTACAATATGCTGGCCAGGGTGAAACACAATAACATCCTTACTTACATGCCCAGATAGACCAGAACACTCTCAGCGGCGCGATATGAACAATGGAAACACAAGAGGCCTATGTGGTTGTAAGGGAGTCATACTAGGGATAAATCCACCAAAAAGGACACCGAAATAAACATAGCTGTGGCCAGTGTGACGGATCAACTGGCGAAGCCGGTTATCTGGCGACATGCAAATGTTTTTTGTGGGCGTTCCTCTCTAGGACCCCACTTTTACAAACCTGGAAATATAGGTATTAATTCATCATAAATTACATTGATGTGATTCTTTTTACAGCGTACATGTCTATAATGATGTCTCTTTGAGTGTTGATGAGAAAGAACGAACGTAGACGGCTTTGATTCGAGACCGGTTTGTGGATTATAATTCGATGTAAACAGGACTGCGCTGTCACCAGTTGATCCAGACGATCTCCGCTTAACTTGCATAACATGAGAAACGAAATAAATCAAAATATATACTACAAATAAATACTACAAAAGAAATACTACAGAAGGAACACTGGCGTGAACATGGTGCTCGTGCTGTGCAACTTCCTTTAAAACTTGTAACTGAGTTACCTGCAATAATCGCAATAAATCAGTCCAATGAGAATAAAACAGTTGAGGCTACTCTTACTGTTATTATGTGAGCTCTTGTCTCTGATCAGCGCTGGAGTCGTACTGGCAACTAAAGCTGTCTTTAAAAATAACAAACAAAGTTCTGCACAAACAGTTATATTTTATTATACACACACACGATATACACACCTGAAAGCTTATGCTGGGGAGAAGTAGAGTCAAAGAGGTCTTCATCCTCAATATCAGATATTTGTGGAGACATGTGTAGCGGAGGAGGTGGTTGGCTCATCTTGAAGGGTCGAGACCATTCCAGAAGAGGCCTGTGTAGCGGGGGAGGTGGTTGGCTCACCCTGACCAGTGGCAGAGGATGTTCCAAAATATTTTAGAAGTGCTCCTGAAATTGTAATTGAATTGCATTTAAAATCAAAAGACCATAGGATAATGCAGTAAAGTGCAGGATATATACAATGGTTGCATACGTGCAGGATATGGAGATGTGCAGGATTTACAGGTAATATGTACAATGAATATAAATATACAGATGGTTATTATTATAAAAGGTGAGTGTGTGCCATAAATATAATTACAGGTGTCTCTTTTCTATAAACAGCATTTACAGGTGAATATGTACTATAAATGTAATGTAATACACATGCGTCGCGCCG
Source organism: Perccottus glenii (assembly GCA_024416835.2). Classification (NCBI taxonomy): domain Eukaryota; kingdom Metazoa; phylum Chordata; class Actinopteri; order Gobiiformes; family Odontobutidae; genus Perccottus; species Perccottus glenii. The sequence goes on from CM044554.2 coordinate 4,424,916, forward strand.
CACACACATACACACACTCACTCACATACACACGCAAACATACACACATACACACACACACACACACACACACTCGCACACATACACACACAAGCACACACACATACACACACTCACACACATCCACACACTCACACACATACACACACTCACATACACACATACTCACACATGCACACACTCACTCACACACACACACACACTCACACACACACACACTCACATACACACACACACATACACACACACACACACATACACACAAATGTCTGTCATTACACGCTATACCCTCCTAGACCCGGAAAAAAACATTTATTTATTTTATTAGTTTTTTTCCCCCATGTCATCACATTGTTTAGAGCATAGAAACAAATGATAAAAAAAAATAATAATATTGAAAAATTATATTTTATTCATGTTATGCTATGGTCACTAGGACTCAGTTGTTTAAAAAATAAAATTACTTTAAATTATATGTATAGGCAAAAACAATGGGATTTTATTTTTTTTTAATCACCAAAATCTTTTTGGGTTTCAGGATATTAATTTGTATATTAATCTAACTTTCATGAAAGAACTATTAGCTCTTTGGTTACTGCCTCAAATTCTAAGCATGACACACTTTTAGTTGTGACTTGTAAAACTATACTTAGGAAACTATACTTAACACACTGTGTAGCAAATAGCTACATAGCAAATGTTCGTCTTTAACCTAAACATTTGAAAATGCCGTTGGTTATTTACAGAGCCTAACGTTAAACCAACAGATGGAAATGATAACTGAACTTGTAACAGTTTTATTGCAAAGCACAATATTATAAATTAGATCTCGTGATTGAGTTGAAACCAAATTATTGTTGTATAAGCATAGCAAGCATCATTAGCAAAAATGCTAACAAAGAGTTATACCCACCACCAATTAACATTAGCCCTTCTTCATTCATGAAATGGATACTGTAATCATACAGAGAGAGAGAACATAGTTGCATACCTTAATCTTTTGCTTGTTTCTCCTCCTCTTCTTTTCTTCTTTTCCGAAATTGGGCACCTGATGGCTTTGACCTTTTCTTCTCCATCTCTGTTTATTTGGCACTCGACAATCAACAGATTTCCCATCCCCCCAACTGTCACTCACGACCAGAAGTCAAGACTAAACCAATTCACCTTTTGTATTATTTTGTTTTGTATTACCTAGTTTCATTTGCAGGAACTATAGGCTGTCCGTTCCATTTGAGAGAGACCCAGAGGTGAAATTTCACTCGCGCCTCTCGCCCCACCCCCTTTTACATTTGTCTCACAACACACAGCTTCTGTGCATTGGACATTCTCAGCAAGAAGGGGCGCCGGCAGCTGCAGGGAGCGCCAATTAGCCAATTACACACACAGTGAAATGATATAAATGACGAAAACCGCTCCGCGACGCAAAGGAATTTAATTTTTTTTTTTTTTTTTTATTAATCTGCTCGTTCTGCCGCCCCCAATATGTCACAAAAAAATGCCGCCCCGGGCGGCTGCCCGGTTCGCCCGTGCCTAAAACCGCTACTGCATGTCTTTATGACTGACTCTGCTTTATGTTGTATGTTTGTCTCATGTACTGGTGAGCTGAAGGAAACTTTCCACTTTGGTAAAGTTCTATTCTATTTTGTTCTTTACGTGCACTATAATTAAGCACAAACGCATATAAATAGATGACCTTAGAGAATAATTAAATAGTATAAAAATGTAGCTTATGTTTCCCTCTGAAATAATAAAACATTCTTCTTCATAGTTTGTAAAACCCCATAATGATGAATTTTGAATGTTTGCTTCCATTATGTTTCCCCCCTTGACCTTTGACATTAGAGCCTTGTTCACTTGTGAGGTCTGTGGTGGATGTAAGATCTTCCACAGGCCTTAGACATTATGAGTTTACATTTGTTCTTTACAATGAACCTCAAGAAAAATACATTTATCCTTCAGTTCTCTTTCAAAAGGCAACTCCACAACATTGGTTGTTCTGACTGTTCACAGGACATTTATACATTTAATAATGACACTTTAAAGGCTGGAAACAGAAATGACTAAAAAATCAATATTTATGACAATGTCAATATGAACCAGATCAAAACCATTTGTGCCGGCCTGATGCATGTCTGGTGCAATGGCTAGGACTGTCTAAATAACACCTTTCTCATATCAAGACTCTGCAGACCGAAGTGCGTTGTCAGCAGGTTTAATGACATTCAAAAGGGTGAAACAAAAGGAAAGACAAAATTACAATCAAAATATGTCTATGTATTACATAAAATAACTCAAAAGACTCCATTAATACAGCGAGACACATTATCCATGTCCAAACACCGCAAAGTGTGCTCTAAGTACGTCATCTCAACAACCGTGCTAATAGCGGCTAATTAGCATGTGACATTCCTCTACATTACGAAAAAATAATACATTTCTAAACAATATTTCTTTCAGAAAACAAAATACAAACTTATATTTTTTATACATACCGACGATACAACCTTAAACACAAGGCTTGTGCAGTACTATTTGTCAAAAGACAACCATGAACTGTGAGCGTGCAACGTGGGTTCTTGTCGTACTAGTGTTACTTCTGTACAATAAAGTTTTATTCAAAAACAAACTTTCTTCCAACTGTAGTACCTAGAATGACCTCTCGATGGCAGTATAAACATTTGCTTGTGTTAACAAATCACAAAGCAATACTAACTTTATCAAAAACAGAACACCATTGTTATAAAAACTTTACAAAAGGATTATTGAAGAGAAATGACAACAGAAAACCTCCATTACATGTATTTATTTGGTTTAACAGTGTAGACTGCATAACACCAATAAAAATAATCCCAGATCAGACTGTGTGTGTCCAACAGCAGAATATTAAGGTTCACGTGAATCGTTCTCAGGACGTCTTATAAAAGGGACACTTCCAAACCTTCAGGACACTGTCGGGACTCTGTCGGGACTCTGTCAGGACACTCTCAGGACACTGTCGGGACGCTGTCGGGACACTGTCGGGACACTGTCGGGACTCTGTCGGGACTCTGTCAGGACTCTGTCAGGACAGTAGATGCCAGAAGAAGTCCTGCTGTAGCAGCAAGTGACCATCACACTTTAAACCACTTGGGTCTTGTAGATGAGAGCAGTCATTTGATAGATGTCGTAGGCTACTTTGCCGAGACAAAGCACAGTGACAAACTGTAGAGAAAAACGGTTTCTGTTTACGTAGAAAATGCGCTCTCCAAGAGTCATGCCGCTTGTTCTAAACACAACGTTTACTCCGCACACCCTTAAAAAAGCCCTACGATATGCAAACAATTCTACTTGAACAGCTCTGTTTTTACTGTTAACCCATCACAAGCTCACACAAAAATCTAAAACAAGTTGAATTGTCACAGGTTAACTTGGGACTTAGCCACAAGACAAACTGACCTCTCCAACTACTGAGCGAAATTTAATAAACCTTTACCTTTGTGCCAAAAAGTACATTGTTCGATTACAAATCAGATTAACAGCGATAAGCAGTTTTGCATAATCAACTATGTTACAGGTACATGTGTTTTGAACAGGCATCGACACAGCCACCTTTCCCCAGTTCACCTGAGCCAGTTGAATTTGCACAAAAAGATTAAACTAGACAGTTGTCATAAGCCCTGTTTGCTGTGAAGGGCTATCTTTTTTTTCTACCAAACATACCTTTGTCAATGTGGTTCATAAACACTAGAATTTATACATAAAAAAAAAAAAAGACAATTTCCAGGAAATAAATTTGGCAGAATGTTTATTGCCAGATCAGTGAAAATGATTTGTGTTTTGCAGATTGAATACAAAAATAAAAGAGTTACACATTTAAAAATTTCATCAAAAAAGTGTGTGTGTGTGTGTGTGTGTGGGTATTGTGGTGCAATGCCATTTTCCCAGTGCTGGCCGTGTTTTACGCATGAGTGCTCTGGACACAACAACTATTAGGTTTTACAGACTACTGCTTATAGTTTACCTTTATGAATAAAGTTGTGAATTTGTGCCATAATTCCTTGTCAAACCCAACACCACTTTACCCACCTTGTTACTTCCTTGCATTTTTTTATTTGTGTGTCAGTGGCACCAAAAGGGTCAATGAAAAGGGCCCTCTTTTCATTTGGATAAATGATCTGAGGAGCATTATTAAATCAGTACAATACATGAAACATGGCATTTTAATATACTTCAACTTAACACTAGTGTCCAGTGTCGTGCATCACAGATTGCTCGAAATGCAATAGTGAATTTGGCCAAATCCAGCTACAATAAAGATGAAATGAGCAATTATATGAAGTATTTAAAGAAGATTTGATGTAGTACAATAATTGTTACCTTTTTTAACTTTTTGGAGCATCCCTGCCAGGCCTGTGTCATGGCAAAGCACAATGTAAAGCACTTAGGGTGCCTGAGAAGGGTGCCAAAAAGTGCTATATAAATGCACATCATTTAACATTTACCAACCTATTTTTATATGTACTTAATATTTCAGACATTTAGAAATTTATTTTCAGTCATATATATACATTGTCTATTGTGTTGCAAATAAATGTTAAGAGTGCTTTACTGATGTGTCACAGGACCTTAACCCAGCTTTTATTCAAAACATTCTACAGGACAGTTTTTATGTGGATAGTTTAAGACTTAATAGTGTTTAAATGTGCTTTGTTTGACAGCAGCTGAAAGGAGATCATTGTTAAATAACATGTAGAAAATGTTGTGTTTGACATTTTACTTTTTATTGTACTTTAGACAAGAAATTACCAAAATATGTAAAAAAAAAAAAAAAAAAAGTACAGAAAGACCTGAACACATATGAAAGTATGAATGAATGCTATTAAAAAGATACAGTATTGGTATACATGTTGCAGTTGTGTCTACATTTGATTTATGCCCTGTGTGAATGTTAAGTACTGTCATATTTGTTAAAGGTAGTTCAGAGAGTAGGAGCTCTTGTGACTGAAATTCAAACCTCTGGAAAGGTTGAATTCATTTTAATGTCACAGTTGTGTCACAGTGTGTTCCTTCTTATTTACTGACAATGAGCATCTGTCAAATGCAGCAGGTTGATACTTTTACAAACAGGTTGTGGGAGATGCAAGTAAAGCTGAAGGTTCCAAGAAGGTACAACTGTACTCTGTAACTGTAGTGTAGACTGGAAATAATCTGAAATGAGAAGTTAAAAACATACTTTTATTAGGTTTAGCCTACAATACAACATAGTTGTTGAAGTCACAGTGAAACTGTTGACTGAAAAAAATAAAATAAAAGACGTTAAAAATGGTGAACTGTTAAGGCTACGACTAAGCTATTCTGCGACAAACAGAGAAACTAAAGCGGTAATCGCGTTTTTAATGGCCATAATTACTTGCATACATTACAGCACATGTTAAGACAAAGTCATTGTAGTAAAACTTCACGATTGTAAAGTCAAGTCAGCTGCAGCTGTCGATGCATCACAAGTTAACCTGAGCGTTCACCTGACACTATCTGTCTAATCTCAAACTTACTTTACTGCAGTGTACACTTTCCAACAATACTTAACCTTTGATCAATTATATTGTTGGTGGAATCCACGTCCTTCCTTCGGACCAAAAAATGTACCATTATCACGAACATTACTCATGCGACTTAGTGAGTATGTGTTTTGAACAGGCATCTCTCTAGCCACCTACACTGTGTTTTGTTGTTGTTGCAGCTGCACAGTGCCGCCAGATAACCTGACTGCAGTTGATCCATCACACCGGCTCCTACCTGTTTATCTGACACCGGAAGCGTAGCAAAGGGGAGTGGCGTGACAGAAGCAGAGAGCGCACTACCGATAAGGAAGCGCTTTTATCAGGGACCTGGCTAAGTGCCTCTTAAAGCCACAGTGCGACTGGTGCTGCCACATTCGCATCATACATTTCCTAATTTGCATATTACCTGCATAGATCTGTGCAATAGTACTTTTAGGGTTGTGGTATTGACAGCATATTTAAAGCTTTTGTGACTTTTGAAATGCCCTGTCAACGTCATTGTAAAAGCAAGCTAATTAATTTTGGCAAAATCATTGCTAATGTAAATAAAAAGCCGAAAATTATAATAACAAACTGAAAAGATGCATACCTGTATGTGTTTTTTTTCAGGTTGGAAGGAGAACTCTTGAACATCAGAAGCTCGTGGTTTTTAGGTTGGCACTAACACAACATATGCCACGAATCATTCTTGGAGCCCACGACATCAAACAGTTCTTTATAAGTATGGCCAAGTATTTTGGCCTTCTGTGTCTGAAGTGTTATTGTTGACAATATTACCCGCATTATCGCCCCCCTCCATGTTCTGTTTTGAAATAGTAAGAAGTAAAAAGTACAGATATTTGTCTTCAAAAGTATGGAGTAAAAGTAAAAAGTTGTGACAAAGTACAGATACCTTAAAAATCTACTTAAGTACATACTTTGTTACTTTCCACCAATTGACCACTTAAGTGTGTGTCTCACTGTGGCTGTATACATTAGAGCAGTCTGTGAGTGTGTATGTAGATGCTGCTCTGGGAGTTTCCCTCCACAGCAGTGGGCTCAGCACTTCATCCCTCATTCATCAACAAGTGACGCCTGAACACATACACAAACAGTGATTTAGCATAGCAGAGGGGCCATTGAGGAACAAAGCACTGCAGGATTACAGGGCTAGAAACGTCAGGAAATAGTTTGGCTTGTGGACACAGCAGATCTTACAGCTGCCAGGAACTGTTACAGCGACTGGGGCAGAGGAGTTACCAGTGAATTAGGCACTCTTAAGCAACACTAAAACACAACCTTAAATTCTAAATACTAAATGTTGTAGCATGGCACTAAAGGAATTCTCTGGAGGAGAGGGCGATCCACTGAAGTAGGTACACATTATCCAGTACACTGCTTGTGGAGGGGTGTTACCCCCCACAGAACAGGGGACTTTGAACACACCACGGCTCAGGGTCTGCGTTGCAAAAGTCACCAGCTGACCCATCCCTCCTTATTCTGGGGTTAAAACAGCACCATCTACATAATGTATTTCAAACTGTAATCTATGAGTCAGTGAGATGTCTACAAAATAATGTATATTACAGTTATCTGTCAGCCTAGTTCCATTTGTAACTACTACAACCCAAATAAATAGAAGGAATAAACTCTCAATTTTTTACTTTGTATATATTGTATTTATTGTTGACAGTACAATTGTATCTGTTGTTTTGATATTATTGTATAAGAAAGTATTTTATTAACAACAGCAAGTGAAGAGAAGCAAAACAGGGTGTTGGGTACTGCTCAGACCTGGGGTGACCCTCAGAAGGATTTGATCTGCGGTGCATTTAGGGACATATGGTGAATGACCTTCACTTCGAGCCACAGAGATGACCTAAAGAGCTGGGGGATTCACCTGCTGCATGTATAGTTTCAGTGCTGATAACATTAATGTGTCCAAATGTTCCATCTTCCCACATGGTTTAACCATCTGACCCCTTTTTTTTTTTATAGTATTATATTGTCTACAGTTATTTCTTAACTTTTATTTCTCTGCTAATTGGAATGCCCGGGGGAGGGGCTAGAGGGTATTTAAAAGGGGGAGATTTCTGTTTTGTGAGTTGTTGGCCTAGTGGCATTGTGGCTGTGTGACTTTAACTGGTAAAGTCCCATCGGGACCGTCTTGTTGCGTGGATGGGAATCAAACCCAGGACCTTCTTGTTGTCAGGCAGGAGTGCTAACTACTCTGCCACCATGCTACCTCACATTTACGTTTAGTAATTTGAAGCAAGGTGGGTTAGGTGTCTTGCCCAAGGACACAACAACAGTATGAACTGTGGGGAGAGCGAAAATTGAGCAAGTTTTGGATAAAATATTAAACAAGTCAGACCATGTTTATTATAAATCATAATTATAATGGCTCAGTTATCTGCACATTTCTTGAACATTTATTAAACTACACCCTACCCACATCTTTGGAATTATATCTTGTAACACAGACAATAACTACAGCATTAACCTTTGTTGAAATTGAGCATCTCATTTGTCTGCTCCCCTCCCAGCACCATCCACTTCAAATGGAATCAGCCTCACAAAAAACTATTCAGCTCATCTCCGTCCCCTCCCCTGCTGTTATCCCTTCAAGTCCCTCTCATACACTGCATCAAGCTCACACACCAACCTCTCCAATCAACAGCTACTCAGACCTCCCTCCCTGTAAACTTCAGCTTTTGTTTCATTTAAAATTTGAAAAGTGCTGCTTGAGTCGGACCATGATGTATTGGCTCTCACTCCCACAAAGCCGGCTTAATGTGCACTTAGTATGGAGGCTAGGCCCTCATTAAAATGCAAAGTGTATTTGGAAGGAAAAACAGTGTAAACGTGTAACGATGATTTGTTCTGACAAGGCCTGAGCAAAACGATGCCAACGATCCGTGTCTCTGGTAGCACATAAAATCTCAGTCCTAGAGAATTCAGCTAAGTGTCCCAAGACCTGGCCTTAAGCCGAGCAGAAGACCCCCAAACACAAACTTTTCTGCATCCCCTCACACTACTACTGCATTGTTTTTCTGACAAGTGCGGTCTAGGTCCCACTCTATTAAAAATGCAGGGAAATGTTTTCATCTTCAAACTCCAAGTCCTGATGTGATGATGATAGAAAGAGAGTGCACTCTTTAGTCAACATGAAGCATTTGCTTTGCTGATTTATTAAAAGACTGAGCCTCTACAATGACATGCTGTTCTCTCTCTTCGTCTGTCAGGCCTACAGATCCCACCTTGCTCTCTCTGGGTTACTGTAGGAGCCCAGGTATTGCTGCATGTGACTTTATACGAGACTGTCAATATTGCAACTTGATCATCACACACAGGGAGTAAATTCTTAGATTGGAATAAAATAGGACAAATTTCATGACATCAACACATATAAAAAAAAGGGACAAGTCCATGTATGTGTGGCATCCCCTCTTCTTTTTATAACAGTCTGCAAACGTCTGGGGACTGAGGAGACAAGTTGCACAAGTCTAGGAATAGGAATATTGTCCCATTCTTGTCTAATACAGTTGCTCAACTGTCTTAGGTCTTCTTTGTCGCATCTTCCTCTTTATCATGCGTGTAAGTGTTTTATATTAAGAAGCACTCTTATCACTTTTTAAATGTTATTTGTTCACTTTGCATGCTACACTGCACCCTAGATTAGGACACTAAATACCTCATCTGTTGAAACCAGTTAGAACCAGTTGGTCACCACTGGCAGGACACAGAGTACTGATACTGTGGCAGGAAGCACCCACTTGTGGCCAAAGGTTATGACTTTTAGGGTATCGAGTTGACCAGAGACACAACTTGTTGGCTGACCTCATGTTAACTTTGTGTTGTGTACCAGCGCTGTACTTGTACCTTTTTCTGAGTGAAATTAAACAGACAAACTTTACCTTGGTTTTATAGTTTTTATTTTTGTAGTTATAGTTCCAACACTCGTATCAAAAGAGCCGGGAGAAACTGTTTTCGGAGTAATAAATTGCTGTTTCTGCCCGGTTGTGGTGTTGGAAAGGAAAAGTTTTTATTCTGTATTGTTTTCCGTGTTTTCTGCATGACGGACAAGTTTCTTCTTCACAGTTTGTAAACCGCAAATGTGAGTAGAGTGAGTTTCTGCCTGTCCCTACGGGGACAGACCTTACTGTGGAGAAAGAATCTGCCTGTACGTGTCACACTCAGGTTCTTTTTGATCACTGAATTGTACCACAGAGAACAAACACCATAGCAGGTATTAAAAATATTTATTAACACAAAGTAAATAAAATATTAGATAAAAAAATAAAAAGCGCTCTTAGATAAAAAAAAGTCATAAAACAAGTTATAAAAAAAACAGGCAGACTGCTGAGCAGGCAGTCTGACAATATAAAAGAAAACACGGTTACTGAACAAGAATGGAAAGTCCTCCGTCCATTTAGGCCGGGTGATAGAAGTCTTGGTTGACAGGCCTGTGTTTACAGATGGGCTGGGCAGCGCCCTAGCACCCTCTAGTGTCCCAAAAGGAAGGATAAGTCCAGTTCTCCGTGTTCACCCTCTGCCTTTTATGGTGCCTCTGCGACCCCCCAGCTGTCCTTCCTCCGGTCACCCTGTTGCAGGCACGAGCTAAAAAACACACACACACAAAACAAATCCCCGCTCAGCTAACCACGTAAACTAAGAAAAAACACACACAACATGCAGTGGTTAGGCGGATACGGCCCTTTACTTATCAGTTTAAACAGCGGTGTACCCGGCTTCTTCCCTCCAACCTCGGGTCTGTAGCGGCACTGCGTGGCGGGGTCTCCCGTACTTGTCTCTGGCACCCTTCACTCTTCCCCGTAGCGGTGAGGCGGAGTTAGCCGTTTAGTGAGCGTTGTACAGTTCCTCAGTCTTTGTTTCCCGTACGTCCTTCCACGTCCTGCCTTCCGTCACACTCCGGCTTCTCTCGGCTTCTCCCGGCTTCTCCACTTCCTGCTTCTTCCCGGCGGCCCCTCTTGAACTCGGTTCCCCTCTTCTTATTGGCGTGTGTCTTCTTTCCAAGGCGGGTCCGGATGTCACTCAATTCCAACGGCCTTAAAGGGGCCTCACACACAATTCATAACAAACACAAGACACCCCGTGACATACGTTTTATTAAAAACTAGTAACCAGTGATGGACGAAGTACACAAACCAAGTACTTGAGTTAAAGTACAGATACACTAGGTAAAATATTACTTCAGTAAAAGTAAAAGTACTCCCTTTTAACTTTCACTTGAGTAAAAGTACAAAAGTATTTGCCTTCAAATGTACTTAAGTATCCAAGTACTAGGCTATAATGCCCTTATAATTTTTGTCAGTCTCTTGCCCCCTTTAGGCGCCAGGAATTATTTAAAAAATACAGATTTTTGAGATCCAAATTTCAAAAGGCTGTGGTTTGAAATTGATAAGAGATAGAGTCCTACTCTAAACTAAAAAAATGTCAGGTATGACCCAAAGTATTTAAGTAAATAAAATTTAAGCATCTAATTTGCATCTAATTTGCATACCATGACATTATATATTGGCGGTTATGCTTTTTTCAGTACATACACACTAATGAACATATAGTTTTTTTTTTCTTTTTCTGAAATAAAGAATAACTACAACTTCTAATAAACCATAACTAGTAAAATGTATGCAAATAGTTATGAGAAATATACACATGTACTGTATGTGTGTGGTTTACATTTACATTTATTCATTTAGCTACATTGTTCTAATGTAATTACCAGTGTTACAGCCACTGAAGGCAAGGTGGGTTAAGTGTCTTGCCCAAGGACACAAAGACAGTATGAACTGTGGGGAGAGTGGGAATCGAACCGCCTACCTTCTGAATGAAAGACGACCACTCTACCCACTGAGCTACTGCCGCCCACGTGGTTACAGTTGCTTTATCTTTTCTTATCCATCCATGTGGCATAGTTAGTAGTTTTTTTAGAGTATGGGACCTCTCATAAAGCACAGCACACAGCCATCACTTTTATTACGATCGCTGCTTTGATTAGCGCATTCTCGCTGATTACTCTCCCTCCTCGACTGGGTAAAGTGTCAGGATGACCAACACGTATTTGTCCCAAACAGCTGTCAATAGAAGCCGCATTATTCCCAAACTCCCTGTCACTCCCGCGGCCACGGCAGTAGGCTACACGCGCCCCGGCTTTTATCACCTGTGCTAAAGGTAAAGCTGCAGGTGCTAAAGGTAAAGCTGCAGGTGCTACGCGCACACGGCTTCCCATTACAACATCCCCTTCACGACTAGTTTCTTTCCTCTCGTTTCTTTCACTGATGTTTGGTAAAATGTGGGAAAAACAGCGTGTGCTTTATGAGAGACGCTGAGAAAGGCACGAGCAGCGGCGCCGCTGTCTAAGTTACACACGCACTCACTCTCGCTCATTCTCACTTTCACTCGGCTGAAAAGACTCTAAAGGTAGATGTTCTCCCTCAGAATCAGAGTCAGCCATTACTAATACCAAAGCTTCATCACAGGTGTATTTTTATTTGTTATTTTCATGTTTATCAGCTCGCGTGTAGAGAATGAGGCTTCTATTGAGCCGGTCCTGACACTCCCACTGAGACGCGTCTTTGAGGTCTTCTTCTACAAAAATATTTAACGGGAACACAAGGAACGACTAATTTTGCAAAATGTACTTGAGTAAAAAGTAAGATATTTGACGTTGAAATGTAGTGAAGTTAAAGTAAAAAGTATCCCTTAATGGAAATACTTAGTAAAGTACAGATACTGGAAAAAACTACTCAAGTACAGTAACGAATTACATTTACTTCGTTACTGTCCACCACTGCTAGTAACACACTCAGAAAAAATGTATAAGACGTCTCAAATGTTTTATGTGTTTTTACCACAACTGTCTTGTCTTAGATAAAAAAAAGTGTGTGTAGTTTAATATATAAAGAGAAGATAACCCAAAGGGTTTACTCCTTGGAACTTGATTAGTCTCAACAATGGAGTCGGGTTATGGTAAGGCTAGCTTATGGGTGCATAACTAGAAAGTTCAGGATATTAGGCTAGCATAACACGCAATAGCTAGAAAACTTGAGTAAAGTAGGAGAGCATGCCTAGAAAGTTAGAGATACTAGGCTAGCATAACGCTCAATAGTAGGAAAACTGGGGAAATAAATTACGGGTTAGGCTAGCATATGGGCGCATAGCTAGAAAGTCGAAGATACTAGGCTAGCATAACGCCCAATAGTTAGAAAGCCTGTATAGTGTGGGGGCGCATAGCTAGAAAGTCAGAGATACTAGGATAGCATAATGGCCAATAGAGTTTGTGTGTGATAAATTCAGAGCTGCCAACTCTCACGCTTTCGCCGTGTGACACACGGTTTTGCCTGTTTTCACACGCACTCACGCCACACATCACATTTCTCACGCAAAAAAAAAAAAAATCTAATCTTGAGGCGAGAATCGCTGAATCGCTCGTTCCTTTTCAAACTCCCCGACCATAGATGGCGCTAATAAGCGTCCCTGAACCCTATGCGCTGCACCCTGAAGCAAGTAACAGAAGAAGAAGATACAAGAAATACAGCGGGGAAAACCAGGGAAAACTACTGCGAGAAGACGACTGGTGATGAAAATCTGAGCTCAACTGAGACTAGGTATGTTACAATGAAATGTCATCCTTGAGTACTTACGCTCTTAAACTTTACATCTTGAATTAAATAATTTGCTTGTGTGTTCGTTTGTGAACATGAGTGAATCAGCTGTCATAGCAGGAGAGCACCTTGTTAACCTCATAGTATAGGCTGCTGCATGTTCAAAACATCAGTTCCTAGCATTTATTCACATGGCATTTATCTTTTTATTAACAGGCCAGGGTGTTTTCAGTTGTGGGACTGAACAAAACCAAAAGAAGAACCAGCCTAGCATTGGATGGCACCTTGTCATCAATAATGACCATAAAGATGGCCAATTTGGAGCCCTGCTTTAAATGGGAGCCCCCCTCAGATATCATCAAGGCCTCCAAGAAGGCCACAGGCCAGTATAACCATGCCCACAGATCATAGACAAGGACTTTACCAGCTTCTGATCTGTATTTGATACTGATTATGCCTCATTTTAAGTTATTTGTGTAATGTATTCATCTGTTTTATTACTTGGAAAAAGTTGTACTGTTTAATAACATTTTTTGTTGCACTTTGTTTCTGATGGACCATGTGCTGGGAGGATTTGAATGAAGAATAATGTCCCTCCCTAACTAATCTTGTCATTTTTGGCTGAACATAAATCATTAAGTGCTCTTAAGAATACAATCATTCACAACATAGGCTAGGTTTCAGTTATACTGATATTTTGAATGAATGGTATAAGATAAGATAATCCCTTTGTGGGACGAATAAAGGATTATCTTATCTTATACCATTCATTCAAAATATCAATCAACCTACCTAGGTTAAATTTTAAACACTGGTCTATGTATGAGGCTTTATTGTGGTCCATAGGCAGACATTTAGATAGATAGATAGATAGATAGATAGATAGATAGATAGATAGATAGATAGATAGATAGATAGATAGATAGATAGATAGATAGATAGATAGATAGATAGATAGATAGATAGATAGATAGATAGATAGATAGATAGATAGATAGATAGATAGATAGATAGATTCTTTATTTAGCCACACGACAATGCCGGTGGAATTTGTTTTCGGTACAGTATGTTTAAGCTCTACATCATCATACACTTACAAACAACAAATAGACAACATACTTCACAACATGTAGCAATACAAGATACAGTGTTTACATAACCATGCTTAGTGTGTAAGAGGAGAGGCTAGACTAAAGAGAGTAGTTCAGAGTCCTAATAGCTATGGGGTAAAAGCTGTTTGTAAAGCGTTTGGTCTTGGTAGAGAGTGACCTGTAGCGCCTACGTGAGGGAAGAAGCTGAAAAAGGTGGTTCGCTGGATGTAGGGGGTCAGAGATGATTTTCTTTGCCCGCTTTACAGTCCGATATTTATAGAGGGAATCAACTGAAGGCAGTGGTTTTCCTATAATCTTGGATGCTTTGTTGACAATCTGCTGTAGTTTTTTCCTTGTTTGGCTGTCTGTTATTGATGATGTAATGATGGACTCGATGATAGCGGAATAGAACAGAACAAGGAGCTGATGCCTGATCCGGTATTTTTTAAGCTGTCTGAGGAAGTAAAGTCTTTGTTGAGCTTTTGCAATGATTTGTTTAGCGTTAATTGTCCACTTCAGGTTATTGCTAATGTGTGTTCCTAGAAATTTAAAGGATTAGGCACAACAATAGTTTTCTGGTTGAATGTTCAGCTCAAGTCTAGAAGGCCCTACAAGTTTTGATGCCAAACATGAACCAGAATAAGTTCAGGTATTGCACATGGGTGCAAGTGGTTTTTAGCAGACCACTCAAAAATCCACTAGAATGCAGGAAATCACATCTACTTAATCCAAAATGTCCTGGGGTTGGACCTTCAGCTATGTTTGCTTCACAGAATGTAACCAATATTGTCTATCTCTTAATAAGCTCCCCCTAGCTTTGGACCCCCAAACCACCAGAATGCAGGGTACAACATGGGTGAACGTCAATTTCAATACTCTGATATCTGAGCCACCAACTTGTGTGGCTGTGTGCGTGCTGCGCGGCACTGTTTTGACCACCCCTGACAAAATCTCACTCCAAGGTTTTTTGAAAAGTTGGCAGGTATGTAAATTGTCGTAAAAACGGTGCAAAATCACCGAAACCGAAATCACATGAAGCACATGAACCCATAAAGAACAAAACCATTGAAACTAGCATCTAAGGACCACTGAAAGCTGCACCCAAAAATGGCAGATAAGATAAGAGAGGACAAAGAAAAAGAGAGAGAGGCACGGCCCTATCCAGTGGTCACTGTTGGCTGGGCTGTACAAAAGTTAACAACTATTATCACATCTACTACTAAAACTGTAACGATCAGACGAAGAACCCAAACGCAGACACCAGGTTAACAATCTCAAAGCACATTTATTGAACAGGTAATTTATAGACAGGATGTTCTTCATGGATGGAGAGGGATACCAGGAAAAGACGGAGGCTGGACTAGAGCGGGACTGGCGGCTGGACTCGACGGATCAGGAGAAGAAGGAGGCTGGACTGGAGTGGGACTGACAGCTGGACTCGACGGATCAGGAGAAGACAGAGGCTGGACTGGAGCGGGACTGACGGCTGGACTCGATGGATCTGAGGCGGACAAGAACAAGAGATAAGTATTCACAAAGCACAACAAAACAGTACAGCGCTAAACGTGTTACTAATGTGACAGTCTCCTTGAGGTGCTGTCGTTGGGCGAGCCAGACCCGAGACTCTATCTCCCAGGTGAGGGTAGCCACGATGCGAGACTGGAGCAGGATAGGCTGCTCTTTTGGAGCTGGCTGGTCCGTGGGAAAAACTCTGGACAAGGCGTCTGGCGTCAGATTCTTGGAGCCTGGGCAATAAGAATAAAGTTAAAAGGATCAAAAAATAATGCCCACCTGGCCTGCCGGGAATTCAGCTGTCTTGCCGTCTGGATGTATGTCAGATTCTTATGGTCAGACCAGACAACAAATGGGTGGATGGACCCCTCCAGCCAATGACGCCACTCATCCAAAGCCAACTTCACTGCTAGGAGCTCTCTGTTCCCCACATCATAGTTCCTCTCGGCTGGGGAGAGCTTACGTGAAAAGTAGGCGCAAGGAAGCAGCTTCTGGTCTGTGCAAGAGCGCTGTGACAGTACCGCCCCCACTTCTGTCTCCGACGCGTTGACCTCCACCCCAAACTGTAATTCCGGATTCGGCTGAATGAGCACCGGGGCAGTGGTGAAGCACTTCTTGAGTTCCTGAGATGCTGTTTTTGCCTCCTGCGTCCAGACAAAAGGTTGCGCGGTGGATGTGAGAGCCGTCAAAGGGGCTGCAAGTTGGCTGAAATTGCAGATAAACCTCCTATAAAAGTTAGCAAACCCCAAGAAGCGCTGAACCTCCTTTCGACTGGATGGGGACGGCCACTCCCGTACCGCTGTGAGTTACTCTGGGTCCATCTGGGACCTAGGAAGGTAACTGAAAATGCGTGGAATTCTCACCTCACGAACAGCTTATTCTCCAAGAGTCTCTGAAGAACTCCCCGAACATGTATTTGGTGCTCCTCCAAATCCTTCGAAAGAATCAGGATATCATCCAAATAAACAAACACAAACCGTACCGTAGCATGTCATTTACGAGGTTCTGGAATACCGCGGGGGCGTTTGTAAGTCCAAAAGGCATCACCAGATACTCAAAGTGTCCTGGGTGGTGTTAAAAGCCGTCCTCCATTCATTCCCCTCCCTAATGCGCACCAGATGATAGGTGTTGCGGCTCAAGCTTTGTGAACACCATGGAACCACAGAGGAGAGTGAAGATGGAACTGATCAAGGGAAGTGGGTACTTATTTTTAATGGTAATCTTGTTTAGGCCCCGAAAATCAAAACAAGTTCTTTTGTTCGATTTGTCGTTCTTATTCACAAAAAATAATCCCGGCGGCTGGGGTAACGGTCGCCATTGGCGCCATCGCCATTAGCGACCAAAACTTGCCGGCCCTATCTCGTTGAGGCTGCGGGGGAACCCGGGGATGTGCTGGGGAGCCCGGAAACTGAGGGGCAGGAGGTCTCAGCGACGTCCGCAGGCCGGCTTTCTCAATCTGAATGGCTCCTCTGAGTTTGTTCAGACTCGTGGGTGGTTCCCGCGATACCATCTGGTTCTTGAGCTCTTCACATAAGGCATTCAAGAAAGCCCCGTGAACGGGTGTTCTTGGGTGACTTGGGGATCCCCTACCAACCAGAGCCCAACAACAACAATTTTTGAAATCATTAACTGTTAGATTAACAAATGCAAAAGTGAAAGTAGAAGTGGCTTCAACCCTTCAGAGAAGAACACTGACAAAAAAAAGATTAAACTGAGGATTGTAATTATATAACACTGATATATTTTTAGAGAACCAATTTTTCAAACAGGACATGAGCTGTATTTGGATGAAGAAGAAGACAAAGCAGTCATTTTGGAAGTGATGAAATCTATTCCTTCTCCAAATTCTTTCACTGGTAAAACAGACACACCCACTCAAACATTGCCACCACCTTATACTCCGGTGCCACCCATACCACAAAACAGTGTCTCCATACACTGAAGCTAGGAATCTTTTTTTTTGTTTTCTTTTTCACCACTCAAAGCACTTTACCAGTGTTACAGCTGGAACACCACTGGAGGCAAGGTGGGTTAAGTGACTTGCCCAAGGATGCAACGACAGTATGAACTGTGGAGTATGAACTGTGGGGAGAGTAGGAATCGAACCGCCCACCTTTCAGTTGAACGACGTCTGCTCTACCACTGAGCCACTTCGTATACACACACAATCAGTTCAAAAAATCCATTCTTATCTGATATACAAGCTCCTGTAATAGGAGTTTTGGGGGGAGAACTTGAATGTGTGTTCAAGCCTACAGACGCTGAAAAGGATGTAAATAAAATTCAAGGAAATTTTGAGAGAGAAAGACACAAATGAAATCAAGACTCAACTGGAACAGGTAAGACAGATGACAGAACGATTATGTTTACAGAAAAAGAGAGAGGAATATTAAAAGCTGGAAAAGGCTGCAAAGGGCAGCCGAAACAAGAAAAGTGACCTCCTAATGCTCTCAGACTGAGAGGAGGACAAAGTAGGATCAAAGCGCATAAAGGCCATCCAGTCAACACACCTCCTCGGGGCCACAAGATAAAGGTAAGAGAGATAAGGTAAACATATGCTTGTCAGAGGCAGAGAAACAGGGCACTAGTGTAGGGAGAAAAATAGAGAACAGAAAGAAGACTTTCAGAAACTAGTTGACATACTGTAATTGAATCCCGCCTTGAGAAAGGTAACCATCCCATTTACAAAAAAAGGAGAGAAATTAATTGTAATTGACGACTATAACCCTGCATGTGGTACAAAGACTTATGGGCATGACAGAAAGGGACAGGCCTTAGATTTGGAACTAAAAAAAAATGCAGCTTAAGGCCCTTAAAGCTAAATTTAAAGAAAAAGACGCAAAACAAGTACCTCAAGTAACCTGTAGAAAAATCTGCTCAGCTAATTAACCCTGCTCCTGAGAGACAGGAGATGCAAGCCTACCAGGGGTATCCTCAGTGTCTGCACTGACCCAGACGAGTCTATGGAGAGTAATTACTGGCACAAGTCACACTGTAGACTTGCGTCAACCCCACCAACTGACAGGACCTTAGCTGAAGTCTGTGCGTCCTTAGCTGATTTTGTGACCAGTAACTTATATGAATAGTTGCAAAAAGATGCAAAATAATAAAAAATTTGATTGAAACCAAAGCACAAAGAAGAAGAAAGAAGAAAAAGAAATGGTCACTTAAGAACATGTAGTAAAACTTATGGTCTTACTTTTAATTTTCACATTAATAATAGGAGCAAAATGATAACATGTGACAATTAGAGTGTATATACCGGGAACTGACCCGCTTGGAATTGTAAAGATAAATTTGTTTAGCGCACCTCCCTTTAATCTCACCTATCTTAGTAGCGCAGTGGCTCAGTGGTAGAGCGGTTGTCACTTAACCGGAAGGTTGGTGGTTCGATTCCCGCTCTCTCCACAGTTCACACTGTCATTGTGTCCTTGAGCAAATCACTTAACCCACCTTGCCTCAAGTGCCACAGCACTGGTGTATGAATGTGTGAGAATGTTTGGAGGTTGGAAAGTCCGTAGGCGCAAAATGGCTGCCACGTCGGAGTGGCTCAGTGGTAGAGCAGTCGTCCTATAACCGGAAGGTTGGCGGTTCGATTCCCGCTCTGCCCTGTTCATACTGTCGTTGTGTCCTTGGGAAAGACACTTAACCCACCTTGCCTCCAGTGTCTGTAGCACTGGTGTATGAATGTGTGTGACTGTAGGTGTGTTTGGTGGTGGTAGGAGAAGGTTGAGCTCCATGTGTATGGCAGCCCCCATCTCTGTCTATCCCAGGTGTGAATGTGTGTGAATGGGGTGAGTGGAAGCACGATGTAAAGCGCTTTGGGTGCCCGAGAAGGGTGCAAAAATGCGCTTATAAATGCATGCCATTTACCATTTACCATTTACGTTTCCACCACCAGTGTGTGACTGTGGAGTGAATGAATAATGGATTCTGTAAAGCACTTTGAGAGCCTTGAAAAACGCTATATAAATCCAATCCATTATTATTATTAGTAGTAGTAGTAAACAGGAAAACAGGGTGACCACCGTGGACAGTTCAAAATTGAAACCAACTCAATTATAAACAAACCAATACCTGGCTACAACAAGCATTTGAAATAGCTATCCAAACAAACTAATCAAATTGTCTAAGCAAAGTGTTTAGGGTGGGACAGAGTGTTTCCGATAGCGCCCAGGAAGGTAACTCCACCAGTCCTCCAGATAGGTACTGTATACAATGTAACCTGCTTTAATAATAATAATACTAAAATGATAGATTATTAGGACACCTGAAAGATAGTGTAAAACTAAAGAAATTAATAAGGATTCTAATGTTAATAAATTGATTGTTGCCAGATCTGTCTGGTGGTACTGTGAGGGAGGAACACTATACCACTGGTTACCCCCCAATTGGTCAGGAAGATGTGCTTTGGAGTCCCTCGTTTCTCCTACCCAAGTATTTCCAGGTATGGATAACCTACTGATTTCAGACATCCAAACTTTGAGAAAAAAACTTCCAGTTCATGAGGAACAGGAGATCGCTGATTGGAGGAGGTAGAAATAACAATGGGATATGGATGGACGCCATTGGACAAGCCCATAACATCCCGGATGAGTATAAATTAGCTGATGAAATAGCAGCAGTATTTGAAAATATACCTCTGAATAATGACATTTTCCCCATTAGCCTAAACAAAAATTTAAATTGTATCACGTCACTCTACCACTGAGCCAGTGGTAGAGTGGTCGCCCTTCAACCGGAAGGTAGGGGGTTCGATTCCCACACTCCCCACAGTTCATACTGTCGTTGTGTCCTTGGGCAAGACACTTAACCCACCTTGCCTCCAGTGTCTGTAACACTGGTAATTAGAAGCTCAATGTAAGTCGCTTTGGATAAAAGCGTCAGCTAAATGAATAAATGTAAATGTAATAAATGTATCAACCCAGTCCATTACAATGTGCAAAGACTAGCTATTTTTACTAGGCATGCTGTTGAAGCAATCCATTAACAACTCTCCCAGACCTCTTTAACGGCTCTACAAAATAGAATTGCCTTGGACATGTTGTTAGCTGAAAAGGGTGGGGTCTGTTCTATGTTTGGGGATAACTGTTGTACAGTAATAGAAAATAATACTGCCCCTGATGGCTCATTATCTAAAAGTTTACACAATTTATGCACCCTTGCTAATGAAATGAAGGAACAATCTGGCATTAACCAGTTTGTTTGGGAGATGGGGCTAGTTGATGAGCAGTGCCTTTCTTGCCTTCTTTGTGATGATTAGGATATTCATATATTGTGGATGTTGTTGTATACCTTTTTTAAGAAGCATGTTAAATAGGACCCTAATAACCATGATTGAAGGAAAGGTGCCTCCTCCTGCTTACCGAGCTATGCAGGAGAAGGCACCATTGCTGGAGGAGGATGATCTCGGTGCTCCCACACACTTGGAGGCAGAGGACAGTGTATGACAGAGTCCATGTGATACACACCACATATATATATATATATATATATATATATATATATATACAGTATACTGTATGTACAGGTTTTTATTACTGTTCCTTTTTGTATTAAAGATTCTCAGATTCACACACAGCACTGTTATATTATATGCCACGCTGTATTTACACCATACATGACCATCTACTGAAGATATGGAAACCTGGAGGGGCCAGGTCCACATGATTGCCAGAAGGAGATGGTTATATAAATATAGTCTTAGACACCTACACTCACGGAATGGTTTAGTAGTTTAGCTCTTGGTTGTGAGATGGCAATTCAGCCATTTCAACAGGGGGGGATGCAAAAAACGCTAAAATTAGAATCTTACTTTAGTGAGGTGTCCATTGAGACACCTCAACAGGGGGAATTTGAAAGTGTTTTATTTTAAGAAGCACTCATCGCTTTTATATGTTATTTGTTCACTTTGCACGCTACACTGCACCTGAGATTAGGACACTAAATACCTCATATTTTGAAAACAGTTAGAACCAGTTGACTGGACACATATTGGGAAGAGCTGGCCATTTCAGTACCGGATCCTTCTTCTACGCAGCCATGATGTTGTTGTTCTGTTTTTGATAAAGTTAGTATTGCTTTGATTTGTTAACACAAGCAAATGTTTATACTGCCATCGAGGGGTCATTCTAGGTACTACAGGTGGAAGACCGTCTGTTTTTGAATAAAACTTTATTGTACAGAAGTAACACTAGTACGACAAGAACCCACGTTGCACGCTCACAGTTCATGGTTGTCTTTTGACAAATAGTACTGCACAAGCCTTGTGTTTAAGGTTGTATCGTCGGTATGTATAAAAAATATAAGTTTGTACTTTGTTTTCTGAAAGAAATATTGTTTAGAAATGTATTATTTGTTCGTAATGTGGAGGAATGTCACATGCTAATTAGCCGCTATTAGCACAGTTGTTGAGATGACGTACTTAGAGCACACTTTGCGGTGTTTGGACATGGATAATGTGTCTCGCTGTATTAATGAAGTCTTTTGAGTTATTTTATGTAATACATAGACATATTTTGATTGTAATTTTGTCTTTCCTTTAGTTTCACCCTTTTGAATGTCATTAAACCTGCTGACAACGCACTTCGGTCTGCAGAGTCTTGATATGAGAAAGGTGTTATTTAGACAGTCCTAGCCATTGCACCAGGCGTGCATCAGGGACGGCACAGTGAAACGACGGCATCCACGCCGGAGTCTCCGCGGTCAACCCTCTGCGACTAGAGTGAATCTCGCTGACCACTACTTGGCTCAAACAGCAGTGTTCCAGCAATCGCCGCCTCGTCAACGCAACTATGGCCGACAAAGCTCCATCCACCAAGGCCGTCAGCGGACAGCACGCCATGCAACGCAACATCCGTCAAGGCTTCATCCAGCGAAGTCCCATTCAACAGGGCTCCTTCCTCCAAGGCTCAATACAGCAAAGCAGCCTCCTACAAAACCCGGTCTGAAGCTGGGTCCACAGGTTCTGCAGCAGCCAAGGCAAGAGCAAAAGCTGAGGCAGCAAAGGCCCGCCTCAACTTTGCAGAAAAAGAAATGAGTTTAAAATTAGAAAAAGCTAAACTTGAAGCATCTATTGAACTGTTACAGCAGAAAAAGGATTTAGCTTCAGCCATAGCAGAAGCAGAGGCATTAGAGGCAGCTGTCGCCTCACAGTTAGATGTACAAAGTGACCCTACTCCTTCCGAAACAGCCGAGCGCACCGAACATTATGTCATAACTCAAGCCTCATTTGTGGACAATGAAAGAAGTCGTCCTTTAGAGCCATTACAAAACAATGACACCCAAATGCAATTCAAACGGGAACACATTAGCAATGAGTTATCATATCCCAGTGGAGAGAATAACAATAACTATTTAACTCCACATGCTTCTCTTCCAAATGCCAATTATTCCCAGTATGTTCCAGCAAGCGCCTTTTCCGTCCTGTTAAACCTGACAATACCAGTTGGTCCCACAAGGTGTCAGCATCCACACATTGCAATCCTTACGAAGAGCCTAGGGACAGTAATGTAAGTGACTTTATTAGGTACTTCGCTCGCAGAGAAATAGTTGCAACTGGTCTTCTACAGTTTAATGACAAACCTCAAAGCTTCAGAGCGTGGAAACGCTCTTTCAAAAACGCAATCAGAGGGTTGGACTTGACTGCTAGTGAGGAAATGGACTTGATGTTAAAATGGCTGGGCAAAGAATCTGCGGAGCACACAGAGCAAATTAGAGCTATACACATTAACAATCCTGTAGCAGGTCTGGAGATGATTTGGGATAGACTTGAACAATGTTACGGCTCAGCTGAGGTGATTGAAGATGCCCTCTTTAAAAGAGTAGACTCCTTCACAAAAATCACATCCAAAGACCATGTGAAACTTAGAAAGTTCAGCGACTTACTAATGGAAATGCAGTGCGCTAAAGCCGAAGGAGACCTTCCTGGCCTCTCATTTCTAGACACAGCTAGAGGTGTAAATCCTATTATCCAAAAGCTTCCATTTAACTTGCAAGAAAAATGGATAACAGTTGGAGCAAACTACAACGTCAAAACGGTGTCACATATCCACCATTTACTGTTTTTGTGAACTTTGTTGCACAAGAGGCCAATGCTAGGAATGACCCTAGTTTTCAGTTCAACTCATACGCTGATGCTCCTCCTAAACCAGACAAACCTCCTTGGAGAGCAAACAGGCCAAAGGAAATATCTGTCCACAAAACAGACATAAGTCCTGGCTCTAACCTAGACATACAGTTTCATTCAAGCAAAAGAGCAGACAATGAGAAACTCTGCCCGCTTCACAAAAAGGCTCATCCTCTAACAAAGTGCAGAACTTTTCGAATGAAACCTCTCGACGAGAGAAAGACTTTTCTAAAAGAAAACAATATTTGCTTTAAATGCTGTGCCTCATTCAAACATATAGCAAGGGACTGTAAAGTCAAACTCCAGTGTACCGAGTGTGGCAATGAAAAACACTGTGCTGCACTTCACCCGGCCCAGCCCGTGGCAGAGAGAACTAAAGTCAAACACAGAGCCATCAGCAGAGCACGGCGGGGAGCCAGACAACACACAACCTGACGAGATAACATCAATATGCACTCAGGTTTGTGGTCAGAATGAGGCAGGTAGATCGTGCTCTAAAATTTGTCTTGTGAAAGTTTATCCTGCAGGCAGTCCAGATAAAGCAGTACCACTCTATGCTATTCATGATGAACAGAGTAACAGATCACTGGTCCGCCCAGAGTTTTTTGAGTTGTTTAATGACTGCGGCCCTAGCTCTCCCTATTCACTCAGAACATGTGCAGGTGTTAAAGAGACTATGGGTAGGAGAGCTACTGGTTACGTAGTGGAAGCTCTAGATGGCACAGTCCAAGTTTCACTACCTAGCCTCATTGAATGCAAAAACATTCCAAATGACAGAGATGAGATTCCTACTCCAAGTGCAGCCATGTATCACAGTCACCTTAAGTCGGTTGCTCATCTCATTCCTGACCTGGACTCTAACGCTCAAATACTAATGCTCCTTGGACGAGACATTGTAAGAGTTCACAAAGTCCGAAAGCAGATAAGTGGCCCTCACAACGCACCCTATGCGCAAAAACTTGACCTGGGGTGGGTCATAGTTGGAAACGTGTGTTTAGGTGATATACACACAACTAAAGTAAAAACTCTATTCACCAATGTAACATAAAGGGTCGTCCCACAATGTTTAAGCCATGTCCAAGTGTGTACAATGTAAAAGAAAAACATTGTGAAATACAAGTCCCTTACAGTGTCAGAACTCAGCTTTGTGATAGCACCACTTGTGAACCTGACCACTTAGGATGTAATGTGTTTGAACATACCAGACTTGACAATTACATCGCACCCTCCATTCAAGACAAGGCTTTCCTGAAAACAATGGAAGAAGGACTAATAAAAAACAAAGATGGTAGTTGGACAGCCCCTTGCCATTCAAGTCGGAGCGCCAAAACTTCCAAACAACAGGCAGCAAGCACTGAATCGCCTAATGTCGCTTGTCCGCAACTTTGAAAGAAAAGAGGAAATGAAAGAACATTTCATAAAGTTTATGGACAAAATATTCAAAATGGACATGCAGAAATTGCTCCTCCTCTGACAGACGAGGAAGAATGTTGGTATTTGCCATTATTTGGCGTTTACCACCCAAGAAAACCCAAGCAGATTAGGGTAGTTTTTGACAGCAGCGCCAAGCACAAAGGCGTGTCCTTGAATGACGTTTTGTTAACAGGACCCGACCTTAACAACTCACTGCTCGGAGTCCTCATGCGTTTTAGGAAAGAAGCAGTTGCGTTTACTGCAGACATTGAACAAATGTTTTATTGCTTCAACGTTCGTCAGGAGGACAGGAACTACTTACGCTTCTTGTGGTTCCGTGACAATGACCTCTCCAATGACATTACAGAGTACCGCATGACTGTTCATGTCTTTGGGAACAGCCCTTCACCAGCGGTCGCTATATATGGCTTGCATCAGTCAGTTCTGCGTTGTGAGTGCGATCCAGATATTCAGCAGTTTGTTACAAGAGACTTCTATGTAGATGACGGGCTCAAATCCCTACCTACTGTCGAAAAGGCTGTGTCTCTTTTGCAAGAACGAACGTGACACACTTGCAAAATCAAACCTGAGACTGCACAAAATTGCAACCAACAGAATGGAAGTCGAATCCTTTTTACCGTGAAGTTTACGCTTTAAAGCACGAAATGCACTCCTCCGAGTGCATGTGTCCCCGCTGTCTCAAGGGAGGCGAGGGTTTTATCGCCGCTATGCTTTAATTAGGCCCGAGCCGGTGATGACCGGGAGGGCCTATTGTTTTTGCTCGGATCTTTTTTTTTTTTTTTTTTTTTTTTTTATCTTTATTGTGACCAAATGATCCTAAATTTGACCCAGTGAACATGCACAAAAAGTCATTTTTATTGGTCCCAGACTTCAAGCTCGGCGAAAATGTTATGTTTTGAAGTCGCTGAAAAAAAAAACGAAAAATGACTCAGTGGCGACCCTACAAAATCAAAATACATTGGGCCTAGGAAAGTGAAAGTAAGTTTTTTTCAACGCAGAAAAATGAAACTTGGTATATCCATAGGACACCTCAGGGCAAACAGAAAAGTCAATGACAGTCACACCCTAAACTTAACAGGAAGTCCGCCATGTGGGGGTGAAACGCTGCCACTAAAATCGCACTTGCGCAGAAAGATGCAAATCATTGTGTTTTAATCTAAATGGTCCCAAATTTGGTGAGTATCATCTAGACACATGTGCCAACCAAAGTTGTAACTTTGTTGTTGATATTTTATCGGGTATGGGTGTGGCAAGCCTGTAACGAGGTGGCCATTTTTGTGAAAATAAAATGTCTCTTAACTCTCAAACGCCTTCTCGGATCGAGTTGGACCCAAAAAGGCGTTTGTGCACATTCATGACCTGAACAAAAAATATGTAAATAAAAGGGTTATCTTTAGAAATGGCTCTCCAGCGCCCCTACAAACTTATAATGGGACCCAAGAATTTAGTTTGTCATAGAGACATAAAATTTGGTACACACATCTCTTATGTCATGACGAGCATAAAAGCCAATGACAACCACCCCCTATCTATAAATGTGTTGCCATAGCAACGTCCCAAAAATGTAAAAAAAGTCAATGGGAAGTGAAAATTTTAGTTTGTTGTAGGCAAATGAAACTTGGTACACACATCCACCATGGGCTTATGAACAAAAAAGCCAATGGGGACCACACCCTATCACACACGGGAAGGCGGCCATTTTGAATTGAAAATTTGGTCCGACTTAGAATACACCTCTTTTTAAAAAACAACAAAAAATAGCTGCTTCATTCCACAGACACCAAACTTGGGCAAAATGAGCTAAACACATGTATGTAAAATAGACAAGTGTTTTTCTAGACTTTTTTGCTCGAGTTATATTTTTTTTTATTATAATTCGGTATATTTTTTTTATTATAATTTTTCTGCAAAATGATCCTCAATTTGACCCAGTAAACGAACAACTAAAAGTCATTTTTATTGGTCCCAGACTTGAAGCTCGGCAAAAAATTATGTATTTGAAGTCCCCGAAAAAAAAATACGAAAAATGACTCAGTGGCGACCCCTAGAAAAGTCAAAATACATTAGGCCTATGGAAAATGAAAGTCAATTTTTCCAATGTAGAAATACAAAACTTGGTACATCCATAGGACACCTCAGGGCAAACAGAAAAGTTTATTACAGCCATATCGTAATTTCAACAGGAAATCTACTATGTTGGGTGGAATGCGTGACCACCTAAATCGCACCCCTTGTGCTAAAGGCTTTTCATCTAAACAGCTCCAAATTTGGTGAGTTTCATCTAGACACGTGTGCCAAAAAAGTTATCAATTTGTTTTTTGTTACATTTGTGGCTGTGGTCGTAATGAGTCTGTGAAGAGGCAGCCATTTCTTTGGGAAATAAATGCCATTTCCCAATCCTTCCTTTAGAGGAGGCCCCTCCAGAGCCACGGCTAGAGTCTTAGAAAACTCCTCAGAATCCTTTGGAACTTGTAACCTTGTACTTTTAGACAAGTAATATTTACATTTTGCCTTTTTAAACAGGGGGGTGCAGCAATTCCTGAGTCATCTCAAATCTCCAGCCAGTACTTTGTTTTTCTCGCCTTAGCCCAAGCATAATCTATTATTTTCAAAGGTTCAGACAGCTCCCAGGAAAACCAGGGATTGTGGAGACCTTTAACTCTAAATTACAAGGTGGTGTAGTAAAACATGGAGGTGGATCACTGATGTTTTGGAAATGTGTAAGCAGTAGCGGTTTCAGGCATGGCGAACCGGGCAGCCGCCCGGGGCGTCATTTTTTCGTGACACATTGGGGGCGGCAGAACGAGCAGATTAATAAAAATAAATAAATAAATAAAAAAATAAAAAAATTCCTCTGCGTCGCGAAGCAGTTTTCATCATTTATATCATTTCACTGTGTGTGTAATTGGCTAATTGGCGCTCCCTGCAGCTGCCGGCGCCCCTGCTTGCTAAAAATGTACAATGCACAGAAGCTGTGTGTTGTGAGAGAAGTGTAAAAGGGGGTGGGGCGAGAGGCGCGAGTGAAATTTCACCTCTGGGTCTCTCTCAAATGGAACGGACAGCCTATAGTTCCTGCAAATGAAACTAGGTAATACAAAACAATTATGCGGTCATCAAGGTGAATTGGTTTAGTCTTGACTTCTGGTCGTGAGTGACAGTTGGGGGGATGGGAAATCTGTTGATTGTCGAGTGCCAAATAAACAGAGATGGAGAAGAAAAGGTCAAAGCCATCAGGTGCCCAATTTGGAAAAAAGAAAAGAAGAAGAGGAGAAACAAGCAAAAGATTAAGGTATGCAACTATGTTCTCTCTCTCTCTGTATGATCCATTTCATGAATGAAGAGCTAATGTTAATTGGTAGTGGGTATAACTCTTTACAATAATTTGGTTTCAACTCACTAATAAGATCTAATTTACGCATTTTCAAATCTTTAGGTTAAAGCAGACATTTTCTATGTAGCTATTTGCTACACAGTGTGCTAAGTATAGTTTCCTAAGTATAGTTTTACAAGTCATAACTAAAAGTGTGTCATGCATAGAATTTGAGGCAGTAACTAAAGAGTTAATGGTTCCTCCATGAAAGTTAGATTAATATACAAATTAAAATATCCTGAAACGCAAAAGGTTTTTTGTGATTAAAAAAATAAAATCCCATTGTTTTTGTCTATACATATAATTTAAAGTAATTTTATTTTTTAAACAACTGAGTCCTAGTGACCATAGCATAACATAAATAAAATATAATTTTTCAATATTTTTTTTTTTTACCATTTGTTTCTATGCTCTAAACAATGTGATGACATGAAAGAAAAAAAAAAGAAAAATAAATAAATAAAATGTTTTTTTTTCCGGGTCTAGGAGGATATAGCGTGTAATGACAGACATTTAGTGTGTAAGAGCATGTTTATGTAAACCTTCTATTATGTTTTGAGTCAATTTGACCCCAGGCTGTTTTAGCTTTATAAAACATTATCCTATGGTCTTTCAATTCAATTGCAATTTCAGGAGCACTTCTAAAATATTTTGGAGCATCCTCTGCCACTGGTCACCCCCCGCTACACAGGCCTCTTCTGGAATGGTCTCGACCCTTCAGGATGAGCCAACCACCTCCTCCGCTACACATGTCTCCACAAATATCTGATATTGAGGATGAAGACCTCTTTGCCTCTACTTCTCCCCAGCATGAGCTTTCAGGTGTGTGTATAATAAAATATAACTGTTTGTGCAGAACTTTGTTTGTTATTTTTGTGTGTGTGTGTGTGGGGGGGCGCTCGAAAGGGGTCTCGCCCAGGGTGTATTTCAATGTAGAACCGCCACTGTGTGTAAGAGGGAAAGGCACAGGAAACTTGGTCAAAATTGATGGCAAGATGAACGCAGCAGGATATCAGGAAATACTGTAGGAAAATACACGTACATGGGACGTACATGGACATTCCAACATGACAACGATCCAAAGCACAAGGCCAAGTTGACCTGCCATTGGCTACAGCAGCATAAAGTGAAGATTCTGGACTGGCCATCTCAGTCTCCTGACCTCAGTATCATTGAGCCACTCTGGAGAGATCTCAAACGTGCAGTTCATGCAAGACAGACTAAGAATTTTCAGGAACTTTTTGCCAAGAAGAATGGTAAGCTTTACCATCTGAAAAAATAAAGAGCCTCATACACAACTACCACAAAAGACGTTAAGCTGTCATTGATGTTAAAGATGGCAATACATGGTATTAAGAATTGGGGTATGTAAACTTTTTATCAGCGTCATTCGGGTTGTTTATTTTGTCATTATGATTTAAAAAGATTTAAAAATCATTAAACACAATTGTTTGAAAATAAATGGCTTCACCCAACCACTAACCATGAGTGAAAGAAGTGTTTTTATCATTCATATTCTCTAAAAAATGGCCAAAACAAATCACAAATTCTGCCAGGGTATGTAAAGGGATTGTTATAAGTCAGAACAAGTTTTTTTTCTTTTTTTTTTTTTATAACCCTGTAAACCCCAAAGAAAAGGGAAAATGGGTGCAATGGGCTTTAGCCCAAGTTAACCTACAGCCCAACCCAGTTCAGCTTTGTACTGTACTTTGTACTACATACATCAAAGTGATTGACATATATGTAACACTCGACCCCTTGGTATCGACGCTATTAGGGCTAAAACAATTAGCCCAGAGGCCTGGATTTTGGTTAGTAACAGAGCATGTACAGTAGCTAGTGTACATAGTAGTGATGGGATTTATGGCTCTTTGAGGGGATCCGGATCTTCGCGATCCGTTCCTTTCAAAGAGCCGTTCAAAAGAACGGCTCTTTGGCTCTTTTTAAATATTTAGTCAGTTTTAAGAAGCCAGCTTGGGGGCATCTCAGTTTATCCTGGAAATAATCACTGGGAGGAATGATGAGGTGAGATTTGTAGTCAAATAATTAAAACTCAGATATAACACACCAATATCTGAGTTTGAATTATTCTGAAATATTGATTATTACCTCATTTGTCATGTGTGGACTATACTCCATAGGGTTGCACAAATCCCTCTGCTTAGACAGTGACATCACTATTTTGAATTTACATTTAGTACAAACTGTGTGTGTGTGTGTGTGTGTGTGTGTGTGTGTGTGTGTGTGTGTGTGTGTGTGTGTGTGTGTGTGTGTGTGTAAAGCTACGTTGACTTATGTTATTCATACAATACCTACTCACAAATAAACATCAAAGACAAAGCCGGCTGCAATGAATTTCTGTGCAAAACAGCTTTTACACTTCTACACAAGAACATTATCACACAAGAACATTTTGATAGAAAACAAAAAATATTTAAAGTAGATAAAATTAGAATAAATAAAATGGAAATGTCTACATACTACATACTATTACTACTGTAAACTTTGCATATAGGACATCAGCCCCTTCAAGTCAATGAACAATAACAAAGTGGGCTGCAATAAAGTACTCATGTGAAGGATGCGTGCACAACTAATAACTAATATCATCACGCTATAAAGGGTCGGCCTGCGCTGGGTGCGCCCCTCCCCCTATAACTGTTCTGTCTCGCAGAGGAGCTCATTTGTGTGCATCTGTGTGAGACACGCATAGGAAAAAAGAACGACAGAAAGAACGGCTCCCCTCCAGCCGCGACTCGGCTCCCATCGTTCATGTTTATGAGCCGTTCAAAAGAATCGGTTCGTTCGCGAACGTCACAACTCTAGTACATAGGCTTTACAGTGACAGTGGCAGTGGCAGGGGCTTGTCAGGATCCATTCCTGTCTCTCTGTCCTCCATGTGTTTTCCCCTCCCTTCTGTGTTGTCTCCTCCCAGGCATGGCCTCAATTCACTCCTCATCACCCCACTGTATAAGAAGAAAGGTTTTTTTTCCACTCTTCGCCAGTTTGTTGTTGCAACTAACATACACACGTGGGCAAAAATGTTGGTACCCTTCGGTCAATGAAAGAAAAATTCACAATGGTCACAGAAAAAACTTTATTCTGACAAAAGTAATAATAAATAAAAATTCTATGAATGTTAACCAATGAAAGTCAGACAATGCTTTTCAACCATGCTTTCTTTGAATTATTTTAAAAAATAAACTCATGGAACAGGCCTGGACAAAATTGTTGGTACCCCTAACTTAATATTTTGTTGCACAACCTTTTGAGGCTATCACTGCAATCAGACGATTCCTGTAACTGTCAATGAGACTTCTGCACCTCTCAGCAGGTATTTTGGCCCACTCCTCATGAGCAAACTGCTCCAGTTGTTTCCGGTTTGAAGGGTGTCTTTTCCAGACGGCATGTTTCAGCTTCTTCCAAAGATGCTCAATAGGATTGAGGTCAGGGCTCATAGAAGGCCACTTTAGAATAGTCCAATATTTTCCTCTTATCCATTCTTGGGTGTTTTTAGCTGTGTGTTTTGGGTCATTGTCCTGTTGTAAGACCCATGACCTGCGACTGAGACCAAGCTGTCTGACACTGGCCAGCACATCTCTCTCTAGAATCCCTTGATAGTCTTCAGATTTCATTGTACCCTGCACAGATTCAAGACACCCTGTGCCAGATGCAGCAAAGCAGCCCCAGAACATAACAGAGCCTCCTCCATGTTTGACACTAGGGACAGTGTTCTTTTCTTGATATGCTTCATTTTTCCGTCTGTGAACATAGAGCTGATGTGCCTTGGCAAAAAGTTCCATTTTTGTCCATAGGACATTCTCCCAGAAGCTTTGTGGCTTGTCAACATGTAGTTTGGCATATTCCAGTCAAGCTTTTTTATGATTTGTTTTCAACAATGGTGTCCTCCTTGGTCGTCTCCCATGTAGTCCACTTTGGCTCAAACAACGACGGATGGTGCGATCTGACACTGATGTTCCTTGAGCATGGAGTTCACCTTGGATCTCTTTAGAAGTCTTTCTGGGCTTTTTTGTTACCATTCGGATTATCCGTCTCTTTGATTTGTCATCAATTTTCCTCCTGCGGCCACGTCCAGGGAGGTTGGCTACAGTCCCATGGATCTTAAATTTCTGAATAATAATGTGCAACTGTAGTCACAGGAACATCTAGCGGCTTGGAGATGGTCTTATAGCCTTTACCTTTATCATGCTTGTCTATAATTTTCTTTCTATTCTCCTGCGACAACTCTTTCCTTCGCTTCCTCTGGTCCATGTTGAGTGTGGTACACACCATGTCACCAGACAACACAGTGACTATCTGAAGCCCTAGAAATAGGCCCACTGACTGATTACAAGATTGTACACACCTGTGATGCTAATTAGTGCACACACCTTGAATTAACATGTCCATTTGGTCACATTATTTACAGTCTTTTCTAGGGGTACCATCAATTTTGTCTAGGCCTGTTCCATGAGTTTATTTTTTTAAATAATTCCGTTGAAGCATGGTTGAAAAGCTGACTTTCATTAGTTAACATTCATAGAATTTTTATTTATTATTACTTTTGTCAGAATAAAGTGTTTTCTGTGACCATTGTGAGTTTTTCTTTCATTGACCGAAGGGTACCAACATTTTTGTCCACGTGTGTGGTTAGTGTTACATTTGCCATGTAATGTCTGTGTTTTCATTTACCTGCAGGAGGAGTGGGTGCGTCTGATCTCGGCTCTTGATTGGCTGCTACCCTTTATAAAGGAGGATGTTTAGTGCCGGCTCTCTCTCTCTGCTTTGGTCCGTGTTTTCCATCTGGGCTCCTCCTCCTGTTTGTGCTGCTGCTGCTGCCAGGGTCAGCTTTGAATTTCAGCTCCTTCAGGCAAGTCGAGTGCGTCAAATGACAGCTGGCTCGGCTTGTTTTCCTCTTTTATTGATTTTGGCCGACCCATTACCTTCTTTTTGTTTTCCTTTGATCTTTATTTTGAATAGACAGTTGGAGCTTTAGTTGTGTATGGCTTTTTGGTTTGTCCCAAATCCTTTATGTGATAAACAATTGATTTGTGTTGCCTTGTTTGAATTTATGTTCAGTCTCTTTAGTTTAGAGGAAATTGTAACAGTTAATAGCCTGTTTTGACACTAGTCTTCATGCTATGTACTTCCTGTATTAACTTCCTTTTTTGGGGGGCCAGGCCCTGCCTGCCTGCCCGCCTGTCTTCCTGCCTACCTGCCAGCCTTCCAACTCTCCTGTCTTCAACTTACCTTTCATCTGGTCCACCACTAGACAGCCAGCCGCAACTAACTCTTTTCCTATTTCATACAAAGAAGTTAGTCTGGTACCCTGTTGCTTGCATTCAATTTTAAGGGCAGGGTTTAAAGGCTTAAATTTAACCAATCAGAGAAACGCCAGACATGATGCGAAAAAAGGGAAAACCACATAGCTGTTTGCCAACAAAGAAGCCACATGAGCACCGCTAGTTAACATGGCCAGTAGAGTGGACCCCAGAGCGGTTTCATTGTTTTAATACTTTGCTGGTTATTCAAAACAGAGGCGAGAGCCGAAATAAACGGCCTCTCAGTAGCAACGTCCGCCATGTTGAATGTTTTGGACTAGCCAAGTCACAAATATTTCCATCTACCAGTTGTTATTTGCTTTCTCAGTGAACCAGATTGCACAGCTTAACATCACCCCAGGCCTCAGCTGCACCTCCATCTTCACCAACCAGGGAGTCACACATTCCAGACCGCTACACAAGGGATATGATAAAGTGTGGGAGTTTTTTACTTCGGTGCTCGCTTGTTTTCAGTCAAACACCGGCTACATACTGTAGTCATGAACTCATGACAGTTCAAGGATATAATTTACAAAGGGACTTCTTCAGCGGAGTGCTCTGGATTGGGCAGCAGTAATTTGGCATTGTAACCCCTTTATGCATCATGACAATACAGCTTTTGAGCAAGAATTCAAGAGTGGCTCCGAAGAGACTCCATTCTCCATTCACCAGGGAACTTGCAGTGTGGCAGACAATTCTGTGCAGTTTTTTTTTACATTGGAAGCAGAAGTGGGCTGGGACAACATGCCTCTCCAGAGCGTGTTTTTGAATGGCCTTTCTGAACAACTTATGGATGAACTTGCTTTGAAGGCTTTAATGATCTTGATTCTTTGATCTCCACAGCTATTAAATTAGATAATTGCCTTCGTGAACGCCAGCGTGAGCACAACCGTGAGCGCCAACGTTAGAGACCCACTTCTTGCTTTGTTCCACCGCATATAGTCAGGTTCATAAAATATTGGGATATTGACACAATTCTAATCATTTTGGCTCTATACAACACCACAATGGATTTAAAATGAAACGAACAAGATGTGATTTAACTGCAGACTTTTAGCTTTTATTTGAGGGTATTTACATCAAAATCAAAGTTTGTATATGTGCCTCACACTTTTTAAGGGACCAAAAGTAACGGGACGATTGGCTGCTCAGCTGTTCCATGGCCAGGTGTGTGTTCTCATTATCCCATTATATTTTCAAGGAGCAGATAAAAGGTTCAGAGATCATTTAAAGTGTGCTATTTGCATTTGGAATCTGTTGCTGTCCACTCTCAATATGAGATCCAAAGAACTGTCACTAGATTCAAGATTCAAGATTTTTATTCGTCACATACAAAATTATATACAGCATATATAACCAGCAGTGAAATGTGAGTCAGGTCCGCTC
Organism: Perccottus glenii; assembly: GCA_024416835.2. NCBI lineage: Eukaryota > Metazoa > Chordata > Actinopteri > Gobiiformes > Odontobutidae > Perccottus > Perccottus glenii. The sequence continues at coordinate 4,460,305 of CM044554.2, forward strand.
CATGGACAGTGCAATTATTAAGGAAAACAACACAGATGAAAATATACATGAATATAGCTATGTAAGAATGAAATAAAAGTAAACAATAAAAAATATAATAGAATATAAAAAATGTGTATTGTGGAATTAAATATAGAACGCCAAATAATGTACATGAATGTAAACTGTAGTCTTAAATATTAAAATGTACAGGGATGTACAATGTGCATATATGCATTTAGCTGTAGTCTTAAATATTAAGATACACATGAAGGTGCAAGAAGCAAATGTGCAAAACAGGGTGACACTGTCAGTGTGTCTATGAGAGGTAGTGAATAAAATAAAGAGATAAGGTGAACATTAAGTGGAGGCATGAGGATGTTAAAAAGCTGGTTTAGAGTTCAAGAGCCTGATGGCCTGGGGGAAGAAACTCCTCCTGAGTCTCTCAGTTTTTGTCATCAGGCTACGGTAGCGCTTACCAGATGGCACAAAGTGAAAATATGATTACTGGGGTGGGTGGAGTCTTTGATGATTTTTGCAGCTCTACTTCTGCAGCGTTTGTGGTAGATGTCCTGCAGAGAGGAGAGCAGACCCTGAAATGCGCTCTAAGCGCACAACTCTCTGCAGGGCTTTGCAGTCTTGACTGGAGCTGTTCCCATACCACACAGAGATACATTGAGTCAATATACTTTATATAGCTCCAGAATAGAAGGTTTTCAGGATTGCTGGTGAGACCCTGAATTTCCTCAGCTGTCGCAGATGGTACAGTCTTTGCCTGGCTTTATTAACCTGAGTTTGAGTGTGAGTAGTCCAAGTCAGGTCCTCAGAGATGTTTACACCAAGGTACTTAAAGCTACTCACCCTCTCCACAGGGGTCCCGCTTATCATGAGAGGAGTTTAGGGCTGCTGCTGCCTCTTCCTGAAGTCCACAATCAGTTCTTTTGTTTTGCTCACATTCAGAGAGAGACAGTTGTCCTGGCACCATGATGTCAATTTCTCTACCTCATCCAAGTATGCGGTCTCATTATTGTTGTGAATGAGGCCCAGAACCACAGCATCATCAGCGAATTTGATAATGGATGTGGAGCTGTGCGAGGACACGCAGTCGTGTGTGTAGAGAGAGTAGAGCAGGGGACTCAGGACACAGCCCTGTGGGGCTCCTACGTTCAGTGTGATGGAGCTGGAGGTGTACTGGCCTAGTTTCACCACTTGAGGTCTGCCGGTGAGGAAGTCAAGGATCCAGTCGCAGAGTGATGAATTCAGTCCGAGGTCTATGAGTTTGGAGGCTAGCTTTATGGGGACTATAGTGTTAAAAGCTGAGCTATAGTCAATAAATAGCAGCCTTACATAGTTCCTGTTATTGCTGTCAATGTGTGTGAGAGAAGAGTGCAGGATGTGAGAGATGGCATCATCTGTGGATCTGTTTTGGCGATAAGCAAACTGAAGAGGGTCCAAAGTATCCGGGATGGAGGAGCAGATGACTATCAGTGAAGCAAGCCATCATTAGGCTGAAAAAACAAAACAAACCCATCAGAGAGATGGCAAAAACTGTTTGGAACATCCTTAAAAAGAAAGAACGCACAGGTGAACATAGCAACACCAAAAGACCTGGAAGACCACAGAAAACAACTGTGGTGGATGACCAAAGAATTCTTTCTCTGGTTAAGAAAACACCCTTCACAACAGTTGGCCAGATCAAGAACACTCTCCAGGAAGTAGGTGTATGTGTGTCAAAGTCAACACTCAAGAGAAGACTTCACCAGAGTGAAAACAGAAGGTTCACCACAAGATGTAAACCATTGGTGAGCACCAAAAACAGGAAGGCCAGATTAGAGTTTGCCAAACAACATCTAAAAAAGCCTTCACAGTTCTGGAACGACATCCTATAATAATAATAATAACACATCAAATTTATACAGAGCTTTTCAGGAGATGCAAAGACGCTTTACATACATAAAATACATATAACAGAACAATAAACAAAGCAACATATTGCAAAGGAGTTTATGACAGGTTGTAACATTTCTTGAAAAGGTGAGTTTTTAACTGTTTCTTAAATGTAAACCGATGAGACCAAGATCAACCAGAGTGATGGGATGAGATGAGTCTGGAGAAGGAAAGGAACTGCTCATGATCTAAAGCATACCACCTCATCAGTGAAGCATGTTGGTGGTAGTGTCATGACATGGGCATGTATGGCTGCCAATGGAACTGGTTGTGACTGTGACATTTGGCTATAGTAGTGTTTCTGATAGGCATCTGTGCACGGTGTCTCCTCTGCCCAGCATCAGAGCACGTAAGGTAAGTCCGGCTCTGAGTGTGCTGATCTCCAACAGATTGTGCGCAGCCAACGGGTTTTAAACAGCTTCACTTTAACTGCTTCAGAGTAAAACTTACAGGTTCAACTTGTTCATGCTTAGTGTGATCTTATTTGTCTTTAAGAATAAAATTGATGATAACATGAGCAATAGTGGTGATAGATGCGTAATTTGTTTCTGGCCACAATCCGTGTCTTCTCGGGGGAGGCAGGTCTCAGGTCTTTTTCAGAATTCTTTATTTTTTTTTTTTTTTGCAGGATGAGATAAATCATTAGAGCTGTTTCTCTTTTTTTTTTTCTTTCGAGACAGTGTCTGCACATGCAAAATAAATTCATGAATATTTTAAAGAAAAATGTAAATGAAGAAGCATGACAAACACCCCTTACAGCTGTAAATTTAATTAAAGCCGCAAGCGGCGATAAAGGCCCTCGCCTCTCTTGAGACCGCGGGGAATCATGTACTCGGAGGATTGCATTTTGTGCTTTAAAGCGTAAACTTCACAGTAATGTCAAATAACCAGGCCTGTGCTACTGCTTGAATCTTCTTCTGGCTTCGTCACCTCGGGCCTGTGCTACTGCTGGGGCCTGCTACACCACCTTGTAATTTAGAGTTAAAGGTCTCCACAATCCCTGGTTTTCCTGGGACCTGTCTGAACTTTTGAAAATAATAGATTATGCTTGGGCTAAGGCGAGAAAAACAAAGTACTGTTTTTTTAAAAGAAAGGTGTATTCTAAGAAGATTCTCACATTCAATTCAAAATGGCCGCCTTCCCGTGTATGATAGGGTGTGGTCACAATTGGCTTTTTTGTTCATAAGCCCATACTGGATGTGTGTACCAAGTTTCATTTGCTTACGACAAACTAAAATTTTCACTTCCTATTGACTTTGTCCACATATTTGGGGCGTTGCTATGGCAACACATTTATAGATAGGGTGTGGTCACCATTGGCTTTTTTGTTCATAAGCCCATACCGGATGTGTGTACCAAGTTTCATTTGCTTATGATAAACTAAAATTTTCACTTCCCATTGACTTTGTCCACATATTTGGGGCGTTGCTATGGCAACACATTTATAGATAGGGGGTGGTTGTCATTGGCTTTTATGTTCGTCATGACATAAGAGATGTGTGTATCAAATTTGAAGTCTCTATGACAAACTAAATTCTAAGCTCCCATTATAAGTTTGTAGGGGGCGCTGGAGAGCCATTTCTAAAGATAACCCTTTTATTTACATATTTTTGTGTTCAGGTCATGAATGTGCACAAACGCCTTTTGGGTCCGACTTGATCCGAGAAGGCGTTTTAGAGTTAAGAGACATTTTATTTTCACAAAAATGGCCACCTCGTTACAGGCTTGCCACACCCATACCCGATAAGATATCTACAACAAAGTTATAACTTTGGTTGACACACGTGTCTAAATGATACTCACCAAATTTGGGGCCATTTAGATTAAAACACAATGATTTGCATCTTTCTGCGCAAAGTGCGAATTTAGTGGCGCGCCTTTCACTCCACATGGCGGACTTCCTGTTAAGTTTAGGGTGTGACTGTCATTGACTTTTCTGTTTGCCCTGAGGTGTCCTATGGATATACCAAGTTTCATTTTTCTACGTTGGAAAAAAGTTACTTTCACTTTCTATAGGCCCAATGTATTTTGACTTTTCTAGGGGCCGCCACTGAGTCATTTTTCGTATTTTTTTCGGGGACTTCAAATACATACATTTTTGCCGGGCTTGAAGTCTGGGACCAATAAAAATGACTTTTAGTTGTTCGTTTACTGGGTTAAATTGAGGATCATTTGCAGAAAAATTATAATAAAAATATATACCGAATTATAATAAAAATATAACTCGAGCAAAAAGTCTAGAAAAACACTTGTCTCTTTTACATACATGTGTTTAGCTCATTTTGCCCAAGTTTGGTGTCTGTGGAATGAAGCAGCTTTTTCTGTGTACTTTTAAAAAGAGAGTGTATTTTAAGTCGGTTCACATTTTCAATTCAAAATGGCCGCCTTCCTGTGTGTGATAGGGTGTGGTCCCCATTGGCTTTTTGTTCATAAGCCCATGGTGGATGTGTGTACCAAGTTTCATTTGCCTACAACAAACTAAAAATTTCACTTCCCATTGACTTTTTCACATTTTTGGGACGTTGCTATGGCAACACATTTATAGATAGGGGTGGTTGTCATTGGCTTTTATGCTCGTCATGACATAAGAGATGTGTGTACAAAATTTTATGTCTCTATGACAAACTAAATTCTTGGGTCCATTATAAGTTTGTAGGGGCGCTGGAGCCATTTCTAAAGATAACCCTTTTATTTACATATTTTTGTGTTCAGGTCATGAATGTGCACAAACGCCTTTGGGTCCAACTCGATCCGAGAAGGCGTTTGAGAGTTAAGAGACGTTTTATTTTCACAAAAATGGCCACCTCGTTACAGGCTTGCCACACCCATACCCGATAAGATATCAACAACAAAGTCACAACTTTGGTTGGCACACGTGTCTAGATGATACTCACCAAATTTGGGGCCATTTAGATTAAAACACAATGATTTGCATCTTTCTGCGCAAAGTGCGATTTTAGTGGCAGCGTTTCACCCCACATGGCGGACTTCCTGTTAAGTTTAGGGTGTGACTGTCATTGACTTTTCTGTTTGCCCTGAGGTGTCCTATGGATATACCAAGTTTCATTTTTCTACGTTGGAAAAAGTTACTTTCACTTTCCATAGGCCCAATGTATTTTGATTTTGTAGGGTCGCCACTGAGTCATTTTTCGTATTTTTTTTTCGGCGACTTCAAATACATCAATTTTTCGCCGAGCTTGAAGTCTGGGAACAATAAAATGACTTTTCGTGCATGTTCACTGGGTCAAATTTAGGATCATTGGGTCGGAATAAAAAAAAAAAAAAAAAAAAAAAAAAAAAAAAATCCGAGCAAAAACAATAGGCCCTCCCGGTCATCACCGGCTCGGGCCTAATTATAAGTGTGGCCCTATTGCAAATGAATTACTCTTTGTCTAAGCTTTCCCCCCTCCCATTTTTATTTTTTACTTTGTACCCACTTTGCACTGACATTATGCTGCCCCATGTCATACATTTAAAATCTAGAGACAAAGCAGAAGAAATAATACAATTCTGCCATTCCAAAGAACCAGCTCATATTTTATACAAGCAAAGTGTCTGTTGTTTTCAGGGGGAAAGAGACAGCCGCAGAAAGAACACACAAGGCATGGGCTGTCGGATTTGTCTGATTCTGCTGCCTGTGACTGTAATATTTCCAAGAACTTCGACTGAAAGGTTTGATTTTTGCTGCAGTGACTCACCTTGGCCCAGAGAAAAGAGGACGGCCTACTTGTGGTCTACTTTCTCAACAGCCCTTATACTATTTGACTGCTCATTAATGCATCCACACCCAAACTAATGCACAAAATTTGACCCCCAGGATTAGGTCAAGGACTCTCCAAAGTCAATCAAATGCTCTCTTTTTCAGTTTTTCCCTGCCTCTTGTTTTAAAACTCATATATTTTCCTCTGAACTCCAAGCTGTATCACCGCTCAGACCTTTTAAAGCTCCCAAATATGGCTGATGCAATGGCCCTCTTTTCCAGTAAACATTCTCTGTCTGATCACAAAATCAGATCCTATGAAAGCCAGCTATTCCACAATATTATTTCACTTTCAAATAATTCAAGCCAAATGCCAAGTTGTCTTTGTTTAGGACTCCACCAGTGTGAGGGAATTAGAGAACCAGTTAGAGGACGCAAAGTGACCCTTCATCTCTCCCCAAATAGCTCATTTGAAATCCTACGATGCCACTTGTTTGTTTTTTTTCCTCTCATTGGTGTTGGGCTGTTGAGGACAGCCTCGTAAATAAGACTTGATCTCATTCCCTCTTGGAAAGGGCATACTAACACTCTGCTGATGTCATTGTGTGTGAGTATGGAGACACAATCGATACAAAGAACAAACAACTGGAAGTCAGTTTAAACCTGTTTCTGCAATTAACTCTACACACAGTAGTTTGAGTATATCACGATCATAAATACCAGACATAATAATAAAAATAATAATTAAAGCCGCAAGCGGTGATAAAGGCCCTCGCCTCCCTTGAGACCGCGGGGACACATGCACTCGGAGGATCGCATGTCGTGCTTTAAAGCGTAAACTTCACGGTAATGTCAAATAACTGGGCCTGTGCTACTGCTGGGGCCTGCTACACCACCTTGTAATTTAGAGTTAACGTTCTCCACAATCCCTGGTTTTCCTGGGAGCTGTCTGAACCTTTGAAAATAATAGATTATGCTTGGGCTAAGGCGAGAAAAACAAAGTACTGGCTGGAGATTTGAGATGACTCAGGAATCGCTGCACCCCCCTGTTTAAAAAGGCAAAATGTAAATATTACTTGTCTAAAAGTACAAGTTTACAAGTTCCAAAGGATTCTGAGGAGTTTTCTAAGACTCTAGTCTTGGCTCTGGAGGGGCCTCCTCTAAAGGAAGGATCCTGGCAATTGGGAAATGGTATTTATTTCCCAAAGAAATGGCTGCCTCTTCACAGACTCATTACGACCACAGTCACAAATGTATCAAAAAACAAACTGATAACTTTTTTGTTACACGTGATGATACTCACCAAATTTGGAGCTGTTTAGATGAAAAGCCTTTAGACAGAAGGGGTGCAATTTAGGTGGTCACGCATTCCACCCAACATAGTAGATTTCCTGTTGAGTTTACGGTATGGCTGTAATAAACTTTTCTGTTTGCCCCGAGGTGTCCTATGGATGTACCAAGTTTTGTATTTCTGCATTTGAAATAATTTACTTTCATTTTCCAGGGGTCGCCACTGAGTCATTTTTCATTCGTTTTCCTCGGGGACTTCAAATACATACATTTTTTGCCGGGCTTTAATTTTGGAGCCAATAAATTTGACTTTTAGTTGCACGTTTACTGGGTCAAATTGAGGATCATTTTACAGAAAATATATAATTAAAAAAATATAACTCGAGCAAAAACGTCAAGAAAAACCCCTGTCTATTGAACACACATGTGTGAACACATGTTCATTTTGCCCAAGTTTGGTGTCTGTGGAATGAAACAGCTAATTTCTGTTGTTTTTTAAAAGAGAGGTGTATTCTAAGTCGGTTCACATCTTCAATTCAAAATGGCCGCTTTCCCCTGTGTGATAGGGTGTGTGTCCCCATTGGCTTTTTTGTTCATAAGCCCATGGTGGATGTGTGTACCAAGTTTCATTTGCCTACGACAAACTAAAATTTTAACTTCCAATTGACTTTTTCCACATATTTGGGACGTTGCTATGGCAACACATTTATAGATAGGGGGTGGTAGTCATTAACTTTTATGCTCAACATGACATAAGAGATGTGTGTACCAAATTTAATGTCTCTATGACAAACTAATTTCTTGGGTCCCATTATAAGTTTGTAGGGGGCGCTGGAGAGCCATTTCTAAAGATAACCCTTTTATTTACATATCTTTGTGTTCAGGTCATGAATGTGCACAAACACCTTTTTGGGTCCAACTCGATCCGAGAAGGCATTTGAGAGTTAAGAGACATTTTATTTTCACAAAAATGGCCACCTCGTTACAGGCTTGTGTGGTGTAATATTTTATATGTTATGTGTTTTAAACTATGTAAACCCAGTTAGTTATTCATTTAAACATATTAATATAAAAGACAAAACCTAATGTCAGACACACACACAGGAAGGACCAGATAAAGACGCAGGTGTCTGTTATCGGAGGAGACAGAGCCAGGCAAGGAGTAGCTCAAGGCCAGACAGAAATGACATCAGGCCCAGAGCCTTGCACAATGATATCAGAAAGAGTTATTACTTTACTGATATCAAAACTGTATAAAAGCTTATGTCTACTGTTCAAATGTTAGTAGAGCTGGGTATAGTCTACTCGGGTCATTATTGTGTTGGCTGTGACAATAAAGACTCTATGGCATGGAAATCTGGTGTTGCGTTCACAACTTATTCCATACAATAGTGCCAAAGACTGAGGGGTCAGTTTTGACACTACACTTGCCACACCCATACCCGATAAGATATAAAAAAAAAATCACAACTTTGGTTGGCACATATGTCTAGATGATACTCAGCAAATTTGGGGCCATTTAGATTAAAACACAACATCTTTCTGCGCAAGGGGTGCGATTTTAGTGGCCGTGTGTTTCACCCCACATGGCGGACTTCCTGTTAAGTTTAGGGTGTGGCTGTCATAGACTTTTCTGTTTGCCCTGAGGTGTCCTATGGATGTACCAAGTTTCAATTTTCTATTTTATCTATTTTTAAAAACCTTTTTTTCATTGCGCGCCATAAATACTGCACATTTATCTTTTAGTAATAAATTTAGTAATTATTTTCAATAATACAATTTTAGAAGAAAAAAAAACAACTGAAATCCCATTCTAATAAAGTGGAGAAAATTGTCAATGGTCAAAATTTGGAATTGAACTAATTAAAATAATACAATGGCAATATATTAATGACAGCACACTAATTCTAAAACTAATTTTGTGAAGGCAAAATTGGTCCAGTCTTATTTTTTTAATAAAAGAAAAGCAGTTGAGGACCTAGGCTGTGTTTGGGAGAGAGTGGAATCTGAGACATGGACGGCAAACAGAAAATTAGGTAGAGGAGCTTTAAAAGTACAGATAAAGAGGTAGAAATGTCCTCCAGTGAAATTCACACATTCAAATTCTTACTTAACCCTTTAAAAACGGATGGAGTGCCAGTAATTCAATTTGCATACTTATTTTTAGATGCCTGTAGCAGGGCTGCGGGAAGTCATTTTGAACAGGGGGTGCTGTGAAATTTTTTTTTTTTTGACAAAAAACCTATGAGCCTATAGGCCTATTATATATTTAAAAAATAAATACATTGCGATTTACTACTTTATTGTCATATACACTTAAGTGCACAGCCAGCCAGGTTCTGAAACACACAGACATCAGTTCTCAGATATGCGCAATGCGCTATTAATCTGAAGCAGAAGCAGAATCAGAAATAATAGTTTAATAATCGAAAGAAAACGAAATAATTACTTTCATTACAATTTCAGATAGCCTATACATACATGCAACTTATTTAGATACAACAAATAATAGGAAATAATCTCTGACTATTTAAGCAATTTGTTTATTGAACAGTTCTCCACATCCATTACGCAAAGAACACACGAATGAAATAATACTCTCCATCTCCATCCCCACCACCTTACAAAAATACTATAGTGTACTACTTACAATTGCTTTGCTAGTCAAAGCTGATCCCACACGTGTTGCCAAAAAAATAAATGTAACAGACGGCCGTTGTTTCTCTAAGCCAGAGGAAGTCAGGGGTAAACCTAATTAACGACTTTTACCCTCCTCCATTCCAGCGCAGATCAAAGGTGTTATCTCTGAGCCGGTAGACTGGCTGGGACCAGGACGTGACAGTTACGGCTCTTTGAAATACGATTTTTGTGTATTGGCCTCAGAACAAAAGACACTCAGGACCTTTGAGGTCAAGGAATCTGAGCTTTCTGGATGATACCATACTGCCCTCTAGCGACAGTATGGATGAACGACGCTAAGAACTTAAAAACTTTCTTTTTAGGAGAAAAGACTCTCAAAGAACATTGTTATTGTGTTTATGCCGTTAAAAGTGTGTCTCTAAGTATATAGTAATGTTTTCCCCCACAGGATTTAGAGTCACAACAGAAGAATCGACTCTTTACATCAGTCTTACAAGCTTACAGTTAATAAAATTGTTGAATGAATTTATGTGTGTTACAGCATGCTTAAAGATGCATTCTATCGGTACAAATCTGCAGTGCCAGATGTATGTGTATGCTTATGATTGTGCAAAACTAAATATTCAATGTTATTTTGTGGAAGATAAAGTTATGTGAATTAAAAATTTAGGTGGGATAGGCTTTTCCCAAACCAGGCCTTTCCCCAAAAGAAACACGCCCCAAAACACGCCCCTTCAAGCCGCACAAAACCCCTGTGTGCGCCGGAAATCACTCTCTTACTCTTACGCTCTTAAATCCTGCCTTCTTAGTCTTCGCTTAAGCTCTTCTTTTACGTCTTCTCTCTCTTACGCCTCTTACGCTCTCTTAAAACTTACTCTCTTACTCTCCTTTTTACGCCCTCAGGCTATTCTTAGATTTTTCTTAAGCTTTCGGCCAGGTCCGCCTCGGACCCTCTCCTCTTTAAATTTTCTAGACCCGTTGCCCACGTGACACAACAGGAGTTTGGCGTTTTAAACTGTATTTCATAAGCTCAAGTCAATTCACCTATCTCCTTCCTAAACCCCTTTTTAATAACCCGGTAATTAAACTCCCCAGCCGAGTTTTAATCAGTCAAAACATTCATTATCCTCCACAAAGTTCTAGTCAGTAAAGGTTATTGTTTATTGTGTTAATCATTATTCCCATTATATGTCAATAATTCACCCTTTGTGTCATTTCCCATCAAATATGTTAACTTTGTATAATTTTTAATAAAACCCCATAAAACGTTAAAGATCTTGATTTGGTGTTTTTAATGTTTATGAAGACTTATCCGAACACAGGTTGAATTCTATTCCTTCAGATTAATTGAGACTTATTAAATATAATCAGTTTCCCAGAACTTATCTGGGTGGTGCCCTTAACGAGACAATTTTGATAATAAAAATATTAGTTGATAATTTACCCAAATTAATAAATTAATATTTCTATAATCATCTACAGTACAGTAGCGTACAGTACATTAAATCCTACAACACCAAGGCTGTTGTGTAATGCGTAACTCACTCTGTAGTCTGTAGGCTGGCCCAGTTCGGTGGGCCTCAGGGGTCCGAGGCGAGAGTCCTGGGTGTTTTCCAGAAGTTTCGTCACGTACTGAGGAACGTTCCACACACCGGGGTTTGAAAAAGTTCTCAGCTGTTGCTTTGCTGGTTAAAAACTTGCTTCTGCGCGCGCTCTTTTGGGGAAGAGCAGACGCTTTAGCAGGCACGGTCTTTAGAACAAAGGAAAAATTACTCGTGCTTACATGAGGCTCAAAGCTTTGGGAGGTTGCCGAGACGGGGCGGTCCCCGCAGGGAGCGGACTGTCCGTAGACAGTATCCGATAAGAAAACAGGAAGCCAAGAGAGCGATTTTTGGCTAGCAGCCAGCTTTTATCACCTTTGAGCCGGGGGCGCTCTTCCAGCGGAAGAGGAAGTCGCTTGGGAACATTTAAACTGAGTTAAACTAAAGTTTTTAAAACATTCCTTTTGTTTCACAATATTTTCATAACACACACCAAAAACATTTATACTTGTAGGATTATACAAAGAACAGGTAGAGTATTATGAATATGTAGAATATTGTTGAAACATTCATTACATTTCATTTAAAACAAAACGGAAACCATAAACTGGGGTAGGGAGTTATTTGGTCACAACTCCGCGTCCTGGAAAAGAACAGTATAAACAACACAATATCAAAAATACATTTTCCTTTAATGCTAGAATTACGAAATTGTCTTTTGATGATTGGATAGAGTCATTCGTCCATTTGACCACCAGGGGGTGGTGTTTTGACCATTGTAGAAGTCTGTTTTCAAAGACACTTTGGCCGTCCTTTTATCTGAAAGAAAACAGTGTTAAACCAGTCCTCTTCCAGACTTTAGATACAAGCTTGTCTCTGAAGGCCTCTGGCAATGATAGAAAAGACAGGACAGTTAATCCGTGGGGATTCCGAGGGCTGATCTGCTACAAAGGGAAGAACAAAAGCAGACTTCCAGACCATAGGGATAACCTTGTTTGAAAGGCTAAAGTTAAAAAGATATGTCAAGGGTTCAGTTATAAATTTTTTTTGACATTTTAAGAAAAAAAGGATCAAGATTGTCTGGACCTGCAGATTTGTCTGTTTCCAGCTGCTTGAGTGCTTTGTAGACCTCTGCCTCAGTCACTGGTCTGAAAACAAACGAGCTACTTGAGGAAGTTAATGGAGGGGGCGATGAATGCCCTTTTTGTTCAATTAAAGTTTTTGTAATTGGATTCAATGTCTCATATAGACAACCTGATGAAACGAAATGTTTGTTAAAACAATTTAATATTTCAGATTTATCCGTGAGAATAAAGTGATTTTTTTATAATGCATGTTGGGAGTTCATTGGTTTGTATGTTTCCATAAGATGATTTAATAACTTTTCAAAATTTTTTGGGGTCATTGAGATTACTTGTGGTTTTAGACAAGTAATATTCAGATTTACTCTTTTTAATAAGGGAAGTGCAGCGATTTCTAAGTTGTCTAAAACTCAGCCAGTCAACCTGAGACTTTGTTTTTCTGGCCTTAGCCCAAGCATCATCTCTTTCTTTCAAAAGATCAGACAGCTCACAGGAAAACCAGGGATTGTTGCGACCTTTTACTCTAAATTTGCGAAAACTGTGCATGTTTGTTAATAATTTCAGACAAAGCATCATAAAAATATTTCCAAGCTAGTTCCACATCATTAATAAGAAAAATCTTTTTTTAGTCATAGATCAAAGTCATGATAAAAAGCTTGTTCACAAAAATGTTTAAAATCCCATTTAAACACAATTTAAGGTCTTCTTTTAATAATTTTTGTCTGTCTAACAGTAGTGATAACACAATGGTCACTTAAATCATTGGCAAATATTCCAACAGCAGTATATTTATGCGGGACATTCGTAAAAATTCGTAAAAACGTCCCATAAAACGTCCCATAAAGCCTGTCTACGAGGCCGTCCGGTAAAGGGCAAACGGACGCTTTTTAAAGTTTGGGACTTTCTAGAGAACCACAGAAGGAGGGATCCACTCCCAGGACAGACAGGCCGTGCAGGAATGTGTCCAGGGGGGTAGTACACATCATGTTAGAGTTTTGCAGTAAGTAAAAGTTGTCAAATTGTATATGACAAAAAAAAGGCCAACAAGCCTTTGCTAAGAAAGGGTCATTAATATTGTGTGTGTTTGAAAGGAAGTGCTGCAACTGTCCTTTAGCTGCACCCAGCCGTGTCAAGCCCAAGTGTTTATCTTAATTGATGGTTTCCTGTGTCTGGTCCGGATGCAGCAAGATAACTCCTTATATGTACTTGTTTCCGTGACCAACGGCCAAAACCCGCCCTGCGTGGTTGGGGGAGGCAGACTGTGTGCATTGTGTTTATGTTTCAAAAAAAGGCAGGGAGAACAGGTGCCAGTTGGAGATTCTGTAGACAGAGCAGATCGCTACAGAGGTGGAACGAGCAGTCAATGTGCCACATGCTGATTCTCCCCATGCATGTAAAAACCTTAAGTTAAGTCTGACCCTCTTATTTAATTAAAAATTGGTTGAAGGTTGATCTCGAGAGAAATCTGATTGTCTCTACACTGTTTTGTGTATTGATTCCCTGACACATCACCCAGCAGGTCAGAGGTTTGCGTCCACCCTAGGAGGAGGGAGAAAAGAAAAAAAAAACTGTAATAGGTAGATGTGATAATAATATGAGCGGTTTAGTGTGTATCTACAGCTACAACCAGTGTAAATGTGTACCTACAGCTACAACCAGTGTAAACGTATACCTATGATCAATTAGTCTCCATACGTTTGGTGAAATAAGTATGTTTTAAGTTTGCTTTAGAAAACCTCAACAGAGTCAGCTTGCCGCACTTCCGCCGGGAGCCCATTCCATAAAAATGGGGCTCTATAAGAAAAGGCTCTGTAGCCAGCAGACTTCTTCTTTACTCGAGGAAGTTGAAGGAGGCCAGCGTCCTAAGAGCGAAGGGTACGAGCTGGAGTATACCGGTTGATGAGGTCAGATAGGTAAGAGAGCGCGCATCCACAAAGGATTTTATATGTTAACAGGAGAACATTGAAATCTGCTCTAACATGAATAGGAAGCCAATGTAATGAAGCCAGGACCGGAGTAATGTGATCAAACCTTCTGGTCTTTGTTAAAAGTCTGGCGGCTGTGTTTTGGACCAATTTGTAGTCTGTGAGTACTTTTCCTCAGCAGTCCAGAAAATAACGCATTTCAGTAGTCCAGCCTGGATGTGATAAATGCATGAATGAGAATTTCAGCATCAGCTAAAGAGAGGCAGGAGCGAATTTTTGAGATATTCCTCAAGTGAAAAAAGCCCAGTTTAGTGACCTCACTAATGTGTTGCTGCAGTGATAGTGTGGGGTCAAAAATTACACAAAGTGTTCCTCACAGTGTTGCCGTGCTCCAACACACAGTTGTTGATCGAGACAGTAAGATTGTTGTTTAAATTGAAACGAGGCAGGCCTCTAGACGCTTGATGTCAGTAGTATTATTTGCTTTTATTGGTAGATACAGTTTACTCCATAACTTCTGATGGTTTGTCCCAATGGTGTAACATATAGTGAAAAAAGTATGGGACCAAGCACAGACCCTTGTGGCACACCAAATTTCACTGGTGCCGTGGAGGAGAAGGATTTATTAAAAGAGACAAAATGAGGCCTATCACACAGAAAGGATTCTAGCCAAGCAAGAGCAGAGCCAGAGATGCCAAACACATCTTTTAGTCTGTTGATTAGCACTGCATGATCAATCATATCAAATGCAGCGCTGAGATCTAGCAATAACAGTAGAGCCGATGAGTCCTCGTCAATCTGAAATAGGGTATCGTTATTCACTTTAACTAAAGCTGTTTCAGTGGAATAAGAGGCCCTAAATGCAGACTGAAACAGCTCAAGGAGGTCATTTTCCGATAGATATAGAGTAAGTTGTTTTAACACAACTTTTTTGAGGACTTTAGATAAAAAAGGTAAATTGGAGACAGAACGGAAATTATTTAGGCATCCAGGATCCAGAGTAGGTTTTTTGACCAGGGGTTTGACCACAGAGTGTTTGAAGAGGGAAGGAACGGTGCCAGTAGACAGGGACAAGTTTACAATGTTTAACATAAATTGCCCTACATAGGGCCACAGTTCTTTAAGCTGTTTTGCTGGCAGGATATCCAGAAGGCACGTACTTGCTTTACATGAAGAAACCACCTTTGTCAGCTCATCGAGGGATACATGATCTAAGACTGAGAGACGAGCTGAGGAAGACAAAACCAAAATATTATCCCTGATATCTTCAATTTTTTGATTAAAGAAATCTAAAAAGTCTTGTGCGCTAAAGGGAGAGGAGTCTTCAGTTGTTTTTGGTTGGATTAGTTTAGCAACTGTCCCAAAGAGAAACCTGGGGTTATGCCGGTTTTCTCTGATTAGAGATGAGAAATAGGCCGTCTTTGCAGTGCTGAGGGCGTGCTTATAGGTGTTTACACACAAACACCACTTTTGATCATTTAGATTAGTTTTTGACATGTGCCATATGCGTTCAAAACTCCTGCAGGCCTGTTTTAAAGCCCGGGTTCCCCCGTTATACCATGGTGTAGGTCATCTGGTTGGTCTGGGCTTTGTCCTGAGGGGTGCCACTGAGTCAGTGATGGCCGAGAGGGTTGCATGGACCTCCTTTGTGTAGGCCTCTACTGAGTTTCCAGGTGGAGTTAAATTAGGAAGAACATCTGTCAGCCGTGTGGCAAACATTTCCATTGCAGCCGCGCTAAAATTCCGTGTAGACACTACGCAATTGTCGGAATTTGAGGGGAGTTAATAACTTGTCTCGAATTCCACCAGTGAGTGATCTGAAACAGCAGATGAAAGAGAGGAGACGAAGAGATGGGAAACAGCTATTCCCCGAGCCAAAACAAGATCCAGATAGTTTCCACTAATGTGTGTGGGCTCATGAACAAACTGGTTGAAAGACAGGGTTGTAAGCAGTGATTAAAATGCTCTGGCCAGAGGATCACACTCCTTATTTAGATGAATATTAAAGTATATTAAGTCCGAGAGGAAAACTCCAAACTCATCCAAGAAAGAAGAGTAGGGACCCGGAGGACGATAGACTACAGCTAAATAAAATGGCTTCCTTCCGTTAATTTGAGAAGGAATATGTTTGATGATTAACACTTCGAATGAGTTAAATTTTGGCTGCGATGATGGACCTGTAAAGCAAGCAGCTTTATGAATGGCTGCAACACCACCACCCTGTTTCGACGTGCGACCTCCTTGTGCATATGCATAATCAGGGGGAGACGCTTCATTTAGTGGCAGAAAACCATTAGGCGTAAGCCAAGTTTCACAAAGACAAAGTAAATGAGAAGTAATAAGATCATTAATTAAGAGTGCTTTGGAGGATAGAGACTGCACATTCAGGAGATCAATCTTCAGTCTTGACGTAGAGCCTGCATTTGAGGGCTGGTCCAGTGGAGCGATAGTAACAGGAACAAGCTGTCGAGCTCTAACAGTTCTGCCGGGTTTAAAGCAATGCCTCTGAGTTTTAATAACATGAGGACAGGATGCTTTTGGGTCACTGTGAGTTTTCAGATGTGTTTGAGGACTAAATAAATTCACCATATCCAACAGATTTAGGCAGTAGACATCGGGATGACACGGCCTAACCAGACAACTAAAAGCTGCTACATTATCCAGTTCCACACCCGCACTATCATGACTAGCAGGTTCTCTAATTCCTGCGACCTGCTGAGATTCCTTGTGTCAAATACATTGAATGCACCTGTCTATATTACTAGACAAAATGGCAGCACCTTGTCCAGTAGGATGCAGGCCGTCTGCCCTCAGCAGGCCTGGGCGGCCCCAGAAAGAAGGCCAGTTATCCACAAAACCATAACCTTTCTGACTACAATGCCGGGCCAGCCACCGGTTCATGGAAACTAATCTGCTATACTGTTCATCACTACCCCTTACGGTGGGGGGCCAGAGACAATTAATTGATGCCGACTCATCTTGTTCCCTAGTTCAAAAGTCCTGGCTAGGCTATCTTTGGTTACCTCAGACTGCCTCATTCTCACATTATTGGTGCCGACATGAATAACTATCTGCTTGTATGTAGTGCGAGTATGTGTCCTGGGAAACTCTCCCTTCCTGTGTGATGTCAGCACCCTAAGGTTAGCCTCTATGTCGGAAGCCCTGGCCCCCGGTAAACAGTGGACAATGGCTGGCGTCTCAAGTCTAACATTGCGGGTAATGGAGTCCCCTATCACCAGAGTACTATGCTTGCTCCGGCTGGCAGGCGCAGAGGGAACAGCCGGTGATCGGCGCGGACAAGCGGACTTGAAAGCGCAAAAACCGGTTCGCGGTCAGAGGGGGTGACCACGGACAAGAGCGGACAACCGGAGGCTTGGCCTGCACGGCGCTGCCACGGAACGTAGGACTCTTTGCAACAGCTGGCGAAGAAACTGAGCCGCAACTGGAGCTATCATTAGCAGGACTGCTATCAGACCTGCATCTGATACTATCCGGAAACCCTGACACATCTAAAGTAACCAAACCCTGTCTATGCCGATCTAGCTGCTCTAACTCACAAACACCTCTCTCTAATAGAGACAATCTGTCTAGTAATACCAAACAAGAATGGCAAACCATTGCCACACGCAACACAGAAAAACTTAGCTAAGCTAGTGTACGTACAGCTAAGTCAAGCCAACTGTTCACAACTCACAATGATAAATTCTAAAACACACACAGCAGTACAACCACAAGTTACAGGGAAAACTCAGTACACACAACAAGACTAACCGCCGTAAGAAAACAGTAACAAAAACAACAATCGAGGTATGCTAAGCGCTAACTCAAATGCTAAAAACCCGCTAGCATGTTAGCTAGCCCAAACAGAAGTGCCCTGTTGACAAAACGACAGCAACTCTAGTACTAACCTCTAGCAGAAATATAATCAGTATAACAATGAATGAGATGTGGTGCACAGTTAATGTGTTGACAATGTTTAAGAAATAATAAATACGTAACTTTGGGACAATGCCAGGAGAGATTCGTCACCGGGATGCGTCCTTTGTCCACCAGCAAAAAATCAAAGTCAGTGTGGAGTGGAGTGTGCTTTACCTAGTCCCATGTCCAAACAAACAGAAAAAAGTGCAGAATTTAACTCAATTCTGAGTGAGGGTGATGGATAAGCAGTATAATCACAAACTGTGCATGGACAGTTAAAATTAGCTGCTTTTCCTCTTCCATCCCATTGCTATTGACTGTTGTGAATAAAAAGAAAATGAAAAGGGGGGAGGGGCATAGCTCAAGGGACAGTTGTGACACTTGGACACTTGGATTTGGACTTATTTAGGCTGACAGACTTTATCAGCAGGGGAAACACACTCTCACACACATCAGCTCTGTGTCCACAGCAATTTAGGCTGGAGCACGCTGCCATGCACTGGACACTCGTGAGTTGGGAGGAACAGAGACCGGGAAAGTCATCAGGATTTTGAGAAATATTTAATTTGTCAAACAATTTCAGCCCGATCTGGGTCAATTACACAGTGGATTGTCAGAGGAGCAGAGGGGGTCCAATTAGCCTCCAAAGAGCTGTGAAGGGCAGAAGGAGACCAACTTCTGCACTACATCCAGGCTGGGAATACACTGTGTATTGTTTTTAACAGTGTATTGTTTCAGCAAAGCAAATAGTTTTAATCCCTTTTGATCCAGGGCCTGGCTCCAGGGTGGGGCCCAGTTTGCGCCATACCGGGCAACGTAACGGTCCTTGATTTTTCTTATGTCCATAAAGGGATACAGGCGGCCGAAATAAGCTTTCTACGCAGGGTGGCGGGGCGCTCACTTAGAGATAGGGTGAGGAGCTCGGTCACTCGGGAGAAGCTCAAAGTAGAGCCGCTGCTCCTCCACATCGAGAGGAGCCAGCTGAGGTGGCTCGGGCATCTGTTTCGGATGCCTCCTGGTCGTCGGGAGGAGACCTTGGGGAAGACCTTGGACACGCTGTAGGGACTTTGTCTCTCAGCTGGCCTGGGAATGCCTCGGTATCCCCCCAGAAGAGCTGGAGGAAGTGTCTGGGGAGAGGAAAGTCTGGGTGTCTCTGCGTAGACTGCTGTCCCCGCGACCCAGCCCAGTGAGTGTGTATAAAAGGTCAGTGAGTTTCTCGGCTCCTGATTGACACTTGCATCTTTTGTATTCTGACTCACGGGAAAAGCAAAAGAATTGTCAAAGGATCTGCGGGAAAAGGTAATTGAACTGTATAAAACATGAAACAGATTTAAAAGATATCACACAAAGTTGATAATGCCAATCAGGAGTGTTCAAACTCTAATAAAGTGGAAAATGAAAAGGTCAGATAGACCCACAAAAATTTCAGCCACAACTGCCAGGAAAATTGTTCAGGATGCAAAGAAAAACCCACAAATAACTTCATCTGAAATACAGGAATCTCTGAAAAAAAGTGGTGTGGCTGTTTCAACATGCAAAATAGGGAGAACCTTGGCTGCATGGTTGAGTCACCAGAAAAAAAAGCCAATACTACCAAATGCCACAAAGCATCCCGCTTACAATACACCAAACAGCACAGCGACAAGCTTTAAAACTTCTGGAACAAAGTCATTTGGAGTGATGAGACCAAAACTGAACTTTCTGGCCACAACTATAAACATTACATTTGGAGAGGAGTCAACTAGGCCTATGATTAAAGGTACACCATTCCTATTGTGAAACATGGAGGTGGATCGCTAATGTTTTGAGGATTTGTGAGCTACAAAGGCACAGGAAACTTGGTCAAAATTGATGGCAAGATAAATGCAGTGCGTTTTCAGAAAAAATGTAGAAAAATTTGTACTCACCAGCCCGGGACATACTTGGATGTTCCAACATGACAACAATTCAAAGCATTGGCTACAGCAGCATAAACTGAAGGTTCTGGACTCTTTGATATCATGAAATGTCAATGTATGTTTTTCATCCTGACTGTGGGAAAAGGTCATAGGAATGTGACCCCAGGAAAGTGTAGCAGATCAGTCTCCAAGATTCCACACACACAGTAACATCTGTGGTAAGACTAAGAGTCTTCAGGATTAACAACTGTTTGTTTTCACTTTCAGGCCAAAAGGACTCAGGACCAGGGCAGAACCCTGGCGCCATAACTGTAAATTTGTGGAGATAAAGTTGTTTATTCAGCTTTCCCCAAGACATTAACAAGCCATCCTGAAGGACGTGTGGAATGTCTTTGAAAATAGACTTCTACAATGGTCAAACACTACCCCCTGGTGGTCAAACGGACGAATGACTCTATCCACTCGTCAAAGGACATTTTCGTGTTTATTAAATTAAAAGAAAAATGTATTAAGATATTGTGGTGTTTGTATTGTTCTTTTCCAGGACGCGGAGTTGTGACAGAATGGTTCCTTACCCCAGTTTACGGTTTCCATTTTATTTTAATGAAATGAGATAAATGTTTCCCTGATTATGTCCTGCATTTTCTCTGTACAAGTCTACCGTACAAATGTTTTGTGTGTGTTTTATAAAAACCCAACAAATACATCGCAAAGCAAGGAACGTTTGTAAAACTTAGTCTCAACATTGTAAACTTTAGTTTAACTTCCCAGAGTTACGCCCTTCTTCGGAAAGTCCGCATTGGCCACACCCAGTCCGGACTTTATAAAATCCCCCCGTAAGCTCCCTTCTCCCTCTTGCTTCCTCTCCACCTCTCTGATCCTGCTTCTTCCTGCGGACAGTCCACCAGCGGACCGCCCGGGAGGTTCTTCCTCCCCAAAGCTTTGGGCCTCGTGGAAACGAATGTCTTTGCTTAAAGCCTGCAAGCCTTGCTTGCTACGCAAGTTTTTCCTACTTCAAGCGGCTGCTAAAAATGCTTCCGCCAAGCCTGCTAACAGACGGAAGTCATTTTGGCCTTTTTATTTTTAAAGACCGTGCCTGCTCTAACCAAACGAGCACTCACAGAAGCAAGTCTAAACCAGTGAAAGCTAACTTATAAGACTTCTTCTCAGTGAGTCAGTTTATTTTTAAAGACTTAATTTTTCCCGCTAGCCGGAAGTCTGCTACTGGCCTAACAAAGCTAGCTAGCTTCAACACAACGTTTCCGCCTCAACGCTACACCACCGCGCAACCACTCTACCTTTCGGAACAAGGCAGGATGCGCCTAATTCTGGAGGACACTTCGGTACTTGTCGTCCTCCCTACACCGATCCCAAGACCAGAGTGAGTTTTGCACGTGGCACACACAAAGCCTGGCGTCTTAAAAACGTAGTCTGTTGAAGCACTGACTTGGTAGAACAAGCTGCTCCCCTCAAATTCCCCTTTGTTAAGTTTCAATAATCTAGATTAACATGTCTAAACATTCCTGGTTTCACAATACCCTCTGAAAGCAAATGTTTATCCCTGTGTTTATCCCTTGTCGTGTCAATCCTTTCCCTGTTCCCATCATTTTATTCACCATTGTTCATTTGTGTAATTTTAATAAAATCCCCAAAAGACATGTTTCTCTGTTTATATTTAAGTAATGTTCGAAAACCAGAAGAATTGTCTTCCTTCAGATTAATGAGACTAGATTAAACCTAACAGTTTCTTTGGACCTGTCCAAATCCAGAGTGGTGCCCCTTTTTAATTAGAAATTAATTTAAATAAATTAATATTAATATTAGGGCTGGGACTCGATTAAAAAAAATCTAAGTAATTTACATTTACATTTTGCAGACGCTTTTATCCAAAGCGACTTACATTAAGCTTCTATTCACCAGTATACAGCTGGAACACCACTGGAGGCAAGGTGGGTTAAGTGTCTTGCCCAAGGACACAAGGACAGTATGAACTGTGGGGAGAGTGGGAATCGAACCTACTATCTTCCGGTTGAAGGACGACCGCTCTACCACTGAGCCACTGCCGCCCCAGCAGAGGCTTTGTAATTAATTAATCGAAATTAATCGCATTTTAAGTGCATATAAATATTTGACCTGAGAACAGTGAGAAGTCATTTTTCACATGGATTTTTAGTATACCATTGAATAATGACTGAATACATAAGCTTAATCAACAAAATATTGTTTATTTATTTCAGTCCAGCAGACCAGTGCAATGTTTGCCATTTAGTGTAGCAGTGTAGTTACCCTGGTCCTGAAACCAGTCATCAGGTGGAGTGTGGGTTGGGTGTGGGTCCTTGTAACTTTACTCGGAGTCGGGCTAACGTCCATGCAAACTCCTATGTGTTTTGCGTTGAGGTGATATTTGAGGCTCGATGTGCTGCGGTGATAGGCAAATCCCTTGTTGCATAGCTTGCACACAACCATGCTCTTGTCAACGCTTCCATCCTTTCGTTTTTTTAAAACAAAATTTCCCATCCACGGGGCAAAGCAAAGCAGTCTCGCCAGCTTCTTCGTTCATGTTGACTGTGGTTTGTTGTTGTCGGAAGTCAAGAACGCTATTTGGTGCTCCAGTATAATCGGTCTGTCGAAACTCATTCATTGAAAAACGTTCTGCGGTGCAAAAATAAGTGTGATTAAAATTATGTTATTTATTTTTTGCGTAAATAATCTTAATTAACGCGTTAAAGTCCCGTAATTAATTGATCTTAATTAACTCGTTAAAGTCCCGGCCCTAATTAATTATTAAAAGTAATATGATAAATGTTTATGCAACATAGTTCACTACAAAAGATCATCTGATTGATCTAAACATAGGTCATGGAGGGTGACCGCAAGCTAATTATCTCTGGTGCCCTTCCTCCTTTCCTCCCTTCCTCCCAGGCATATGGACAAAGTTTTTTAAGGTTATCTGTGTGAGTTCAGGAAAAAAGACATTGCTCATGGTCAAACGGGAAAAAAGGAGAGCAGAAAGAACCACCAGTGAGTTTTTATGACTTTTTATTAACATTACACCTGACAACGCTGTAGGTGCAGCTCTATTGGGGAAAAAAAAACCTACAAAAACCACAAAGAAACAGTCAGACCTGCAAAGTGCCGCTTTAATAAAAGAAAGATAGTAATCTATTAATAGCAGCAACACAATGACATGTGCATTGCATTCTACACATCTGTAGAATAAGACTCAGTGTCTAATGGCCATGGCTTTGTAAAACATGATGTTAACTTGTGACAATAAAGGTCCTAAAATGCAAAAGAGCTGTTGCTTTCTAGATTTTTAGAGAGCTCCTGAGCTACTCCTTGCGTTTCTGCTCCACCTGTGCAGCTCCATTAGTCCAGCTGATCCCACGTGAGCCGGACCAGGGCTCAGGTGTCGTCTGGGGGGCCGGCTCTGCTCTTTTCCGGGCAGCCTGTCCTCAGTGCTATAATTTTATTACTCTTGTTTTCCGCACCGTATCAAATTGCATTACTACTGGTTCACTGTGCACAGCAGCATCGGGATATCAATACTGATTGCTTGCCGTAATTACAATATAATATACTAAAGAAATAGCCCTGAATGAGACATTATCAATATTTGTGCCACTACTGATTTCATAAGCACCTTATTATAAAAGGTCATGAGGAAGCATTATGCGGCTTATGGACAAAGATACAACAATAACTGAAGTGCTGCGCTGACCTCAAGGCAGTCCTTCCTTTGGCCTGATGCTGTTTATAAGAAATGATAAACATAAACCTGCATAAAAGTTTCACTTGAAATTCTGCATTATTATTTTTAGGCAACAGAACAAGATTAAACTAAACACTAAACATTAATTACATGCAGTGGCTACAACCAAATGTAGTTAATCCATGTTTGCTAAAGAATCCTTTGAGGAAAGCATCTGTTCCTGCTCTGCTAGCCAATTTTTTTCAAAGAAACTTTACAAAAAAAAAAAAAGAGAACATAAAAAGACAAAAGGTGAGTAAAGAGTAACACGGATAAATATTGACAATGTAATCATTTGTAATGGTAATCAAAGTAAAAGCACAGAAATAATGAAGTAGTTACAAATACTTAATTACTAATGTTTAACCGTGTGTAGTTAAGTGTTACTAAATGTAACCAATCAAGGCTTTGCTTGTGTCCTGACAAACTCTGAAACATTGTATAGCATGTCACCTTTTGACCTCAGGGACATAAGGAATTATGGAACTTGCTAAAATAATTTCTTTGTGAGGATTCACTTACCCATTTGGATTTATAGAGTAACATCCTTTCTGGACGACAACGAGGAACCTAGCGCCAGGCACCAAAGGTCATTGTACGAGGGTCATACATTTACTGAATCTCCTTTTTCAAGGCCCTGCATTCCTTTCAGTTGATGAAACTTCTTGAAGGAAAAAACTTTAAGAAACATGTTTGAAGGAACAAACCTTAACTTTCAACAATCAACGTAAGTAGATTTTGAAGAGCTAAAGACTCTTATGGACAAGAGACAAAATACTAATAAAGTTGGCGCAACCGCGGCCCCACCCTGGAGCCAGGCCCGGGGTTGGGGCTTGTATGCGAGCGCCTGGTGGCCGGATCTTTCCCAACGGGACCCGGCCGGGCTCAGCCCAAAGGAGCGACATGGGGCCGACCTCCCGTGGGCCACCACCTGCAGGAGGAACCGTAAGGGGTTGGTGCAATGTGGACTGGGTGGCTGTCGTAGGTGGGGCCTCGGCGACCCAATCCCTGGACACAGAATTTTGCACCAGGGACATGGAATGTAACCTCGCTGGCGGGGAAGGAGCCTGAGCTTGTGCGGGAGGTTGAGAGATACCGACTAGAGATAGTCGGGCTCACCGCCACGAACAGCTTGGGCTCTGGAACCCAAATCCTCGAGAGAGACTGGAATCTACACTACTCTGGAGTTTCCTGTGGTGATAGGCGGCGGGCTGGTGTGGGCTTACTTATTGCCCCCTGGCTCAGCTGCCATGCGTTGGAGTTCACCCCGGTGAACAAGAGGGTCACTCCACTGCGCCTTTGGGTCGAGGATAGGTCTCTCACTGTTATTTGTGCTTACAGGCCAAACGGCAGTGCAGAGTACCCGGCCTTCTTGGAGTCTCTGGGAGGGGTGCTGGAAAGTGCTCCAACCGGGGACTCCAACATTCTACTGGGGGACTTCAACGCTCACATGGGCAGCGACAGTGACACCTGGAGGGGCGTGATTGGGAGGAACGACCCCCGGATCTGAACCCGAGCGGTGTTCTGTTATTGTTTTCTTGTGCTAGTCACAGTTTTTCCATAATAAACACCATGGTCAAGCATAAGAGTGTCCACCAGTGCACATGGCACCAGGACACCCTAGGCCAGAGGTTGATGATTGACTTTGTAGTTGCTTCATCTGACCTCCGGCCGTATGTCTTGGACACTCGGGTGAAGATCACCACCTGGTGGTAAGTTGGATCCGATGGCGGGGGAGAAAGCTGGACAGACTTGGCAGTTCCAAACGTTCTGTCAGGGTCTGTTGCGAATGTTTGGCTGAGTCCCCTATCAGAGAGATCTTCAACTCCCACCTCCGGCAGAGCTTCGACCAGATTCCGAGGGAGACTGGAGACATTGAGTCCGAGTGAACCGTGTTCTCCACCTTCATTGTCAACCACTCGGAGCTGTGGCTGCAAAGTCGCCGGTGCCTGTCGTGGCGGCAATCCCCGAACCCAGTGGTGGACACCGGAAGTAAGGGATGCCGTCAAGCTGTATAAGGAGACCTATCGAGCTTGGTTGCTTGTGGGACTCCTGAGGCAGCTGATCGGTACTGGCAGGCCAAGCGGGCTGCAGCCCAGGTGGTTGTGGAGGCAAAAACTCAGGTCTGGGAGGAGTTCGGTGAGGCCATGGAGAAATTCTGGCAAACCGTCCGGCGCCTCAGGAGGGCGAAGCAGTGCCCTGTCAACACCTTTTACAGTGGAGGTGGTAATCTGCTGACTTCAACTGGGAACATTGTTGGACGGTGGAAGGAATACTTCGAGGATCTCCTCAACCCCACCGACATGTCTTCCATTTAGGAAGCAGAGACCAAGCTGAAGTCACTGAGGTAGTTGGGAAGCTCCTTGATGGCAAAGGCACCAGGGATGGATGAGATATGCCCTAAGTACCTCAAGTCTGTTGTGGGGGCTGTCTTGGCTGACATGCCTCTGCAACATCGCGTGGCGTTTGGGGACAGTAACACTGGACTGGAAGACTGGGGTGGTGGTCAGCCTCCCCGGGAAAGTCAATGCCAGGGTACTGGAAAGGAGAATGCGACCGATAGTCAAACCTCGGATTCAGGGGGAACAGTGGTTTTCGTCCTGGGCGTGGAACACTGGACCAGCTCTATACCCTCTCCAGGGTGCTGGAGGGTTTATGGGAGTTTGTCCAACCAGTCCACATGTGCTTTGTGGATCTGGAGAAGGCATTCGATTGTGTCCCTCGTGGCCCCCTATGGGAGTTGCTCCGTGAGTATGGGGTCCGGGGCCCTTTACTAAGGGCTGTTTGGTCCCTGTACGACCGGAGCAGGAGCTTGGTTTGCATTGCCTTTTGTCACCGTGTTTGTTTTTCTTTGTTCATTATCTTTATGGGCAGGATTTCTAGGCGCAGCCAGGGGCCGGAGGGAGTCTGGTTTGGGGACCACAGGATCTCGTCTCTGCTTTTTGCAGATGATGTTGTCCTGTTGGCTCCATCAAGCCAGAACCTCCAGTGTGCACTGGGACAGTTTGCAGCCTAGTGTGAAGCGGCTGGGATGAGGATCAGCACCTCCAAGTCTGAGACCATGGTTCTCAGTCGAAAAAGGGTAGCTTGTACCCTTCAAGTTGGTGGAGAGCTCCTGCCTCAAGTGGAGGAGTTCAAGTATCTTGGGATCTTGTTCACGAGTGAGGGAAGGAAGGAGCGTGAGATTGACAGATGGATCGGTGCAGCTTCTGCAGTAATGCGGTCGATGTACCGGTCTTTCGTGGTAAAGAAGGAGCTGAGCTGCAAGGCAAAGCTCTCGATTTGCCAGTTAATTTACGTTCCTACTCTCACCTATGCTCATGAGCTTTGGGTCATATCCAAAAGAACAAGATCCCGGATACAAGCGGCCGAAATGAGCTTTCTCCGCAGGGTGGCGGGGCGCTCCCTTAGAGATAGGGTGAGGAGCTCAGTCACTCGGGAGGAGCTCAAAGTAGGGCCGCTGCTCCTCCACATCGATAGGAGCCAGCTGAGCTGGCTCGGGCATCTGTTTCGGATGCCTCCTGGACGCCTCACTAGGGAGGTGTTCCGGGCATGTCTTACCCGGAGGAGACCTCTGGGAAGACCTAGGACACTAGACTATGTCTCTCGTTTGGCCTGGGAACGCCTCTGTATCCCCCCAGAAGAGCTGAAGGAAGTAGCTGTGAGAGGGAAGTCTGGGCGTCGCTGCTTAGACTGCTGCCCCCGTGACCCGGCCCTGGATAAGTGGTAGAAAATGGATGGATGGAAAATACTAATTGTTGACCTTGTAAACATTGGTTTCTTTAATATTTAAATTACTTGTGTTTACAAGTAGATATGTAATTAAATGTTTAATATGGTTTAAACTGTATGTATCTTTAGTGTTTGAAGGTGGAATATAACTCTCCAACCCTCCTAGTGAGACAAAGAATTTTTCTGATGTTAAGTAAGGACACGCCTTTATAACTAGTTAGTAAAAACCCAGTTTTGAGGGCGTTGGCTCTCAGTTTTAACTTTTGTCACAGTTTTCTCAGTTCTTAGTTTTGTCTTTTCTGGTCTTCACCGTCTCTATTTTCCAGAGCAACGTCCTTGGTATGGATCCTTGAGTATTATTTTTCTTCAGTTTAGGGCTTAAACATTTGCCCATTAAAAAACATCAAATTTCTATTAATTTTTGGTTTATTTGCTGCTACGATACGTATAACCAATACTAAAACTTTTGAGGCGGTTCTCTCTGAAAGTAAAAGGAAAATATCCTGGCAGAATTTGTGATTTTGTTTGGCCTTTTTTCAGAGATTTTGTATAATAACAACACAAAAACCTTTTATTACTCATAGTTAGTGGTTAGGTAAAGCCATTTATTGTTAAATAATTAGGCCCGAGCCGGTGATGACCGGGAGGGCCTATTGTTTTTGCTCGGATTATTAGGCCCGAGCCGGTGATGACCGGGAGGGCCTATTGTTTTTGCTCGGATTATTTATTTATTAGGCCCGAGCCGGTGATGACCGCGGGAGGGACTATTGTTTTTGCTCGGATTTTTTATTTATTTATTTTTCTGCAAAATGATCCTCAATTTGACCCAGTGAACATGCACGAAAAGTCATTTTTATTGGTCCCAGACTTCAAGCTCGGCGAAAAATTTATGTATTTGAATGCCCCGAAAAGAAAATACAAAAAATGACTCAGTGGCGACCCCTAGAAAAGTGAAAATACATTGGGCCTATGGAAAATGAAAGTAAATTTTTCCAATGTAGAAATACATAACTTGGTACATCCATAGGACACCTCAGGACAAACAGAAAAGTTTATTACAGCCATACCCTAAACTCAACAGGAAATCTACTATGTTGGGTGGAATGCGTGACCACCTAAATCGCACGCCTTGTGCTAAAGGCTTTTCATCTAAAAGGCTCCAAATTTGGTGAGTATCATCTAGACACGTGTGCCAAAAAAGTTATCAATTTGTTTTTTGTGATACATTTGTGGCTGTGGTCGTAATGAGTCTGTGAAGAGGCAGCCATTTCTTTGGTAAATAAATGCCATTTCCCAATTGCCAGGATCCTTCCTTTAGAGGAGGCCCCTCCAGAGCCAAGGCTAGAGTCTTAGAAAACTCCTCAGAATCCTTTGGAACTTGTAAACTTGTACTTTTAGACAAGTAATTACATTTTGCCTTTTTAAACAGGGGGGTGCAGTGATTCCTGAGTCATCTCAAATCTCCAGCCAGTACTTTGTTTTTCTCGCCTTAGCCCAAGCATAATCTATTATTTTCAAAGGTTTAAGTTTTAAAGCACGAAATGCAATCCTCCGAGTGCATGTGTCTCCACGGTCTCAAGGGGGGCGAGGGCCTTTATCGCCGCTTGCGGCTTTAATTGACAACAAAAACTACACAAATGACCTTGATCAAATGTTTACATACCCCACTTCTTAATACGTTGTATTCCCAACTTTAACATCAATGACAGCTTGAATTATTTTGTGGTAGATGTGGATGGGGCTATTTATTTTCTCAGCTGTCAAAGCTGCCCATTCTTCTTGTCAAAAAGCCTCCAGTTGCTCTTAATTCTTTGGCTGTCTTGCATGAACTGCACGTTTGAGATCTCCCCAGAGTGGCTCAATGATACTGTGGTCAGGAGACTGAGATGGCCAATCCAGAACCTTCACTTTATGCTGCTGTAGCCAAGAACAGGTCAACTTTGCCTTGTGCTTTGGATCGTTTGTCATGTTGGAATGTCCAAGAGCAAATTTTCCTCCAGTATTTTCTGATAACTTGCTACAATCATCTTGCAATCAATTTTTCTGTGCCTTTGAAGCTCACACATCGCCAAAACATCAGTGTTTCACTTCCATGTTTCACAGTACGAATGGTGTACATTTCATCATAGGCCTTGTTGACTGTATGATGTTGATGTAACGTTTATGGTTGCGGTCAAAAAGTTAAATTTTGATCTCATCATTCCAAATAACTTTGTTCCAGAAGTTTTTAGGTTTGTCTCTGAGCTGTTTGGCATATTGTTAGCGGGATGCTTTGCATTTGATTAGTAAGGGCTTTCTTCTGGGGACTCGACCATGCAGCACATTTTTTCTCAAGTGCCTCGTTATTGTGCATTGAAACAGCCACACCACTTTTTTTCAGAGAGTCCTGTTTTCAGCTGAAGTTATTTGTGGGTTTTCCATTGCATTCCAAACAATTTTCCTGGCAGTTGTGGATGAATTATTTGTGGGTCTACCTGACCTTGGGTTGTTTCAACAGAACCCCTCATTTTGAAAACTGCTGATTGGCATTATCAATTTCTTGGATATCTTTTTATATCCTTTTCCTGTTTTATACAGTTCAATTACCTTTTCCCGCAGGTCCTTTGACAATTTATTTGCTTTTCCCATGACTCAGAATACAGAAACATCAGTGCAGCACTGGATGAAAGAAGGGTCTGTCAGGAGCCCAGAAACTCACTGAGCTTTTATACACACACTCTGATTACCAGAGGTGGAAAGTAACTAATTACATTTACTCGCGTTACTGTAATTGAGTAGCTTTTTTGTGTACTTCTACTTTTTAAAGTAGTTTTTAAAATCTGTAATTTTACTTTTACTTAAGTATAATTTGTTTGAAGTATTGTACTTTGTTACATTTTAAATCATATCCGTTACTGAGTAAAAAAAAAAAAAAATAAAAAAATCAAATGGGAAAAATCGCTACCGGAAACTACTCCACTGATTGATTGATGGGCGGGAGAACAAACGCGCTAAACTGACAGGAACGATGGAGACGTTGTAGAATAATGTTGTAAGTGTAGTAAAATTAATCTTTGCAGTTTCTGTATTAACAGAAATATCAAATATGCATTTTGAAATTCTGGTCTATGTAAGACAACACCTTGACCAGATGGCAGAGGCAGCGGTGGAGCAAGATGAGTAACATTCATCAGATGAAGATTTATTCTCCTCAATGAAGTCCAGAAGGTCACAAGGTACAGGGGATTTATATTATCTTGTATTTTTTTGAACTACACTACCCCCACCCCAGCTGTTTAAAAAAAAGTAACGCAGTAACTTTTACTCTGAGTAAATTTTTAATGAGCTACTTTTTACTTTAACTTGAGTAGATTTTTAGACTGGTAACTTTACTTTTACTTAAGTGAAATTTCAGTGAAGTAACAGTACTTTTACTTGAGTACAAAATTGTATTACTCTTTCCACCTCTGCTGATTACAAGCAAACATATCACAGGTGAGGATGGTTACCTTTAGCAGCCATTCAAACCAGGTTATGTCAACTTGGGGGCCAAATCACCAGGGTATGTAAACTTTTTATTACGGTCATTTGGGTAGTTTCTGTTGTCATTATGGTTTAAAAGAGTTAACTGTTATTTTACAATAAATGGCTTCACCCAATCACTAACTTTGAATGAAAAAGCTTTTTGTGCTATCATTCAAATTCTCTGAAAAATGGCCGAAAGGTTGCAAATCCTGCAAGGGTATGCAAACCTAAGGGCACAACTGTTACTGTGTTTCAACTGGCCATAAAGGCACAGACATCAAACCTCACAGACCAGGGATGCCTCTGACCCGCGGCAAGCAGCAGCTCAGCCTTGAGAGACACCCAGAAAAAATCCCCCCAAAAGCTGTCTGAGGCTGTACAGTACCAACTTTTAGGACAGAGGAGAAACAATGCTTCCGTGGTACATCATCGGCAAAACCAAAGACTGACCCTTGTCATCTGGACTCTGTGCTTCCCGTTGGCCCTTGGCTCCTGACCATTCCTCCAGCCTAGCCAGGCTTTTAAGTAAGATCTGCACAGTTCTACAGAGTTGGCATGGAAACAGCTTTAACATTACAACATAACTTAGACAGAGCTTAGTTTAGTTTAGTATATTATTTATTTGACAGGGACCATGTGCAAACACAGTAATCTAACAAAAGAATAGATGCTTTACACCAGATAGCTAAAGCTAATGTCTATCTGCAGTCCCTGGGCAGTCCCAGTAGATTTTCAGACGTGCTCTGTGCCACATTTAAAGCGGCACTACGCACTGGACCCAAGCAGAGTTGTATCTGTACAAAATGCACTAAAATGACCCCATCATTTCAGGAGACATTTCTTCCAAATTTACTGGTTTTGGATAGTTTCCACTCGTTAACAAACAACATAGACAGTCTGTAGAGGGATCTGCGCATCTGGTAGCTAAAGGTTACGCAGTGCTGCTTTAAATGTACCTTCCTTTGCAAAAGAGAATTTACCAGACCCAGAGTAAGTGAAGACAGAAACAAGCTAATGACCAAGACAATTAACCGTACGGATGAGCGCCCCCTCCTTCTGCATTACTTAAATATAACTGTTTAATTAAGCTGCAGTGTAAATTAAGACTATAATATTAAGACGTGGGTGATGGCAAAAGTCGGGGAACAGTTATTAGATGGCATGGACTAGATGAGTTTTAGACAAATGGTGCTTTACGCTGTGGCATTTAAAGGCACTTGCAGAGTGGGAGAATGTTGTATTATGACGATGAGGAGGATGTGAGAAGGACTGCAATAACCTGTTTCCACAAAGTGGTGTGGCATTTTATTAGCGTTTACAATGTCACTGTGGATTTGAGGAGTCAGATCATGATCGTCACATAAAACCTAGCCTTGAATGTTTTGAGCAGAGCCCTGCACAAAAACTAATGGAAGACTCAAATGTGAGCATTGAGACTAGCCTGACAGTTTCTCCAGACTCAGAGAATGTCACCACTTAGTCTCTTTCAGCGTCATATTGACCAAGACCATAAACACATCTGCATGTTTAAATAATGTCTTAAATAAGCATCTCATTTACATTCAACAGCTATACTGTACACACGTTCCTCTGTAGTGATGCAAAGATATTGTTTACTGCAAGTGTGCACAAAACATTTGGTTTAGGTTTTAGATTTGGTACTGTATATTAAATACAAATAACAGACAGCATGTAACAATAGTGCAAAAGAATGAATGGCCATTCACTTGAAAACATGACAAGAGCTCAATACAAATACATACTGTACAATCAATAGAATATTCAATAATCAGATTGAATAACTGGTATAAGGAATAGTTCGCTAAAGTTTGAAGTTTGTCTACCCACAATTCACTGGTTTTAATCATTTGTTAGTCCATAGAGTAAGTGTGAAGGAATGAGCATGGGGGAATTTTGGGGAAAGGGGGGTGGTGGCAATAACAAAATGAGTTTTTGTGGGCTACAAGGAGCCAAAGGCAAATGAATAGTCGATTCTTTACATTTGATTGAATAGTCGATTCTTTACATTTTACATACTTTCAAGTACAACATTCTTTAGGCTCTAGGCCTGCTCCATTAGCTCGCTATCAATTCAAACCTTGGCCAATTCTTCAGTTTACATATGAATGCCCTCTCTAGTCCCTAACCCCTCAATCATTATAGTGTTGCACAATATACATTTACATTTTTACATTTAGTCATTTAGCAGACGCTTTTATCCAAAGCGACTTACAAGTGAGGATAACAATGGAAGCAATTTTAACAACACAAGGTACAAAAAGCATAAGTGCACAAAAAACTAGTCAGTTTAAACCCAGCGCAGTATACGATGCTAAGGATAAGAGAATTTTTTTTTGTTTTTTTTTTTTTTTTTAAGAAAGGAATCGATAGAAAGGAAGTAGGGCTCAGTGGTTGTCAGTCAGGTGTTGACGGAAGAGATGTGTTTTCAGGTGTTTTTTAAAGATGGCTACAGAATCTGCTGATCTTGTAGCAGCAGGTAGATCATTCCACCAATGTGGAACAGATCCAGAGAAGGTACGTGAGAGTGATTTTGTACCTTTTTGGGACGGTACCACCAGACGTTGTTCATTTGCAGAGCGCAGGGATCTGGTAGGAACGTAGGTCTGTATATACAGGACTATATACAGTGGGGATCGAAAGTTTGGGCACCCCAGGTAAAAATGTTTTATTAATGTGTCAAGGAACCGGAAGACTCCAATGCAAAACCCACAGACACAGGAAAAGAGTTAAAATAAAGTTTATTGGTCCAACAGGTTCAAAACAAAGTCCAAGGAACAGGAAAAAACCAAGGGGTAAGGGAGAAGACGACCTGGCACAGAGCAGAGGAACACACGGGTATAAATAGACACAGACAACAAGGGACAGGTGAAACACATCAGGGCGGAGCATGCAATCACACAGGAGGGAAAGACACAAGGCAGGAAGTCAATAAACATACACAGACAGGGTCAAGACATTTCACAAATAAAACCAAAACTCTAATACAAGCTAAAACAACAATCAGAAACATAACCCAAACTAGAAATCAGAATAAATAATGAAACCCACTAAGATCCTTAAAAGAACCATAACATCAAACAAAAACAGACAGACTACTTAAACAAACATGAATCCTGACAGTACCCCCCCCCTAAAGGCTGAACACCGGGCGGCCTACAATCCCCTAACCAAAAAACAAACCATTGACATAACCTGGGTGGGAGGATGGGGTCCGGAAGGAGGGAAACAAGACAATTAGACACTGGCACAGGACACATATTGGGAACGGGCTCAAAGAGAACAGAGGCGTCGGGTCCGACCCTCGGAACTGGTCGGTCGGACGGGGCGCTCGGGGAAAAAAACAGAGGCGTCGGATCCGGCCCTCGAAACTGGTCAGCCAGACGAGGCGCTCGAGAAGGGAGGCGGTGCTGGGACAGGCACTAGGGGGGAAACAGGTGTGCCGGGACAGACAGACTCAGACATGGGGCACCCAGGATACTTAGACAGGGTTTTCTCAGACGGGGCAGGACTCAGGATCAGGCAGGGGCAGGACTCAGGACTCAGGAACAGGCAGGAGCAGGACTCAGGATCAGGCAGGGGCAGGACTCAGGACTAGGCAGGGGCAGGACTCAGGCAGGGGCAGAACTCAGGCAGGGGCAGAACTCAGGACCAGGCAAGGAAACAAAGAACTCAGGACCAGGCAGGGAAACAAAGAACTCAGGACCAGGCAGGAAAACAAAGAACTCAGGACCAGGCAGGAAAACAAAGAACTCAGGACCAGGCAGGAAAACAAAGAACTCAGGACCAAGCAGGGAAACAAAAACTCAGGACCGAGCGAGGGAAAAAATGACCAAAAGGACGGGGCAAGGGAAAGAATGACAAAAGGACCGGGCGAGGGAAAGAATGACAAAAGGACCGGGCAAGGGAAAGAATGACAAAAGGACCGGGCGAGGGAAAGAATGACAAAAGGACGGGCGAGTGAAGGCTGACAAAGGAAAAGGAACCGGACGTGGCTGATACGGGAAAGGGAATCGGAAAGTGAAAAAATCTGAGCCGGGGAAGGACCAGACGGATGAGCTCGGGCTGACCAGAACAGGAAAGCTGGGGATGGCCACACGGAAAACAGTCAAATATGCTGGGGATGGCCACACGGAGATGCTGAGGATGGCCACACTGAAAACAGTCAAATATGCTGGGAATGGCCACGCGGAAAACAGTCAAATATGCTGGGAATGGCCACGCGGGAACAGTCAAATATGCTGGGGATGGCCACACGGAGATGCTGGGGATGGCCATATGGAGATGCTGGGGCTGGCCACACGGAGATGCTGGGGCTGGCCACACGGAGATGCTGGGGCTGGCCACACGGAGATGCTGGGGATGATGAGGGTCCGGCGGAGGGGCACGAGGGTCCGGCAGAGGCGCACGAGGGAACCAGGCGTAGAGGGAACCCAGGCGTAGAGGGAACCCAGGCGTAGAGGGAACCCAGGTGTAGAGGGAACCCAGGCGTAGAAGGATCCAGGCGTAGAGGGAACCAGGCGTAGAGGGATCCAGGCGTAGAGGGAACCAGGCGTAGAGGGAACCAGGCGTAGAGGGAACCAGGCGTAGAATGCAGAATCTCCTTGAAGTCTAGGTAGCCCAGGTAGGCGCTGAGAAGTCTCTAGGTGGCCCAGGTAGGCGCTGAGAAGTCTCCTAGGTGGCCCAGGTAGGCGCTGAGAAGTCTCCTAGGTGGCCCAGGTAGGCGCTGAGAAGTCTCCAGGTGGCCCAGGTAGGCACGAAGACTCAGGAGGCACGAAGGCTCAGGAGAAACGAAGGCTCAGGAGAAACGAAGGCTCAGGAGAAACGAAGGCTCAGG
Source organism: Perccottus glenii (assembly GCA_024416835.2). Taxonomy (NCBI): domain Eukaryota; kingdom Metazoa; phylum Chordata; class Actinopteri; order Gobiiformes; family Odontobutidae; genus Perccottus; species Perccottus glenii. Next base: position 4,496,067 of record CM044554.2, read on the forward strand.
AGAAACGAAGGCTCAGGAGAAACGAAGGCTCAGGAGAAACGAAGGCTCAGGAACTAGAGTAACTCAAATCTTCAGCAGACTTGGAGGTTCAGCAGATTGCCATGGGTTTGCGGAGTCTCAGTCTTGGCCAGGTCGTACTGTCAAGGCCAATGGCCCAGGAACCGGAAGACTCCAATGCAAAACCCACAGACACAGGAAAAGAGTTAAAATAAAGTTTATTGGTCCAACAGGTTCAAAACAAAGTCCAAGGAACAGGAAAAAACCAAGGGGTAAGGGAGAAGACGACCTGGCACAGAGCAGAGGAACACACAGGTATAAATAGACACAGACAACAAGGGACAGGTGAAACACATCAGGGCGGAGCATGCAATCACACAGGAGGGAAAGACACAAGGCAGGAAGTCAATAAACATACACAGACAGGGTCAAGACATTTCACAAATAAAACCAAAACTCTAATACAAGCTAAAACAACAATCAGAAACATAACCCAAACTAGAAATCAGAATAAATAATGAAACCCACTAAGATCCTTAAAAGAACCATAACATCAAACAAAAACAGACAGACTACTTAAACAAACATGAATCCTGACATTAATGTGCATAAAGACGTCAAGAAAAGATGGAAAAATCTCCAAAAGGCATCAAATGACAGATTAGACATCCTTATAATAAGTAAAAAAAAGTTATATTTTATTTCTATCATTTACACTTTCAAATTAACAGAAAACAAAAAAATGGTGTCTGCAAAGGTTTGGGCACCCTGCAGAGATAATACCTTGTACTGCTCCCTTTGGCAAGTATCACAGCTTGTAAACGCTTTTTGTAACTAGACAAGAGTCTTTCAATTCTTGTTTGAGGTATCTTTGCCCATTCTTGATGTAATTTACCATGGATTTTGAGGTGTGTTTAGGATCATTATCCATTTGTAGAAGCCATCCTCTCTTTAACTTCAGCTTTTTCACAGATGGCATCAAGTTAGCATCCAAAATTTGCTGAAATTTTATTGAATCCATTTTTCCTTCTACTCGTGAAATGTTCCCTGTGCCACTGGCTGCAATACAACCCCAAAACATGATCGATCCACACCCATACTTAACAGTTGGACAGAGGTTCTTTTCATTAAATTCTGTGCCCTTTCTTCTCCAAACATACCTTTGCTCATTCCGGCCAAAAAGTACTATTTTAACCTCATCGGTCCACAGAACTTGTTTCCAAAATGCATCAGGCTTGTCTATATGTTCATTTGCAAACTTCAAACGCTGATTTTTGTGTTGAGGACGAAGAAGAGGTTTTCTTCTGATGACTCTTCCATGAAGTCCATATTTGTACAAGTATCTCTTTATAATGGAATAGTGTACCACAACTCCAGTGTCTGCCAGATCTTTCTGGAGGGATTGTGCAGTCAAATGTGGGTTTTGACTTACTTTTCTCACAATCCTGTGAGCCGTTCTGTCTGTTTCTTGGTCTTCCAGATCTTGCTTTAACTTCCACTGTTCCTGATGAATGCCATTTCTTAATTACATTCCGAACAGAGGATATTGGCATCTGAAAACGCTTTGCTATCTTTTTATAGCCTTCTCCTGCTTTGTGAGCGTCAACTATTTTCAGTTTCAGTTTTCTAGACAACTGCTTAGAAGAACCCATAGTGCTGATTGTTGGGGCAAGGTCAGATGAGTCTGGGCATTTTAAACCTTTGAGATTGACATCACCTGGTCTATCCAGACGATGATTGAGAACAATCCATGACACTGTCAGGTCCTAGCTTGCCAAAGGGGGCAGTACAAGGTATTAATTCTGCAGGGTGCCCAAGCTTTTGCAGGCCCCATTTTTTGTTTTCTGTTATTTTGAAAGTGTAAATGATGGAAATAAAATTTAACTTTTTTGACTTATTATAAGGATGTCTAATCTGTCATTTGGTGACTTTTGGAGATTTTTCCATCTTTTCTTGGCGTCTTTATGCACATTAATAATTTTTTTTTACCTGGGGTGCCCAAACTCCCACTGTATATATAAAGCAAATGGCCAGGTTTAATTCTTGCAAGAAGAAGCAAAGCAGACACGCATATATCAAAGGCTACAGAGTGAGGTTTGCTTAAAGAAATAAACAAAACATGAGATTTTATATCAATGCAGTGGGGGCTGTTAGAGGGAGGTGTATCTTGCATACACCCTCCCCAAGGCCCCAGCTCCAGGTGCAGAAGTCCCATGGCAAGCCATGTCTTTGCCTAGTTATGTCTTCTCCATGCTTGGACTAACATGGAGGACATGACATGATTTGACATGACCTGTAGAGAACTATGAGCACCCAGTAACTATAAACAATATAAACAATTATAATAATAAAAATTATTATAACAGTATCTCTATTTATTCTCTTTTCTGTCTTCTCCAAATAGCATCATTTTTGTTAGCTACAGTCAGGTCCATAAATATTGGGACATCGACAACAATTCTAATCTTTTTTACCACTACAATGGATTTGAAATGAAAAAACAATATTTGCTTTAACTGCAGACTTTTAGCTTTAATTTGAGGGTATTTACTTCCAAATCAGGTGAATTGTTTGCAGTATGCTTCGGGTTATTGTCCATGTGCACTGTGAAGCGCCGTCCAATGAGTTCTGAGGCATTTGGCGGAATATAAGCAGATAATATTGCCCGAAACATAACACCAAACAAAACAGAATTCATCCTGCTGCTTTTGTCTGCATTCTTTTTTAGATGTTGTTTGGTGAACTCTAATCTGGCCTTCCTGTTTTTGAGGCTCACCAATGGTTTCCTTCTTGTGGTAAAGCTCCTTGGATCTCATATTGAGAGTTGACAGCAACAGTTTCCAAATGCAAATAGCACACTTGAAATGAACTCTGAACCTTTTATCTGCTTCTTGTAAATGGGATAATGAGGGAATAACACACACCTGGCCATGGAACAGCTGAGCAGCCAATTGTCCCATTACTTTTGGTCCCTTAATAAGTGGGAGGCACATAAACAAACTGTTGTAATTCCTACACTGTTCACCGGATTTGGATGTAAATACCCTCATATTAAAGCTAAAAGTCTGCAGTTAAAGCAAATCTTGTTTGTTTCATTTCAAATCCATCTAATTAGGGAAAGAAATATTCTCTGAATATTGTTTTATTTCCTGCAAATAAATTTCTTTTACATTTCCTTTTACATTTTCTTTGACACTCACCACTCCACTCTGAGTATAATTCTGTGCAGTAACCGGGCAGTTTGCATCACACAGTCCTTACATGGAAGTCAGTCAGAAGTCGCAGATTGGAGAAGAGAGTTAGTTAGATTGTCTAACCAGACAAATCTGATTCAAATCCCCTGCAAACCGATAATGTCAGGTCCTGCTCAAACAGACTTGAAACTTGTAGTGTTCAATGTCAGGTCTTCAGGAAACAAATATGTTGGCCCGCTCTCCTCTGTTCATACTGTCGTTGTGTCCTTGGGCAAGACACTTAACCCACCTTGCCTCTAGTGTCTGTAGCACTGGTGTATGAATGTGTGTGACTGTAGAGGTGTGTTTGGTGGTGGTCTGAGAAGGCTGTGAGCTCCATGTGTATGGCAGCCCCCATCTCTGTCTGCCCCAGGTGTGAATGTGTGTGAATGGGGTGAGTGGAAGCACGATGTAAAGCGCTTTGGGTGCCTGGGAAGGGTGCAAAACAGCGCTATATACCCTCACCTAAAGGATTATTAGGAACACCATACTAATACTGTGTTTGACCCTCTATCGCCTTCAGAACTGCCTTAAACTGGCATTGATTCAACAAAGTGCTGAAAGCATTCTTTAGAAATGTTGGCCCATATTGATAGGATAGAATCTTGCAGTTGATGGAGATTACACCACCAGCACCAGCCTGCACAGTGGTAACAAGGCATGATGGATCCATGTTCTCATTCTGTTTACGCCAAATTCTGACTCTGAATTCTGAGTTCAGGAGTACCCATGAAGAGAACATCTCTCCAAAGGTGCCAGATGCAATTGAATGTGAGCACTTGCCCAGTCGGTTACGATGACAAACTGCAGTCAAGTTGAGACCCCGATGAGGACAACAAGCATGCAGATGAGCTGGATTACTCCTACCCACAAACGGGATTGGTGGTCCCAGGCCAGCAACACTCTTAAAAACCCCGACAGGGGAGGACGAGACGCAAAGGTGCAAGAGTCCCTGTTTAACACAGATTTAAAGCTAAGTACAGGGACGTGAACCGGCAATCCCATAGGAAACTGTGACACTAAGCTTGCTTGTTCCACCTCAGTAAAGTTGTTTCCTCTTCTCCCACTAAGCCACAACCCCACAAGGCAGGACACTGAAGAAGCGGGATTTGGAAGAGAAAACTCCATGTTACAAGGCCACTTTACAAACTCATGAAACACTTTAGATTTCTGAGCCCACCCCCCTTTTTTTTTTATTCTTAATGTTTAATCCTATCTTACATAATGTATTTATGTATTTTTTTTTATCCTGGCTGTTGTAAGGTTAATTATATTATATTTTTATGCCATGAATATATATATATATATATATATATATATATATATATATATATTTATATATTATATTTACTCTTCAGAAGCAGGAAGCAACCACTAGTGGTTCTACATTTAGCCAATGATTTTATGATCAACTTTTTTACTACTTTTTACTTTATTTTAACTGGATTTTTATTTTATTACTTAGTTTTTAATTTTTAAACAACACGTCATGTCTTTGGGAAACAAATCTTTTTTTATTAATGATTTTATAATTTCAAATAAGCTTGGTTTTATGTTTTTAATAGAAACAAGGTTAGACAGCAGGACTGGAGATGCGGTCCTTATTGATTCCACCACATCGAAATACACATTTTTATCCAAAATGCAGGAAAACAAAAAGGGTGGTGGTGTATGTGCCTTTTTTAGAGATAATATTCTTATCCAGAAGCTATCACTTGGAGAGTTTTCATCATTTGAGTATGTGTCAATCAAAATGGAGTTGAGGTTTTTTCCATCCATTTTATATGTAGTTCTTTACAAACCACCCCAACAATGTCATGATTTTATTGATGAGTTACTGAAATGCTTTCATTTATCTGCACAGAATTTGAACAAGTATCATACCCATAACTAGGGATGGGTATCGTTAAGGTTTTAACGGTATTACTACTCTTACCGATACTGCTTAACGGTCCAGTACTTTAACAGTATTCTTATCGGTACTTTGTGTTGTGTGTGTTTTTTTAAGAACAAGTTGATAACAGAATTAACATTTCTTTATTTTTTTTAATTAATAAAACAATTATTTGTAGTGCAAGAAACAGCCATGTTACAAATAGCTATTATACACACACACATACAATATATATATATATATATATATATATATATATATATATATATATATATATATATATATATATAACTTGAGTTTGTGCTGTGCATTTAAGTTAGCCAAATAAATGTTTACATTTACATACTGATTTTTCTTTATTTGGAATTTTAAAAACAAAAGAAATCAACAGAATTTCTACATAAGGTTAACAAACCAGGGAGATTTTACATTTATTTTAAATGACGTGAACAACGTTGATTCAACATGATTTTAGCATACATACCAGATGTAGATGGGGCAACAACCAGAGACGAGCTAGCTAGGCAGTCGAAAACTTTGCCTTTCTCTGTCTGCACATAATGCACTTTTGAAAGGTGCTTAGACAGATTGCTCGTGTCTCCGCCCTTACATGCAAACATTTTGTTGCACTTATGACAACGAGCGTTGTCTGCATCAACTCTAGAGAAGTGTACCCACACTTTGGAACGTTATGCTCTCTCCGCCATCGTCACTCTTTGTATTAAGCGGGAGTTTTCATACTGTTGTGCGTGCGCCGCGCTAGTTGTGTTGTGTGTGTGACAGAGCGCTGTGACAGACAGCCTCCGCGGCGCGCATGAGAGATCTCGCAGATCTCACAGACAAACGTCATAATATGATCCACATTAGAAATGTTTGGTGAGATAAAATGTGCACGATAACATATTATTAAGCGAAAATACATAGTACATTAATTCTCCAGTACCGAAAGCAGAACCGATAGCGTCAGATCTTATTGATACTACTCTCTTTCATAATTTCAAGATTCAAGATTCAAGTGTTTATTGTCATGTGTACAGACAGAAAGCATGTTTCCCTGTACAATGAAATTCTTACTTTGCCGTCCACAGTAAAATGTCACACAAGTAAGTAAAAATAAAAAATAAGACAAATATACAAGTAATAATAATGCAAGTATACAAAAAATACAAATATACAAAAAAAAAATACAAGAGGGCAAAAGGAGTAAAGTAGTAAAGTGAGGTAGTGCAGTTGTGATGGTGTAAAGTGACGGTGTAAAGTAAAGTGACGGTGTGAAGTAAAGTGACGGTGTAAAGTAAAGTGAGGTAGTGCAGTAGGTAAACAATTGTTCATGTAATGTTGTGATTGTGAATGTAGACTCCTATCTGCTGTTTAGGAGTCTTATGGCAGAGGGAAAGAATGAGTTCTTCATTCTGGAAGTCCTGCATTTCACACTTCTGTACCTCCGTCCTGAGGGTAGAAGTGTGAACAGACCATGTTGGGGGTGGGAGGGGTCTTTGAGGATGGAAGCAGCTCTTCTGTGGACTCTGCGATGGTAGATGCTCTGCAGAGAGGGCAGTGGAGTCCTGGTGATCTTCGCAGTCTTCACCACTCTCTGCAGGCGTTATGCGGTCCATGACAGAAGTGCTGCCGTACCACACAGTGATGCAGCTGGTCAGGACACTCTCAATGGTGCAGCTGTAGAAGTTGCTGAGGATCTTGGGCGACATGCCAAACTTCCTCAGCCTCCTCAGAAAATACAGCCGCTGTTGAGCCTTCTTGACCAGCTGCGTGATGTGAGGTGTTGCTCACCCTCTCCACTTCAAGTTCCCGGATGAACAGTGGCTGAGGCGTTCTCCTCTCCCTCCTCATGTCCACTATCATCTCCTTTGTCTTGTCCGTGTTGAGGGTGAGGTTGTTGTCTTCACACCATGACACCAGACTGTCCACCTCCCTCCTGTAAGCTGCCTCGTCACCGCCAGCTATGCGTCCTATCACTGCGGTGTCGTCAGCAAACTTCAGGATGATGTTGTCCTTGTGAGAGGCGACACAGTCGTTGGTGTACAGGGTGTAGAGGATGGGGCTGAGTACACAGCCCTGTGGAGTACCAATGTTTGTGATGGTGCTGGCTGAAGTCCTATTACCAATCCTGACAGACTGAGGCCTGCCAGTCAGGAAATCTAGGAGCCAGTCACAGAGGGTGGGGTGCAAACCAAGTGTGGACAGTTTGTGGGTGAGTTTGTGTGGGATGACCGTGTTGAAGGCGGAGCTGTAATCTATAAAAAGTATCCGTAGGTATGAGTCCTTGTTCTCCAGGTGTGAGAGGGAGTAGTGGATGGCAGTAGCGATAGCATCTGAGGTGGACCTGTTGGGCCGGTAGGCATACTGCAGGGGGTCAATGGTGTCGGTATGCTGCTCTGAATGTGGGCCAGCACCACTCTCGAAACACTTCATAATGATTGGAGTGAGTGCCACTGGCCTGTAGTCATTCAGGCAGGTGGGTGGGTTCTTCTTGGGCAGGGGGACGATGGTCGTGGTCTTGAAGCATGATGGTACAATGCGCTGGCTGAGGGAGAAGTTGAAGATGGAGGTGAAAACATCAACCAGCTCGTTGGCACATGCTCTGAGGGCCCGCCCAGGAATGTTGTCTGGTCCTGCTGCTTTGGGGGTTGATCTTCCTCAGAGCTCTGTGTACCTGTGTTGTTGAGATGGTTGGTGGAGGAGGGGGTTGGGTGAACCAGGTGTGTGTGAGCTCCTCTCTGCAGTGTTGCTGGGAGCCTCAAAGCGGGCGTGAAAGTGTTGAGGTCATCCGGCAGGCTGTCTGTTGATGCGATGTTGTTGGTGGTGGTCCTGTAGTCTGTGATGTGCTGCAGGCCTTGCCACATCCACCCTGAATCCGCAGTAGAGTAGAAGCTGTCCAGCTTCTCTCTGTACTGCCTCTTGGCCGCTGTGATGGCTTTTCTCAGTCCATACTTGCAGCTTTGTACTCGTTCTCATTGCCTGATCTAAATGCAAGAGAGCGAGCACGCAGCATGTGACGTACCTGACTGTTTATCCAGGGCTTCTGGTTGGGAAACTTCCTGATTTGTATGGTGGGCACGATGTTATCAACACAAGTGCTGATGTACCCGGACACATACTCAGCATAATCCTGTACGCTGATGGAAGAGTCCTCCACAGTGGCTGCAGCTTTAAACACATCCCAGTCTGTCAGCGCGAAACAGTCCTGCAGGGTGATCTCGCTCTCCGGGTCCAGAGTTTGATCTGTTTGGTGACAGGGTGTGCTCGTTTCAGTCTTTGTCTGTAAACAGGGTACAGGAACAAAGAAATGTGGTCCGAGTGTCCGAAGGCGGGGGCGGGTGCAGCCCTGTATGCACCACGTATGTTGCTGTAGACGTGGTCAAGAGTGTTTTTATCACGGGTGGGAATGTCAACATGCTGGTGGTATTTGGGGAATACAGTCCGCACACTACATTACAATGGTTAAAGTCACCGGCAACAATAAAAACAGCGCCAGGATGAGCCGCTTTCTAACGCGCTGATGACGTCATGGAGTTTGTTGAGTGCTAGCGCGAGTTAGCACTCGGGAATGTAAACAGCGCCAAAAACACAGCAGTAAATTCCTCGGTAGATAATACGGACGGCACTTCAGCAGTAATAACTCCACATCTGGTGAACAGTGCTCGCCAACAGTTTGTATATCTTCGCACCATGAGTTGTTTACAAACACACACACGCCTCCCCCTTTAGACTTACCGGACGCAGCCGTTCGGTCACCTCGGTGAAGCGAGTGAGTCTGTAGCTGAATGGCGTTCTCTGAACTCTATCTGAGAGCCAAGTCTCTGTGGAAATCAGGGCGCAGCACTCTCTGATTTCCCGTTGTGTTAAAATCCTGGTTCGTAGCTCGTCCAGTTTGTTTTCTAGGGACCGACGCTCGCTAACAGGAGGCTGGGTAGCGGTGGTCGGCTAGCGAGCTTTTAGCCTAGCATGTAGCCCTCCCTCTTGCCTCGCTTGCGTCGCCGCCTCTCGAAGCACTCTCCTGGGGTCAGCGAACTCACTCGAGGCCGGTGCTTCGTGGCCCTCTGGGTAGCCCCGGTGGTGACTCTGCGAGCGAACAATGAGTTGTAGCTCCAGCGGAATAGAACCACTAAAATTGAAGTTTCGTGAGTTGGCGATGTCCAATAATGCCTGTCGGTTGTATGTTAGCAGTGCATGGCATTTGTGCACTGCAGAAAGAACGAAAAACGCACACAAAAAAAGAAAAGTAAAACATTTAAGCGTGGAGCGAGCAAACACGTCTGCCTCGGGGGGCGCCATGGGGTTGACTAATTTAGTCCCGGGGCCAGTTTAATACCGGGTTTCGGTACCCATCCCTACCCATAACAGAGGTCACACTCTGGACCTGGTCATTACTAAAGGTGTTCATATTTCAGATGTCACTGTGATTGATGTTGCTCTATCTGATCATTCTTGTGTCTTTTTCCATTTGTCCATAATTCCAAAAGTTGTTTTTGGACCTACTGTTGTACAGAAGAGACACATTGATAATAACACCAGGACAAAGTTTATGGAGGCAATCAGGTTTGAAAATGCCTCATCAGTACTAAGCAGTTTGTTACCACAACTCACTGATATAGTCAATAATTTCTTACAGTCTGGAACATTTCCAAGGGCCTTGAAAACTGCTGTCAATAAGCCTCTCCTAAAGAAGAGCAGTCTTGATGCTACAGTGCTCAACAACTATCGGCTCATATCAAACCTGCCATTTTTAGGTAAAGTCATCGAAAAAGTTGTATATCAGCAACTTAATGACTTTCCATTACTTAACTGCTTTGATCCTTTTCAGTCAGGATTCAGGCCCCATCACAGCACTGAGACTGCACTTATCAAAGTCACAAATGACATCCGTCTGAACACTGACGCGGGCAAAGTCTCTGTCTTAGTTCTGTTGGACTTGAGTGCTGCGTTTGATACGTGGACCATGAAATCCTGTCACAAAGATTAAAATAATGGATAGGTATCACTGGAACTGCCCTTAAATGGTTTCAGTCCTATCTTGAAGACAGGAAGTACTTTGTTTCGGTTGGTAACTATGTGTCAGACCAAATGGCCCTGACATGTGGGGTTCCACAGGGGTCTATCTTGGGACCTCTATTATTCAATCTCTACATGCTTCCTTTAGGCCAGTTAATACGCAGCTGTGACATATCATACCATAATTATGCAGATGACACTCAGATTTACATTTCACTCACAGCAGGTGAAAATGGACCAATCCATTCACTGTGTCACTGCATCGAACAGATTGACATGGATGCAAAATAATTTTCTCCAACTGAACAGAAACAAGACTGAACTAATCATCTTTGGGCCACAGAAACAAAGAGAAAGTGTCTGCAGTCACCTCAAGTCTCTTTCTCTAGAATCTAAAAATCAGGTTAGAAGGGTCTAGGGGGTCATCATGGACTCAGACTTGAATTTCCACAATCACATTAAGTCAATTACATCATCTGCATTTTATCACCTTAAAAATATTTCCAGAGTAAAAAAGATGATGTCTCAACCAGACTTAGAGAAACTTACTTTTATCTCCAGCAGGTTAGATTACGGTAACGGCCTGCTCACTGGTCTCTCAAAACAATGGTTAAGACAACTGCAGCTTCTTCAGAACGCGGCTGCTCGGGTTCTCACCAAAACCAGGAAGTACAACCACATCACGCCAGTTTTAAAGTCTCTGGCTCTAAAGGCTTCCTGTTGCTCAAAGAATAGACTTTAAAACAGCACTGCTGGTTCACAAGTCTCTTAATGGTTTAGCAGCAGAATATATTTCTGACATGCTAGTTGCTTATGAACTTCCTCGAACTCTGAGAACATCTGGGACAGGCCTTCTGCTCGTGCCCAGAGTTAGAACTAAACAAGGTGAAGCAGCGTTTAAGTTTCATGCAGCAAAAATCTGGAACAGCCTCCCAGATGAAGTAAAACAAGCCTCAACTTTAACAATGTTCAAGGGGAGGTTAAAAACCTTCCTCTTTAGCTCCGCCTACACTACAACTTAAAGTGTTTTTTTTTATCTGCACTCTTCTTTTAAAATGTTTTTAATTTTTCTAATGTCTCTTAATCTAAATCTTGTAAATTGTCTTTTATTCCTGTAAAGCACTTTGAGTTACCCAGTGTATGAATTGTGCTATATAAATAAAATTGCCTTGCCTAAATATATATATATATATATATATATATATATATATAGATATAGATATAGATATAGATATAGAGATAGATATTTTTTTTTTTACAGGTTTTTTTTTTCCTTACCATTTTTATTGTTTAAAAAATTGTAACATTTTTATACTTTGTTATTCAGTTATTGAACCAAAATGCTTCTGTGGCGCTCCTTTTCAGCTGTGGTGACATTGAGAGTCAATTGGAGAGATGTTCATGTTTAGAAAAGTGAGAAATACTCTGGAAAGGTTTATGGTTTTAAAAGAGGACTGCTGTGTTTCAATGATGCTGACGGAGCTTGCAGTAAATTGTTAGTGTATATTTGTTTGCATAGCCATTTAGCTAAACACAAGGAAAGGATATGGAGATGTCATGTAAGTCATAGCATGATTCTTGTTTGTCTTTAATTTTTATGTGCTTTCTCAACCAGAATGACATTCTCTATGCTAAAAATATTCTCAAATATGTGTGGTTAAAAGACCAACACAGTAAAGCTGCTCTGGACGAGGCACACTGTGCGATTTGTCTGTGCAGCTGACATCAACAACAATAAACATGTTGGAGTATAAATGAGGTCACAGTTAATTTGTGGCAGTGTGTACTGTCACACTAACTTTGTAGTGTCAGAGCACTAATTTGCCCTTAATATGCCTCCCATATGTCACTTTGATTGTGTTTTGTGACCTCAATACATCCATTATGCACTAATGAGAATTGTGTTTACATACCCAGGTCTTTTGGAATAAGAGCTTGAATTCCAATATAAGCTTGCTCATTTAGATTAATAAACAATTTTATTTTAATATTAAAAAATTAAATAAATTCATATATAATATCAGATCGTCCTAGCAAAAACAAAGAAAATTCAGGGGGGCTATACACTCCTGTTATCAACCAAACAACAGACTGGAAAGTCCATATTTTTAAACTAGTTCCACTGCTTTGTCTTGATCTGGAAGATCTGGCACTTTCCAAAGTATAGCTTGTTTTCTGTCTTAGGTCTATGTCAGAGGGTCTCAGGGGAAATTCATGCCTTTGCTGACACTCCTCCCTCCATTAAAGATTTTTCACTTTTTGTGCATCAGTCTTTGTTATAATGTTTCTCCAACCTCTCCATCTCTGGGGTGTTACAGACCGCTCTGGTTTTCTTCTAGGTTGAGGACTGTCTGACCAGCCCACAGAAAGACAACTTACACACAAATATTACATGAGCATATTACATAAGATGAGGGGTGCCTGTGTGCCAGCTATGTCAATGGTCCATTTTTAACTAATCTGCGGCAAAAAAATTTATGTTTTATTTGTTTATATATAGTTTATGTTTTTATTATTTTACTACAATTAAAACAATACCCACAAACATTTAATTAAAACAATACCCACAAACATAAACAAAAAAGAAAACAAAAAAAAGGACAAAAAATGCACAGCACCCCCAAAATGAAGCACCGTAGCATAAATTTATATATATATATATATATATATATATATATATATATATATATATATATATTTATTTTGGTCACAAATTTTGACATTGTTTTTTTTTACTAAAAAGGCAATCATTTATTTAACCCAAGCGGGCAAGGTCACAGTGCATCATTAATCTATTCCTCTGTTAATTCAAACATCTTTAAGTAAATATTCTCACTTGCTAGCAGGACGGTTTCGTTTGAATTGTTTGCGTGTCACCTTGAGGAGTGGCCAAACGCCAGCACAGATCTTCCATTTAAGGTTAAGTCTAAGTTAGTAGGAGAAGCAACTTAGCAGCAGAAGCCTACAGAACTGTGTGAGTGTATGTATTTCTTGTCTTTTTGTGCTTAGTGACACGTCATTGTTGTGAAACCGTGCCGTGTGTTATTACGACTCTGTCACAGGGTGCACCAGCGTCTACTCTCACTTACTAGCAGGCTGGTTTTGTTTGAATTGTTTGTGTGTCACCTGGAGGTGTGGCCAAACGCCAGCACGGCTCTGCCATTTAAACCGTAGTTAAGTCTGAGTCAGTAGGAAAAGCAACTTAGCAGCAGAAGCATACAGAACTGTGTGAGTGTATGTGATTCTTGTCTTTTTGAGCTTAGTGACGTGTCATTGTTGAGAAACCGCGCCGTGTTACTACGACTCTGTCACGGGGTGCACCGGCATCTACTCTCACTTGCTATCGGGCTGGTTTTGTTTGAATTTTTTGCGTGTCACATGGAGGCGTGTCCTGCTGAATTCAATTACTTGAATCAGACGGGTATCTAAGTGTGGACCACCGCGGCAGCTTTCATCGCGTGAAGACATAAGAGGGTAAAGGCCATTGACTCTACCTGCACGCGACTCCATCGAGCAGAGACACACCCACAAGGCACCTGAGTATTGTACTTATAGTTTGCACGTATAAATTATTATTTCTATTTTTAAATTCCTCTTCCATATTTCCTTTACTGCTCTTCTTCAATGTCTTATCAAATCCTTACTGTCATTTCAACCCGGAAATTATCATTTGTTTCATGCGAAAGGCGATGCAACTATAATAATCTACATGTTATATTGCTGTCCATAACTGCCCCTTCTACTTTCCCAATAGGCTTGTGGAACTGCCAGTCTGCTGTGAACAAAGCTGATTTCATTACAGCTTTTGTTCAACATTCTGGTCTTTCAGTTGTTGCACTTACAGAAACATGGATCAAACCAGAGGACTCTGCCACTCCCGCTGCCCTATCCCACACACTTAATACACACATAATCACACTTTCCTCGCGTCACAGGAAGGGATGGAGGAACCGGACTACTTATCCCTACCAACTGGAAGTTCAAACAGCTAGCACCCTTGTCTGACAACAGCTCCTTCGAGTTCTATGCTGTTACCGTCACCCACCATGTTAAAACTCATTTTGTAGTTATCTATCGACCCCCAGGTCAGCTCAGACATTTCTTGGAAGTGTGGGATGTGCTTCACTCATCCTTCCCTGAGGATGGTACTCCTCTTGTGGTATTAGGAGACTTCAACATCCTCCTTGAAAAGCCACAGGCCTAACCCTAATGCTAACTTCAATAACCTGAATGCATCATTTGACCTCAAGCGGGTCTCCACATCAGCAACCCACAAGTCTGGAAACCAAATAGATCTTATGTACATAAGATACTGCTCCACTCAGCACACTCAGGTCACGCCACCGCACACGCTCTCCCCACAATTCATACCGTCGTTGTGTCCTTGGGCAAGACACTTAACCCACCTTGCCTCGTATGAATGTGTAAGAATGTTTAGTGAATGTAGTGAATGTACAGATACACTAGGTAAAATATTACTTCAGTAAAATCCAAAGTACTCCCTTTTAACTTTCACTTGAGTAAAAGTACAAAAATATTTGCCTTCAAATGTACTTAAGTATTCAAGTACTATCATTTAATATGGCTATAATGCCCTTATAATTTTTGTCAGTCTCTAGCTTAAAATAATTTAATATGCTTTTTGCATGTCATAGATGTAATTGATTTCAATAAATCTAGTGATATATTTAAAAATGATTCTAAAGTAGATCACTACGGAGCCTCAGACATGACATGCAGGAAAAAAATAAGCTAAATCGTGTGCACAATTTACTAATTCGTTCCCTCGAGTTTCAAAATCATGCACATAATTTATAATTCGAGGAAGCGAAATAGTAAATTGTGCGCACGTTTTAATAAATCAATCTGGGGGAAAACACAGTAATGTTAAATCGTGCACAATATTTTTTTCTTGCATGCCATGTGCAGGGCTCTGTACATCACAGTCTTTGGAAGCTGAACTTTTGAAAAGAACAATCTCGGTTTATAAGCAGCACTCCACTCCACCTTTCAACTGTTTAGCATCATAAGCTGCATAAAAAACTAGTCAGAATTTAATTTATATTCTACCAAAAGTGTTAACATCAATCGACTGTCATTTCACAAAATTGAATCACTCAGTTTAAAATAAATACTACAAACGTTGGTGAAACAGCGAACTAACGTTAACTTAAACACAATGGTGCGAGCTACTGTTAGATTACTCAATAAAAAATGATCACCAGAATGAAAATGGCTTACCTCAATGTGTTTCCTAAGATTGGAAGGACAATTCCAGTACGAAGAAATTTTACAATTCTGAGGCAGGCAAAGAAGCAGTTGAAAATTGAAGGACTCGTTTTTCTTTTCAACGATTTCAAAATGACACGGCAAATAAGGCCACGGATGTTGTGGCACTGGCACTTTAGATTTAGGAGTTTGTGATTGTTCCATCCTAATGAAGAGTGAAGACAATCGACACTCTCAGAATGATATATTGCACTGACGCACTAAATAAGCGGTAACCAGAGTTACCAGACCAAGTTCAAAACTGAACGCGTGGTGGCTTGCCGCGTGATTGCCCTCTTCAGTTTTTTTCTATACACTCATAAATAATAAGGAATGTCTAATTTTGCAAAATGTAATTGAGTAAAAAGTAAGATATTTGACTTTGAAATGTAGTGAAGTTAAAGTAAAAGTATCCCCGAATGGAAATACTTAGTAAAGTACAGATACTGGAAAAAACTACTTAAGTACAGTAACGAATTACATTTACTTCGTTACTGTCCACCAATGCTACTAACCTCTGTATCTACCAGTCTCCCCTCTATATTTTCTCCGCTGATGTCACCTCTGCAAAAACTGACTACTACCATTCTAAGTTAATCAGCTCACCTGACACACGCACTCTCGTTAAAACTTTTTCTTCCCTCCTTTGTCCGCCTGCCCCACCTTCATTGCATGTAAAAGCTGACAATTTTGTGTCTTTCTTTGTACAGAAAATGACCCCATCAGCAGTCTGCGCCACCACCTGTTGAACTTGTCCACACCCCTGATATGCGTTTGCTCCCTTCTTTTTCACCTCTAACTGAAGCAGACATTTCCAAGGTCATTAGTTCTAACCACCCTACCACCTGCCCGCTGGATCCCATCCCCACACATCTCCTTCAGGCCATCTCTCCATCTGTTGTGCCTCACCCACATCATCAACTCATCTCTCTCCCCTAGCTCATTTCCCACAGCTTTCAAAGAGGCCCGCATCACACCACTACTGAAGAAACCCACTCTCAACCCTACACTGTTAGAAAACTACAGACCGGTTTCCCTCCTTCCCTTCATTGCCAAGTTGTGTTTAAACAGCTCTCCTCCTTTCTCACACAGAACAACCTCCTGGACCAGAACTAGTCTGATTTCAAGAGCGGACATTCCACCGAATCTGCACTACTCTCAGTCATCGAAGCCCTGAGACTGGCAAAGGCAACATCCAAGTCATCTGTACTCATCTTACTGGATCTGTCTGCTGCTTTTGACACTGTTAATTATCACATAAACCTCCTGTCTTCTCTAAGTGTGATGGGTGTCACTGGAATGGCGTTGCAATGGTTCAAGTCTTACCTCTCGCATAGGTCATTCATATATATTCGTATATCCTGGAGAAACAAGGTCTCTGAGTCCCTACATCTCAATACTGGGTTGCCTATCACTGATATGCGGATGACACTCAACTCTGTTTGTCATTTCAACCTGACAATCTTGGCATGCCTGAGTGACATCTCACTTTGGATGAAGGACCATCACCTGCAGCTCAACCTTGCAAAAACAGAACTGCTTGTAACTCCGGCCAACCCAAAGACCTACCACAACCTCTCCATTCAACTAGGCTCATCAGCCATTACACAGTCCAGCACTGCCAGAAATCAACTAAACTTCACAAGTCATGTTGCCAGCACCACCCGGTCCTGTAGATTCATTCTCTACAACAGGGGTGGGCAATCATTTTTCTCCAAGGGCCACATTAGGACCTGGGAATGTTGTGGAGGGCCGGGCCAACACAGGGAACTCACTTGGCTCAATATAAACACATTTATTTTTCCTAAAGTTTAAGTTTGAACAATAGACAAAACAATATGTGCAATAAACACTGTATATTCAAGAAGCACAGTCACAGCTGCACCTCCTCAGTTTTAGCACCACTCTTTATGGTTTGTTCTAAAACCAGTGAAAACTATCTCTAAGAGTTAGAGATGATCGTTTTAGGAAAGGTTGTTACTGTTTGGAGAATGTCACAGTGAATCAACTGATCCCTGCAGAATATTGAAGGAAAAATATATGCAGTGTTTAATCATGAATAAAATATTAGTAAACGCTTGGTGGGCTGCATTAAACAGCCCAACGGGCCGCATGTGGCCCCCGGGCCTTAGTTTGCCCACCCCTGCTCTACAACATTAGGAAAATTAGATCCTTCCTATCTGAGCACTCTACACAAATCCTAGTCTTGGGCTCTTGTCTTGTCCAAACTGGATTATTGCAATGCTCTACTGGCTGGACTCCCTGCCTGCACAACCAAACCTCTGCAGATGATCCAGAATGCAGCGGCAAGAGTGTTTTTAATGAACCGAAGAGAGCACATGTAACTCCTCTCTTCATTAGCCTACACTGGCTCCCGGTTGACGCCCGCATCAAGTTCAAAGCTATGCTCTTGGCCTACAAGACCACTACTGGCTCCGCACCCTCATATCTTCACTCGCTAATACAGACCTATGTTCCTACCAGATCTTTGTGCTCTGCAAATGAACAACGTCTGGTGGTATCGTCCCAAAAAGGAAAAAAAATCACTCATATGTACCTTCTCTGGATCTGTTCCACATTGGTGGGATGATCTATCTGCTGCTACAAGATCAGCAGATTCTGTAGCCATCTTTAAAAAACGCCTGAAAACGCATCTCTTCCGTTAACACCTGACTGACAAACACTGAGTTCAACTTCCTTTCTATCAATTCCTTTCTTTACAAAAAAATAAAAAAATAAAAAATATTCTCTTATCCTTAGCTTTGTATACTGCACTTTAAACTGACTAGTTTTTTGTGCACTTATGCTTTTTGTACCTTGTGTTGTTAAAATTGCTTCCATTGTTTTCCTCACTTGTAAGTCGCTTTGGATAAAAGCGTCTGCTAAATGGGGGTGGGGGGGTATTTTTGATTATTACGTCCGTTTATGCTATCTGAAAAGTGTAGTTTTGAGCATAAATGTGAATGTGGTTACCTTGGTGTGCATGTGTCAATCACCGAGCCACCCGCACGTCGTGTGGCTAGCTGGCTAACAAGTGGCTAGTTAGCTGCTCCGTAATACTTGCTGGCTTAAGGCGTGTTAGGCGATAGGTGTGTCAGGCTTCTGTACTTGACCGTCGGCTGTTTTCTGAGTATTTGAGAAGAAAGTTGTGTAAATGGCTTGCTGTGCTGTTGGCTGTACTAACAGACCCTCCAAGAAGTGTTTTTTCGGTGAGTAATACAATTTTCTTGGTTTTATGGATGGTTTTGAGAGCTATTACGCGGCTAAATATATAGCATCACTCAGCTATTTAGCCTAGCTAATAACTTTTTCCCATCAAAATTACATTACTGTTAAGGTAGAGTTTAAAATTTATTTTTTCTGGCTTTGCTTTAAAAAATAGATCCAGATATACAATATATCATAGATTTTCTTGCTCAAATCCAAACACTATTTGCATTGTGTACATGGCTATTAAACATAGTTTAACAGCAAAACAATATATTTATTCATGCTAGCTGTAATATCATTTTAAGTGATCGAATTAAGAATGTTATGGCTTTGACATATAACGTGCAAATGAGCGCAACTTGGTATAACTGCATTATTCACTGGGTGCACTACGCAATGACTTTAGAAAAAAAGCTAAGGTAGGCTACCGTCAATGCTCTGAAGCCCACTGCTAATGACTTTTATAAATATTGTGCTATCATTTTGTAGATAATGTAAGATTATCTTGCAAAAAAATAGTAATTGCACAGAAGATTGTGCTTTCGTTATGTGTATTTCCTCCGTTTAGGACGTGTAGAGGGTGTCTCTGGGAGCTCTGTTGTTATTATATTGAACTGCCCTCAGAGTGTGTTATAAAGTGTGACAACTGTACCTAGTACCTTCAATGTAGTACCTAGTGCTGTTAACGCTTTTCAGTTACATTCAATACATTAAGGTATAAACTACTTTTTTGATATTTATAAATCTGGGCTTAAAAAATATTGTCAATGTAAACATATATACATAGCTTATACTAAAACATAATCTTTTTTTAGTCACTTAGTCTAAGAGAAATTATTATAAGCTTATGACCATGATCTTTTGTTTATGTGGGTGGCAGTAGCTCAGTGGGTAGAGCGGTTGTCTTTCAACCGGAAGGTAGGCGGTTCGATTCCCACTCTCCCCACAGTTCATACTGTCGTTGTGTCCTTGGGCAAGACACTTAACCCACCTTGCCTCCAGTGACTGTAACACTGGTAATGTAATGTAAGTCGCTTTGGATAAAAGCGTCAGCTAAATGAATAAATGTAAATGTAAGCCCTGTTTTTATCTACCCTAACCCTACCCTGCAATTGTTATTGTAACACTATATGTACAGTACAAGTTTGGTAACCTTTTAAGGTCATATTAACACTTAATGTGTTTTTGTATGTTTGTTTAAGTTTTCCTCTAGGTGATCCAGACAGACTGGACCAGTGGGTGTTGAAGATGAGGAGACAGAACTGGACTCCTACCTCTTCCAGTCGGTTGTGCAGTCAACACTTTGAGATGGATTGCTTCTGCACTGATGTGAGGGTACCCAAAGCTTTGTGTCATCTTTATTACAAGGACAATACATACTGACCAACAGTACAACTGTATAATAACATTAGTCCACATGGGTTATTGTAGAACTGCACAGTGAGTCACAAGCGAGCAGCAGCTTTATCAGAAACATCATTAATTACATGCAGGCCATTAGGGAGACAAATAAAACACACTGTCAAAATTAAAAAGGACAAATAGAAAACATGTGTTAGTTACACTACAGACATCTTATTAAGCAAAGAGAAACAGAAGTTGTTAAAACAGCAGGGCACAGAGGGGTTTAATACTGACAAGTCTGATCTGAAAAGCCACATTTTTAAAAGAGAGTGAAATAATCCAGTTAAATTAAATTTTCTGATGGTAGTTGAAATAATATTCCATTATTTGGAAGCTCAAAAAGAAACGGCAGACTGACTGAAAGTTGAATTTCTAATTTATTTAGTCTATCAATTTGTTAGTATTTTTCTATTGAGATGCACTCTTTTTATACTTGATATTTGCTCACTTTGCACACTACAAAACCTAGATTACAGCTCCAAAATTAGACACCTACTCGTTAGAACCAACGGACACAGTGGGAAAGTACTGCTAAGGTGGCAGGAAGAGCCTGCTTCCTGCAAGGGGCGCGGCCATAGATTACTATTACTTTTGTGGTGTTAAGTTGACCATGGACACAACTCATTGATACAGGAATGCTCTAAATAAAAAATATGTACAACTGACTCTACAATAAATCAATTAAATAAAGTAGCTACAATGCCATATAATCTATTTTCTTTATATCTCTTTTAACAGTGAAGGACTTGCTTGACAACCACAGCTGTGCCCACCAATTTATTTTTTTCAAAAGGCAAACATCCATCGCAGATAGTCAGCAGGCTAATATTGGGGGTTGCAGTCTGAAAAGTTTGGGAACCCCTGATTTAAACTACCATCTAGTGGTATAAAATCAAAAACTACAAAAATTTCAAATCATTGTCTAACGTAAAAAAGAGAATGCAGTGTTTTGAAAATCACAGTATTTTATTTAAAAGGTAATTGAACACAAATAAATAAAATAAAAATTTGAACAAAAAAACTGCTGCAGATGTTTTAACATATGTTTCCAGGTGCAGAAGGCAGAAGCAGGGGAGCAGGGGAGCAGGTCCATTGTGAAAACTACAAGAGAAAGAGTTATGTATAAAATAGCTGTAACTGAGTAAAATATAGTCTCCAAAGTAATGTGTAACTGGACTTGTCTGGGCAGTGGGCTCTTGGGAGTGAGCAATTTGAACAGTGACGTTTTCCATATGTTTAACTACAATAGAAAAAGTTAATTTAGCATGCTATATTATAGCTACATACCACATGCATTATTCAAAAGCCTTGTAAAATGTTAACTATATAACATATTATAGAGAGAAACATAGCGTGTTAATGAATCTAAAATCATTTCATCAATCATCAAGTATTTATAGTATTTTGGCTTTAATCGCACAATCTACAGGTTCTTTCTGTACATTTAATACATGTTTTAACTCTATTTAGAAAAGTATGTGACAAATAACAATCTTTCAATCTATAGTTTAATCCCAAAAACATGCACAAAAGCCAGAAGTGGGAATAAATAAAGTATTTATACGTTTGAAGTCTTTGCTTTCTTTGGTGGACTTGCAAGTCAAACTTCAAATAAATTTAGCATAAAGCATAAAAAAGTTTTAACAGCTATTAGAGTTGATTTCAAATTAGTTGATAAATGCAGTCAAAGTCATGAAGTCCACTTACTATCGACAAACGAGAGCAAGCTAACAATGGCAACGAGAGAAGGGCGGAAAACCCCACTGTGAAAAAAACAAAATGTAGCTCGGTGGGAAGCTCCACTTGCGTTAGCCTGGTGTTAGCAACAGGTTAGCAATTGCCTTATGCTGCGTTCACACCAAACGCGAATTGCGCGAATAAATCGCGCTATTCGCGCGTAGTTGGACGCTTGAACATTTTGAGTTTACTCGCTTCATTCGCGCGTGAAATTCGCTTCATTCGCGCGTGAAATTCACTCAACAACAGACGCGAATTCGAAGGAGGGGCTTCTGCCAGGCGGGTTGTCATCCGGTCTTGTTGAAGAATGGTTGAGATGGGTTTTGTCGAGAAAGTAGCAGTGCTCTATTTACTTTGGAGGACTGAAAAACGGCGTGAACCCGTTCGGCGCTGTGCGGGGGTCCATCGGATGTTTCAGAGGCGGACCCAGCTCCGTAAGTTTCACAAACTTCTCCAGGAGCTGCACCTGGATGACGGCCGCTTTCAGCGGTATTTCCCACTGACCCGGCCACAGTTCGATGACCTGTTGTCCCGTGTCGGTGCGAGGATTTCCCGCAGGACAGCAACTACTGACGCTCTATTCAAGTCTGTCCATCTATCTCCAGTCAATATTTGATGTGATTATGAGTAATTAATATGTGGACAACTACAGTCTTCTGAACAGTTATCAGTACAGTTAATATAGTATTATGTCTATAAAATTGTATTTAGAATTGTATTTATAACATTGTGTTGCATCTCTTATTTGTTTTTATTTCTTTAATAAATGGAGCCAGCCTCCAAAAAGAATCTATGACTCATGGCTTGTTTCTCATTAATACAACACTGGTCCAATCATAAATAACTGTTTTCTTACTGTACTATTGTAGATGTGTTTGCAATAGAATATAATAAAAATGAACAAGTGTTTACCATAAGTAATCTAGTCTTAAATACTGAACATTATAAACTTTCTTCTATTTATTCTAAATAAATCAGTCTGAAATATTGAAATGTTTGTGAAAAACACATCAAAACCTTTGGTCATTATATAAAACATTTATTTAAAAAAAATGGAATTATGAAACTATACACAAAACTTAATGCACTATTTCTGAGCAGGAATAAAAGAATCCTAAAGTGAAGGAGAGGAGAACAGAGAGAGTCGAGTTTATTTCCTGCTGTGACAGCTGCATCATTTTAAAAACTATACACTGGGTTCCAAATGAAGCAGAACTGTGCTGCTTTCATAGATTAATGTATGTATTTGAAATTTGAAAAATTGTTTCGTCCAAGACAGTAACTTCTACAGAGAAGGGACCAGACTCAAGAGAAGATCCTCTGAACCTGGAGCTGGAGCTACAGCATGTGTTCTGAGAGCTTCTGAACTGGGTCTTCTCTTTGGTTGCTCTGTATTAAATGACACATGAAAAAGGCAGAAAAACATTATCAACTCATTAACAAACCACCAGGGTTGTGTTTGTATCTGAATGTAAGAGGCTATGAGGGCTTACTGTAAATGATTGTATATGATATGTATTTATTGCCTGTACACACCTGTGGATACAGCAGCAGATGTGGATGGGGCAGGGGAAGCTGCAGCAGCAGGTTTTCGCAGGGGGGGTGCCCAGGCTCATTGGCATCAAAAGTCAGCTCTGTCATGACAATATATATAATATACATATTATATTATTAAATTATAATACAAGTTAACATTTGAACATTACACCAGTCACAAACAACACATATCCTCTATAAACTCGGCGGTGGAAAACTAGTTATAAAGTACGGCAAATTAGCTCAGGCTTTAGCTAGCTAGTTGGCTCAATATATACGACTCTAAAGAATTAAAAGGCGTTTTTTTGCAACTTACTAGAGTTTCCGACCCCCTCACTCACTTTCCTTCGAGCAAGAACTTTTAAGATTCCTGGCTCTGTAAAATGACGAAGATGTTTCGTATCCCACAGGCTGCACCGATAACTTCGTCCTCCATTGTTGTTTTGGATTTCTGCCTCTATGGTCCGCCTCCGTTCGTAGCACGTCACTACTAGAGCAAGCTCCTGATTGGTTAACGCGCCGCGAATTTTTGCCAAAGTTCAGATTTTTCAACTTGCGCGAATGAAGTGTTGGACGCGTTTTGCGCGTCAAAAGCTCAATTCGCGCTATTTGCGCCGCCTCATTCGCGCGAATTGCGTCATTCGCGCCGCCTCATTCGCGCGAATCGCGCCGCAGGACTTCCACGCGCGTCTAATCACATCTTTGCATTGACTTAACATCTAAATCACTCGCGCTTGACGCTTAATTCGCGTTTGGTGTCAACGCACCTTTAGCCTCAGCTACAGTGGAATGGGCGTAATTACCCACGCACGCGCTCATTATGCCCACCCACGGGCTTACGATGCAACACTCCCTTTGCCCATTTTAGTAACATCCTCTGACGAACGAGTCTGAAATGTCCGCATGTAATCGCCATATCTTTGCCTCGACTTTGAGACAATATTGGTGAATGGGGGACCAATGGGCGGATTACATCCATTTTTATTTACAATCTGTGGGGTCCACTTGTGTGGCAGTACACCTCACCACAAATCCTTAAAAAAAAATAATTTAGAGTCAACATGACAAATGTTATATTTTTTCCCATCTCACTCTACTGTATTGTATGTTGTCACAACTGAGAGATTTTGTTTATGACTATAAACAGACCACAGTAAACTGACATGACATAAATATAACGAGGCAAACAATGACAACAATTACATCTTTTATTAAATCCTGGCAAAATTTATAATGTTGTCATGGCTCGTGCTATCTCTGGTGAAGGTTATTTAGCAAACGAGCCAATGTAAATCTGGAAGAAAAGAGTCCCTGACAAAGTCTAAATCCAAAATGCTGCTTTGTAAAGACATTCCAAAAAAATTTTGAAAGGCCAAGACAGCAAATGTATAAGACTTATCAGTCTTGGAAGTCAGGCTCATGAAATACTTGTGGTCTGAAGGTATTTCATACATTCAAGACTTATTATGAGACGCAGTGGCGGCTGGTGGGGATATTGGGCGGAGGGGCTAATTATTTTGCATTATTCTATTTAGTAGCACACACTACAGCAACAGCAAGACATGACTAAAAACGAGGAGTGCTGCATTACTTTTGCTTTAATTAAAACAAATATATTCGTAAACATATAAAGCTTGCTACTATTAGCCTAAGTACAGTACAGCATAGTACAGTACTAGGCTACATACAGTACAGTAGCCTAGTACAGTACTAGAAAACAAAACAAAACAAAAACAAAAAAAAACACCACAATATATTATATATGGTCTGTAACGATGTCTTACCTTTTTTAATAAAAGGAAAGGAATTAGAATTTTCAATTTTGCCTTTTTTGTCACACTAGAGAAAACCTTTCTTTTCTTGGTCTTGTGCTGAGTCCATGTCGGTGTTTTCAGTACGCTGGAGGCATGTCTGTTACGTTGTGTTCGCTGGATTAATTTTCTGACGCTAGCGTTGCTTAGGGTAGTTATAGTGGCAAATCAAGAAGTGAGAACCAGGTAATCAAGCACGTGCATTACGTCACATCCACTGAAAATGGTTAGGCTTTTGTTGATGCATGTATGGGTTACAACAAAAGGTTATTTGAACCACTGAAACTTCCGTAATGCTTTTTTAAGTCTTTTTATTTTATATTAGTCTTTTTTGTTTATAACTTGCATTACAACACAAAGTGACCAGACAACAAGATTTACTTTTTATTACTTGTATTCATTTTATTTCTGTCACCCTGCACACAGCTCCTGAATCACCTTATGGGGCTACAATACTATACTTTACAATACTTTATTCCATTTCTAAAATGGAATAAAGTTACACAATATATCAAAGGGTAAAACCAAAAGAAATAGGCAATACACTATAAAAAGGGTCTGAACTACAGAATAGATAAAACGACGGCTCAGATATACCACCACAACAAATATTCACACTAGTCAAAAAAACTAGTCAAAAAAAAGGATACTCCACGAGGAACCCCGGAGCTAGCGCTAGCGCTTATACCATAGCTGATGTCCATTTCGGACCCCCTACAGTCATACACAGTGCTTATCTTCCTCCGTGTTGTAGGCTACACCATGCCGTTTGACCAGTCCACCACATCACACTCAATCAGGGCGTACCATTGCTCTTGTCATTGCCCAGTTGTCCCACTTGATTGAGGCACAGGATTCCTGTAGAGCACAATATGCAGTCCTTTCCACCGCTCGGCTTGTCCCACTCCTCTGCTCGGTGGCTGTGGAGAAGGAATAGAGTGGCCTGAGCACCAATATGCCACTGTTTACAGTTAGCCCATAGACACACATTTGCGGGACACCTCCATTAGCTTATCTTTCAATGCGTATTGAACAATCCCTCGCTGTCCTGTCGGTTCTCTTTCTTTAACTACCGCTTCCGGTCCTCAGCTTTGTAGCGCCCTCTGTCTGCTGGCGTTCCCCAAGCGTCCTCTCCCGTTCCTCCGTCTTCCGCACTTTTTAGAAGAGCCCCAATGCCCAAACAGCCAAAGCCCTACAGAAAAGGGACCATTTCAAAGCATAGATAATAAAGTAACTGATAACATGACTAGTGCGATGTCCTCTTGTTTTCCGAGTCTGACCCAGCCTGTTGGTCCGGCACTCATGAGTGAAGACGATGACCAGACCTACGTCACCGCTCTCGCTGCTGCACGTCTCCACAGCAAGGAAAAGGGAGGGCTCCGGAGGCAGAGACAAGCGGCTCAGACACATGCAACGTCTGCAACAGCTGCTCAACTGTACCCGGATCTGACCACCCAAGCTGAAACAAACGCCCTGACTGTCAAGTCCTGTCACCAAACCTCCTCCATATGACTCTGCCACAAGAACTCACACAATTCCTTCACAGCTGAACTTTCATTGGATTGGACAAATCTTTCTCATTTCTGTCTCCGTCTCACACAAGAAGCAGGACACCCTATGGGGCTGTGTTTTAAGCTCCTATGATTGAATTTACAAATCCAGCTGCACCGCCAAAAGCCCCAGACAATGAAACGCCAAAGTGCAACGACTGGCTGAACACCCCACGTCTGTGCTTATGTACCGCTCACCAGACCCCTCAAGATAATCAAAGACAATATACCTCCTATTAACAAATGAGGCGCCACAGTTTTAAACTGTTCTGCTAAGTGCATAGGCCTACCGGTGCAGAAATCCCCGGTATTCTGCAACTTAGAAAATTACTAAAAATTTCAAGCAGCTGTTGAAGACCAGGACAGCATAAACCTTCTCCCCACAATTTAATGGGCAAACGCCCGTCTTAGAGAAGAAGAGACAGAGCTGACCAACGCCCTGACACTGCTCTGACTCTGGGGCCACACACTCTCTCATCAGAAAAGACCAAACTCAAACTACATTAAATGGCAAAATAACTCACTCCATTAGTGCGAGTGGACAAATTGTTAAAGAACCATTAACAAAACCTCTATCTGTAACCTGGCATTTACCTTATCTATCAGTTTCCACGACTCACAGCTTTCTGTTGTCTGAGTTATGTACAGTAAATCTAATAGGTTCTGACCTTACCATGTCTGCAGACGAAAATGGTGTAAAAATCAAACAAACCAAATCTGATTATTGCCTAATGAAATGTGAAGTGACCACTCCATTGTATGTTTATCAGTGGAAATTGGACCATCTGCTGACTACAAATTTGTTCCACAAGGCTAAAAAAATGTTTGGACTACCTCTAGGAATTGGGTTTGGACCCCCATCCAAACCTGCAGCACTGGCCGAGTACTTTGACAGACCCAATGATGTCTTTTTGTATTTTACTCTCTAATGTTGAATGGTGCTTGATTCCCTGCCTAAACCAGCCACCAGTTCCATAAACTCCAGCCTGGCGACTAAATCCTGGTTAGAAACATGAGGAAGCGCAGCTGGAGAGACAAACCCTGGTGTGGCCCTTATCAGATCCTGCTCGCGACCCCCACGGCTGTGAAGGTTGCAGAAAGAGCTCCCTGGATCCATGCACAAATCTGCAAGAAAATTCCTCCACCTGACCAGCTCGCCGACTGCTCCCTCACTGTCAAAGAGGGGACACAGTGAATAATAACTAAAGTAAGAGGCTTGTCCCAAGAACAAGCTCCTACGTTAGAAATTTGAGGTGAGACCTTAGCTCTACCTCCTCCTTTAACATAGTGTTGGTAGTATAATTATATTATTACTATTATTGAACAGATCTTTGAACATTAAAAATGGACAGACATCATCCTTGGCATCCGTTCAGACTCCCAGGCTTGTGTGGTCTAAGGGGAACCACGTGTTTTTTGTTACTTCTCTCTTCACTCATTGTAATTCCTCTACTTTGGCTATTAAGTGACCACAACTCCCACTCTAATACTAACACAAATCTGCCAAATCTGACCACGCCTCTGACATCCCCCCATCAAATTAGGCGTTCAGTCTATTACAATGACACAATCACACCTAACTGCTGGATAATGGCCCTGCAGTAGGAAGCGCAAAAATACACTAATACTTCCTGTTATGTTTGCGCACGCATACCACATGCTCGAGGACATTCTATTCCGACGCAACCGTTTCCTTCAACATGACAAGGACTACGACCCAGACACCTCTACCCTTGACTGTTAATTCTGTTTTAGTTGCTTTATCTATTTGAAGAAGACCAGGTGTGTTACTATGTATGTATGTGTAATCCACATGTCATTTTCTGCATTTCGTTTTGAAATATAGTCACCAAAGCAATCCCAGCTAATAGACTTTGGAACTTGATAATTTTCATTTTTGTTATTTTGTAAACGCTAAGGCTAAGATTGTGGACTTGTTTGTGGTATTTTAAATCTTTTCACTAATGCTTTCTTTGAGGTAAAGTCTTAATGGACTTGAAGGTTTTTCAGTTTTACAAAGTGATTTGTTTTATGGTTATTGTAATCACTGATGCTTATGTTTAACCTTAGTGAGTTGCGCAGCCTGTGAGGGAAGGGCTGCGGTGTTGTGTACTGATAGAATAAAATGTTTTTGCTTGATTTAGTCAGCCCTCGGCTGGGTTTTTTGGCACCACAACCGTACAACTCACAAAGCTAAAGTTTGTTTGATTTATGTTTTGAAACATATTTGAGTTTTGATTGATTTTGGTTGATCAATTGTGTTTGATCAAAAGGAGGGGAATGTAATGGGAAAATGATAAATTTCTCTTAACATACTTGTTTGTTACTTATTTGTGGTGTCCTTGACCGCAGAAGAATAATACATGCAGGACAATCTGTGCGTACTGTTCTCAAACTGCCACAACTGTCACATACAGAGACAAATCTGTTTTCTGGGAAAACCAGTAAAATGTTTCTTTTCTCCTCTTTTACTTATCTGCTGTGATTTCAGTATAAATTCTAAGCCTGTCTACCTATCATTGGGATTGTTCATGTAACGCTGTACACAGACTTGTATGTCCACTCCTCCTTTTGTACAAAAGATGACTCTGAACTCTTTTTTTCCATTTTACTTAAATAAATCACCAAAAGACTTCTGTTGTTCTCTCTCAACCTTATTCCACAATAATACACTTTTTTTTTTTACAACAAATGAGACTCACACTCCAATGTGTGGCAGCCAAACACCTTAACAGGTAGACTAACTAGTTGAACACTCAGATTTGTCTTCTTGTAATTATTGTCTATGGTGGACGGTGTTATTGATTAAAAACATTTTTTTTGGGCGCACGTGGCATAGGGGTTAGCACTCCTGCCTCACAGCAAGAAGGTTGGGAGTTCAAAACCTGGCCAAGTCAAAAAAAACATTCTTGGTCGACTCTGGTCTTTCTGTGAGGAGTTTGCATGTCCTTTATGTGTTACTGTGGGTTTTCTCCAGGTCCTCCGACTTCCTCCCAAAGACATGCATGTATAGGTTAATTGGCAATTCTAAAGTGTCCCAAGTGAATGCCTGTCTGTCTCTAAATGTTAGCCCTGCGACTATTTGTGAGGATGATTAGGTCAATATATGGCTCATTTCTCCGAACCCATGAGTGATTAGCTATTTAATATTATTACATAGGCTCTTCTCTTGTATGGTTAGTCTTGTGAGGATGAATAGGAGGCAAAGTATAAGACCACAAGACGCAAGGCTCCTAGACACTGTATGGGAGATATAATAAACCTATCAAGATGCCTCTCTCTAATATGATTATGGTTTCCTGGGACAAGGACCCCTCTTTATTATTTGCTAGAAGGTATATAAGGACTTGTCATTTTGTATTCATGGTCAGATTCTAAATGTTTGTGTCTGACCCCAGATCTGGGAATAAATCTGAGTGAACCAACCTATCTACCTTGCTAGTTTTTTTGGATTCACTTTTCAACAACTGATTCACTTTTCATTTTTATTTACAAAAAGTATTTAGTAACCTTTTGATTAACTTTCTTTGATGGCTCCATAACGTCACGTAAACTAACCATTACGTCCACGCAGAAGGCTGAGAGGAAAATTTTTTTGGAAATCAATACATTGTGCTAAAACTCAAACCACTTCATTAACCGCTTCACGCAGCAAGGCTTCAAACGTCATTGGTTACGTCACTTACCGTAAATGACACAAACCTTGATATGCCCTTCACGAAATACTTCCTAGATTACTCGACACAAACTTTGAAGTCTCGGCACAGTACGTTCTATTACTAGTAGTATGTGTAAGAGGGGAATAATAGTTTGTATAAGAAACAAGTGTTTGATAAGAAGTGGTGTAAAAGTCAAGAAGTACTGTGTGAAAATATATTGTGAAAAATGTCCCACACGGCAGAGGGTGCCATTTCAAAGGATAGCTCTATGATTTGCATATTAATCTGTTCAGAAGATCACTCTCCACAAAGGCCACAATGCGTCCAACCCAAGCTGAATTAGGTCAGCTGACTACCTGAATATACTAAATAACCAGGTTATAACCGTTAAAATTTTCACTATTCACTCAAACTATTTACTCAATGCAGCTCAGTGCTTATACTTTAACTGATTACAGCAGCTAATGTTCATTGTTGTTGTTCATGTTCTATTGACTTGTGTAAGTGACCCTGGTTTTAGTTCTCATTAAAAAAGTTAAAAATATAAAACATTCAACAAAAATGATCAAAATTGAGAGCAAGTCTGAAGAGGGACTTTTCCAGAAGATGTAAATGTAAGATGTAAGATGTAAGAAGTAAATTTTAACCCTTTCATTATATTTATTATTATATTTTAATAATACATTTTATCCGAAGAATTGTGTTTTGAAGTGTTGCAGCAAGCAGATTCCAGATGCAAATAAACTCATTTAAATTTGTAAGAGGACTACATGAAAAGGGACGGAGGAAGCTAAGAAGTGAATGGGGCTGTGTGATTGGTTGAGTGGGCACTTTAGATGGATGAGTGGATAGAGGTGAGGTGTGAGGGTGGTCGTACGTGTGTGTGTGTGTGTGTGTGTGTGGCCGGCGGAGACCAATCAGCTGCTACTTAACCCAGCAGACGAGTACATCACCAAATGGATGTTTTCTCTTTTGATCACAAAAAGTACATTTGAGAGTTTGTAGAATGACCTCAGAGTTTGGCTTTAATGTAGAAAATATCAAATGAGAGTTTCTGAGGCCAAATGACTGTACATCCCACCAAAAGAGTTCCAAACAAAACACTCACAAGTGGTCATACGTACAACCTTAAAGGTGGCAACTGTTCCTCTCTTTTATTTAAAATTACATACGGTAATTGACTTTTAGTTCCGTTGGCCCAGTCTTTCTTTTTGGCTTTATGAATTATTAAACGGAAGATGGGTAATCATCATTTATCAAAAGACCATAAAAACAAAGAAAATTTCATATTTTAGGATAACATGCAAACAATGACATAAGGGGGAGGAATAAGTAACTGAACCTTCTGCCTAAGGAGAATTTAAGAGCAATTAATACCAATTTCTACCAAACAATTATTATTTTAAAATTCTGATTATTTGAAATCCTTATATACACATTTTGATTTAATTGATTTTGTTATTCCTTTCTGTTATTCTCGTTAGCCAACACAAATTCAGTGACCCTTTTGGACTGAAGGAATAATAATTGATGTTTGGATTTATAATATAACTTCAGGTCCACTTCAAGGAGTCATTTTTGCTTCATATGGTACTTATTTAATTACTTAAGTAATTAATAAGTTTTAATAATAATAATAATAAGTTTTATTTATATAGCGCCTTTCCAGAGCTCAAGGACGCTTTACAATAAACAAACAACAATAAGGACAATTGACAAAGAGGGCCGACAGGACAACAACAGGCAAATGAGAGTGCAAGTACAGTAAGTGAAAAAAAACCCCACTAAGAACTGTAACATTCAGAGAATAGGTGTGTTTTGAGCATGGATTTAAATTCAGAGATGGTGTTAACTAAACGGAGTGATAGGGGGAGAGAGTTCCACATTTTGGGCGCAATAACACTGAATGATCTGCCCCCCATTGAAGCAAGGCGATGCCGAGGGACAACGAGAAGGCTGGAATCAGCGGATCGTAAAGTGTAGGGGTGTAGGGAGAAGCAGGTTACAGAGGTAGGGGGGAGCAAGGCCGTGAAGAGACTTAAAAGCGAGAAGGAGAATTTTGAATTTAATACGGTAAGCAACAGGAAGCCAGTGAAGATCGTGCAGAATTGGGGAAATATGTGCAGAACGCTTGGTGTGGGTGAGTAGTCTGGCAGCAGAGTTTTGAATGTATTGTAATTTGGAAATGGAGCTAGCTGGTAGGCCAATGAAAAGTGCATTGCAGTAATCAAGACGTGAGGTGACAAATGCATGGATGACAATTTCAGCATCTGAGATGCTGATAAAGGGACGGAGCTGAGCGACGACGTAGATGAAAGAATGCCAATTTAGTGATGGATTTAATGTGAGAGTGGAAAGATAGAGTGGAATCAAAAATTACACCAAGATTTTTAACAGTAGTAGATGGTTTGATAGAAGAGCGATCTCACAGGTGAGGTTAGTAGGAATTTTATTAGTGAGGGATGAAGGTCCAGTGAAAATAATCTCAGTTTTGTCCATGTTAAGTTTTAGAAAATTTGAATGAAGCCAGTCTTTTATTTCATGCACACAAGCAGAGATTTTGTCAGTTGTGAAGGATAAA
The DNA here is from genome assembly GCA_024416835.2 of Perccottus glenii. Taxonomy (NCBI): domain Eukaryota; kingdom Metazoa; phylum Chordata; class Actinopteri; order Gobiiformes; family Odontobutidae; genus Perccottus; species Perccottus glenii. The sequence goes on from CM044554.2 coordinate 4,528,960, forward strand.
GTTGATGTACAGGTAGTATATAATTGAATGTCACAAAATGATAATTAAAACCATGACGGCGGAGGATCTGACCAAGAGGTATTATATAAATTATAAATAATAATGGCCCAAGAACGGATCCCTGAGGGACACCTTGCTTCAGGGGGACAGTGGGTGAGCGAAAGTTCTGGAGTGAAATGTAAAACAGTCTGTCAGAGAGATAAGAGGAGAACCAGGAAAGAGCAGCACCAGAAATACCCACATCCGAAAGGCGCGATATGAGTAGTTGATGGGAGATGGTATCAAAGGCAGAGCTGAGGTCGAGCAGCAAAAGCATATGTAGCCGGGTCAAATAGAAAATGCAACTTCAAAAAAAGTAGTTACAATTCGCCCTTTAGCCAGAAGGTGTCACTCTAGCGACATAGTACTCTAGTCCTGACTTGAAGTCGCACGCGTGACGTCACTACAGCGCGACAGAAAAAGGCCTCGAAAAGAGACTGAGAGAACGTCTAGGATTATACTTTGGTTGAATTTGTGGAGGCAAGGTGTTATAAGAATTTTATTCTTATAATTGTGTATATTTTTTATAGTTAGTTGGTGCTCATAGTTCTCTACAGGTCATGTCAAATCATGTTATGTCCTCCATGTTATTCCAAGCATGGTGTAGACATAACTAAAGACATGGCTTGCCGGAGGACTTCTGCACCTGGAGCCTGGAGCTGGGGCCTTGAGGGGAGGGTGTATGCAAGATACACCTCCCACTGACAGCCCCACGGCAGTGATATAAAATGTAATGTTTTGCTTACCTCTGTAAGCAAAACGCACTATGTACCTTTGATATATTTGTGTATGTGTTTGCTTCTCCTTGCAAGGAATAAAACCTGGCCTTTCGCTTTTTATAATATAATCTGTCTCCATGTCTCTCTGGATAATATAAGGATATAGAATTCTTTTGGACATATAGAATTCTTATAACATTTGGTGCCGTGACCCGGATTTCAATATTCGTTGTTTCTCATGCAAAGAGGTGAACTGACGTGCACGGAGAAATGCAAAAACAAAGCATTTCTTGTAAGTCCCAAGCTGTGCTATTTAGCAGTAAAGGGCCAGATATCCCCTCTTTGTGTGTGGGCACGATGACGAGATCTGGACTGAAAAAGAGAAGAGCAGAGAGACGAGAGACAGAACAGACAGTCTGGCTGCGGAACAACTGGACTATTGGACTAAAAATTCAGGTAAACAGCTGTTTAATTTATTTTTTGGTGTGTGTGTGTGAGTTTGTAATTACCAAAACTTCCGAAGTAGCTAGTTTTGGAAATCTGACATATGTTGAGCGGGCTGCATGTAGTTACATCACCAATTAGTTGATGTTTTTCCATGAGGCTGGCCAGCATAGGAGATTCTTAAACGCTGATAACGCTTTGTCGAGACCCTGCCTATATGGTTTATGGTGAGATTGAAAGCTGGGAAAAAGTATGTGTTTCAGATCGAGACCCTGCCTGCGTGGTTTATGGTGAGGTTTTAAACGGGATATTCTGATGTTAATCTGTGTTAAAGCTTGTTGTCTTGCTAGATTTTAGTTTGATAGATACCTTATGCTTTGTAAGTCTTCAGGTGTTTCTTGAAACGGAACGCCGGGAGTTCATTGGCCATGACAAGTGCGGAATCTATGAGATAGATAGAGCAGCTGATTACAATAAGAGGTATAAGGTCTAAAGAGCTTGTCTAGAGAGCACAGGAATTTATCTTAGATTAATAATCACGTATCGTAATATGCCACAATCGAACTGCCTTGCATAGCTAGTATTGTTGGTTTATGGTGCGACACTCACATGGGAAGTGTGGGATATGCACAGGAAAAGCTCGAGCTGACTCTTTAATCGAGACCCTGCGAAACCTATGGTTAATGGTGAGATTGGAGTCCAGTCGCGTTGGGCGTGACGTATAGGAAGACGTAGGCCTCACGTTAGTGTTCACTGCATGTGAAGCGGTGATTTTAAAAGCCCACGAGCTTTTGCTGAAAAATGTTCACTGCTGGTGACGGTGAGTTAGAGAAAAAGCCCACTGAAAGTGAAGGGGCTTATACTGAGAATTGTTGACAATACTGAGAGTTGTTGACCTAAAAAGTTTAAAATAAAGGTGTGTTTGAGAGAATAAATGTGTTATGAATGGGCCATTGTTGGATGAAGAATGAGTCTAATGATGTGAATCAGAACAAAAGTAATGTTTTTGTTTAGAGAAAGTTTGAACAACATGAGAGAGAAAGGTAGCTTCCATAAGCTATTTTTCTAGTTTGAGGAAAAACAGAAGCAGAGAAGAGATTTTGAAAGAAGTACACAGATGTACTTCAAAACACTAATCATTTGTATTTTGTTTAAATGTTTTGGGAGCCTCTAGGTATCGGCCTCCCTCCCTCCGGAAAACAGTGCTCTCTCCAAAACTTCATCTGCACCCCACCTCCCACCTGCGGATTTTCGGCTGAAAAAAAAAAGGGAAAAAAAAGCTGCAACAGCAACACGGAAGCGGTAAGATAAACCAATTCACACTAACGTTTATTCGTTTTAAATTTTGATCTATTGAGATTGACCAAAAAGGTATTTGTAAAGTGTGTTTGCAAATTGGATGAAACTTGAAATTAATATGAATGTAATGTATTTCTCTGAGGAAAAATGCACAATTGAGAGCGAGGTGGAGGTGACAGACGAGAGGGCACTGAGAGGAGGAGGAGGAGGTAAACTGGGTCCAGACGAGACGAGGAATGACCTCATGAACTGACCGCTTCAACTAACAGGTCAGGTGCATAAACACATAAACACACATAAAGACACATGTAACGGCACACACATAAACACATGTAAATACACCCACATAAACACATGTAAATACACCCACATAAACACATGTAAATACAGACACATAAAGACACAAACATGGGACACATGAGACACACATCTACAGAGAAGGATGTGATTTTGGTTTATGAGAGAAAATAATGAGTATTCTGTTAAAGAACAGAGTTGGTTTTGTATTTTATGTGACATAGAAAGGTGAACATTAAAGGTTTAAAGAAGTTAAAGATCCAACACTTGGATCTAAAATAAAATTAGTGATTGATGTTTTGCTAAACAGTTTTGTGTATCTATTAGTAAGAGAACGAATAGAGGTCCCTAATATCAGTGTGGTTCAAACACACGGTATAACGCCAATAAAAGAATGAAAATGAATACTTTGTAATTGGAAGAATTTAAATATGCGTCTTAAAGTTGAATTGTGCAGAGTAAGTTTATAAAGATAATATAACTTTATAGTTATGGGCCATAAGCTCATATTTAAAAGAAAACAAGGTTAACAGAACCTAGATGAAGAAAAGTGGCATTTATGTATTTCTCTGGTTTGGTTCTAACAAAGTGTGAAAATGGAGAAAGTGGATTCAAAACAACCACTGTTTGGATTCACAAGGAATGTTTAAAAACAAGATAACATTCTATGTAAGTCAATGTAACAGGAGCTTCACAGCACCCTCCTTTTTTGCTCCCAAGAGCGAGAAATGTTTTGTTTTGGGTTTTTGTTTTTTTGGCTCCACAGACGGGAGCCTTTACATTAAACAAACTTTTAATGTTGAGAAGAATACTGAGTTAGAAATGTCAGTGACAGAGACAGTCTGCACTGAACTGATGTGTTAAATAAAGTTTATGAAACTTAATTATGAAACTGTTTGACCTTCTGACAGGTCTGTTGATATGAATAAAGTCCACATTTGAGTTTTATTGAATCTATGAAACATGATTTGGTAAACTAAACGATTGAATGAATGAGATTGAATATGGTTTTGGAAAAGAAAAACTTAAAGTTTAAGTAATTGGAAAATTGAAATGAAGATAGTTCAAAATAAATAATAATCATTATTTATTTTGGTACTTTATAATTAAGGTATAGTGTTATCTATACAATAAAGATTTAAACTGTAATGTAAATTGGTAATCTGGTTTTGGTGATTAAAAACATATCTATGTTAAAACAGTTCAAACTGTTAAAATGATCTTAAAGGTTTTATTTGAAAAATTAAAGTTAATGAGAAATAAGTAAATAAAAAAGATAATTGTTAAACTAACAAGGTGAATTGTTAAAGTTTAAGAGCTTATGCCAATGGCTCGCTGGGTTTTAATCACTGTTTGAAGTGATTTTAGATTTTTTTTTGAGTACAGGGACTAACACAAGGTCCTTTTGAACAGACGTTAAGTTTTTGTTTTTGTTTTGGTTTTTATCAAACTTTGGGTCTTTGTAACCTAAAGAAAAAGAAAAAAAGAGGTTGAGATGTTACATTTTATTAAATGAACAGTAATGATAATTACTGATTACAATTTTGGTGAATTTGAATAAATAAAGAGAGACACGTTATTTTGATTTTACACTTGATGTTTAAAGTTCTGTTTAACATTGAGTGAGGTGAATTCTTTATGGGGCATCTGAACGCCAAATTAGTGGAAACATGAAAATAATAATTGATGAAATTGTTTTATGTTACGTTTAAATTAATATGGGAAAAATACAAAAACAAACTGGTTTATTGTATTGAGCACCTGGTGGTAAAACTGAGTTTTACAGAGACAGTATAGAACAAATCTGTACTGAACAAAATCCTGAAGAGATTTTGTTTAAGAATAGAGCAGAATTTGGGAGGAAATTTGTTGATTTTATGTTCGGTCTTTCATTTAAAAAAACGACAGTCACGGGGGTGATGGTGTTTTGGAGGAAAGCAGAGTGAACAGAGCAGAGGCTTTGTGGTGTGTTCAAGCAGCTGGGACATGCTGCTGTTACTGGTTTAACCCCAGAGAGGGGGGTCTGACCCAAGGGTGATTAAGAAATTTTGTTTTGAAGTAAGAGAAAAATGTGTTTTCTTTCTAAAGAAAGTAATTTGAGGTAAATTAAACAATATTTTGAGAATATTCTAATTTAAAAGAACGTGAAATAAATTGTGAATTAAAGGTGAATGTTTAAAGGTTTGTGAAAATAGATCATGAGAAACCAGTTCTGATCTATATAAATTATTTATGTTTGCATCAACTGAGTTAAAATTTGTCAAATTGTGGATGATACCAATTACAGTTACAGGTAAAGACCTACAACTAATGGTAACTAAAAGTAAAACTGAACTAAACAAAGTTAAGTTTTAAATAGAACATAAACAAAAGTGATGCTATTTGGAAAACATAAAGAAGATGAATAATTAGAAATGCTAATTAATGAAATAACAATTTAAGGTGGTAATTGGGAAAAAACAATCTGTTTTGATTTTATTTTTGATTTGTTTTATTTTCGTTCATTTTTGTTTCATTTTTTGTGGTATTTTGAGCCATGGTTGTACCACGTCTCAAAAAGGGGGGAGATGAAGGTTTAAACTAAAACTGTATTAAAGTGCTGAAGGGATGCTTGGTTAACCTAATGGTTAGCATGAGGCTGAAACAACAGTGTTTAATACAGTTAAAAGTTTAAATCAAATAATGAAATAAAGAAAGTTGACAGGACTTTTCTGGAGAAGCACTGTTTAGTCTGATTAAACCTTTTCAGATTAAAGTAGATTTCCAGCAGACCATATCTGTGGAAACAGGGTTTATCTGCTGTTTCAATTTTATGGTTTGATCATTTTAAGGGCTTTTATGGTTTCGTTTGATGAAAACCTAGGAGGCACTTTCTATGGGTCTATAATGTCAGAGAACGTTTTGATTTGTTTGTTTGTTCTTTATTTGGATGGAAGCCAACTACAACAAGTATACCAGTTCAGAAAAGGAGTTTTGAAAATTAATATAGCCACCACCAGTAAGAGCTAATATTAACATAGTTCTTTGAACTTATATCATCTTGGTTTACACCTATGAAGGGAAGCACACCTGTGAGCAGGGCTAGTGACGGGGGTCACATGACTTCCTGTGACATCACTCTGAACTTGACAAACGGAGAGATCAGGGACAGGTGCAGTGCAAAGCAGAAGTCTGGAGGTTTTGTGAAAGTAAGACCATTAGACCAGCGTTGCCTGCTGACCGGAAACATGCGTCCTTAAAGGATCCTCGTTTTATTTGTGTTCACATACAATGTGACGGAGAACATCGTGAGTCCCATGGAATCATCGTGAGTGGAAACTCACACTTTAGGAGCCAAACAGCAGCTCCCTCAGGTTCATTTGAGAGCCCCATTTACATCGACGACATAGGTGTCCTTTGAAGGTGTCCTTAATGAATATAAGGCTAAAATTAAATTAGCATTAGGATTTGAATTTTTACCATTTGGGACAATTTATGAAAATCTGGATTAAATTAAGTATATTTATAAACAACAAAGGTTTATGAATTACACAGGAGATGCTGTAACGGTTAATCAAAACTGGAAATGAGAGAAAACTGGTCCAAGGACTGGACAGAACAACATAGCACTGAGCATGCTTTTAGCTGAAGAGGGGGGATCTACAAAAGGATTTCCTCCAAAGTAACACAGGACTAGTTACACCAGAACTAAAGTCTTTGAGAAAGGACTTCAACTCTAACAGAGGAATTAGAGTATTCTGGAATAGAGAAATTAATTTTGACCTGGTTTTAAAACATATTTGGAAGATTTACTGGGATTTTAGAATCTGTATTGAGATACAGTACATGTACTTGTTGTTGCACTTCCATGTCTAATAACGTTTGTTTGTGTTGCTTTACATGTACCGGAGCTTGTTGGTGAGATTGATGAATGTGGCCATTGCTGGGTCAACATTCCTGGACATGCACCTGCCAAACGACTACGGTCAAGGCTTTGACCTCAGATGAACACTTTGATATCTGAGGGACGTTATTGTTTGCATGAACACCAACGGGACAACAGCTCCAGGACGGATCATACTACAGACCTAAGGGCCGTATGGTTCATTGAATTGATTATGCTGAAGAGAATTGATTTTAATCATTATGAATGTGCATATGTCTCACTCCATGTGTTTTTCTTTTCGTTACAGGGACAGAAATGGACAGGCAGGGACAGGCCAGAGATCTTGAGTCCAATGGGTCGACCAGCTCAACCTCTGGCAAATTTTTCTACTTTATTTTGGAGTGACACTGTGTTTTGATTTATGATTTATGGACATTTATGATTTATGGACTTTAAAGAATTTGACTTTGAAGAATCAGTGCATTACTCTGTGGGTTCCCATTTGATTTGAAACATATCCATTATAATCATTTGTTGTGTTTGTTTTGACATGTGTTGTAAGTTAATCATTTGAAGTGATTACATACGTTTGATGCTTGATGTTTGTGTTTTGTCACCGCCTTTGGGGCAAGGGGTGGATAGGAGAGTTTTTCCCAGCTTTAGGTCATTTTACCAATGGGTCAAAATGTTCTTCTGGCTAGGTCAACGCCCTGCTGGGTTTTCGCTTCTGTCATGGTTTAAAACTCAAAATCAAGCTAGTAGGTTGTTTATGCTAATTGTTATCAGCATAAAGAGGAATGTTATAAGAATTTTATTCTTATAATTGTGTATATTTTTATAGTTAGTTGGTGCTCATAGTTCTCTACAGGTCATGTCAAATCATGTTATGTCCTCCATGTTATTCCAAGCATGGTGTAGACATAACTAAAGACATGGCTTGCCGGAGGACTTCTGCACCTGGAGCCTGGAGCTGGGGCCTTGAGGGGAGGGTGTATGCAAGATACACCTCCCACTGACAGCCCCACGGCAGTGATATAAAATGTAATGTTTTGCTTACCTCTGTAAGCAAAACGCACTATGTACCTTTGATATATTTGTGTATGTGTTTGCTTCTCCTTGCAAGGAATAAAACCTGGCCTTTCGCTTTTTATAATATAATCTGTCTCCATGTCTCTCTGGATAATATAAGGATATAGAATTCTTTTGGACATATAGAATTCTTATAACACAAGGATTGTTGTGGAGTATCGCTCGCCCTGTGAAGTGTGTTGCTGCTAACGAGGGAGAGATCTTGAGCTGCACTACGGCGTGAGTGTTCGGTTACAATTCTTATGGTTCAAAAGTGTATTGTTTTTATATTTTTTATTTTATTCACCAATTTTGTACACTCGTATTGCTAATGCAGGAGGAGATTGCACTGTCCAGGGTCCTTCAGTGTGCTGGGGTTGGTCTGGGCAGTCTGTCGGCCATTTTGAAGTGAGTTTAAGTTCACTGTTACACAATGTGAATTAAATTTCAATGTATTTCTAATTTCATGGTATACAAACATTGGAATGTGCACTAAGTGTTGTTTATTCTTTATTTTGTTATAGAATAAGTCCACTACTGTTGTCTTAGGTCTTAAATTTTTGTTTGTTAGAAACTAAAAAGAACTGATTTTTGTTATAAGCTGAATATTGAGTCCTGACATTGTATAAGATTGTTCAGAAAGAAAAGCCAAATCAAACCAAAATTAATGCTGTTCTCCTGCTGGGGGACAGTCGGGAAATAAAAGATCCACATTATTTTTGGAGCTGCTGGTGTGTGGTCCATTATTTCACAACCTGGCCACACATAGATAGAGAACCAGAATCACCAGCGAGAAGCAGATCATTCATTACCTTAACTAGTGCTGTTTCAGTACTATGCAAAGGGTGAAAACCAGATTGAAAAACGGAGGTACAAAATAATGCAGTATCAACAGCTTTGAGATTGCGGTAAGATATGACAGTTGTAGAACAATTCTTATGCATAGGCAGGCTGAAGCTAAAATCAAGAAATTTATGATCAGAAATACCAGTGTCAGTGGAGGTGATGGAAGAGATATTAGCCATTGATGTACAAATCAAATCAAGGGTATGACCACGGGTATGAGTAGGAAAATTAACATGCTGAATTAGATTAAAGCATTCAAAAATAGAAAGTAACTGGTTGGTGTTAGAGCAAACAGCATCAACATGAATATTAAAATCGCCAAGCAGTAGAATGGGAAATGACAATGAGCAGACAAGGGTCAACAGTTCACTGAGTTCAGAAAAGAAGTTAGACAGGACCTTAGGAGGTCGATAGAGCAAAATAATTATGAGAGAGTCAGCCTTCAAAACCATGTATTCAAATGTATTGGTGTCATGGTAATGCTTAGGTGCTCTTTTTGTCTGTAAAATGAATCTAGGAACTCAATTGCGGAGAATTAAATGTGTAATGTTTTCTAGCAGAGGGAGCCCTAGCACTACTCCATCTGGAAGTCCAGAATTTCTCAATCGGTCTCCCTCAGGGGCCAGACATTAAGGTTGCAGAGCTCAGGCCTGGGATACAACACTGTCCCCTGCGCCTGAGAAAGAAGGTCCCCCCGATCGCAATCGTCTATGGCGAGCCAACGAGGAGCAGTGGTGGACAAAGTACACACACCAAGTACTTGAGTTAAAGTACAGATACACTAGGTAAAATATTACTTCAGTAAAAGTAAAAGTACTCCCTTTTAACTTTCACTTGAGTAAAAGTACAAAAGTATTTGCCTTCAAATGTACTGAAGTATCCAAGTACTTTCATTTATTATGGCTATAATGCCCTTATAATTTTTGTCAGTCTCTTGCCCCCTTTAGGCGCCAGGGTTTATTAAAAAAAAATACAGATTTTTGAGATCCAAATTTCAAAAGGCTGTGGTTTGAAAATGATAAGAGATAGAGTCCTACTCTAAACTAGAAAAATGTCAGGTATGACCCAAAGTATATAAGTAAATAAATTTTAAGCATCTAATTTGCATACCATGACATTATATATTGGCGGTTATGTTATTTACAGTACATACACACTAATGAACATATTATAATAGGTTTTTTTTCTTATTCCGAAAAAAACAATTATAACAGTAATTTGTAAAAGCAACATTACCAAAATAAAGAATAACTACAACTTCTAATAAACCATAACTAGTAAAACGTATGCAAATAGTTATGAGAAATATACACATGTACTGTATGTGTGTGGTTGCAGTTGCTTTATCTTTTCTTATCCATCCATGTGGCATAGTGAGTAGTTTTTTAGAGTGTGGGACCTCTCATAAAGCACAGCACACAGCCATCACTTTTATTACGATCGCTGCTTTGATTCGCGCATTCTCGCTGACTATGTTTACCCCTGCCTCTCCCTCCTCTACTGGGTAAAGTGTCAGGATGAACAACACATATTTGTCCCAAACAGCTGTCAATAGAAGCCGCATTATTCCCAAACTCCCTGTCACTCCCGCGGCCACGGCAGTACACTCACCCCGGCTTCTATCACCTGTGCTAAAGGTTAAGCTGCAGGTGCTACGCGCTCACGGCGTCCCTTCCCAACCTCCCTTCCCAACCTCCCCTTCACTACCGCGGCCAGAGCGACTAGTTTTCCTCCTGTTTCTTTCACTGATGTTTGGCAAAATGTGGGAAAAACAGCGTGTGCTTTATGAGAGACACTGAGAAAGGCACGAGCAGCGGCGCCGCTGTCCAAGTTACACACGCACTCACTCTCGTTCATTCTCACTTTCACTCGGCTGAAAAGACTCTAAAGGTAGATGTTCTCCCTCAGAATCAGAGTCAGCCATTACTAATACCAAAGCTTCATCACAGGTGTATTTTTTATTTGTTATTTTCATGTTTATCAGCTCGCGTGTAGAGAATGAGGCTTCTATTGAGCCGGTCCTGACACTCCCACTGAGACGCGTCTTTGAGGTCTTCTACAAAATTTTTTAATGGCAACACAATGAACGACTAATTTTCCAAAATGTAATTGAGTAAAAAGTAAGATATTTGACGTTGAAATGTAGTGAAGTTAAAGTAAAAAGTATCCCTTTTTGGAATGGAAATACTTAGTAAAGTACAGATACTGGAAAAAACTACTTAAGTACAGTAACGAATTACATTTACTTCGTTACTGCCCACCATTGTTTTCCTCAGCCGATCAGCTGCATCCAAGCCTTACATCACCAAATGCAATGCAAAGCGTCGTTGTGTAAAGCACCCCACCACTGGACTCTAGAGCAGTGGAGACTGGTTCACAGGAGTGAGTGAGCCACTCTTCTCTATCTGGTAATCTGTTTGATGTTTGATTTGGCGGTTACCAGGTGAAAATTACTTGTCTGACTGCATTATGCCAAGTGTAAAGTTTGGTGGAGAGAGGATTATGGTGTGGGGTTGTCTTTCAGGAGTTGGACTCAGCCCCTTATTTCCAGTGAAAGGAACTATTAATGCTTCAGCATACCAAGACATTTTGGACAATTTCATGCCGCCAACTTTGTGGGAACAGTTTGGAGATGTGTTATAAGAAATTTTAGTTCAGATGAGAGACAATGGAGATGGCGTACAATTTAGAATGAATGGTCAGGTTTAATTTTTACTAGGGCTGGGCAAGTTAACGCGTTTTTATCGCGTTAATGAATTAAAGCCGACAATTATTTTATCGCGCGTTAACGTCGGCCGATTAGTATGGTGAAAGACGAATGACTGCACGTATGAGCCGCCCTCATCCAGTGCTTTAAGTGGGCCGGTACGCACCTGTACTCAGTACCGCCACTTCTCCGTGCGCCCAGAACGTGCTTTTAGCGTACTGGTACGCTCATTTCGACATCTGTTTTAATAGAGGTTTTAATCCTTTGCCTGCTCTGCCGCTTTCCAGAGCGCCCTTCACAATGCACGCTTCCTAATTCGTCCCACCAAGAGCAAAGACTACATTACCCATGCACCCTTGAGTTTGGCAAGTGAAAGGGAGAGGGTGTGTGAAACGCGCGGGAACTGCAGTCACATGCTCTGACTGTAATGAAAACACAAGAGAGACATTTATATTGTTTATATTGTTATAATGTTATGATTGAAGCTCTGGACAGAACTTGTTTTTCTATAACAAACTAAACAAAATATTAATGCCCTGTCAGTGGCAAATATTTTTGGTTTTAATATTTAATTTGATTACATTAATGTTTAAGTTCAGATTTACAAGAAATGTTTTAACTGCTGTAAAAAGCACATTATTTGTTTAAAGTGTTGTTTAAAGTGCAAACCAAATGTTATTGCACTTTTGTTCATATAGCAGTTCTTTCAAAATGTATGCTGTACACTAATTTTGAATTCATTATAAAATTTTGTGTATAATGCGATTAATCGCGATTAATCACAGAACATTGTGCGATTAATCGCGATTAAACATTTTAATCGTTGCCCAGCCCTAATTTAAATATTGATGATAACAAGCTTGGGGGAAAACACAATTAATTGCAATTAATTACAGAAAATGTGCAATTAATTAGTTTTTTTAATCGATTCCCAGCCCTAATTTTTACAATAATGAAGCAAAACACACACATGTAACAATACATGAGATTGTATATCATGCAGTAAAAGGTTAAAGGAGGCGTATCGTTCACCCCTACCCCCCCTACCCCCCATGACAAGTTCCCAGGTACAGGATTTAGTCCGTGGCAAGTTATGTCTTTATCTAGTTGTATATATATGTCTATATTTGGATTAGCATGAAGGACATGACATGAGCAGGACTGACATGACCTGAATATGACTAGGATTAACCAGTAATTATTAACTATAGGAAATTATAAATTATTATTACAAGATGTCCCCTTCCTGTTCCAACATGATTGCGCACCAGTGCACAAAGCAAGGGCCGTAAAGACATGGATGAGTGAGTCTGGTGAGGAAGAACTTGACTGGCCTGCATCTCAACCAGATAGAACCCTTATGGGATGAATTAGAGTGGAGACTGTGAGCCAGGCCTTCTCATCCAGTTTGTCTGACCTCTGACCTTCCTAGAAGAGTTAAAGCTGTAATAGCTGCAAAGGGTGGGCCGTCATCATATAAGATACTATGGTTTAAGAAAGGGATGTCACTAAAGTTCATATGCGTGCAGAAAATATCTACTGTGTACTACAAATACTTAAAATACTTTTTTTTATCTTTTGTTGATACTGTCTTCAGTTTCAAGTTATGAGGAGGTGTTTATGTTGGTCCTTATGTTGAGGTGTTGGAAATTATTCCAAGCCCGCTCTATCATGTGCCACCACGCCCACCAGAGCTTTCTTGCACAGCCGGGACTCTGCATCATGCACAGCGACCTGAGCCCTCCACTTCCTTCCAGTCCTTACCACCACCCCTGCCTGGGCCATCTTTGGGTCTCTTGAGTCTCTGTACATCAGCACCTCTCTTGTGACCTTGAACTCCTCTGAAAGACTTCAGGGGCAACTGGAGAGTGATGTTACTGGGACTTCTCGGCAACCCCAATTATCTTCTGAGAAAGCTGCTTACCTTCCTTTCCAGGGTCTCCACAGTGCAATGGGGGCCTCAAAGACAAGTGTCTTGACAGAATAAACGCTTTAAACTTGCTTGGACGCCCAGATCTATCGACTAATCTTAGCCAACTGCCCAATTCCTTGCCCAAGCTCTTCACCGGGTTCTTTGAGATGATTGGCACTGTCTTCCCTTCAATACTGAAATGGAACCTATCAGTGACTTTTTCCTTCTTCACCACTAGTGATCTGGTATTGGCAGGTTTGAGCTCCATCCTAGCTCCATCTGCATCCTGGCACAGACTCCAGGCTTACTGTCAGGTCATCCATGAAGGCCCTAATTGGTGGCTGGCAGATCTCTGACTGAGTATGGGGGCCACGGCACCCGGCTCATATTCATTGAGAGGGCAGTTTATATATTTATTTTTTGATACTTTTATTAAATAAAATATCAAAAACACAATATCAAAATAAACAAAAAAAAGGGTGTAGGCTGAAGTAAAAAAAAAGTCAGAACAAAACATGACATAAAATATATAAAGCCACAAGGCAAACACAAGTACAGTACCTTCTATAAATGTCTTTATTGTTTTTGACTCCTTGATTATTTTGTCTAGTCCATTCCACAGTCAATTCCACTTATTCCTGTACTCTGTTCTCTTATTTTAGTCCTGAATTTGGGTTTTTTAAAGATACCCGGTCCTTTAAGTTTGAACCAAATTTCTTTGTTCAAATCTCTTTTAGATGTTTAGTGGTAATGTTTTCTTTTTGGCTTTACATAATTTGAAAGATACTAAAATAAACTAAACCATAGATTTAACTCATTTGATAAAATTAATCGTTCTATGACTATCCAAATTAATGTTAGAATCCCCACATAAAATCTGCAGCTTAATTTTAATATTATCAAATATTTAAAATGTTTTTTTAGTAGATGTCACAACACAGGAGCCTGATGTTTACGGAGCATGGTACTGTAAAGACAACTGATTAAAATGTTTTTTGTTGTTGCAGATATGATTTCCACTGTCACAATCTCAATCAATCGATTTAAATTTAAATTTATGTATAGAGCAACACCTCCACCTCTTTTGTTTGCTCTATTTAGAGGATAAAGCTCATTTTAACTTCATCAATGATGTCATGCCTAAACCCTGTTTCTGTGACTGCTATTATAGTAAATCTCTCATTAAACTTTTGTTTTTGAAAACTTAGAATAGAGACTTTGACTGTTTAGGTGGATGATTGATAAAGTGTAAAAATGCCATTTCCCAATTGCCAGGATCCTTCCTTTGGAGGAGGCTCCTCCAGAGCCAAGGCTAGAGTCTTAGAAAACTCCTCAGAAGCTTTTGGAACTTGTAAACTTCTTAAACAGGGGGGTGCAGCGATTTCTGAGTCATCTCAAATCTCCATCCAGTACTTTTCTCGCCTTAGCCCAAGCATAATCTATTATTTTCAAAGGTTGAGACAGCTCCCAGGAAAACCAGGGATTGTGGAGACCTTTAACTCTAAATTACAAGGTGGTGTAGCAAGCCCCAGCAGTAGCACAGGCCCGAGGTGATGAAGCAGGCTCCAGCCAGAAGAAGATTCAAGCAGTAGCACAGGCCCGGTTATTTGACATTACTGTGAAGTTTATGCTTTAAAGCACAAAATGCAGTCATCCGAGTACATGTGTCTCCGCGGTCTCAAGGGAGGCGAGGGCCTTTATCGCCGCTTGCGGCTTTAATTTTTATTTTATTAGGCCCGATCTGGTGAAGACCGGGAGGGCCTATTGTTTTTGCTCGGATTATTAGGCTCGAGCCGGTGATGACCGGGAGGGCCTATTGTTTTTGCTCGGATTATTTATTTATTTATTTTATTAGGCCCGAGCCGGTGATGACCGGGAGGGCCTATTGTTTTTGCTCGGAATTTTTTTTTTTTTTTTTCTTTTTCTGCAAAATGATCCTAAATTTGACCCAGTGAACATGCACGAAAAGTCATTTTTATTGGACCCAGAATTCAAGCTCTGGTTACGTATTACTAAAACATTTGAAAAAAATTACACAAAAAATGACTCAGTGTGACCCTAGAAAAGTCAAATACATTGGGTTGCCATATGAAAGATGCAAATCATTGTGTTTTAATCTCAATGGCCCCAAATTTGGTGAGTATTATCTAGACACGTGTGCCAACCAAATAGTGATGAGTCGTTCATGAACGATTCGTTCGAGTCTTTAATATGACTCGGGAACGACTAGTCATCTCAGAGAGCGAGTCGTTCATTTTTGTGTAGACCCGCGCATGCGCATTCTGCCACATCTCATACAGGAAAAAGAAAGGACTCATTCATCTCCCGAGTCGTTCGTTTCGTTCGTTCGTTCGTTCACCAAGTCCCAGCCCCATAGAAAGAGTATGCAGTTACGGAAACAGAAAGAACTGTTCATCTCCCGAGTCGTTCGTTCTCGTTCCTTTCTGTTTCCGGTGAGCGAACGAGCGAACGACTCGAGATGAACAGTTCCTTTCTGTTTCCGTAACTGCATACTCTTTCTCTATGGGACTGGGACTTAGCTACAGCTACATAAGGCTGTCACGGCCCAGACCAGACATGTTGACGGAATTAATGCTAAGCTAAATATGAAGTGACGAAGGAAAACAACTATTTGGATTAAGAGGTGAGTTGAACTCTCTGCCTGAAGTAAGCTGCAATTAATTTATAATTTATTTTTCAAAGTTTGGCCATAAATGCATTAGCTTATAGTTATTATAGTTTTTATTCCAAAAGTACTAAATGTATTAAAATTGTAATATGCAACATTTTAATTAGATTCTGCTGAAATGAACGAAATGAACGAAATGACTTGAAAAAAGATTCGTTCATTTTGCTGAACGAGACTTAAAGAACTGAGTCAGTAAAATGAACTGAACTTCCCATCACTACAACCAAAGTTGTGACTTTATTGTTGATATCTTATCAGGTATGGGTGTGTGTTATGGGAATTGTGTGAGTTTTCATTTAGTGTCTATGTTTTAGTTTAGATTCTTCTGTCTGCTCCATGCTATGACATGCAGGCCATCACGACCTAGGTCGCAGACTGCGTAGGAGTACTACTGGGTATAAAACGACGTGTATTGTTTACCTCTTTAAGCAAAACGCACTATGTACCTTTGATATATCTGTGTGTACTTTGCTTCCCTTGCAAGGAATAAAACCTGGCTTTAGCTTTTATAATATAATCTGTCTCCGTGTCTCTCTGGATAATATAAGGATATAGAATTCTTTTAACATATAGAATTCTTATAACATTTGGTGCCGTGACCCGGATCTCAATATTCGTTGTTTCTCATACAAAGAGGTGAGCTGACGTGCACGGAGAAATGCACAAAGAAAGCATTTCTTGTAAGTCCCAAGCTGTGCTATTTAAACAGTAATGGCCAGATATCCCCTCAGTGTGTGTGAGGCACGATGACGAGATCTGGACTGAGAAAAAGAGAAGAGCAGAGAGACGAGAGGACAGAACAGACAGTCTGGCTGCGGAACAACTGGACTATTGGACTGAAAATTCAGGTAAACAGCTGTTTAATTTATTTTTGGTGTGTGTGTGTGGGTGTGTGATTTGTGTTGTAATTACCAAAGCTTCCGAAAGATCGAGATTCCTTAAATGGTGAGATCCACTTTGTCGAGACCCGGCCTATATGGTTTATGGTGAGATTTAAAGCCGAAAAAGTATGTGTTTTTGATCGAGAACCTAATTGTCAATCTTATGGTGAGGTTTTAAACGGGATATTCTGATGTTAATCTGTGTTAAAGCTTGTTTTCTTGCTAGATTTTAGTTTGATAGATACCTTATGCTTTGTAAGTCTTTAGGTGTTTCTTGAAACGGACCCGCACGTTAGTTCATTTGGCCGTGACAAGGGCGGGACTCTATGGCACTAGATAGAGCGCCTAATTACAATAAGAGGTATGAGGTCTAGAGAGCTTGTCTAGAGAGCACAAGAATTTGTCTTAGATTAATAATCACGTATCGTAATACGCCACAATCGAACTGCCTTGCATAGCTAGTATTGTTGGTTTTAATGGTGCGTTGGGCCAGGAAAACTCAGTATGGACTATTATCAAGAAACTTACTAACAACAAAAGTGAGATGAATAGGTCCGACCATTATCAAGATACTTACAACAAAAGGTGAGATGAATGAGTCCGAAGTCAATGTGACTATAAAAAAGGCCTGCCTACGTAGTATTGATTCCTGCAGATGAGAAATGAGATTTTAAAAGCCCACGAGAGCTTTTGCGGAAAAAATGTTCACTGCTGGTGACGCGGTGAGTGAGTGAGAGGAAAAAAGCCCACTGAAAGTGACGGGGCTTATACTGAGAATTGTTGGCAATACTGAGAATTGTTGACCTAAAAAGTTAAAGATAAAGGTGTGTTTGAGAGAATAAATGTGTTATGAATGGGCCATTGTTGGATGAAGAATGAGTCTAATGATGTGAATCAGAACAAACGTAATGTTTTTGTTCAAAGAAATTTTGAACAACATGAGAGAGAAAGGTAGCTTCCATAAGCTATTTTTCTAGTTTGAGAAAAAAACAGAGAAGCAGAGAAGAGATTTTGAAAGAAGTACACACATGTACTTCAAAACACTAATCATTTGTATTTTGTTTAAATGTTCATGGGAGCCTCTAGGTATCGGCCTCCCTCCCTCCGGAAAACAGTGCTCTCTCCAACCTTTACCTGCACCCCACCTTCCACCTGCTCCTTTTCGGCTGAGAAAAAAGGGAAAAAAGCTGCAGAAAGACGAGCAACAGCAAACACGGAAGCGGTAAGATAAACCAATTCACACTAACGTTTATTTGTTTTAAATTTTGATCTATTGAGATTGACCAAAAAGGTATTTGTAAAGTGTGTTTGTAAATTGGATGAAACTTGAAATTAATATGAATGTTATGTATTTCTCTGAGGAAAAATGCACAATTGCCATTGACGAGAGCGAGGTGGAGGTGGGCGTGACAGACGAGAGGGCACTGAGAGGAGGAGGAGGAGGTCGAAACTGGGTCCAGACGAGAGACGAGGATAACTGATCGCTTCAACTAACAGGTCAGGTACATAAACACATAAAGACACATAAAGACACAAACACGGACACATGAGACACACATCTACAGAGAAGGATGTGATTTTGGTTTATGAGAGAAAATAATGAGTATTCTGTTAAAGAACAGAGTTGGTTTTGTATTTTATGTGACATGGAAATGTGAACATTAAAGGTTTAAAGAAGTTAAAGATCCAACATTTGGATCTAAAATAAAATAGTGATGGATGTTTAGCTAAACAATTTTGTGTATCTATTAGTACGAGAATTAATAGAGGTCCTTAATATAAGTGTGGTTCAAACACACGGTATAACACCAATAAAAGAATGAAAATGAATACTTTGTAATTGGAAGAATTTAAATATATGTTTTAAAGTTGAATTGCGCAGAGTAAGTTTATAAAGATAATATAACTTTATAGTTGGGCCATAAGCTCATATTTAAAAGAAAACAAGGGTACCAAAACCTAATAAAAGAAAAGAAACATTTATGTATTTCTCTGGTTTGGTTTTGACAAAGTTTTGGAGAAAGTGGATTCAAAGCAACCACTGTTTGGATTCACAAGGAATGTTTAAACACAAGATAACATTCTGTGAAAGTCAAGGTAACAGGAGCTTCACAGCACCCTCCTTTTTTCTCCCAAGAGCGAGAAATGTTTGGTTTGGGTTTTTGTTTTTTTAGCTCCACAGACATTGTGGGAGCCTTTACATTAAACAAACTTTTAATGTTGAGAAAAATGCTGAGTTAGAAATGTCAGTGACAGAAACAGATTGCACTGAACTAATGTGTTAAATAAAGTTTATGATACTTAATTAGGAAAACTGTTTGACCTTCTGACAGGTCTGTTGATATGAATAAAGTCCACATTTGAGTTTTATTGAATCTATGAAACAGGATTTGGTAAACTAAACGATTGAATTAAGGAGTTTGAATATGGTTTTTTGAGGAAAAACTTTAAAGTTTAAGTAATTGGAGAATTGAAATGAAGATAGTTCAAAATAAATAATAAAGTTAAATAAAGTAAATGAGAAATAAGTAAATAAAAAAGATAATTGTTAAACTAACAAGGTGAATTGTTAAAGTTTAAGAGCATATGCCAATGGCTCGCTGGGTTTTTATCAGTTTGAAGTGATTAAAATTTTTATTTTTTTTTAAGTACTGGGACTAACACAAGGTCCTTTTGAACAGACATTAAGTTTTTGTTTTGGTTTTGATCAAACTTTAGGTCGTTGTAACCTAAAGAAAAAGAAAAAAAGAGTTTGAGATGTTACATTTTATTAAATGAACAGTAATGATAATTACTGATTACAATTTTGGTGAATTTGAATAAATAAAGAGAGACACGTTATTTTAATTTTACACTTGATGTTTAAAGGTTCTGTTTAACATTGAGTGAGTTGAATTCTTTATGTGGCATCTGAATGCCAAATTAGTGGAAACATGAAAATAATAATTGTTAAAACGTTTTTATGTTACGTTTAAATTAATTAAAACAAAAACAAGCTGGTTTATTGTATTTAGCACCTGGTGGTAAAACTGAGTTTTACAGAGACAGTATAGAACAAATCTATACTGAACAAAATCCTGAAGAAATTTTATTTAAAAAATAAAGCAGAATTTGAGTTGAGAAGTTGAGAATTTGAGATGAATTTTATTGATTTTATGTTTAGTCTTTCCTTTTAAACGACAATCACAAAGGTGATGGTGTTTTAGAGGAAAGCAGTGTGAACAGAGCAGAGGCTTTGTGGTGTGTTCAAGACATGCTGCTGTTACTGGTTTAACCCCAGAGAGGGGGGTCTGAACCCAAGGGTGATTAAGAAATTTTGTTTTGAAGTAAGAGAAAAATGTGTTTTCTTTCTGAATAAAGTAATTTAAGGTAAATTAAACAATATTTTGAGAATATTTTAATTTAAAAAAACATGTGAAATAAATTGTAAATTGAAGGTGAATGTTTAAAGGTTTGTGAAAATAGATCATGAGAAACCAGTTCTGATCTATATAAATTATTTATGTTTGCATCAACTGAGTTAAAATTTATCTAATTGTGGATGATACCAATTAAAGTTACAGGTAAAGACCTACAACTAATGGTAACTAAAAATAAAACTGAACTAAACAAAGTTAAGTTTAAATTTAAATATAACATAAACAAAAGTGATGCTATTTGGGAAAACATAAAGAAGATGAATAATTAGGAATGCTAATTAATGAAATAACAATTTAAGGTGGTAATTGGGAAAAAACCATTCTGTTTTGATTTTATTTTGATTTTTTTTTGCTTTTATTTGATTTTTGTTTCATTTTTGTGATATTTTGAGCCATGGTTGTCCCACGTCTCAAAAAGGGGGGAGATGAAGGTTTAAACAAAGCTGTGTTAAAGTGCTGAAGGGATGCTTGGTTAACCTAATGGTTGGCATGAGGCTATAACAACAGGGTTTAACACAGTTAAAAGTTTAAATCAAATAATGAAATAAAGAAAGTTGACAGGACTTTTCTGGAGAAGCACTGTTTAGTCTGATTAAACCTTTTCAGATTAAAGTAGATTTCCAGCAGACCATATCTGTGGAAACAGGGGTTTATCTGCTGTTTTAATTTTATGGTTTGATTTTAAGGGCTTTTATGGTTTCGTTTGACGAAAACCTAGGAGGCACTTTCTATGGGTCTATAATGTCAGAGAACGTTTTGATTTGTTTGTTTGTTCTTTATTTGGATGGAAGCCAACTACAACAAGTATACCAGTTCAGAAAAGGAGTTTTGAAAATTAATATAGCCACCACCAGTAAGAGATAATATTAATATAGTTTTTTGAACTTATATCATCTTGGTTTACACCTGTGAAGGGAAGTACACTTGTGAGCAGGGCTAGTGACGGGAGTCACATGACTTCCTGTGAAATCACTCTGAACTTGACAAACGGAGAGATCAGGGACAGGTGCAGTGCAAAGCAGAAGTCTGGAGGTTTTGTGAAAGTAAGACCATTAGACCAGCGTTGCCTGCTGACCGGAAACATTCGTCCTTAAAGGATCTTCGTTTTATTTGTGTTCACATAAAATGGGACGGAGAACATCGTGAGTCAAAACTCACACTTTAGGAGCCAAACAGCAGCTCCCTCAGGTTCATTTGAGAGCCCCATTTACATCAACGACAGAGGTGTCCTTCGAAGGTGTCCTTAATGAATATAAGGCTAAAATTAAATTAGCATTAGGATTTGAATGTTTACCATTTGGGACAATTTATGAAAATGTAGATTAAAGTAAATTAAGTATATTTATAACCAACATAGGTTTATGAATTGTATGAGAGATGCTGTAACTGTTAATTAAAACTGGAAATGAGAGAAAACTGATCCAAGGACTGGACAGAACTAAATAGCACTGAGCATGCTTTTAGCTGAAGAGGGGGGATCTACAAAAGGATTTCCTCCAAAGTAACACAGGACTAGTTACAGCAGAACTAAAGTCTTTAAGAAAGGACTTCAAACTCTAACAGAGGAATTAGAATATTCTGGTATAGAGAAATTCATTTTGACCTGGTTTTACAACATATTTGGAAGATTTACTGGGATTTTAGAATCTGTATTGAGATACAGTACATGTACTTGTTGTTGCACTTCCATGTCTAATAACTTTTGTTTGTGTTGCTTTACATGTACGGAGCTTGTTGGTGAGATTGATGAATGTGGCCATTGCTGGGTCAACATTCCTGGACATGCACCTGCCAAACGACTAAGGTCAAGGCTTTGACCTCAGATGAACACTTTGATATCTGAGGGACGTTATTGTTTGCATGTACACCAACGGGACAACAGCTCCAGGACGGATCATACTACAGACCTTAGGGCCGTATGGTTCATTGAATTGATTATGCTGAAGAGAATTGATTTTAATCATTATGAATGTGCATATGTCTCACTCCATGTGTTTTTCTTTTCGTTACAGGGACAGAAATGGACAGGCAGGGACAGGCTGGAGATGTTAAGTTCGATGGGTTGACCAACTTAACCTCCGGCATCTTTCTCTGCTTTATTTTGGAGTGATTCTATGTTTTGATGTAATCAATTATTATTGGATGTTAAGAATCAGTATGTAAATCTCCTTTTGATTTATCTGTTTGCAATATTATACTCATTTCTGTCATTGATTGGACATGTGGGTCAGAAGAAATCAGTTTATTTTTGATCTTTACATGTGTCTGCCTTGAATGTGCGCCGCCTTGGCAGAGGGGTGGTCAGGAGGTCTTTTTCCCAGCGATAGGTCATTTAGCCGAATGGTCAAATGTACTTAGGCTAGGTCAGCTGCCTCTGGGTTTTCGCTCCTGACTTAATACAGTTCACATCAAGGTGGAGACTTTGATTTATGCCTATTCAGCATAAAGAGGGGGGAATGTTATGGGAATTGTATGAGTTTTCATTTAGTGTCTATGTTTTAGTTTAGATATGATTCTTCTGTCTGCTCCATGCTATGACATGCAGGCCATCACGACCTAGGTCGCAGACTGCGTAGGAGTACTACTGGGTATAAAACGACGTGTATTGTTTACCTCTTTAAGCAAAACGCACTATGTACCTTTGATATATCTGTGTGTACTTTGCTTCCCTTGCAAGGAATAAAACCTGGCTTTAGCTTTTATAATATAATCTGTCTCCGTGTCTCTCTGGATAATATAAGGATATAGAATTCTTTTAACATATAGAATTCTTATAACAGTGTGGCAAGCCTGTAACAAAGTGGCCATTTTTGTGAAAATAAAACATCTCTTAACTCTCAAACGCCTTCTCGAGTTGGACCCAAAAAGGCGTTTGTGCACATTCATGACCTGAACACAAAAATATGTAAATAAAAGGGTTATCTTTAGAAATGGCTCTCCAGCGCCCCCTACAAACTTATAATGGGACCTAAGAATTTAGTTTGTCATAGAGACATGAAATTTGGTACACACATCTCTTATGTCATGACGAGCATAAAAGCCAATGACAACCACCCCTTATCTATAAATGTGTTGCCATAGCAATGTCCCAAATATTTGGAAAAAGTCAATGGGAAGTGAAAATATTAGTTTGTCGTAGGCAAATGAAACTTGGTACACACATCCAGCATGGGTTTATGAACAAAAAAGCCAATGGGGACCACACCCTATCACACACGGGAAGGCAGCCATTTTGAATTGAAAATTTGGTCCGACTTAGAATACACCTCTTTTTAAAAAAAACAACAAAAAATAGCTGCTTCATTCCACAGACACCAAACTTGGGCAAAATGAGCTAAACACATGTATGTAAAATAGTCAAGTGTTGTTCTAGACTTTTTTGCTCGAGTTATATTTTTTTTATTATAATTCGGTATATATATTTTTTATTATAATTTTTCTACAAAATGATCCTCAATTTGACCCAGTAAACCAACAACTAAAAGTCATTTTTATTGGTCCCAGACTTCAAGCCCGGCGAAAAATTTATGTATTTGAAGTCCCCGAAAAAAAAAAAACGAAAAATGACTCGGTGGCGACCCCTAGAAAAGTCAAAATACATTGGGCCTATGGAAAGTGAAAGTAACTTTTTTCCAACGTAGAAAAATGAAACTTGGTACATCAATAGGACACCTCAGGGCAAACAGAAAAGTCTATGACAGCCACACCCTAAACTAAACAGGAAATCCGCCATGTGGGGTGAAACGCATGGCCACTAAAATTGCACCCCTTGCGCAAAAAGATGCAAATCATTGTGTTTTAATCTAAATGGCCCCAAATTTGGTGAGTATCATCTAGACACGTGTGCCAACCAAAGTTGTGACTTTGTTGTTGATATCTTATCGGGTATGGGTGTGTGGCAAGCCTGTAACGAGGTGGCCATTTTTGTGAAAATAAAACGTCTCTTAACTCTCAAACGCCTTCTCAGATCGAGTTGGACCCAAAAAGGCGTTTGTGCACATTTATGACCTGAACACAAAAATATGTAAATAAAAGGGTTATCTTTAGAAATGGCTCTCCAGCGCCCCTACAAACTTATAATGGGACCCAAGAATTTAGTTTGTCATAGAGACATGAAATTTGGTACACACACCTTGGGTTAGGGTTAGGGTTAGGGTTACCTAACCTGGTAGGACACCTCAGGGCAAACAGAAAAGTTTATTACAGCCATATCGTAAACTCTACAGGAATTCTACTATGTTGGGTGGAATGCGTGACCACCTAAATTGCACCTTGTGTCTAAAGGCTTTTCATCTAAACAGCTCCAAATTTGGTGAGTATCATCTAGACACGTGTGCCAAAAAGTTATCAATTTGTTTTTGATACATTTGTGGCTGTGGTCGTAATGAGTATGTGAAGAGGCAGCCATTTCTTTGGGAAATAAATGCCATTTCCCAATTGCCAGGATCCTTCCTTTAGAGGAGGCCCCTCCAGAGCCACGGCTAGAGTCTTAGAAAACTCCTCAGAATCCTTTGGAACTTGTAAACTTGTACTTTTAGACAAGTAATATTTACATTTTGCCTTTTTAAACAGGGGGGTGCAGCGATTCCTGAGTCATCTCAAATGTCAAAATGCAGTAGCACAGGCCCGGTTATTTGAAGAAATAACGAATTGCAATCGTCCACAGGACTGCTGCATACTGGATGTTTTTCCCTTTTCACACCATTCTTGGTAAACCCTAGAAATGGCTGTGCGTGAAAATCCCAGTAACTGAGCAGATTTTGAAATACTCAGACCGGCCTGTCTGGCACCAACAACCATGCCACGCTCAAAAATGCTTAAAGCACCTTTCTTTCCCATTCTGATTTGGAGTTAAGGAGATTGTCTTGACCAAGACCACACCCTAAATGCATTGAAGCAACTGCCATGTGATTGGTTGATTAATGAGAAATTGAACTGCTGTTCCTAATAATCCTTTGAAATATATATATATATAATGTCAATTTATATATAATGTTTTTGGCACCTACTTACCTACTTGGCACCTATTTACAAATGTTTAAAAGAATTGCATTCAGTGATATCTATGCACAATGAATAATATTTGATGTGAAGTGCTTTTTAATAAAGATAAAAAAAAGAAACCGTTTGAGTCTTAAGATAACCTTTTTATTGAGCATATTGAATGCCTTGTAAAATGTTAGATATCAAAATAAATGAAACGTGTAACAGTCATATACAGAAAAAACAAAAAACATGGCTGTCTTTTAATAAGACTAATTAGTGAAATAGAGGTGTTGAAGCTCCTGACGACGTCACACAATGCCAGCAGTTTAAAAGAAATGGTCCAAAGTGCATGGTCATGTGTTAATAAATGTACTCATTAACAAATCTAAAAATGCATTTTTTAAATTGAGAGTTTATTAGCTATAATCAAAAGTTTTTGAAAAGCGTGACAGTCAAGAAAAGACATTTATTTTGGTATAGCCCAATATCACAACAACGGTCGCCTCAAAGGGCTTAACAGACTACACTAGACAACATCCCCTGTCCTTAGACCCTCCACCAGGGTAAGGAAAACTCCAAAAACCCAGCCGGGAAAAAAGAGAAACCTCAGGGAGAACCACAGAAGGAGGGATCCACTCCCAGGACAGACAGGCCGTGCAGGAATGTGTCCGGGACAGTTGAAAAATACATAGAATTACACAAACATTTTCACAAATAAAAACATTTATATTGGCAGTGTCCAGTGTCCACTCTGAAGGTGCAATAGTGGATGGGGCCGCAGCCAACATCAAGGTAGATGACAGATGGGTGGGGGCCCTCACACTGGAACACAGGCGCGGAGGGGGGGGGGGGAACATCACCCAGCAGGTAAGAGGTTTGTGTCCACCCTAGGAGGAGGGAGAAAAGAGAAAAAAAACAAACTGTAATAGGTAGATGTGATAATATGAGCAGATTTAGTGTGTACCTACAGCTGCAACCAGTGTAAACGTGTACTTACAGCTACAACCAGTGTAAACGTGTACCTACAGCTACGACCAGTGTAAACGTGTACCTACAGCTACGACCAGTGTAAACGTGTACCTACAGCTACAACCAGTGTAAACGTGTACCTACAGCTACAACCAGTGTAAACGTGTACCTACAGCTACAACCACTGTAAACGTGTACCTACAGCTACAACCAGTGCAAACGTATACCTATGATCAATCAGTCTCCATACGTTTGGTGAAATAAGTATGTTTTCAGTTTGCTTTTGAAAACTTCAAACAGTCAAAATCAATACATCAACACAAAACACAAGGTGACCATAAAACTGTGTAATATAAATAGACATCAAAACCTACCTATGTCTATATCAAATGTGTATATCAAAAAGATTAATGAACTGTACAATACAGTACATTATATACTGAGTATATGAAAAAATTTATACACAATGTCACCACTTGTCACTTGTGATGATGTCACAAAATGCCGTTGTTTCAAAAAATCTGTGGGCAGTCATTTGGGGAAAAAGAGAAAAAAGACAAACAGTTTGTGTGCCTAGTGTCAAGCCAATATTATATAACACAATATATTTTTAAATTATTATTATAAATTTTTTAATAATATTAGTTTTCTAGTGTTTTCAGTTGAAAAGAACATGCAATCCCTTCATGGTTGCTGAAATATGTTGGTACTGCTACTGTTTCTATTTCTAGTTGTGTAGTTTTGACATACAAATGATCAATTATTGTTCCTTTTTCTGTTGTGGGAGATGTGACATACTGCATGAAGCCATTGTGGGTCATCAATGTACACACCTAAGAAGATTTAAGGATGTCATCATTAAAATCTCCCATAACAATGATGGTTTCATTTTGTAAATGTAGCCAGTCTATTAGGTTCTGTAAATTCTCTTTGAACAAAGACATGGGATATGAGGGTGGGCGATAAATTACGGCTAAAATGATCTTATGTACAAGTGAATTGTAAACTAAACATTCCAACGGGAAATCAGGCACAGAGATGTGATAGGTGGTATTATCTTTACAGTAAATGCCAACTCCTCCATGTTGTTGGTTTTGCAGTGTAATCAGAGCTGGATTTTTGCTCTGTATATATGAAAGGCTACGAGGGCTACTGTGAAACGTATATCCTTTAATTTTCACTGAATGAATTGCTGAATCCACAGTTAACCATGTCTCTGTAACTGCTATGCAGTCAGGAAGTAAATGTTGCGTATGTGAAGCTAAATCTAACACATGTCTTGGTAATCCCTGAACATTCATTAAAAGATTGACAAAACCTCTGTAGGTTTCCTGATTTGTGGCTCATTTTGAAGCAGGAAGGGAGGCATGGCTTGCATTGCATTTAAGACACTGTCATTACAGTATATGGCCTTTTGGGAAAAGTCTTGAATAATTAGTCCTTCCAAACTTCTTACACGACTCAAGGCCACATAGGCTTGGCCAGCTGAAAACACTTTCTTTAGGGACACCACAGCTTTATCCACAGTTAACCCCTGAACTTTGTGAACTGTACAGGCCCATGCTAGTGAGAGGGGAAATTGACGGCGTTTTCCACCTTTACTACTAGCCCTTTCCTCTTCTGGATGTATTGGAGTTGAATGACTTAAATTTGGTGAAGGAGGTGGACATTTCTTCCGTCTCTGTGCGCCAATGTTATTGTCATCAAATCGTACATACACAGCTACAGGAAGACCATACGTAGATTCTTTAATATGTGTAACAGTGCCACATACCCCATTGACAAGACCATCTGCTACGTCTATGTTTTTGCAAAGCATGACTCTAGCGTTAACACCTAACAACAACTGTTCAGGCAAAGATGTGAGGTTTGCTTTGTTATGATGACCAAACTTTTCTTCTAATTGACCAGTTTTCTTATTGTACTCATAATCTTCTGCATTAATCTCTGTATAGTCGGGGCACGTGGCTTTGAGTTGAGAAAAGTTGTGCTGAAAGACCTGTGAATTTGTTGGGAAAATGTGTATCTGTGATGAGCTTTCACCAGTGTCACATTTTTAACAGGTTTATATCACTTTGAAGCATAGGTGTCCCCGCGGATCGTATCCTTAACCGATTCAGTAATTTTGCAAAACGGTCATCTTTTTGTCTGACAACTGTTTTTAACTCGGCAATTTTGAATAAGTTGCCCCACAAGTTAACTCCAACTTCTTCTAAGTACAGTGCTTTACCTTTAACAGGAGGTAACTGAAAAAAGTCACCAACCGCAATAATGCTAACATTTCCAAATGGGGCGAAATCACCAGTTTGTTTTATTTGCCGGAGTCTACCATGAATGTATGCTAATAACTTGTGTGAAACCATAGAAATTTCATCTATTATAATTATTTGGAGGTCGCAGAATTTAATACGTACTGTATTCAGTTTTTCCTCACCCAGTGGGGTATAGGGTAAGGACACATTGATTCCTATGCTAAATGCACTATGAATTGTGGATGCTTGTACATTATATGCTGCCATACCTGTGGGTGCTGTTAATAAGACACTAATATTGGATGGCGACGCATTGGAGCTAACAATCTATTTGCTTCATACTGTATTGCTCTAATTAGGTGACTCTTTCCAGTACCTGCCCCACCAGTGATAAAAATGTGTAATGGATCTGGCTTTTTACCATTGACTTTGTCTAAACACCATTGACGTACTTTGTAAAAGATAGACATCTGTAATTCGTTCAAAGATCTAATTAAATCAAGACCATCCCTGCGACACATTATGTCCTGTTGATTTTCCAAATGACAAATATCTCTGTCTGTAATTGCTAAATCTGGAATATTAGGTAAGTCCTCTTCCTTGTCCTGGGGTCTGTTTTTCTGTTCTTCCTTGCATTCTAAACGTTCAACTTCTTGAGCTGGACATAATAAGGCAAAAGCACTCTCCAGAATGTCATGACAGTTATTGTTGGCCATAATCTCTTCCAAGTTAGCTTTTTCTTTGTCAAATTTTGATCGGTTAGAATTGACAATTGACATAACGGAATGAAGAGTTCCATCAGAAAACTTCACCTTGCCCTTTTCATAAAACTGTTGAAATGACCGAATGCCAGCAGGTTTAAGGTCATCATCCAAGCGATATGGTAAAAACAACTGAAGTAAGCTTTTATAATGCAACTCTGGATTTTTGTTTCGAAAAGTTTGCATATCGCACCACAGCTGGTTTGGTTCGTGTTCTTTTGTGATGAAGCCTAATGAGTTTTGGAGTTTTATTGCGTTTTTGCTTTTTCGTTTTTACTTAAAATGCGATATTCTGAACCAAATGTGGCTATACACATGTCATTAAATATGCTCTGGTTTGGTCTGTTTTTGTACCTATCAACTATACTTGTCATCCAAATGTCATCAGTGGTTGCTGTTTTGTGACTTCACTAATAGGTTTACTTAGTTTGAAAATATTGTCACCTGTGGGAATGAATACAACTTTTCTAGAGCATTCTTTCAGGTGCATGTTTGTTAATCTATATACAGCTTCTTGTGCTGAGACGTCACGGTTATGTAGGTACACTTGGCCTAGTTTTTTCATAGCTTCCTTAGCATGTACATTTCCATGTTTTGTTGCCTCTTTGTGAGCATTATTCAGCAGTAAGCCCACCTCCCGCTCTTGCTTGTTTATGTATTTGCAGATGTATACTATGCACTGATACATGTCCACAATAAACTGAATGTCCATATTTGCATTCCAACACTTTAACAAGAATTTGTTGTATGGATTGATCCAAACTGCATTAATGTCCCTTTTTAAAACAATTTCTGTCCTTCCTCCTAGCTGTTTGTATGCCTTTTCATAAGTTTCTTGATTAATGCCAATACTTGCAAACAAACTGTGGACACTGTCATGGGGATTGTTCTCATCTATAAGTGCTTTTTTTATGTCAGTCATAATGGCAGTAGCACGCTCTGGTGTCATGTAGTTTTGTTGATTCTGTAAACATATGCACGTCACATTCTCGTTTATTTGGACGTCATTTGCATTCAAGCCTTTGTTGTCAACATGGCATTTGGGGCATTTTGGTTTTGGCTGGACTTTCTTAATAAATGTTCAAACAGACACAGGGCGAGGAAAATTGAAACGACAAACTGTTTGGTTTTTTTGCATGTTTTCGAATGACGCTTTGAATGTTGTTGTACAGAACTAACAATATCCAGTAACTCCTTATCATTTGTGGGTAATTCACATGTAATGTATTTGTCAATAAACATAACTACATCTTCATCTGGGCTTTTATCTATTGTAGGAGCATCTTCAATCCAAAACAAACAGTGAATATGGGGGGAACCACGCTGTTGAAATTCTACACGATAGAAATAGTCTGTAATCTTGCCAATTGGTTGTAATGGAGACATCAGAACTTCCCTTAAAAATACATGCCAGCGGAAATCAAACATGCGAGCTGCAGCCACAGGATTATTACGCAGCAAGTCACATCTGTGTGCATAATCCAAACTCTCAGCAGTTTCTGTCCTGCCTGCCTGTTTCAAAATTGTACCTAAAAGATTGGACCATCTTAAATCTGCACTACTATAACTTTGAAACCAGTCTGCTTTACCATTAACTCTTAAACAAGCCATCAAATCTTTTGTGCTGCTTGCCAAAATGCTGGGGTTCCTCTAATTGGCTGCAAAAATCGATATCCGTCATCCACATGCACCATGTCCTTCAAGGTTTCAACATTATCACCTACATTTTTTGTAGTGTACCACCTGTTTGCCCTTTACGTAAAGCTATCGATACTTTGGAAACAACCTGCTCCACTTCTGACATGTATTGAGCAAAAAAAATGAACTCAATATTATTAGCAAACCTACCATCAGCATTTAAGATTCTGTTATTAAAATAACGAGACAATGTCAAGCGCTGCTTCCTAAGCGTATGGAAAGTATTGCATCCTTTCGGAAACAGAACTGGGAAAGACTTTGCTTCATTGTCTTTCTCAGACAGCATCTTTACTGGATTATTTCCTTCTGCGGGGGCTAAATTCAATATGTCTTCAAAATACTGATCTAATGTTTCTTGCCCAATATCTACTGGCATCAAACATGTGTCTTGAAAAATGCAGTGCTGCTGCTGATCATGCAAAAGGTCTTCTTCAACCTCTTCAGACACTTCACCCTTTTTAGCATTATCTTCCTCTAACTGCATCTCCTGCTCCTTAGAAAACGTCTCGGGTTATGCATATAACCCTTGTTCCCTGAGAAGGGAACGAGACACTGCGTCGTGAAACGACACTTTGGGGAACGCCCTCAGCGTGACGGCCCTGAAGCCTGAATGAAACTTAGACCAATCTTGATTGGTACCACGTCACAGCGTAGTGAGTGCCGGCCTACCCGGAAGTATAAAGGGACGCCGCATCACGCACACGCCAGCCCTTCGCGATGAAGCAAATCGCCCTCAGGCGGGGTAGGCGTGGCGGATCGACGCAGTGTCTCGTTCCCTTCTCAGGGAACAAGGGTTATATGCATAACCCGAGACGTTCCCTTTCGAGGGAACTCAACACTGCGTCGTGAAACAACACTTTGGGGAACGAATACCCACTATGCCACGACGACCCGTGCCTGCCCTAGTGTGAAACTGGATGCTCAGGTACACTTAGGACGAGAGCAGCCTAGCTCCAGGCATCGCAGGGAGATATAGACCGAGAGCCTAATGAAAGTGGGGCAGCCCAGCCGGCTGCCTCGCAGATCTCCTGAAGCGGACCCCATCTGAAGGGCCCGAGAAGAGGCCATGCCCTAGTAGAATGCGCCCTTAAGGCCAAAGGTGAAGGCAATCCGCGCACCTGATAAGCCAAGGCAATAGCCTGGACGATCCAATTGCTGACCGTCTGCTTGGTCGCTGGCCGACCTTTCCTAGGAGATCCAAAACACACCAACAGTCGTTCTGACTTTCTCCACTGCGAAGACTTCTGTATATAGATTCGCAGTGCCCTAACGGGCAGAGCAGATGAAGTCTCCTCTTCGGCCGACACATGAGGTGGAGGATGAAATGCCTGCAAAACCGTCGGCCGTGCCACGTTAGATGGCACCTTAGGCACATAGCCTGGCCTCGGCCGTAAAATGGCCTTAACCCCACCAGGGGCAAACTCCAGGCAAGATGGCGTTATAGCCAGTGCCTGGAGATCTCCAACCCTTTTAAGTGAGGTGATAGCCAAAAGTAGCGCCACCTTGAGCGACAGAACTCGTTCTGTCGCCTAACTCAGTGGTTCGAAGGAGGCCTCAGCCAATCCTTCAAGCCCCACCACAGATCCCAAATTGGAACCCCAGGGCGCGTTGCAGGCGTCATCCTCCGGGTGCCACGGAGGAATCGCACGACCAATGGGCGCCTCCCCAGAAGCCCCTCACCTACCGGAGCGTGGAACGCCAAAATGACATCCACGTACACGTAAGAGTGGACGGGTAAGCCCCGCAGTGAAGCGCTCTTGGAGGAACTCCAGGACCGAAGCCACTGGGCAGTCAGCTGGGTCCACCTCACGCCCCCTGCACCAAGTGGAAAAGACATTCCACTTTAAGCCGTACAACCTCCTCGTGGACAGAGCCCTGGAACTGCGTATGGTTTCTACTACCCCTGCCGCTAGGCCCACCTCTAGGTACTGATCCCCCTCAGGGGCCAGACCCAGAGTTCCCACAGCCCGGGCCGGGATGCAGTCTTGTGCCCCCTGCCCGGGACAGCAGGTCCCTCCTCAAAGGGATTTGCCATGGAAGACCTGCCAGCAGTGCTATAATGTCTGAGAAACCTACTCGGGCCGGCCAGTGCAGGGGGCTACTAGAAGTAGACTGATCCCTTCCTGCCGGACCCTCTCCAGAGCTCCCGGGAGCAGCGCCACCGGGGAAAAGCATACAGACGCAGCCTCGGCCACGCCTGCACCATGGCATCCAACCCCAGCGGGCTGGAGGCGTGAGGGAAACCACAGTGGACAGTGGGACGTCTCTCGAGACGCAAACAAATCCCCTTCCACTGGGCCGAACCTCTCGCATATAGACCTCACCACCTCTGGGTGAAGTCTCCATTCCCCGGGCCTCAGCCCCTGCCTCGACAGGGTGTCTGCTCCCTGATTCTGGTCCCCCGGGGATTTACATCGCTCTGATAGACGATAACTTCCCCCGGGACCACAGGAGGATCTGATGCGCCAATCTGCACAGAGGGCGAGACCTCAGACCCCCCTGACGGTTCAGGTACGCTACCACCGACACATTGTCGGAGCGCACCAGAACGTGATAACCCCTGAGATCCGCCAGGAAGCTCCTCAGAGCCCTGAACACAGCCAACATCTCCAGGCAATTTATATGTCTGGAGCGATGATGGTCCTGCCACAGACCCTGGGCAAAAGCGGCCGCTATGACCGCGCCCCAGCCAGTGAGGGAGACATCTGTCAAAACGGATTTCCGGTGACATGTTGCTCCCAGTACTGGTCCTTGGGAGAGAGACCAGGGTTTCCTCCATATTGACAGGGAACGACAGCACCTGCACGTAACCCTGATACTCCGGAATGGATTCCCCCTCAGGGAAAACCTCCGGATGCCCTGGAGTCTCAGTGGAGCCAGACCGCATCCACTTTCGGAAGGCAGGGCCACAGAGCTCCCCCATGATGATTGAGAAAATGCCTCAGCAGTCCCAATCTCATTGGCGAGAAATGTGGCCTGCCCCATGACCCACACAACTCGTTGCGCAGGTCATGGAACAGGCCACACCACCCGTGGTGTAGGCTCTGATGCTCAGGCCGTGCTCTGCCTAGGCCGAATGGAAGCACCCGATATTGGAACGCTTCGCCCCCAAAAAGCGAACCTCAGGAACTTCCTGTGAGAAGGATTTATGGAAGCATGCGTCCTTCAGATCCATCGTGACAAACCAGTCCTCGGACCGAATTTAATTCACGGTAATAGGTATCATTAGTTACTTTCATCTCGAACCTGAGCCTCCTCAGAGACCGGTTCAAATACCTTAGATCTAAAATTGGACGCAGACCTCCCCTTCTTTGGAACTATAAAGTACCGGCTGTAGAAACCCGACTCCATTTCTGGCGGAGGAAACCGACCTATGGCCTCCTTTTTCCCGCAGGGAGTGTACTTCCTGTTCCATAACCGGAGCCCGTTCGGACCCACTGCGTCCCGCGCCACGGACTCAGCCTCTCGAGGCCTATCTCGGGTCTGCTTCAAGACCGTTGTCGCCCCTGAACCGCTGCACGGCAGGGATAAGACACGATCCTCGATCACATACAACGTTGCTGCCCGCCCAAAACCCCGGGTGGGCTGTGAGGCAGCTCTCGTATGCTGGAAAACCGTTGTGGCGGCGTCATAGACGGCGGACTTACTACACCGGTGTCCAAGGGGCTCTGCAGAGAAAAACGGCCTCAGCCGCCTCTCCCCGGAGGGGACTCTCTCAGCCACATCCACAGATGTGTCTCCTCCGAGTCCTTTAACAGGTCGGCCTGGCGTGCCCGCATTTGTAGTATGCAGCCCTGCTGCCCGCCCCACCATGGTCGATGTAACTCTACACGGCCTGGTGGGCAGCGCCGAGGCTTTAATGAATGCGCCGCATTGCTGAGGCCGTCCACATCCTCAGATGCAGACCTCTCAAGCCTCGGACCCTCTCTCTGTGCAGGAGCAGCCACCTAGTGGGCTCCCGCCTGGAAGGAATGACACAGAGCTACCCCCTGATGATTGAGAAAATGCCTCCGCAGTCCCAATCTCATTGGCGAGAAATGTGGCCTGCCCCATGACCCACACAACTCGGCGCAGGTCATGGAACAGGCCACACAACCCGTGTGTAAGCTCTAATGCTCAGTTCGTGCTCTGCGCTGCAGGAAAAGCCACTTTTATTTACTGTAGCTCCCTGCCCTTTTGACGGCCAGATAATGTTAAACCTGGCCCTCTATTACTCGCACGAGTCACAACGGCAACGGGCTCCTCATATTTTTAGCGGGCACGTGAGGTGACGAATGCCGCCTCGGCTGATATAACGAGGCCGGGCCCACACCTCTGTAAATGCTGAGCAAGTCCATATCCTCAGACGTAAACCGCTCAAGCATCGCCTCTCCCTTCGCGCAGGAAAAGAAGGCCGCGGGCTCCTGCATGGGGAGAAATGCGGGAAGAGTGTGGCTTACTCCAGGACTTACACAACTCGTTGTGCAAGTCCGGAAAAAGATGGCAAACCCGCTATTTGGGCGAACTCTGTGCTGCAGGAAGCTCATCCAGTTTATTTCTATTTACTGTCGCTTCCTGCCGTTCTGGTGGCCAGCTAATATCTAATCTGGCCACCGCACGAGTCACAACCTCTATGAGCTCCTCATACGCGGGCACACTAGGTGACCAGCGAGTCTCCATGTCAACCGCCTCAACGTTGAGCACGTCCACATCCTCAGATGTGGACAGCTCTAGCCTTGATCCTCTCCTGTGCCAGAGAAGCGCCTCGCTGGCTCCTGCACAGGTGGGAATAGCATCATAGCTGTCTGCCGATGATTGGGAAACAGCCTCAGCTGGCCCAATCGCATCAAACAGCTCCAGCTGCGATCCCCACGATCTCAGCCCCCGCGCCGCCTCGGCGGCCACGGGACCTGAACCACGGGAACTCCTTTGATCTGCCTCTCAGTGCACGCAGCCAGCTCCCTCGAGAGCTGACCACTTATTTTTATTTATTTATTTATTTTTTCAAGCAGATCAGACACCACGAGTGCGTGTCCCTACCCGTAATGTAACGAGGGCAGGGGCACGCACACCTCTTTTAATGCTGAGCAAGTCCACGTCCTCAGACGTGGACAGCTCAAGCATCAGACCGTCTCCCCCTGCCGGAGAAGCCGCCTCGCGGGCTCCTGCACAGGGAGGAATGCATCCGAGCTGTCTGATGAAGGACGGAGAACAGCCTCAGCTGTGCCAATCGCATCAAACAGTCCCAGCTGCGATCCCCACAATCTCAGCCGCCGCGCCGCCTCGGCGGCAACGGGACCTCAACCACGGGGAACGCGAGCCTGGCCGGCCCGGTCAAACACGGCCAGGCGGGAGCGCAGCACCCTGCCCCTCAGTGCACACAGCCAGCTCCCTCGAGAGCTGACCAAGCGTGCTGTGCTCCCAAGCAGATCAGACACCACGAGTGCGTGTCCCTACCCGTAGTGTAACGAGGGCAGGGTACAGACACTTCTTAAACTGTTCTGCCATACTTTTCATTCAAAAGTTTCTCAACAAGTCTCTCGTTCACACCCAGGGCATTTGCTGAAGAGCGAAAAGCTGGCGTGTGCGTGATGCGGCGTCCCTTTATACTTCCGGGTAGGCCGGCACTCACTACGCTGTGACGTGGTACCAATCAAGATTGGTCTAAGTTTCATTCAGGCTTCAGGGCCGTCACGCTGAGGGCGTTCCCCAAAGTGTCGTTTCACGACGCAGTGTTGAGTTCCCTCGAAAGGGAACTCATTTATCCATTCTTCATTAAAGTCAATGTCTTTGTAATATGGATTATTTTCCTTTAAATATGCAAGTGCTTCTCGTATGTGCTTTGTGTCTACAAACTGGTATTCATAGTGCCCTTTATAAGTGAGTTTACGCTTTAGTTTAATACGTACTAGTGAACCATCCATGTTAGAATGTGGCAGCAAATTAGTTGTCTGAACAACATTAGCAGGCCCATGAACACCATTCTGCCCACCTTTAGGCAACGCCAACATCTTCATGAAAGGAATATTACGAGCAATCAGGTGCTGTTCTAAGCTATTCAAACGAGCCAAGACATTTGGAATTGGATCCAATTCCAAGTCATTACCTGTCCATTCAGATGGGACCTGGCCTCGTTTAATTTTATAATGGCAGGTAAAACAAATCCATAGCTGACCTCTTGCTGCTTTTAGGAGACACGGCATACTACATTGTGTGTTACAAATATGAAGGTATTTCTCAGAAATGCATTTTTCAGCTGCTAATGCCGTTTGTGGTGGGATTTTATATTTGTCTTTTATACAAGCTAAAACTTGTTTTTTAAACAGCAAGCGATTACACACTGAACAAATAAATTCTGGACCCTCTTTTATAGTATTAAGGAAGCGCTCCATAATAAAAGAAAACTGCTCTGCCTGTTTTTGTAATAGTTGCCTCTTCATTTTGTTTTTTGCTAGAACAGTAGCCCTATATTTACTGTCTGTCTTGTATTTATTTTTCTCAAAGGCATTTAGTTTCTTTTTATAGTCCAGATTTGTCTTGTATTTATTTTTCTCAAATTCATTTAGTTTCTCTTTATAGTCCAGATTTGTCTTGTATTTATTTTTCTCAAATTCATTTAGTTTCTCTTTATAGTCCAGATTTGTCTTGTATTTATTTTTCTCAAAGGCATTTAGTTTCTCTTTATAGTCCAGATTTGTCTTGTATTTCTTTTTCTGAAAGGCATTAAGTTTCTCTTTATAGTCCAGATTTGTCTTGTATTTATTTTTCTCAAAGGCATTTAGTTTCTCTTTATAGTCCAGATTTGTCTTGTATTTATTTTTCTCAAAGGCATTTAGTTTCTCTTTATAGTCCAGATTTGTCTTGTATTTATTTTTCTCAAAGGCATTTAGTTTCTCTTTATAGTCCAGATTTGTCTTGTATTTATTTTTCTCAAAGGCATTTAGTTTCTCTTTATAGTCCAGATTTGTCTTGTATTTATTTTTCTCAAAGGCATTTAGTTTCTCTTTATAGTCCAGATTTGTCTTGTATTTATTTTTCTCAAAGGCATTTAAGTTTCTCTTTATAGTCCAGATTTGTCTTGTATTTATTTTTCTCAAATTCATTTAGTTTCTCTTTATAGTCCAGATTTGTCTTGTATTTATTTTTCTCAAAGGCATTTAAGTTTCTCTTTATAGTCCAGATTTGTCTTGTATTTATTTTTCTGAAAGGCATTTAGTTTCTCTTTATAGTCCAGATTTGTCTTGTATTTATTTTTCTCAAATTCATTTAGTTTCTCTTTATAGTCCAGATTTGTCTTGTATTTATTTTCTGAAAGGCATTAAGTTTCTCTTTATAGTCCAGATTTGTCTTGTATTTATTTTCTCAAATTCATTTAGTTTCTCTTTATAGTCCAGATTTGTCTTGTATTTATTTTTCTCAAATTCATTTAGTTTCTCTTTATAGTCCAGATTTGTCTTGTATTTATTTTTCAAATTCATTTAGTTTCTCTTTATAGTCCAGATTTGTCTTGTATTTCTTTATTTCTTTTTCTAAAAGGCATTTATTTTTGTCTTTTTTATAGTCCAGATTTGTCTTGTATTTATTTTCTGAAAAGCATTAAGTTTCTCTTTATAGTCCAGATTTGTCTTGTATTTATTTTTCCCACAATTTTTTTTTTTTTCCCTATGCACCGTGTTTGTTCTGTATTTATCTTTATTTGAGGCTTTAAGTCTTTGTCTGTACAATAAGTCATTCCTATATTTACTCCTACAGAGTTCCCTTTTTTTTGTCTAAATAGCATTTCCTCCTTATATTTTTTTATACCCATAATTTTACATTTCTGTCTAAATAACAGCTCTTTTTGGTATTTTTCTTTTTTTGGCTTTGATCTTTTACAATGAATGTATTTGGATTGAACAGTGCTTTTTTCTTGAGGTTCTTTTTGTGCACTTGTTTTAGATCGTTGGAATATAGGAATCTGAATAACCTTGGCCCTGGTTTTGTATGCTTGTGCTTCAGTCATTTGGCAATACCCATAACACTCGTTTTCTTGGACTTTTTTAACACAAAGGACATTCTCATAATGGGTTCCAAAACGATTTTCGATGTAAATCCCTTGATTACACAAAGGTGTCTTTGTGCATTCATATTTAAGCCACCTATTTAGATGAAATGTATATATATCTACACCTAAATAATCTGCAGCAGCGTGGATTTCCATTTCTGTGGCCCATGTGTTTACATATCTCATTTTGTACTTGTTGATATACTCTGCAACGGTTAGGTTTTGGTCTTCAACTCGTAAGTAGCTTTTAAATTTTATAGGATTTTTTTCCAACTCTTTAACAACACCTAATCTTATTTTTCTATGATGTTTTGTGTGCCACTCACAGCTTGAGAAATGGCACGGAAGAAACAGTTGCCATCACCGACAATGCTTTCATTGTGGCATGGCACTCCTGCATCACCAGTGTCTACTGATTCTGGAACATTGTATCTTTCAAAAGCCACATTAATCTGCGTACATATAGCTTTGCAAACATTGTCATTCAGAGGAATAAACTGATATGGCGTCTTTCCTCACTAACAATTGTAAGTTCGGAAGAATCATATAGTTTGACTCGTTGTACTTTGTGGTTACCCTTGGCAATTATACATTCTGTGTTTAATACACCAACGGCTCTGGCACGTTTCTGACCACTTCGCTTCTGTACAGATTCCTGTGACTCCAACAACACACATGGATTGTCACCATCACTCCGTGCAGGACTTTCCTCTACAATCACACAGTCATTTTCACATGACCGTGCCGATGCACACTCAATATCACTCTCAGTTAAAGACATGTCTTGGTAGACAGGACTTTCCTCTACAACAATACAGTCATTGTCACATGGTCTATCATCAACCTTCAGTTGTATCTGCACTGGCACAGCAGACGATGCGCATTTTACACTCACTGACACTCTGTTTAGTTCAAATGTCTCATTTGAGGGACCAAACCCTGCTGCCAACTTGTGAAGGTGCCTGTAAACCTCACCAAGGCTATTAAAGTAGAGCACAACACTTGTTCCATTAGCGTCTAACATTCCTGAAGCACTGCGTGCATGAGAATCCACAATAGCGAACAAACCTCTTTCAGAAATAATGGCACATGTCTTTTTAAACATAGTGAATAGACACATGCCGTCTTCGTCTAGATTATCCTCAAGTGCACTCATCAAAGTAACATAACAAAAGTTTCGCTTTTCAACTCGGCTTACTGTATAGAGACGACCCATAACACTGTCAATGTTAAAACTAAATGTTTGACCAAACAAATCCTCCTCAGGCTTGAAATCCCAAGATCCCAACAACTTCTCTCTGTCTCTGATACTAGTTCTTTTTTTGCTGTATAAGGCATCACCTTCTAATAGTACCGTGTGTAAATCTTCCTGTGTCCATGAAAACACACTACACAGCTGAGAATGTCTAATGATCGCTGACATGGCCATGGCCATACATTGTAATCCTGGATATTTAAACAAACCATGTCCCTGATGGAATGAGCCACTAATGTTTTTAGGGCATGGGAACTTAGCTTTGTTGTCTTCATCCAAGACATGCTCAGTTCTGTCAATGGGCGGGATGCTTTCAGAGCAAAGACGCTTCTTGGGCACCTATATGCACAAAAAGACAATAAGTTTGGCTATCACTTCAAAATACCCTGATTTTAACCCCATATGTACTTGCATTTTTTTCATGACATATGTCACTTTTTCATATATAAAATAACTTTATGACCAACCTCATCATTTCCCACTCTGTCCAAATCCACATCATTGGTTTGTGAGCCTCCCAATGTCACCTCCAAAGCATCGGCCTTCATCTATATAAAGCAAGATGTAGTAATAAGTCATATCTGGTACATTTCTTAGAACACCAAACAAAACCTGCTGTTTGTATCAACTAAGGAGAAACAATGTATTTATTATTATTATTATAATTTGTTTTTTTATTGTGTTACTCACTTATCATACTATCTTAATTTTCAATACCTGTTTTGAATGTCTTCTACGTGTCGCATAACCACTTTTCGCATCCAGAATCTGAAACCTGTAGTGCAAAAAAACATTATGACTTTCAACAGATTATTATATTTGACGATAATAACTAGAAGATGTCACCACCAACAATAACTGTACCTTCTTTCCAGCTGGACAAATTGCCGGTATGCCGCACAAAACAGGATTTGTGATTCTTCTGTGTCAGTTGTGGCCAAAACATGAAACTGACCAGGGGAAAGCGGGATGGAGCACACAGACTGCACCTTCAAAATTGAACAACAACTGATTAATACTGTTAGAAATGTCAAATCTACTTTCACTGTAAGAGTTAACAAACCTCCTCAACATCAAACTTGCGTTTGAGTCCCAAGCGTGCAACCTTGACATCTTTTGCTTGGTTGGCCTAATAGACAAGATAAATGTCATTAACAATGAAATGTGAACAAGTAACAAAAAAGCACTTAACATACAGGGAGTACTTTCTTACCTTTCCCTTTCGTTCAACAACATTCCATTTAAACGGGTCAGATGAACAAGAAGTTGACTGAAGAGCCTTCAATGAAATACGTCTGAGAACTACCACAGGAAACTTCGGCAGAAGCACAGGGTTTGGACAAGTTGCAGCACTCTGCCTGGTGGTACGTGCAGTGGGAGGGGCACTGGTAGCAGGAGAGGAGGATGGCTCTGATCTAGAGGGTGAGGAGCAGGGAGGTTCGCTTTGGTCAGTGGGATCTGCAGCAGCCCTCAAGAGCGCCTCAGCTAAGATGCTCATGCCCTCGTTGTCACTGAGATGTACCTGCATTATAGGAAATGCCACTTTAACATACATTCTCTCGTATTACTTGAATTGCATGTTTCAAGCATAACATGTATTTATAGCATAGACACAAGTGCTCTACTTACACCATCGTAAATCCACAGCCTCTTATTCTCCACAGGAAACAGGTCAACACAAGAGATGTACTCCACACCTACAAAAATACCATATTTTAGATCTTTGCATTTATGCCCAGACACTGACAGCTGATTATTACCAATAATAATGCATACCTTTTCCTTTTGCCACTCCCTGGTAGATCTGCGCAGCTGGTCCTGATGTGCTTGATTCACCCCAAGCCTGGGAGGAAAGTCTACCACAGACACCTGTAAATAAAAAATGTACAGTTAGACTTTACACACAAACAGGCATTTTCTTCACAAACTTGCCTCACTTCACATACATTCCAATTCTGATTGATAAAGTATGGAACATACCTTCTTCCATCGACTGAGGAGGGTAGACAGAAGCTTTGCAAACTGTTCTCCAGACCGTGTCACATTCCTGTAGTTGAGGTTATTGCCAGGAGCAATGACCACACACTTTGCCACTGGTTGATTCACAATCAAATGTCTGGCCTCCATCTCCAGGTGATATGCTGTTCCTCCAGAGATTGCACAGAAACCAAAGGAAACGGAAGGCAATGACAATGGAACATATCCATCCACAACAGCTCTGAGATGGAAGTCACCCAGGACCAAAACGCACTGAAACAAAAGGGCAAAAGCATGTTGTTAATATTAACTGACTATAAACTGTAAACACTACATAACAGGAAAATATGCATCACTAACACACCTTTTTATTGGTTGACTCGCATGGAATCAGAACTTTGTAGTTCTTCTTAGTGTGAGGAGACATCTTCCATGGGTGTATGGTATGCCGAGATCCAGTGCCATGGATGTCTGCACATTACAAACAAACTACATGAGACCTCTCTTATACATACTAACACAGACATTCTGTACACCAAAATGCATAATAAATATTAACCATGATACATGGAGAGTATTACCTTGAGAGGACGCTTGGCCACTCTGGTCTTAGGAGCCACAGATTTCACGAAAGAGGTCATCTAATAATTACAAATATAAAAGATTATGTTGTGCTGCCATCAACACTAAAGTCTGCTTCTCATTTACACTTGAAACTGCGAATAACAACCCAAATTCACACTGTCTCTGACACAGAACTTTTGGTTTTCCTTTGTCGTCATGACAACTTCTGCAAATTAGAAAAACAGACAAGAATATAGTTCGAGTAGTAGTCTAATAGTGATGGGAGGAATGTACAAA
Organism: Perccottus glenii; assembly: GCA_024416835.2. NCBI lineage: Eukaryota > Metazoa > Chordata > Actinopteri > Gobiiformes > Odontobutidae > Perccottus > Perccottus glenii. Next base: position 4,571,927 of record CM044554.2, read on the forward strand.
ACCCAAACGCATTGAAAAGAAGTTTTCCATTTTTATAGGAATCTTTATAAATCCTCCTACTCAAGATGCCTCATCTTTTTTTGATAATATTAACAGTTTTATTCCTGTTATTGATGAAAATTTTAAAGAAGTTTGTGATGAGGAACTAAGAATTAAAGAATTTGATTATGTTATAAAAAAATGGCATCTGATCGGTCACCAGGTTCAGACGGTATTATGTAACCCACGTTTAAAATTAACTTTTTGGGGTTAAAGCTTTTATTTTATCCCGTCTAATCACACATGCCTCTCTCGGCCAATCACGTGCATGGCAGCGGTATACAAGCCCTGTTCGCTTCCTCCTTGTCAGAGTTGGGAGTGAGGCGCAACAGGACGGCTGCACAGGTAACGTGATCGAATTGTTTGTTCCCAATTTATTGTATGGCTTTTGCATACTAACACTTAGCTGCATGTGTAATCTTGTAGGAGCCTTTTCCATCATTTGTTGACGTAGAGTTTACGCCGTTGAGGCCAATTCAAACCGGGGATTTGGTGAGTGTGTGTGTGTTTCCTTTTGTAATGTAGCGTTAGCATATCAATTTACGTGTGTACCTGCCTGCGTCGCGGGGCATTGATATGCTAATGCTGCTTATTCATGAAAGCATTGTAAGCCCTGTGAGGACAAATTGTGGGTGACTAAACTTATGGAAGTTTAATGTACTTAACGGGTCAAACAGTAATGGGGTTAAGTTGAATGACTCTTCTAAATTGTATTTCTGTTAACTGAACTGAGTACATGGAGTAGTTTTAATTGTGTACACGGATGTATGTAAAAGCTAGCTATAGATGAATTGTGAGCATTGTTTTGCTAACAAAGGACCTGTTTGTCTAGCAGGCCAGGTGTGCCCGTTTGGATATCTCAACCAGTGATGGCAAGCTAAGAACACCAAAGAACCTGAACATTCTACTCTACTCAACTGCCTTCCATGGTCTGGTAGGAGGCTGTTGTAGCCAGTCCACTCCCAACTTTCTCTTGCTGACGTTAATATTCATTCAAACTGGTTTCTATGGACATTGAAACACGTGAACTATTTTATTCATGCATGGACAATTACATGGACAATGCGTTGAGGAAATAAGTTACTGGGAACTGTGGATTTGTCTATTGCTGCTGTTGTTTGGGGTTGGTTTAAACCTGGGTGAATGTCTGACTGTACTAAAAGAGCTAAGTCAATTTAGTTCTCTGAGCTCATAAGCCTGTTTCTATTTGTTTATTCTGCAGAATTTGTAAATAGTAATTTTTGGGTATATGGTATTTAATTTTTGTATCACTTTCACCTTCAATACACGGTACCACCACCAAACCAAATCCCTGTCTCAGTTCCTTAATTACATACACCAGCTCCAGCATTCAAACCTGATCTTCTGAGTCTATACATCTAGCCTAACTATAACTACTATTCTAAACCGCATTTCTATAGCGCAAAGGGCCGCTACAATTACATCTAACTTTTATCAACACTTTTGGGAAGACTTAAAACACCTATTGTTTCAGGCTATAAATGAATGTATTAATAATAAAGAATTGATGCAAACTATGAAACAAGGAATTATAAAATTAATTCCAAAAACTGGCAAAGATAAGAAAATATTAAGCAATCTAAGACCTATTACACTGTTGAATACAGACGACAAGGTTCTAACAACAGTTTTGGCAGTAAGATTAAAAATGGGTATATCTAAATTAATCAGCCCAGCACAATCTGGTTTTCTTAAAGAAAGATCCATCCATAATAATATCCGCCTGGTCCTACATCTTATTGATTATAATTATTTAATTAAGGAAGATGGAATTATCTTTTTTTTGGATTTCCATAAAGCATTCGACTCAGTGGAACATATGTTTATTATTAACACACTGAGACACTTTGGCTTTGGAAATAAGTTTCTTGATATGATCACTATGTTGCATAAGGACATTAATAGTTGTGTTTCCCTCTCAGAAGGTACATGTCCTAGATTTAAGGTTGAATGAGGAATAAGACAGGGCTGTAGCATTTCTCCTCTTCTATTCATTGCAGTGACTGAACTACTAGCAATTGCGGTTAAATATTCTAATATTAAAGGTTTACAAATAAACAACTACAAGTTACTCATGAGTCAGCTCGCTGACGATACAACTCTGTTTTCACAAAATAAGGAACAAATACCAGTGGCTGTAAAAGTAATAGAGCGGTTTTCACTAGCATCGGGTCTATATCTGAATCTGAGTAAATGTGAACTGATGAGCATTCATAGCTGCTCTGAATCCTCACTATTTAATATACCGGTCAAAAATGACATTAGATATCTAGGTATTTGGATTACCAAATCATCAGATACAAATGAAAAAAAGAATATCCAAGATAATATTGATACATGTAGAAAAACATTAAACAGTTGGCTACAAAGACATTTAACATTATTTGGAAGAACGATGTTGACTAAGATTGAATCTATTTCCAGACTGATATATCCATCCTACTCTCTTGCTATTTCTCCAAAGTTAATTAAAGAAATCAATACAATAAATTTTAATTTTATTTGGAAAAATAAACATCACTACATTAGAAAAGGGGATTTGTTGAAAAATTATGAGGAAGGTGGCATAAAGGCAATCGACTTTGAAATTATGAATGGAATATTGAAAATTAAATGGCTCCAATCCTTTTTGAGAAACAGCGAAGAGATATGGTTCTCCTTACCGGCATATATCTTTGCTAAAGTGGGAGGTATTCAATTCTTAATAACATGTGACTTTGAAATATCTAAATTGCCTATAAAACTTTCAACTTTTCATCCACAGGTTTTGTTACAGTGGAAACTGATGTTTAAACATAACTTCAGTCCCCATAATGTTCCATTATGGAACAACAGAAGTATATTGTGTAGAAGGAAATCTATATTTCTCAAAGACTGGTGGGAAAAACAAATATGGTCCATTGCTCATATATTGGACGAAAACGGTAATATTCTTGAATTGGAGGAATTTAAGTCTAAATATAAGTTCAAATGCTCTATTGTAGATTACAACAAAGTTAAACAGAACATTCCAAAGGTCCTTATTCAAGCAATACAAAATAATCTTATGTATATTGCTTCACCGAGACTACACAAAATTAAAATCGATTATGTGGACCTAGTAGATACTAAATGTAATAATAAATTCCTTAAGCAAACGCTTGTTACTTGTTTGTACCCGGGTAGAACAAAAAGCACTCTCTTCTTTCTGGGTTATAACAAATCTGAAATATCTTCAATTAGAACAAAATTCCTAAAATATCCACTTTCTCCTAAATATAAAGAAGTACATTTTAAAACAATAAATAATATATATCCCTCGAATGAGTTTATAAAGAAAATATTCAAATTTGAGATAGACAATTGTCATATCTGCAACATTAATGTTGAAACAACTGAACACCTGTTTTATGAATGTCAACCGGCTCAGAATTTATGGAAATCTCTTCATAACTTGTTGTCCTCCAGATCTATAAAAATAGATTTCTTTTCATATCAAAACTTTCAGATGGGGGTAACTCTACAAAATAAAAAGGATGAATTTTTGGTCAATAATCTAATTATAGCAACAAAATATTATATTCATAAATGTCGATTTGCTAAGTCCTCCCCTACATGGTCTGCATTTAAAAATGAGCTTTTGCTGTTCCAAAACTGTCTTATAAAGGTTGAGAAGGCCCCGGCTAAAAAATTGCATAAAGGTTTAATAACACTTCAGATAAGCTGAGTCCCTGTTATTTTATTTTATTTGTTTTATGTGATTTATTATGTTTTATTTATTTTTACTGTTTTGTGTTCTTTCATTCTAGTTTGTTCTCCCTTGTTATATGAACAGTATAGAAAATGTATGTTCAGATGAGTGGCAAGAGGTGTGACTCCTAAGTTATAACATAAGACTTATATTGTACATTTTGAGGATGTCATATTTTTATTGTTCGTTTATTGTAATAAGAAAGAAAAAAAAAACACCTCACAAAATGGTGGCGCCCTCTTGTTTACGTCCCAGAATGCACTGCGCTGTGACGTCGGTTGACAAGCTCTATAGAGATACTATTATAAACTATAAAATTATTACCTAAAATTAGAATCCACTGTAAAGTCTTAATCTTTGCTTTATCAGTGATTTCCCAGGATAAGACAAATATAACGATACAATTTGAGGCCAGAAATGCATCACGTAACTGTAAACGTAAAAAAATAAAAAAAATGCGTTTTTTTATACAGTTATGTGAAATATATGTATGTATTAACTTATTTCTGTATCTAATGCGTGACAAAAGAACGAAACTCAGACCCAAAGACTGACTCATGAAATGAACAAGTCCTTATATTTCTGCGTTCAAGCCTACGGGACTAGAATGAACGACTCGTGAGATGAACGCCTGCTTTCTCTTTACGGTAACTGCATAGGCTACTCTTTCTCTATGGGGCTGGGACTTGGTGAACGAACGAACGAAACTATTTGGATTAAGAGCTGAGTTGAACTCTCTGCCTGAAGTAAGCTGCAATGAATTTATAATTTATTTTTCAAAGTTTGGCCATGGCTGCATTAGTTTATAGTTATTATAGTTTTTATTCCAAAAGTACTAAATGTATAAAATAATTGTAATATGTAACATTTTAATTAGATTCTGCTGAAATGAACGAAATTAACTAAATGAGTAGAAAAAAGATTCGTTCATTTTGCTAAACAACACTTAAAGAACTGAGTGAGTAAAATGATCCGAACTTGCCATCACTAATTACTATATATTATTGTATTTCCAACAACTTACCTTTCTGATAGAAGATAGAAGAGCTTGGATTAGGAAAATCCTCCGCTGTAACTGTTGTAACAGTTATTTGTGGACGTAAACATGGCCACATTAAATACGCTTCTCAGATGTAGCCAAACACCTTTTTTGGTAGTAACCAATCACACACTCGGTTCAGCACTGATAAATTTGCATACTGTTGTAGGCAAAGCCTATTGGTCCAAATTTGCGTGGCCAACATCTCCATGTACATAAGATTTTTAAAGCCAATGAGGTATTGTGTATTCCACTGAGCCAGACACAGGCGCGCTCAGAGCTGTCTTTATCACACCTATTCTAAACAGCCCCTGCGGCGATGGCGTCGGCCATCGTGCATACAGATCAACTAACGCCATTGTTATAAAGGTGTTTCAACTACACTTTGACAAGTACAGGAAGCGCCAGGGGACTGTAGACCAGGAGCTCCGTGTCTGACTCTCATCCATACTGATAGGGCATTTGCATACCTAAAACCCGCTCCCTTGAATAGCCTACTGGGCGACAGCTCCTGATTATTTATTTTAAACATAATTTGTGCAGTTTTGAAGTCAACATTCTGTTTTTTAGTGATTGTAATTAAATAAACATTGCAGTATTTGGTGCTCTATAGGTGGTTTTTTTTTTTACAAATCTTAAGGCTGTCTTTAAAAGGATAACTAATAGATTTGGCTTTAAAAATCTTATGTAGATGGCTTGGGCGTAGGTTTAGGGGGGGACGCTAGGTACTAGTCCCTATCAATATATTGAGATGGCAAATTTGTCCCCACCAATATTTAGAAAGCTCCTTTGAACTGCTATTTGGATTGTTGCACTGCTATTTGGATCGATTCTAACGGCCAGGACAACGTCAGTACAAGAAACGCCGTAATTTGATTGGCGGCGGGATATCTGACAGGCTACAGGCGCGGGCCGGGACTACTTTTGTGCTTGCACTAGCAGCGAGCGGCTGGTGTGTGTGTCTTGTGCGCATACTGACGACGCCCGACGGTAAGTTACCAGGGCTGTCTCTCTGCCACATACAAAGGCCAGAGTAAAAACATTTTAATATAACGGTTTTATGCCCCTTTTTGTACTTTGTAAATGACAACCAAGAAGAAAAAAGGGGACATAAGAAGCTTTTTCATAAAGCAGAGTCCGAGTGTAAGGGCAAAATAACTAGCTAGTCACACAAATAAACTAGCAGTAGTGACTGACCAGTCACTAATCAATGTTATATAGTTCAACAATAATAAAATGTTAGAATATGATCTGTATTTTATTCTAATGTTGATCTAGCTTACTGCTAGTCTCATACAGACAAACTTACCACATAGATTAACATAAATTTCAACACATTAATCCACAAAACCATGTCCCCTTCATATTTAAAAATGGCTCTGAAATATAAACACAATTTGTTGAATGCATACTATGATACGTGTGTATTTCATTCATTATTTCATTTAATTACATATAGGAAACTCAGAAATCTTGTGAAGATGTCATAAAGCTTGTTGAGGAAGAAGTAGCTGGACCTTCAGGTGAGGTCTTTATGAACTATGAATTATTAAAGCGTGATTAAAAAAAATCATGCATTTTAAAAGTTTTAAAAACCATGTCCCCTTCATATTTAAATTGCTCTGAAATATAAACATGATGCATTGAATGCATACTGATAGGTGTGTATTTGATTCATTAGTTCATTATTTAATTACTGTACATATATAGGAAACTCAGACATCTTCTAAAGACGTCATAGAGCATGTTGAAGTAGCTGGACCTTCATGGCTTCAGGTGAGGTCTTAAAGTGAAGGTCTAAAGTGATTCTGTGAGGAGATATACTATTATTGATTAATAGCAAATTATTAAATATAAAAAAAGTCTAGATTATACAGTTATACTAGCTCTGTAGGGACAGTATACAGGATGGTATTTCGGGGTAAGGATACAATATGAGAAGAAGTAGATTCACTTCAGTATTGTGATATTCTGTATTGCCAACAGTCTGGAACAAAAGAAATCGGGGGGGGGGGGTCAGGGGTGTCCCCACCAAAGCTGAGACCACGCAAATTTGGACCAATAGGCTTTGCCTACAACAGTATGCAAATTTATCAGTGCTGAACCGAGTGTGTGATTGGTTACTACCAAAAAAGGTGTTTGGCTACATCTGAGAAGCTTATTTAACGTGGTCATGTTTAGTTCCAGAAATACCTCTTACAACAGTTACAGCGGAGGATTTTCCTATTCCAAGGTCTTCTATCTTCTATCAGAAAGGTAAGTTGTTGGAAATATAATAATATATAGTAGTCCTAGTAATTACTGATGGGAAGTTCGGATCATTTTACTGACTCAGTTCTTTAAGTGTTGTTTAGCAAAATGAACGAATCTTTTTTCTAGTCATTTCGTTCATTTCGTTCATTTCAGCAGAATCTAATTAAAATTTTACATATTACAATTATTTTATACATTTAGTACTTTTGTAATAAAAACTATAATAACTATAAACTAATGCAGCCATGGCCAAACTTTGAAAAATACATTATAAATTCATTGCAGCTTACTTCAGGCAGAGAGTTCAACTCAGCTCTTAATCCAAATAGTTTCGTTCGTTCGTTCACCAAGTCCCAGCCCCATAGAGAAAGACTATGCAGTTACCATACACAGAAAGCAGTCGTTCATCTGCCGAGTCGTTCGTTCTAGTCCCGTACGCTGAATGCACAAACAGAAGGACTCCTTCATTTCATGAGTCAGTCTTTGGGTCTGAGTTCGTTCTTTTGTCACGCATTAGATACAGAAATACATTAATATATACATATATTTCACATAACTGTATAAAAAACCACAATTCTTTTATTTTTTTATTTTTACAGTTACGTGATGCATTTATGGCCTCAAATTGTATCGTTATATTTGTCTTATCCTGGGAAATCACTGATAAAGCAAAGATTAAGACTTTACAGTGGATTCTAATTTTAGGTATTAATTTTATAGTTTATAATAGCTTAAGTAATAATTAAAAAACAAAGGGGCACTAAAAGTTAACACTAAAAATAGACTGACATAAACAAATGGAATTTTTCTACTTTTCAGATCATGTTTATTGCAGATATATTTTGATAACTTTATAATACTTCCTAAACATAATACAATACAGTCAATAATATCACTGTATTGATGTTGCGAGAGACTGAAGCGGTCACGTGACAAAAGAACGGCACTCAGACCCAAAGACTGACTCATGAAATGAAGGAGTCCTTCTGTTTCGCCGTTCAGCCTACGGGGACTTGAATGGACGACTCGGGAGACGAAAGCCTGCTTTCTCTTTACGGTAACTGCATAATCTTTCTCTATAGAGCTTGGCAACCGACGTCACAGCGCACTGCATTCTGGGACGTAAACAAGAGGGCGCCACCATTTTGTGAGGTGGTATGGTGTTATGTAACTACGAAGGCGTATTAGGGCCACTTAATGAAAGACATTAGGGCCACTTAATTTTCGAGTTTAAATAGGCAAATCTGCCAGAAAAAACACGAAAATTTACGTCTTTTAAACACGCAAATGTGCCAGAAAGAAACACGCAAATTCACGACTTTTTAAACATGCAAATTTGCTAGAAAAAAATCACGTTTAGGAGAAATGAAGAGGCAAATTTGCTACATAATAAAACACGCGAGACCTAACATTCACTTTATTTTATCAATGACAAAGTTTGAGTTCATAAAGTTTGCTCACGTACTGGAGCGAAATAATACTGTTTAGCACTGTGTTTGGTGTCAATTTTATTTTAGTGTTATATTTTGTACATTTCTCGATGACACTGTTGTACAAATAATCAATTTTGCATTGCATTATTGCTTTACAGAAGGTAGATTAAGAAACACAAATCTTCAATAAAAAACAAATAATTGCCCGTATAAACAGTTTTATGAAAATGAACATGGTATGGTTCGGTCTTTAGTTCTCCCATTTTGAGTCCAAAAAAAAAAAAAATAAACGTAAGTTTTTCAGTGTCACATTGTCAGTCAATTGAGGTTTGCCAAGTGAATGTGACAACCACTGCACTCTTGAGCAGACATGTCTCTTCTGTCTTTTAGTAAACTATGCATTCATGTTAATACTGCTGCAGATGCGGTTGCAAGAAGATTGCACTAATCAAGACAAAGACCTACCCCAGACTGTGGGTAAAGTGGGGCCCCTGGGCTAAACCGAGACCATACCAATTTTTGAAACTGCCAAATTAAGACATTAATATTAACAAATATAACATATAACATGTGGTGTAAATAAATTTCAAACATAAACATAACTGTTAGAAAAATAAATGCATGCAATAATTATGTAACTGCGAACAATAAAATAGCTTAAATACTGCATTATGACTAACCTATTAAAACATAAAAATTAACCTGAATTAGCAGTTATGATGAGAGCTTGATAAGTGCAATTTATTTTTAGTGGATTTGTCATATAGCTTTCAGACTGAGTTTCTTTCATTGGTTTTGTACAATCCTCTCCTCTTCCTCTGCCCCCCTTCTCCTCCTCTGGCCTCTCTCTCCTGTTCCTCTCCTCAGTCCCTCTTTTCCTCATCTCCTCCCTCTCCCCCTCCCTGTACTCTTATCCTCTTCTCCTCCATCCCTATCTGCCTCCTCCTCCACCTTTGCTCTGGAAAGGAAGGCTACAATTATGAATAGGAACAGTTAATTTGGTTAAATTTAGGGCTTTGGAAGGCACTAAAACATTTAGCATTTTTTTTGTACTAAACTCTTGCAAGCATTTTCATGTAAATGAATGCAGAGAATCTCAGCGCAGTTCGTAACAGTGCAGCCTCCAGGTCTGCAGATTCCCTTCTCCCTCAGTTTGACAATAATGTTACAAGTTTTGTAATATCTCTCTTCGCAGCAAAGTATTCAGCTCTGCAGCAGCAAAAGCATCTGTCGGGCGACCCCATTCATTTTCCTGCATGAGTAACAATGAGAGCTCATAAATAGTCTCATCGCAAGGAACCCTGCTCTTGGGTGTACACTCTTCTGATTATGACATGGTCATTATTTGCCAACATCAAAAGAATCTCCTTGTTAGAAAATCCCAGCGAAAAGTAAAGCTTTATCTGCTCTTCCAATGCCGCCATTTTACAAACAAACGTCCCTAATGACGTATTTCCGTTTCCGTGAAAATCTCGTAAATTTGCCTGTTAAAAAGGTCGTAAATTTGACTGTTTAAAAAGTTGTACATTTGCATGTTTATTCTGGCAGATTTGCGTGTTTAAACTCGAAAATTAGCTTTTCTTTTTTTTTTTTTTCTTTCATTAAGTGGCCCTAATACGCCTTCGTATGTAACAGTGTGTACTAATTGCTCTATAGGTGAATTTATTTACAAATCTTAAGGCTGTCTTTAAAAGGATAACTAATAGATTTGCCTCTAAAAATCTTATGTAGATGGAGATGTTGGCCACGCATATTTGGACCAATAGGCAAGCTTTTAGTTGATTGCCCTTTTATGCTTTTATGTTTTTAATATTTTGTGGTTTTAATTTTTATTCTCATAGTTTTATTGTTCTTTTATTGCACTTTGTAAAGCACTTTGATTTATATCTGTGAAAGGTGCTATATAAATAAAATTTACTTACTTACTTTGTAACGGAAATGCTGACTTTCTCTTATTTGTTTTTAGAAAATGACGTCTGCTATTACATCTCCTTCGAAGATGGCAGCCGTAGACTCTGAAGAAGGGCGCTACCTCCGTGCTCAGTTGCAACTTTTAGCTGTAAGTAACCTTGTATTGCTTTGTATCATTACAACATTAAAGAACACATATTGCATGTATAGGGTTGCTTTTGATAGTACATTAACACTATGTCAATGTATTGTATAAACATTGGATTTGTGCATATAATACAATGCGCTTGTGTTTTGTTTTTTTTACAGTATCAAGTCTTAGATGACAGTTTCTCTAGAGACATACTCCATGGAAACATAATGCAAATTTCCTCACCAGTGATGAGTGTAGTAAAGCAACTACAAATTACTGAAAGAAAGCTACAAACTACTGAAAGAAAGAATAAATCATTGGAAGCACAGATAAAATATTCAAATACCGATCGTGATTGTTGGAAGCAGAAAGCACAAGAATTGGAAGCACGCCTAAATTTGTATGAAGGGGAATGGGATGGTCTTGGTAGGTATAACCAAGGTACTATATGTATACCTGTAAGTGACTTATAGAATTAATTTGTACTATTGTACTTTATAGACGTTCCTGACCCCAGCCCTCAACAAGAACCAGAACAAGACGAAGAGACAGCCTAGACATTGCAAGGCACAACTTCCAGACCCATGTGCACTATTTTTGCTATTTTTTACTTTTTTATTAGATGTGAATATTTAAAGTTAGATGTGTAATTACTTTGTAGCGCACGCTATTTGTAAAATAAAGACTTTTCTACCTAATAAATATTTTCTCCTTTCCTTCTTATTAGCCTAAAGTCCAAGTTGTATTGCATCTTTACAACAAATGATCCATTCATGTTTGTATGGTTTTTGCTTGAGTTAAACGGTTTTGGAAGTGTTTTAATGTCACTTGTATAGCCTACTGCAGCCTTTCTCAAACTTTTTTCAGTCAGGGCATCTTTCAAAAATGCATAACATTTGAAGGCACCCCAGTTTAAATTATAATTTAAAAACACTGCATAACCCACATTTAAATGAAAATGTCATGTTTATTTACAGAGGACAGTAATGAACAGAGCATAATACGAACTGTAAATAAAAATAACAATAACAACTTTATAGCACCTTTAAAAAGACTCGGCTCACAAGAAAGTGAGGACTTTAATAATGTGGTGCGTTGTACATTTGTCTCTCAACTTCTTTATTCTGTCGTAGGTTAGATACTTGACTCGTTTGTTGCATATTTGCCCTATTTTATAAACGTGAGTAATTAGCATTCACGTTCATTTGAACCTAACATATGTTCATATGGGTGCTTAAAACCAGAAAAGGTGTGAAAGGAGGGTTTGGAGATGAGTGACACATGTTAACTCTTTAAGTTGTGTCAGTTTCTGTGTGAATCCTAAATCCTGTTACAGAACTAATCATGACTTGACTAATCATAAGCATTTTCATTAAAATGTTACCCCACACAGGGAAAATACAGGAAATAAATCTTTTTATTCTAATTTTTGTTTTAAGATGAACCTGCAAATTAAACAGTAACAGTAAATTATTGCCAACAGATAATGCTAAAGAAATGCTCAGTGCTTTTTCCCTTGTTCCTTGTTTTATTTACACACGTGTGCAAATAAAATTTCTCTATTTCTTTTTGATACATTTGTGGCTGTGGTCGTAATGAGTCTGTGAAGAGGCAACCTTTGGGAAATAAATGCCATTTCCCAATTGCCAGGATCCTTCCTTTAGAGGAGGCCCCTCCAGAGCCACGGCTAGAGTCTTAGAAAACTCCTCATAATCCTTTGGAACTTGTAACCTTGTACTTTTAGGCAAGTTATATTTACATTTTGCCTTTTTAAACAGGGGGGTGCAGCGATTCCTACCACCTAAATCGTACACTTTGCGCTAAAGGGTTTTCATCTAAACAGCTCCAAATTTGCTTTAAAGCACGACATGCAATCCTCCGAATATATGTGTCCCCGCGGTCTCAAGGGAGGCGAGGGCCTTTATCGCCGCTTGCGGCTTTAATTAGGCCCGAGCCGGTGATGACCGGGAGGGCCTATTGTTTTTGCTCGGATTTTTTTTTTTTTTTTTTTTTTAATTTTTATTTTTTTCTTTTCCACCTATGATCCTAAATTTGACCCAGTGAACATGCACAAAAAGTCATTTTTATTGGTCCCAGACTTCAAGCTCGGCAAAATGTTATGTTTTGAAGTCGCGCGAAAAAAAAAACGAAAAATGACTCAGTGGCGACCCTACAAAATCAAAATACATTGGGCCTATGGAAAGTGAAAGTAACTTTTTTCCAACGTAGAAAAATGAAACTTGGTACATCCATAGGACACCTCAGGGCAAACAGAAAAGTCAATGACAGTCACACCCTAAACTTAACAGGAAGTCCGCCATGTGGGGTGAAGCGACCACTAAAATCGCACCCCTTGCGCAGAAAGATGCAAATCATTGTGTTTTAATCTAAATGGCCCCAAATTTGGTGAGTATCATCTAGACACATGTGCCAACCAAAGCTGTGACTTTGTTGTTGATATCTTATCGGGTATGGGTGTGGCAAGCCTGTAACGAGGTGGCCATTTTTGTGAAAATAAAAGCGTCTCTTAACTCTCAAACGCCTTCTCGGATCGAGTTGGAACCAAAAAGGCGTTTGTGCACATTCATGACCTGAACACAAAGATATGTAAATAAAAGGGTTATCTTTAGAAATGGCTCTCCAGCGCCCCCTAAAAACTTATAATGGGACCCAAGAATTTAGTTTGTCATAGAGACATAAAATTTGGTACACACGTCTCTTATGTCATGACGAGCATAAAAGCCAATGACAACCACCCCCTATCTATAAATGTGTTGCCATAGCAACGTCCCAAATATGTGAAAAAAGTCAATGGGAAGTGAAATTTTTAGTTTGTTGTAGGCAAATGAAACTTGGTACACACATCCACCATGGGCTTATGAACAAAAAATCCAATTGGGACCACACCCTATCACACACGGGAAGGCGGCCATTTTGAATTGAAAATGTGAACCGACTTAAAATACACCTCTTTTTTAAAAGTACACAGACAATAGCTGCTTCATTCCACAGACACCAAACTTGGGCAAAATGAGCTAAACACATGTATGTAAAATAGACAAGCGTTTTTCTAGACTTTTTTGCTCGAGTTATATTTTTTTTTATTATAATTCGGTATATTTTTTTAATCATATTTTTCTGCAAAATGATCAATTTAACCCAGTAAACGTGCAACTAAAAGTCATTTTTATTGGTCCCAGATTTCAAGCCCAGCGAACAATTTATGTATTTGAAGTCCCCGAAAAAAAAATACGAAAAATGACTCAGTGGCGACCCCTAGAAAAGTCAAAATACATCAGGCCTATGGAAAGTGAAAGTAACTTTATTCCAATGTAGAAAAATGAAACTTGGTACATCCATAGGACACCTCAGGGCAAACAGAAAAGTCAATGACAGTCACACCCTAAACTCAACAGGAAGTCCGCCATGTGGGGTGAAGCTGCCACTAAAATCGCACTTGCGCAGAAAGATGCAAATCATTGTGTTTTAATCTAAATGGCCCCAAATTTGGTGAGTATCATCTAGCTCCAAGTCCTAGTCCAAAGGTTCAGACAGCTCCCAGGAAAACCAGGGATTGTGGAGACCTTTAACTCTAAAGTTAGGTTACAAGGTGGTGTAGCAGGCCCAAGCAGTAGCACAGGCCCGGTTATTTGACATTACCGTGAAGTTTACGCTTTAAAGCACGAAATGCAATCCTCCGAGTGCATGTGTCCCATGATCTCAAGGGAGGCGAGGGCCTTTATCGCCGCTTGCGGCTTTAATTTTTTTTAATTTTTCTTCCGACCCAATGATCCTAAATTTGACCCAGTGAACATGCACGAAAAGTCATTTTTATTGGTCCCAGACTTTAAGCTCGGCGAAAAATTTATGTATTTGAAGTCGCCGAAAAAAAAATACGAAAAATGACTCAGTGGCGACCCCTACAAAATCAAAATACATTGGGCCTATGGAAAGTGAAAGTAACTTTTTTCCAACGTAGAAAAATGAAACTTGGTATATCCATAGGACACCTCAGGGCAAACAGAAAAGTCAATGACAGTCACACCCTAAACTTAACAGGAAGTCCGCCATGTGGGGTGAAAGGCGCGGCCACTAAATTCGCACCCCTTGCGCAGAAAGATGCAAATCATTGTGTTTTAATCTAAATAACCCCAAATTTGGTGAGTATCATCTAGACACGTGTGCCAACCAAAGTTGTAACTTTGTTGTTGATATCTTATCGGGTATGGGTGTGGCAAGCCTGTAACGAGGTGGCCATTTTTGTGAAAATAAAACGTCTCTTAACTCTCAAACGCCTTCTCGGATCGAGTTGGACCCAAAAAGGCGTTTGTGCACATTCATGACCTGAACAAAAAAATATGTAAATAAAAGGGTTATCTTTAGAAATGGCTCTCCAGCGCCCCCTACAAACTTATAATGGGACCCAAGAATTTAGTTTGTTATAGAGACATAAAATTTGGTACACACATCTCTTATGTCATGACGAGCATAAAAGCCAATGACAACCACCCCCTATCTATAAATGTGTTGCCATAGCAACGTCCCAAAAATGTGAAAAAAGTCAATGGGAAGTGAAATTTTTAGTTTGTTGTAGGCAAATAAAACTTGGTACACATCCACCATGGGCTTATGAACAAAAAGCCAATGGGGACCACACCCTATCACACACAGGAAGGCGGCCATTTTGAATTGAAAATGTGAACCGACTTAAAATACACCTCTTTTTAAAAGTACACAGAAAAAGCTGCTTCATTCCACAGACACCAAACTTGGGCAAAATGAGCTAAACACATGTATGTAAAAGAGACAAGTGTTTTTCTAGACTTTTTTGCTCGAGTTATATTTTTTTTTATTATAATTCGGTATATATTTTTTTATTATAATTTTTCTGCAAAATGATCCTCAATTTAACACAGTAAACGAACAACTAAAAGTCATTTTTATTGGTCCCAGACTTCAAGCCCGGCAAAAATTTATGTATTTGAAGTCCCGAAAAAAATACGGAAAATGACTCAGTGGCGGCCCCTAGAAAAGTCAAAATACATTGGGCCTATGGAAAGTGAAAGTAACTTTTTCCAACGTAGAAAAATGAAACTTGGTACATCCATAGGACACCTCAGGGCAAACAGAAAAGTCAATGACAGTCACACCCTAAACTTAACAGGAAGTCCGCCATGTGGGGTGAAAGGCGCGCCACTAAATTCGCACTTGCGCAGAAAGATGCAAATCATTGTGTTTTAATCTAAATGGCCCCAAATTTGGTGAGTATCATCTAGACACGTGTGCCAACCAAAGTTGTGACTTTGTTGTTGATATCTTATCGGGTATGGGTGTGGCAAGCCTGTAACGAGGTGGCCATTTTTGTGAAAATAAAATGTCTCTTAACTCTCAAACGCCTTCTCGGATCGAGTTGGACCAAAAAAGGCGTTTGTGCACATTCATGACCTGAACACAAAAATATGTAAATAAAAGGGTTATCTTTAGAAATGGCTCTCCAGCGCCCCCTACAAACTTATAATAGGACCCAAGAATTTAGTTTGTCATAGAGACATAAAATTTGGTACACACATCTCTTATGTCATGACGAGCATAAAAGCCAATGACAACCACCCCCTATCTATAAATGTGTTGCCATAGCAACGTCCCAAAAATGTGGAAAAAGTCAATGGGAAGTGAAAATTTTAGTTTGTTGTAGGCAAATGAAACTTGGTACACACATCCAGCATGGGCTTATGAACAAAAAGCCAATGGGGACCACCCTATCACACACGGGAAGGCGGCCATTTTGAATTGAAAATGTGAACCGATTTAGAATACACCTCTTTTTTAAAAGAACACAGAATGTAGCTGCTTCATTCCACAGACACCAAACTTGGGCAAAATGAGCTAAACACATGTATGTAAAATAGACAAGCGTTTTTCTAGACTTTTTTGCTCGAGTTATATTTTATTTTATTATAATTTGGTATATATTTTTTTATTATAATTTTTCTGAAAAATGATTTTCAATTTGACCCAGTAAAAGTGCAACTAAAAGTCATTTTTATTGGTCCCAGACTTCAAGCCCGGCAAAAAATTTATGTATTTGAAGTCCCCGAAAAAAAAATATGAAAAATGACTCAGTGGCGACCCCTAGAAAAGTCAAAATACATTGGTTCTATGGAAAATGAAAGTAAATTTTTCCAATGTAGAAATACAAAACTTGGTACATCCATAGGACACCTCAGGGCAAACAGAAAAGTTTATTACAGTCATACCGTAAACTCAACAGAAAATCTACTATGTTGGGTGGAATGCGTGACCACCTAAATCTCACCCCTTGTGTCTAAAGGCTTTTCATCTAAACAGCTCCAAATTTGGTGAGTATCATCTAGACACATGTGCCAAAAAGTTATCAATTTGTTTTTGATACATTTGTGGCTGTGGTCGTAATGAGTCTGTGAAGAGGCAACCTTTGGGAAATAAATGCCATTTCCCAATTGCCAGGATCCTTCCTTTAGAGGAGGCCCCTCCAGAGCCACGGCTAGAGTCTTAGAAAACTCCTCAGAATCCTTTTACCGTGAAGTTTACGCTTTAAAGCACGAAATGCACTCCTCCAGTGCATGTGTCCCCACGGGCTCAAGGGAGGCGAGGGCCTTTATCGCCGCGGCTTTAATTAGTATTATTATTATATTCTGTAATTAGTAGTGGAAATTCAAACTTTTCAACTGATGTTAGGAAGAAAGCCAAAGCTGTGGATGCTAGGTTATTGGAGGCTGCGCCCAGGTACATAATCTGCAGAACAATGCAATGACATTATTGTGAAATATTTGTGGTATAAAAGGTTCTTAAAATTAATATCAACCTGGAGATCTATTCTTACCTTACGGGAAAACCCGTCAATGCCTCCAAATATGACAATATGTTATAGCTAAAAAGCCTAACATACCAGCGTGAGCAAAAAACACAAAACACCATATCATGAATGCACTTAAAGTGATGTGAAAAGGCAATACCGGATTAATTTATGGTTTGTATCTATGTGCATCAGGTAGTGCGGGCCTGGAACAGAGTATGCGATTGATGCACCCCAGGTTGAGTGTGCGAACTATGACACCATTGGTGTCCACACGGTGCATAGATGCTCTAACACGCTCATACTGCACCCTCAGTGCTCTGGTTTGCCTGGATATTATTTCCCTCACACACTGGTCCAACTCGTGATCAGGCATGGTGCTATACAGCATTCTCACTGAAAGATCAAACTCAGCCATACGTCTGTATAGTGTACTTACGGAGATTCCCAAGAGTTTGGCTATAGATGGCACAGACAGGTTAAGTTCAAGCAGCAGGCAAAGATGATCTGGGGAGACTGCCTGCTGGTCCAAGTTCAAACTGGAGAATTCTAGTAGGGTCTTCGTTTCTGTCCTTTTCACTATTTATAAGGCTGTGTAATTCTGTCAGTGCATTTAATATTTCTGGGCAAATGGTTACCTGAGTGGACAGAGCATTTAACAGAACAAATTCCTGTGTGCAAGTGAAGTCTAAGAAGTCTAAATCCAAAGGCATACGTCCCAGAATAAGATCCAATCGAGCACGGAGTCTCCCTAAAAGGTGATCCAAAAGGTCCTATGGCAGAGAAAACAAATAATTAAATTATAAACATTTAACTTTAACCACAAAAGTACGTTTCTTCAGATGATTTACATATTCCTGCCATGTCCGTTGTAGGTTATTACCATGGTCATCCTCCATAGCTGCTATTGTCCCCTAGTGGTTACTTAACTACCAGTCTCTTTAGTGTGCTTGAGCTTTATAACATTTACTGGAAGTAACATATGTTTAAAAAAACGTCAGATATTGCATACTAGCCTATATACTTTGATATCCAAAAATGAGCTTACCGCAGTGTTGCGGCTGGCCCCCATTGTTCAACTGGCTTGCGCGCTGTATTGCTGTGTTTACCAACGTGACCAGGACATTGCTGCGTGATTGGCTAGAGTATAGATCGACTCACAAAAGATCGATTGCAATTCCTCGGTATCCCGGATGTTCCATGAACTTCTTTTACGGCGTATTTTACACTGTGAATTTTGACGTTTGAATTTAAGTGCTCGAAAATATATCTATTAAATATTTACACGGCAATTTTTTTTATTTTGAATTTTGAAACTCTGGATAATATCTGGATAATATATTGAAATTTCTAACCTTGAAATTCAGTGACTAAAATTCGAAGACAAAAATATTAAAACATGTTTTCAGTGATAAAAAAAATAAATCAGAGTTAGAAATTCACAGGTATTTAAAATTCAAAGTCTGATGACACAAATAATCTTCCATACATTTGCATCTTACATCCTCAATAGCAGGAGTTGGAATGGCATTTATGTGGCGACAGAGCAAAAAGAATGTAGTCTCCATGAGACTGTAAACTTCAGCTCTTAGAGCTCCACCAGTACCCTCTTGTCTATAGAAAGACTAGTCCACCAGTCTTTGACGCCGTTCATCCAAACTTTCAACATTTTCTCCCTGTGGGAGTTTTGGAATAAACTGGGTACATCCATACTGATCTGTAGACGGTCGGTGGTTGAACAGGTGCTGTCTCAGTTCAAATTTTCTAGTTGGGTTTTCACCTGAACAAGAAGTGAATTGTATCCACCACCCATTTGTGTACCATCAGTGAAAACATTTGCAAAAGACTGGGGGTATTTCCTCACAATATTTTGGCAGACTGTGAGACACTGGAAACGTGTAGGGTTTGCCACATGTTTCCTCATTTCATCCACGACTATTCTAACAAACTGTCGTCGATCTGCAGGGTTTGGTCTTATTCCATTGATGATTGCAGAACGAATTTGTTGAGGCATTTGGTTCAGCAGCATTTCAAAATTTTCCAGCCACGTTTGGGAAGTCAGGTGTGAAAAGCCACTATTTTGACTCAAGTCTGATGTGTCTGATGGCCACTACCAAGATACTTGAACTGGTCAATTCTTTGATTGAACTCCAGGTAAATAAAGTCCTTGTCTACTTTGACAAGATACTTTATGTACAGTGCAAGGTCAGTTGACACAATACCTTCAAAACGATTATGATAAAGGCAAGGTGGTAATCCTGGCTGACAAACATCGGAAGTATGCAAGTTCATTGAAAATGGAATCAAACTTTACACCTTTGTAAGAGGAATTGCCATCATTGCTCTTAATATGATTTCTTTATGACTGCTCTCTTACAGATTGATGTTGGAAAAGAGATTTGATTGCTTGGTTGACTGGGACATATTGAGCAAAACACTCTTCCTGCTTCATTTTGTCCAAGACAAACAGGTACGGGCTCAACATAATTAAAACTATTTTTAAATATGGTCTTTCTTCTTTGTTCAGTTTTCAATGTTTCAGTATGGCAATCCCTCAAGAGATCCTCACTTTTTAGGACATCAATCACTGAGGTGGCGTCCGCTTCTGATACCCCAAGTTCTACCAATTTCTCTTTGAGTTGGAAAAACAAGTGTGACTGGCTAATGTCATGGCTTTCTTGAAAGTTTTCAAGAATTATCTGAATAATAGACGACGGAAGCAGCAATTTAGCTTGCAGTTTCAGGTAAAACATGGCTAAATTTTTCAAAAACTGCTTTGAATCAGCATTTTCTGGGCAGACATCTGATTGGCTGTGTCATGAGAAACGGGCCATATCAGAAGGTTGGTCCTTGGCACACAAACCCCCCCCCAAATCAGAGTCAACTAGTCCACCTTCTAAACTGTGTCTGTGTTTTCTTGAAATATGTGATGTGAATGTTGATAAAACACAAAATTTAATCTCACATTGCCTAAAGGGGCAAACAACAGTTTTTTCCCTCTTTAACATGCTTTTTAAGATGAGAAAAGAAACTTGTGAAATCTTCTAATCTGGCACTACACAAATCAACATGACACACTTTCACTACACTACATAATCTTGGCCCAACCAGTTGGCCTACTTTATGATGCCTGAACACATGTGATTTAAAAGCTGCAAATTGGAAAGTCCTCTTACAATCAGGCAATACAAGGCATATTTCAAAATTAAATTTGGGGTATTCATGTGCCTTACAAATGCCCATACAGTGGCCGATTGATTTGCACACACCTGGCATTGGAAATTTTACTTAATTGTTTTCAGGTCCACAAAATTTGCCCAGAACCCTGCAAAATAAAGTAAAGCCAATGTTCTTAAAATTAACCAAAGGTTATTTCACAGAATGTAACAAAATAGCTGTATTTTTAGTAAATGCTCAATACATAAGTGACTTACTACTTTAATTTGCAGATTTTCATTGTTGCCTGTGGGCCTTCAGATTGTAGCCACTGACACCTGTAGGTAAAAGTTAAAGCAGTTTAATATTGGTTTAATATTTAGTTCAAATAGGACAATTATGATAGTAGCAGTAACAAGGGTACAAGGCTAAAGCGGAAAAGCAGTACGAAATTTTTCCGACAAGTGATTAAATTCACTTAGCGCTTGACATCACAGTAGCTGCGAATAAGAGTCACAATGATTAACTTTTTTTTTCTTCGTCTATTTTTCTTTATAAAACGCTATATAATTGTTAATATAACAAAATGGAAAATGAAATACAATTTGATTTGAAATATGATTTGTAGCAACCGTTAGCCTTCTGGCTACACCAAGAACGTTTCTACGCCTTTTTGTACCGAGTGCAGAGTACAGTAGCCTGGCATGTTTGTTTACTGTAACACGTTTAATCCCGAGAGATTTGAGACGGATCCGCGTTCTTAATTTGGAGGGAGGCAGTTTGAGCGCCAGTGTCACACCCAATGGTCACACCCTTAGATGTAATACATTTTATATTGGCTACGCAGTACACTACTCGGGTGAGGGCTTGTTGCGCGAATCCGATTCATGAGTCTTTCTGCTTGAAGGCACAGAGAGAAATCGGTGCTAAAAGGAGTTGCCCTGTTATCACTGCTCTGTAGTTGTTAGTAGCTATTAAAAACACAAAGTCCACCGCCAAAGTTGTTAGGGGTAGGGACTATGCGTATTGCCATTCTTGAAATAATACATTAATAATAAACTATTTGACCAGCATTTGGCTAGTTAATATCAAAAACCTATGTTAATCTAACTCTTCTTAACAATTATCCCCATAAGATGCCTAAAATAGGTAATAAATAACCTTACATTTTAACAGTAAAATAGGCGGGAAAGTGCACAAACTCGTAAATCTCCAAATCTTAAACTCTTATGCCATAGACAAACTTAACAAATGTTTAAAATATATGTATGTTTTAAAAAATGTTTAAAAATAAAAATTACTTGTTGAATGTTATTTCTACCAAATAGTGCAGCATAGAAACAAATTGCACAAGCTGATTGCTAAAGCTAACTGTTCAATTTACTTATCAGCTCGTACTTAACTAGTAAATAAAATATTACATTACTAAGCAAACATCACCCCCAAAAATTAAATGTGCTTCAACTTTCTGTATGATTTATCAAATGCATTGGATTTAGAATGATAATCCTTGAAAACATGAAATGATGCCAGAACTTCTCTGCATGTGTCTTCTTCGAAGTTGAAGACATTCTTAAGGCTATACAGAAGTTGCTGTAATTTTACAGCCTATGAACTGGTGATTCGAATTTCACTCCCAGAATGCAACACAATTTACAGTACTTACAGTATTTTTGGGAAAATGCCTAAAAGTCCATAATGTTTCCCAAAATGCATTTCTATTTTCAGTATGTTACTGTTTTTAATAGGAAACAGTAGCTACTGTCAGGACAATATAATATACTTTCTTACAGTGTACCTATTCTATAGAAATAAGAATAGGTACACTGTTACATCAACACCTTCTGCGGTCCTCACCATCTCTGTCCCATCCTCAGATTGACCAATTGGAATTTCCCGATCACTTGAACATTTTGGTAAAATCTGGAATTAAAATGATACCTCTTACAACTAACTTGGCCAGGTTACGGGTACTATAATCATCCCTAAAAATACCACCTAGGAGCACCACTTCTGCACCCCGGCCAGGCCAATGCACCCCTGTCTGACCCCTCCACTTCCTCCCAGACCAGTTTTAAAGGCCTTGACTAGCATCAAGGCTACTATCACCGATTAGGACACTAAGGGCCTGTGCTGTTCCAGGACCTTTCATTATAATAAACACTACCCCCTAGCTCCATAGCTCCAGTCAGAAGTCACAGATTCGAGAAGATAATAACAGTTAGATTTTAATCAGACAAATCTAACTCTCCAAATCCCCTGCAAACAGATAATGTCAGGTCCTGCTCAAACAGACTTGTATGGAAGCCGGTTTCCGTCACTTAGAAAAAAAAATAAGCCCCACAAAAAGTCATAATTACGAGTTTTAAAGTTGTAATTACTAATTTTAAAGTCATATTTATGAGATTAAAACTCAAAATTATGAGTTTTAAAGTCATAATTACGAGTTTTAAAGTCTTGGAGGATAGACTTTCCGCACTGAAGGATCTGCTGAAATGGAACCATTCAGTCTCCTTGAAGACACTTTGCCTCTTACTGAGGAAGTCCCATTGCCTGCTTTTATGGATCCGCCTGAAATAAAGAAAACTCTTGTTGTGGTTCATCGAGGACAGATTCTTAGAGAGCTAATTTAAGTATTTTCAGAAGAAGAAATTATCAACAATGACATCAGCTTTAAAGTGATTTTTCCGGATGGCAAGGTGGAAAAAGCCATTGATGATGGCAGTGTTTTAAGGGATGTGCTATCAGAGTTTTGGAATGACTTTTATGAGCAGTGTACAATGGGGAGTGACTTTAAAGTGCCATACTTGCGACACAACTTTGGGAAAATGGAATGTGAAAGTGTTGGTCGAATTATTGCATTTGGCTGGATAAGAGAGAGGCACTTACGTATATATACAGTAGGCCTATATATACACTTACTGTGCACTAAGGTTTCAAATGCCTCCTTCAAACGGCTCTCAAGGCTGGATGGAAGCTTAAAATCTAAACTATATTTAATGTCTGCCACCACTTTACCCTTGTACTCTTTTGCCAAGAGCAATATTGGTTAATACCCCATACAGGAGAACCTGTCCAGCTGAAAAAAGAAAAAAACATGAATGAAATCATTTTCACTTGCTACATAAAATAAAGTATAAAAAGACATTATTTGCTCACCAGCTTAAGGGCCTTTTCAGGCTGCTTGTTCCCATTACCATTTTCGTTTTTATGTTTGTCCTTCCACTCTTGTGCCTCCAAAAAGTTTGTCCTGGCTTCAACCAGGCGTTGCTTGTGAGGCCACATTGGGGGCACTTTTTACATGCTACCCCAATGCTGCATTGGCTGTTGGGGTAAGTCTTTTTGTTGAGCCTGGCATTGCTTAATTGGTGGACAAAAAAATACACTGATTAATCAAAAGTGATGCTAATGTGAAAACAGAGGAAATAATTTAGTTCCACATTAACTGTACAATCGCAATTAGCCTAGCGTACATAAACCCTTATATTATATAACTACATTCTGTATAATAACAGTAAATTAGTGTAACAAATGTTATACTGTTTGCAATATCCATCCATCCATCCATCTTCTACCGCTTATCCGGGGCCGGGTCGCGGGGGCAGCAGTCTAAGCAGAGACGCCCAGACTTCCCTCTCCCCAGACACTTCCTCCAGCTCTTCCAGGGGAATACCGAGGCTTTCCTCAATCCTGACTGAGCGCAGATTATTCGAGTGCGAAAATGATATGATACATTTTCAAAATGTTTTCTAGTCCTTAAAGTAATAAAGTAATTATTCAGAAAAATCATAAATATTCCATATTTTGAACTCACTACTCTTTGATACACTGTAAAAAAAAATCCTAATTTTACAGTAAATAACTGTAAATTTTTTAGAGTATTTTTCTGTTATTTTTAATTACATTCAAAACTCTGTAAAATTACAAACAATATCTGTAAATTAATGAATTGACTGTTAATTTAAGGATTATATCAGTAATGTCAAATTACAGTAATGTTTATTTTTTATACAGTACAATTACTGTATTATTTATACAGTATTTTTCTGTTTTCTTAAATTACGTATAAAGTAGTGTAAAATTACAATAATAAAGTGTAATTAAATGTGTAGCTCATTATTTTAAAGGTTTATATCCATACTAATAATCTAACATATTTCCTTGTTATTTTAAAGTAAATATTTTTTTATACAGTACAATTACTGTATTATTTATACAGTGTTTTTCTGTTTTCTTAAATTACATACAAAGTTGTGTAAAATTAGAATAAAAATGTGTAGCTCATTATATTAAAGGTTTATATCCAGTTTAGATTAAGACAGGATTAGACCTTAGTTTAATTAGGGCATGCGATTAGCTTTTAAAAATGTGCCTTAGATAAAAAAAAATACATTATGTGTGCATCTTGAGACAAAACAATGGCACTGACATATTTTAAGACATGTCAGTGCAAGTTGCTTTCAGGTAAAACAGCTCAAACATGCATTTTAGTCTGAGACTACAGGCTTAATGATTGGTTATTCTGAGTGTGATCCAGGAATCTGGCCAATAACAACTATGTGTGCCTTTACAGTTCAAATTTGAATACGTCAGTTGGAGTGAGTTTGTGAGTGAGTGAGTGAGTGAGTGAGTGAGTGAGTGAGTGAGTGAGTGAGTGAGTGAGTGAGTGAGTGAGTGAGTGAGTGAGTGAGTGAGTTTGTGAGTGAGTGAGTGAGTGAGTGAGTGAGTGAGTGAGTGAGTGAGGGCGGGTGCTGCTGCTCGGGATATTCAGTATTAACTTACTTCTGTTCTGTGGCTTTTTATATTGTTTAAACATGGATTGGTTTACATCGGACTGCTACATTTTTATTTTGAGCGAGTTGCAGGATGTAAATGAAGAACAAACACGGAAGATGGACAACGATTTTTTTTTAACAAGGCGTAAAGGACATAATGCAATCTGCGGAAGGTAATGTTAAATAACTTTTTATTTTATAAAAAAAATCTGCTAGCGTTACATCAAAATATAGTGTGTTAAGTTGATAATCTAAACGCGATTACATATTTCAATGTAGTATGATAATATTATGTGTTGTTAGCATGTGTAAATATTGTCAGCTAACAGTTATTTAGATTAGCATAGGAGCTTTACAATGAGTGAAATGAGAACATTGTCTTTTTAGACAGAGAGGAACTCGAACCATAACGTTACTCCTTGACTCTAGAAGAATCTGCAAACTAGGTTTTGAATCTACTGTTGATGGCGGGATATAGGCCCATATAGTTGCATGTGTGTGACTCGCGCTAGCCTAGCGGTGCTAGGCTAGCGAGTCAATAGATCCCTGTAGCCTGCCATTAAAACAGTTTTACCCACTCCACAGTACACCAAAAGCAAATCGATTATAACGCCAGACTACCGATGTAAATGTCTGTTGAGAGAATAATGTTAGAACTCAAACTACACTTGCATCTCAATGTTTGCATTACATTTACTGGAACTAGTTTCTCAGCAGCGGCGGAATTATACTTTGCTCGGTTAGTACTGCGCCGGAAAGTAAACAGAACAGAAGCGCACTACAGTTGGGACGGTAGGTTGCCTAGGTAACTTAATATCACTCCTCCGCTGCTGTAGACTGTGCTAATAAATACAGGAACAAAGTCTAACTATTACAATGTGATGCAAGGTTACACTGGCCCTCCAGGAGTTTGGCACATTCTCCCAAATAATTTACTCACCCTCATGTTATTCCAAACATTTATGCATTTTGATTGCCAACATTCTTCAAAAATATCTACTTTTAATGCTTGACAAAATAGAAATTTCAGGTTTGAAAAGACATGATGGTGAGTAAATGATGACAGAATATACATTTTTGGGTGAACTATCTCCAGTACTTTAATAATCGCACTCAAGGAGATTAGACCTTTTTTTTTTAACGCATAATCATCATCAATCCTTTATTGAGAAAATTGAGAGAAATAATCCATTGTTGTTGTGAATCTACATGTTCCTTCTTTTGGTGATGCACATTTTTGTCACATCAGACACAAGTTTTAAATACCAGACAAAACAGAAGACAAACAGACAATTTAAATACAATTTATTAAGCTTGTTTAAAGGAAACAAAAATAATTTAAATCATCCTTTTTAAGAGAATCATAGTGTGTCCTTTTTTTCCTCCCAGATGCACCAAGGATCCAGTTGATTACTGGCCGTTTGCAGGATTGCTGTGACGCTGCTGAGTCTTGAACGCGGATTGACAACAGACCCGGAAGAGAAAACAATGCTGAATAAGGTTTTTTTTGGACAAAACTTTATTTTCGATGCTTCAAAAAATTCTAACTAACCCACTGATGTCACATGGACTACTTTGATGATGTCTTTATTACCTTTCTGGACATGGACAGTATACCGTACATACATTTTCAATGGAGGGACAGAAAACTCTCGGACTAAATCTAAAATATCTTAAACTGTGTTACAAAGATGAACGGAGGTCTTACGGGCTCGGAACGACATGAGGGTGAGTCATTAATGACATAATTTTCATTTTTGGGTGAACTAACCCTTTAATGTTTAGAATCAATAGTGGTGTGAAATCTTGTATGTATCAGTTTTGTGTAGAGTATGTTTAGAAAATTTCACTTTAATCCTAAAGTTTGAGAATTTGATAACTGTTCTATAACTACTAGTTAAAACGTTGTATTTAATTTAAGATATATACTGTAATTTATCAACTGAATCATTCCATTTAATTTAGATTATATGTTTACGGAAATGATTTAAATCCGTTTTATACAGTTTTTTTTTTTTACAGACTTATTTTGTCTTCCAAAAATAAAACTGTTAATGTACAACCTTGAGCATGTCTTGACAAGTTATTGAATGTGTTTGATCGTTATAATTTAGCAAAGGTCTGTTAAATAACAGTGTTTGTCATTAGAACCTTTAGTGCTGTCACTTTATTGAAGGTGTTTGATTGTAATAATTTAGGAAATACCTGTAAAATAACAGCGTTTTTCCATAAAACTATTAGTGCATCACTTTATTGAAGGTGTTTGACTGTAATAATTTAGGAAATACCTGTAAAATAACAGTGTTTTTCCATAAAACTATTAGCGCATCACTTTATTGAAGGTGTTTGACTGTAATAATTTAGGAAATACCTGTAAAATAACAGTGTTTTCCCATAAAACTATTAGCGCATCACTTTATTGAAGGTGTTTGACTGTAATAATTTAGGAAATACCTGTAAAATAACAGTGTTTTCCCATAAAACTATTAGCGCATCACTTTATTGAAGGTGTTTGACTGTAATAATTTAGGAAATACCTGTAAAATAACAGTGTTTTCCCATAAAACTATTAGTGCATCACTTTATTGAAGGTGTTTGACTGTAATAATTTAGAAAATACCTGTAAAATAACAGTTTTTTTCCCATAAAACTATTAGTGCATCACTTTTATTGAAGGTGTTTGGTCATTACAATCTAGGAAAAATCCATAAAATAACAGTTTTACACTGTAAAAAAAAACCCCGTAAAAAAACGGTCAAATGACTGGCAGCTACGGCTGCCAAACAAAAACCGTAAAATTAAAGTAAAATATCTTAAATCCAATAAAGTGCAAATACTTTAATTTTACGGTTTTTGTTTGGCAGCCGTAGCTGCCAGTCATTTGACCGTTTTTTTACGTTTTTTTTTTTTACAGTGTAGTTCACCTTATTTAGACTGTCATAAGTAATAGACACACACAAATTAAAGTTAGAGAAAATGAATAAAAGTTAGGGTGACTATAGGCCTACTGCAATAGGCCTACTGCAGTCCCTATTAAATGGGGACTGGCTCATTTTCAAAATTGTCCCTTGTTCTAACAAATGTCTGTTTAAAGTTTTCAACAGTCCTTGCCCTAACTATTCCTATTTAACCAGTGCTACAAATGTTTAACTATAAAGTTTGATGCTTATTAATTATTAATGTTTCTCTTAATACAATTGTCATCCCTGTGAGTCTGTGACTTTTTGAGTAATATTATATTGAAAGATCTTACGCTAAATGATGTTACTTTGTTACTGATGTTACTAAATGACATTGTTACAATGCAATCAAAGATTGCATTATGCTAGTAAGGTGCAATGTAAAGTCTTTCCACATTTTGTCACATTACAACCACAAACATAAATATATTTTATTTGAATTTTATGTGAAAGACAAACACAAAATGGCACATAATTGTGGAGTAAAAGGAAAATTATACATGATTGAAGGTGATGATTGAAAAAAAAAACAGAAAAAAGCAGAGTGCAATAGTATTAAGCACCCTTTTCTCCAAGTTCAACTAACTGCCTTCAGAAGACAAGAAATGTATTTTTGTATAGCCCAATAGGCCTTAACAAACTGCATGAGACAACATCCTCTGTTCTTAGAACCTCCAAGGAAAAATTGTTGAAAACAACAGAAATACACAAACATATTTACAAAAAAAAACAAAAAAAAAAAAAAACACACAGGAGTTCAGAAGTTGCCTGATGATTGTTGAATGATCAAATGTTGACCGAATGACTAAATACAATCCACCTGTGTGTAATCTAACCTCAATGAACTGACAACTGTTCTGTGATGACCCCAGAGGTTTGTCAAGAGAATATTGGAAAGCAAACAGCACCATGAAGTCCAAAGAACACACCGGACAGGTCAGGAATTAAGTTTTAGGGAAGTTTAAAGCAGGGTTAGACTATAAAAAGATTTCCCAAGCTTTGAACATCTCACGGAGCACTGTTCAATCCATTCTGGAAATAGAAATGATCCAACTGCAAACCTACCAAGACACGGCCGTCCACCTAAACTTAGGCCGAACAAGAAGAGAACCTTTCAGTGATGCAGCCAAAAAACCCAGGGTGACTGTGGAAGAACTGCAGAGATCTACAGCTGCTCCCCCACACCGAGGGGAGCACGCTGGACGGAATATGTCTCCCGGCTGGCCTGGGAATGCCTCGGTATTCCCCCGGAAGAGCTAGAGGAACTGTCTGGGGATTTTTGTGTAGGCCTAAGCCTCACAGGCCTTGGGAGGTGAAGGCTAGGTAGAGGCTCTAATGGCCCATGGCCCGAGAGGGTAATATGGCCTTGCAAATGGGGATTGAACATAGAAGATTTGGGTGAGGCTCTAAAACTTAATAAAAGGAATGACTATATATTAGTAAAAGCCAAGGAGTTACTGACCTGCAACTCAATCATCAATTTTGAAGCCAAAACAATTATTATTAATAATTATTATTAACAATTATTTTTACATCCGGTAAATATTTATCCCTCTAATGAAAAGTGGCTAATTGTTATTATTATTATTTTTCTGTATTTAAGGGTTTGCCATTACGGCAGTGTGCATATGCCGCGGTGAATACTGGCGCAGAAATATTGGCATTGGTTTGTGAAAGGATTCCAAGAGCCCAAACAGGATTATCTGGCATATTGAAACTAATTTATTAAGGTAAGTTGCATTCATACTTCTTTATTTAGGTTAAGATGGTGATGATGCTTCTATATTTCTTGTTACGACAGTTGTCAGCCACTATGTCTGACCCGCCAAATGATAACAGTGAAGACTCAGAGGAACTGAAACATTTTGAAGCCAGCTATGGCCGCCTGATACCTGAGCTGAGATCCACAGCTGGAGGTATAGTCTTGGTAATATACACACACATTAATCAAAATGCATAGTTTTCTGATTTCTATGAGTTGTCTCACAGCCCCTGGATCAGTTTATCAATTTGGGACCAAAGATGTGTATGATAAAGATTGTCCCAGCATCTGATGGTTAGTAATAAGGCGCAGTGGGCTTTATTGCTTATTTTAATATTTCTGGCTGTACAACAAATAACTTCTTTTTGTATGTTTTTAAAGCTCCTCAACTAGAGATTAAAGTGGCACAACAGTCAATTGGTGGCTCTAATGTTCTATAATTATTATTTATAGCTTTGTCACAAGTTATGGTTTATTGCATTGCATATTGCTTAAAGGATGATCCAGTGGACTGCACAACAGAACTGCGCAAGACCTGGGAGTTTCGCCAAACTTTTTTCTCGTCACAAGTTTTGTGACGAGAAATGGGAAAATGCCAGACCCCATCTATTGGAGGGCATGCTCTGTGCTGAAATAATACCTGTGGAGCTTTGTGATTTTTATATTATATTATATTATTTTTATATTGTGGAACAGGCTGTAGTCCGCTGTCGAGATTGTCTCCCTAAATCATTCTTCTGTGGAAATTGTGACAATGATATCAGCACTATGTTCTACACAACAGAGATTCCATGAAGGTTTTTTTTTTAAGGTTTTTATAAACCTTTTCCTCCAACCTCTTACTTGTCCAAAGATAATGATGGAGAATATACTACATGTGAACAAGGTTGAAATTGTATAGCAAAATGTTTATTAAATGTCTTTCTTTTTTTTTTTTCTCAGCAAGACTATTGCCCATGTCATTGCCCAAAGTTATTTGTCATTGTGACAGATCTCATAGAACTGTTGATTTTGGTCGACCCATTAGCCTCATCAACTAAAGTGGTAAGTGATATAAAAAATTATATTTCTTTCATATTACAAAGACAGATTTAGCGTGTAAATGTATTCATTTGTATATCAATATGGCATGCATTTATTTATATATGGCATGCATTTACATAGCGCATTTTTGCACCCTTCTCGGGCACCCAAAGCGCTTTACATCATGCTTCCACTCACCCCATTCACACACATTCACACCTGGGGCAGACAGAGATGGGGGCTGCCATACACCGCTCAACCTTCTCCGACCACCACCAAACACACCTCTACAGTCACACACATTCATACACCAGTGCTACAGACACTGGAGGCAAGGTGGGTTAAGTGTCTTGCCCAAGGACACAACGAAAGTATGAACAGGGCAGAGCGGGAATCGAACCACCAACCTTCCGGTTATAGGACGACTGCTCTACCACTGAGCCACTCCGTCCTCAATATGTATAATGTGGTCTGCTCTCAGGGAGGTATCACTTGTCGCTACCTATCCTTACTTGCTCATCTTGACTGTCAGTGTGGACCCCAAAGATAAATGACCTTCAAGCAAGTGGTTACTGGCAAGGCAATGTTGATTTCCAAACAGTCTACATGGTTGATTTGTTTAACATGTTTGAAGAGTTTAAGGTTACTACCCCAGGTTTATCGCGTCAAGCATTTACAAAAATGCTTGAACATCGTTCTAGGAGCTTTGGTCGTGTGAGTCATTGAAAATATCAGTAACCACAAAAGAAAAAGATAAACTTTTTTTTTAAGTTTTTCTTTCTTATTTCAGGCAGGAAACATATGCGGGGATACCATGCAATGATCTTTTTTGGAGTGGACATACTCTAGGCATGAAAAAGAGAAGCATTTAAACAGCATTTCTGCTGTGCAGCTTGTAGACCAGATGTATCGGCAATATCTCTTGATTGTAATCGGAAGATGCATCGCTTTAACAGGACTAAAGGGTATTATTATATAGATTTTTTTTTGTTTTAGCAGTAATATAAATGTTAAACTAAAATGCATACTATGGACCAATTGTTTATATTTCTTTATTATATATTTTTTTTTTCGCCACAGACTGGCTGAAAATGGATACTTTTTTGGTGAAGGATAAGGAGGTGAGGGACTAAAGTTCAACCGGTGAGTTGATCAACTTACTTACGTTTGACTGCTTCGTCATCACCCAATAATCCAGTTTTATACCGCAAAAAAAGGTGGCCCAAGACTTGATGAGGAGGGAGTGGAAGTTGCTGTCTGTCGACATGGCATGCTCTACAGCGCTTTAAACATGTTCCGAGAAGAGATATTTGTATACCCACTTTAGCTGCAAAAGAAGCATGCAGGAGTTAATAAGATTGACTTTATTTGCACAGACATCATGTGCAAGTACTATCCCTACTTGCAGAATGTCTGTGACTCATTTCCAGATCTATTGCCATTGTTACAAAACAAACCGTTTTACATTTTATGCTTATATTTAAATATTTACTATTTGAGTGGGGTAGACACTTTTATTATTATTATTATTTTCAGGGACAGTGGGGAGAACAAAATCAAGATGGAGCTGGTTAGTAACAACGTTTTACAATTACTTCAATATCTAGTGGCCTCCTATTTTGTGTTTCAAAATCTGTAGGTATGACTGTAGGTGAAGAAGTGGAGCAAGTTAATTCTTTCTTATCCCGTGTTGCACTTACAACAAAGTACATGACCAAAGCTGGTAAGTCTTGTACCACTGTACAAACATGCAACATTACTGAGCTAATCAGTTGTACTGTCGAACACAAGCTCACACAGACATGAGAATCATACATGCCAGAGGATGGAACGTAAGGAACCAAGTACCTCTCTGAAAGATATTTTAAGGTATCTGTTAATGTTATTATTGACCATTTTTTTCAAACTGTAATGTTTCACCTTTTACATTTAGAATAACTAACTTGATCTAAAGGGTTAGGTTGAAGATGTTAAGGAATGGGCTGCGGCAAGTATGTTTCTCTTTAGCTTAAAGAAAAAATAATAATATTGACATAAGTGAAATTTAACTCACTATCTTACAGCTCCAACTCAACCAAGTCAAGACGATGCAACAGGGCTACAGCATGTCATGGAAGGGCTGGCTTTAAGCATACACAAATAAAAAGGGACAAATATCGTCAGACTGGTGGGTACACAACATGACACTGTTTTTTCAAAATGACTTTTAGTCCTAACTTTAAGGTTCATTTTTATTATACTGCAGAGAGAAGTAAAGCCAGGCAGTACATTAACTCAATGATTCAGAAAGAGAAAAAATAAATAAATAAATGAGGTAATAGGTTACTATAACCAGCTGGTGTCAGAAGAAGACGCTGTTCCCCCAGCAGATGTGATTCTGACATCAGAGTGTCCTCTGTGGCCGTGGGACAAGGGTGAACCCTTTCTTGGAATACCTGTAAAATGTTTCCAAAGTTGTATGACTTTACATACAATAACGTTATTTGTTATTACAGCATCAGACGCGTTCCTGTTACTGAAGTACCGCAGATGGCTTGTAAAGGCTTGCTTGCTGTTTACAAGATAAACCTTATAAAACAAAAGAACCCATGTCTGAGATTCATTCAACATATAAAAAAAATAGTCTCTCATGAAGAGTTGGAGGTGGAGGAAAAGGAGGAGGAAGAAATGGAAGAAAACGACTACTTTATTACTGACTCTGAGAGTGAAAGTGATGAAGATTAAGCTTAACTGTCTTGAGTGTTGTGTAAAAATAAATGACATTGTGATCCTTGATGTCTTTGTTCCAAAGCAATACAATTTTTATAGATAGTGTGTATGGCTCTATATTAAATATAGCTGACAAGTGACACAAGACACCATTTAATAATTATTTCAGCAATAATGACAAGTCACTTTTAAGGGAGATTTGTGACATTTTAAACCAAAATACTCTAGCTTAAATTTTCATCAAAACTTTACAGACAACAGAAAGGTGGTCTGAATGCCTAAAAACTAAATGTCATCATTCATTCATTTTTTTTCATTCATTTTCTACCGCTTAGTCCCGTTAGGGGTCGCGGGTGACTGGAGCCTATCCCAGCAGCTTTGGGCCTGAGGCGGGGTACACCCTGGACAGTGGCCAGTTAGTCGCAGGACTGACACTTAGAGACAGACAGTGACAAACAACCATTTACTCTCACATTCATTCACTAGGGACACTTTAGATTTGCCAGTTAACCTATACATACATATCTTTGGACGGTGGGAGGAAGCCGGAGTACCCGGAGCGAACCCACGGTAACACGTGGAGGACATGCAGATTCCTCACAGAAAGACCAGAGTTTGCCGAGAATGTTTGAGTCGGCCAGGTTTTGAACTCACGACCTTCTTGCTGTGATGCAGGAGTGCTAACCACTCTGCCACGTGCACCCTAAATGTCATCAGATTTAGTCATTTTTCTGTGTGGGTGTAAGTACCTCGGAGGCACTCTGGGTGTCGCTGTTTCTGTCTGGCGCAGGCGCAATGGCTGGATGCTTTATTTGTAAGCCTCATTGTAGCAACATAAACCATAAACAATTAACAGGCAAACATGAAATACACAATAGCTTTCGAGAGAAGTAAAAGTGCTTAGTTCAAGTTACTTTGGGAGATTTTCGGGCAGCCAGTTGTAGCCTATGTCACTATAAGAGGGAGTGGTGTCACGTCAAAATGTGTCCGTCTTATTATAACCAAAACTATCTCCGACTGGTTAAAAATGACACTCGTTTTTTTAAAAAATCTTAGCGAATGTCATCATTAATAAGAAAGCCAAATACACAATTTCACAGTACAGAGGTAATGTGTGTTGTTTGGATATTCCCATTTTGTCCATTGCTGCATTACCCTGTTTCCCTAACCCCTTAGCAAAGCAGAGTCCAATGGATTTATGAACTAGGCCTACACTTAAGACCTCTCAAAAAATTACTAACTTAACATAACGCCAATATTTCATGAATGGAAAGGCACGGGTTTAGCGACCACTGAAACCATGGCAACGCAAAGTGCTCGGGGACAACAGCTTTTCTTTTCTTTATTTCTGCAAAACAGTCAATATGAGCTCAACACTGGCGTCCAGGTAGATTATAAAGCGGCCAGTTTGTGCGCAGTGCAGTTATTAAATAAATAGAGGATGTTACATCCTGTAATATTCCTGGATATGGACATATTCTGGGCAATTCACACTTGATAATCTCTAATGTAGATTATAAACGTCACTAAAAATGTACATTTCCACAAGATTTTTCACAATACATATCCTACATTTTTTTGTCAGAAAATGTACACAGTCAACGTATTGTGAGACTGCAAAATTGTTTATTATTGACGTTTTTTTGGGGAGACTGGGTTGGCACAGGACAAGACATAACCTGTCAGAAAAGCAGCAGGTGGATAGATGAAAAGATTTGAAATGATAAAATAAAACAGAGAACGTTTTGTTGCATTTTTTTTGTTGATATACTGCTACAATTTGAAAAGGCTTTAGTTGGATTTGAACAGGTTTAAGTTGGATTTGAACAGGTTTTAGTTGGTTTTTAGTTTTAGTTGTATCTGAGCAGGTTTTTAGTTGGATTTGAAAAGGCTTTAGTTGGATTTGAACAGGTTTAAGTTGGATTTGAACAGGTTTTAGTTGGATCTGAGCTGGTTTTAGTTGAATTTGTAAAGGCTTTAGTTGGATTTGAACAGGTTTTAGTTGGATTTTGAACAGGTTTTAGTTGGTTTTTAGTTTTAGTTGGATCTGAGCAGGTTTTTAGTTGGATTTGAAAAGGCTTTAGTTGGATTTGAACAGGTTTAAGTTGGATTTGAACAGGTTTTAGTTAGATCTGAGCTGGTTTTAGTTGGATTTGAAAAGGCTTTAGTTGGATTTGAACAGGTTTAAGTTGGATTTGAACAGGTTTTAGTTGGATCTCTAAACCAGCTTCTTGACATCCCCATGCCTCTACTTAATGTTCACCTTATATCTTTATTTTATTCACTACCTCACATAGACACACTGACAGTGTCACCCTGTTTTGCACATTTGCTTCTTGCACCTTCATGTGTATCTTAATATTTAAGACCACAGCTAAATGCATATATGCACACTGTACATCCCTGTACATTTTAATATTTAAGTCTACAGTTTACATTCATGTACATTATTTTGCGATCTAGATTTAATCCCACAATACACATTTTTTATATTCTATTCTTATATTTTTTATTGTTTACTTTTTATTTCATTCTTACATAGCTATATTCATGTATATTTTCATCTGTGTTGTTTTCCTTAATAATTGCACTGTCCATGGAGCGGACCTGACTCACATTTCACTGCTGGTTATATATGCTGTATATAATTTTGTATGTGACGAATAAAAATCTTGAATCTTGAATCTTGAATCAAGTGAGGATTAATCTACCTTTCGGAAAACTTGTGTCAGCTTAAAGAGTAACTAAACCCTAAACCAACTTTTTTTAGTTAATGATCTGTAAGAATGGGGCCTTATTAGTGCTGTTCACTGATCTGAGTAAAAGTTTTGACATTTGAGTATAAAGTATATTAATTTTACATTTTATGGTGTAAAACCGTCTAAGTGCTGCCCTCCTCAGGTTGAACGGTGGTTACTGCAGTTGAATTTTTCAATTTGAGATTGTTTCCTAGTGTGACGTATACTGGTTCGACTAACGGCTCTCTACCCACGCCCCTGGCACGACCCCACCACACCCTTGGCATTGGCTCACGCCCCTGGTATAAAAACATCTTCCCAAGTAGCGGGTGTTGAAAACATCAGGCTAACTATATTAGCATGTAGCTACTTGTAGTGTTGCTGGTTGCAACAGCACTGCTGGACTGCATTGCTTTCCAGTTGAGTTGGAAATTAGACGCTAGTGTGCACTTGGCCTGGAACACCGTGAGTTCCTGCTGAGAGCTGGAGTTTGCAGCGGGCATTTTAATCGGGATTGCTTCTCCAACGCAATGGAGGTGGAAATGTGCTTCTCCAAACAGCTCCCGCTGAAAAGCAACACAGAGCCAAACGCTGCTCCTGCATGGATTCCCACCAACGCTGCTGAGGGCACAGTGTATCACAGGCTGCGGCTAACCAGACCAACCCATTGACAGTACACACGGATTAAAAGACTGGCGCTTTCACGGAGGATATACAGTAATAATTGTTCAGAGTCAAATTACAATAAAAAGAGATCCACAGAAAAGTCCAGTAGGACGCTAACAGGCTATGGCAACAGAGTGTTTGTGTTTAGATGTCTTCTTTAGATTCTTTGCCTTGTGAGAATATTTGTTATTAATATCATTTATAAACATTTTAAAATCTCTAAAAGGAATTAATATAATACTGTAATTGTAAACAAAAACACAAATCTTTTGTTTTGCCTAAGATGACCAGAGAAACTGGGTGCCAGCCTGAACTAGTCGCTGCAGATCTGCAGGTGAAGCAAAGGTGAGTTTGAATACTGTGAAGCTTTTGTATGTTTAATTTTTGTTTATTCTTTATTTCTCACGCACCATGTACAAAAGCAATAATCTCACAAGAAAAGATATGCTTTGTACCAGATTTAGAATTTCAGACTGTCTAGGATCTGATTCCATTGTTTGATGGTTTGAAATGAAAAGGCTGATTGTGCAAAAGCAGAGCATCTTTTAGGGATTTTGCAGTTTTTGTGAGTTGTGGACCCAGATGTTTGGGTCTCATCATATAATCAAGATAACAAATCATTTGTTAAACTCTTGTTTTTGCAGCCAACCAGTCCAGAAGACACTGACAGAGCTGCCTTTCCCAGTGTCCCAGGACTAGCTCTACACCAATAAAGAGGAAAAGGTGTGAGGTGTCCACTGCTGACTCCAGCTAACATCCAGATGGAAGTGAGAGAATCATGAACTGTACAAGGTAATGCGTTTAGTCTCATTCTTCAGTGTTTTTTTTTTTTTGTTTTTTTTTTTACTGTTATAGTGCAATTACTTGTTTTAAATACTCTAACAAGAACACATGAGGTGTGTGATAATTTATCATTTTATTGTCATTAAAATGGTCTAATTTAAGAAATAAAATCATGTTTATATGTTTATTTTATTTTCAGGACCTGGTGACTGTTCCTGCGTCACTTCACTGAAGATACTTCATCCTTCAAGTTTGCTGCTGTCTATCATCTTAGATTCAGACTCTGAAAACTGCAGTTAGCTCTATAGTTTCTGAGACTTAGCTTTACTTTGCTGACTACATTTAGACTAATGTAAACAATAATACACTGTTGAACACACTCAAGATTCTTTAAAGTTTTGGAACAGCTCATGAAGTTAGGATCAGCCTGTTTAAGTCTGGCTCTTGCATTTCACCATCTTCGCTCCAATAAGTGCAACTGACAGTGACTTTCAAACACAAAGTAAAAAACCTCTGTCCTGACTGTGCAGGATTTACAAAGTTTGGACTTGCCTTGAAATGATGTATGAGAATTTACTATGACTTTTATTTTTTTATTTAAATTAAGTGTGTATATATACAATATTATATCAATATAAAATGCTTACTGTAGAACAATCTCTAAAGAATATAAGAATTATGGAAAGGCAGTTTGAGAAAAGGGTGTCATTTAGACATTCTTTTGTAAATGTTTATGTTGATTCATGTTCATTTTGAGTTGTATAGCTGATTTTATAATGCACGTTTTTAAACAATTGTTTTGTGTGTAACATCAGGTATAACTGTTTCTTCATATTTCAATTTTTTATATACCAACTATATTTATAAATTCAGTATTGGAATCCTCTGTAAGGACAGCACAAGGAGGTATGACCTGTACCTTCTGGCCCAGGTATCCCCAGCTCCACCTGACCACACTGCAGCAGACAGGTGTCTATAACCGCTGAAAGAGCTGGTGCAAATGTACAGTATGTGTAAGAGGAGGGTAAAACATTAAATTTACTTATTTATAAAAACATTGCTCTC
Source organism: Perccottus glenii (assembly GCA_024416835.2). Lineage (NCBI taxonomy): Eukaryota > Metazoa > Chordata > Actinopteri > Gobiiformes > Odontobutidae > Perccottus > Perccottus glenii. Next base: position 4,610,958 of record CM044554.2, read on the forward strand.
TTCTTCCTGGAACTACCCTGTTTAACCCTGTCTCACCAAAAAGCTGAAGATAAGTGTAACACTACAATACAAGTGTTAGAGCCTGTAACACAGGGGTTTAGTGCTACTGCCTCAAAGTCTGGATGGACTGTTATGCAACCAACTCACCAACCTGTCACACCTGTGCATTACCTACAACATGAGAAACAATGTTTATTACTACTTTGTTGAGATGTAAATATTTTATTTGGTTAGAGTTGTGTCTTTTGTGCATATTACTTATTAAATTAACTGGACTTGACACTGGTGTTATTTCATCGCTATACCTTGAGTATCTCTATAACACATTCTCTCCCAGGACCAGTGAGCTGCAGGTGAACAGGTGCACCTGTTGAGACGAGTTTTTTTTAAAAGTTGTAGAGGGAGACTTGAAATCTCTGTTTTGTGTGTAATTATTAACACTAAATCAAACCAAAATCAAAGTAAATGCATAGGTTTGCAATTTCTGAAAGTTTGTTAGCATTTGCCTAGCATTAGCCTAAATTAGACAATGCTAACGTTTTAGCACTGGCTTCGCTCTTTAATTTCGGGAGTTGTTGAGACCGCAGTTTGAGCCAGTGGCACAAACTGATAAGGCTCTAGCCCTGTGTGCACAGAAAAGTCCTTCACTTCGAAGGACCGCTCTGTAGCAAAGCTACTAGCTTCCTTCAAGTCTCCATCTTTGCGAGTCTGACAGCTGCTGTCAATCAATCCGTCACAGCAGGTCTCCGGTTCACGCCCCCGCTGAGCTCCGCCCTCGGTTCTTCCCCTCTGTCTCTGCTGGGCTCTGCCCACTTTTCCAGCATTTTTCAAATTGTGTGAGTGGGTGGAGTTAGGCTCTGACCAGGGGTTTAGTTACACTTTAAAAGACCATTCTTTTTTTATAAAGACTTAAGGACTTAAGGACTAGGCCCAGAGGAGATCTGATATCTAAAAACCCAATTAGATCCAGGTCAAGTGAGTTATCACTGTCTTTATTGTAACCTTTCTTTATTTTCCACTTTTTTACATTTATTTTTTTTTATTATTTTTTAAATTTGTACTTGTAAGTTGGCAGAAAAGCTGAAAAAACTATGCATGCACACTAAGTAAGTCGAAAAGTCCTTTTTGCTCTAAAATCACACAGCAGCATTTGAAACCTATAAAAGTGGGCCACAACAAAAAATAAATTGCTTTGATTGGGTTTTTGTGATTTGCTCTTAGTTCTGATCAGCTCAGTTTGGCTTAAATGTAGCTTATTAAACCAAACTGTTATCATCAGTGATATTAAGAGTTCTCATTTATCTTAAGGTGCACACTTGATTCCTTTACTCCCCTCCTCTCCTCGCGTCTTAGTCCTTCCCACAGAGTAGCCACCAAAAAGGAGGAAGGAAGGAGGAGGAAAGAAGGAGGAGGAAAGAAGGAGGAGAGATGAGTGCAGGGATTGGAATGTCCGCTTCTCAGGAGCGTCACCTGCAGCGACATCTGTCCATGATGACTTTCACACAACTGGACAGCAAGATTAATTTCAGAATTTTTATTTATTTTGATCAAAATGTTTTACGACCGATAGTTGAACCTCGGATTCAGCAGGAACAATGCGTTTTTTGTCCCAGTCGTGGAACACTGGACCAGCTCTTTACCCTCTCCAGGGTGCTGGAGGGTTTGCTGCTTCTCCACATCGAGAGGAGCCAGCTGAGGTGGCTCGGGCATCTGTTTCGGATGCCCCCTGGACGTGGAGGTGTGTCGGGCATGTCCCACTGGGAGGAGAACCTGGGGAAGACCTTGGACACGCTGGAGGGACTATGTCTCTCGGTTGGCCTGGGAACGCCTTGTTATCCCCCCTGAAGAGCTGGAGGAAGTGTCTGGGGAAAGGGAAGTCTGGGCGTCTCTGCTTAGACTGCTGCCCCCGCGACACAAGCGGTAGAAGATGGATGGATGGATGGATGTTTTGCAACAGTTATTGTTACATTTTAAAAATGTTTAGATAGAAATACAGTATCTACAGTATCTATTTAAACATATTTGTATATGACATTCTTTTTATTTATACAAATAAAAGGTTCACAAAAATCAGGACTTTCACCGATGAACCACTGGAACTACTGTTTTAGCAACTGGTCTAGTCTCTGCAGAAATTCTTCATAAACCAAACATGAGAGACGCTTTGGGACAGCACTAAAGATGGCACAATATAACTTCCAGTGCAATCGAGGAGTTGAAGTATTGAGGAGGCATTTGTTTTCCCTGAGTTCAATGAGCCAAAGCTTTAAATAGGGCTCATACTTTCTCATTTGAACATGAGTCATTTCATTTTAATCCCAGCACCTGTCCTTCATAACACTATCAAATAAGCCAAAATTGATTGAATGAGTGATTGATTTTGGCCTTATACAGCTACATTCACATGTGAGATTAGGGTTGTCGAACTACACAGGCCAATTGTGAAACTTTATGGAAATTAAATTGGAGATATTACATGCTCATTATTAAAATCAGATTAGAATAAAAAGAATTAATTCAATGAATGAATGAATGAATGAATAAAAAGAAAAGAAAAATGTTATGCTCAATAATAAAGCCTGTTAAAGTCATCATGTTGGTGTGTAGATTTAGTTAATGGCACATCCAGCAGAGGAAACAGTTACTGTGAGCCAGCACCTATAGCTTATACAGCCTAATTAACAGCCTAATAACTTTTTCATTAACGGTGCAACTCAGATAAAAGTACTACCAGTTTTCTTCCCTAGATGGTAAACTCTCTCTTGATTGTGTATAATCTATGCATTTTCAAACTCTACATGAAGACAAAGTGTGCCAACAAGCTCCCGCTTTGAAGGATTATTGCAGAAGAAGACAGTGTGTTCTGATGCACGCTTGGCCGAAAATCTCTCCCACATCTAATGAACCAGAAGCATTAACTCAAAGCAGGTACCAACAAACACAGCAGGTGTCCAGTTCAGCAGCAGTTAAATTAGTGATCTACAGATAGAACAAGAAGTCATGGTAAAAGAAGAAACTAAAAAGGTAAATAACAAATCTTCATCTGGAAAAGGCACTGACTATATATTAGCAAATAAATCTAATAATAATAAAGATAATATTATATTTTATTAATATAAATATTAGAATATTTATTTTGAAGATATTTTTAATATTATACAAACTTCTGCAGCCATTGTCTTTCTTTCACTAGATTTTATTTTATTTATTTTATATAAAACAGCATAAGATAAGGCTAAGATAATAAGACTCAAGATTATTCTGTATCTGTTATGTACATGTGTAAATACATTTTTACTTCTTTTGGAACATCACACCTTCTTGTTTATGGAAACATGTTAAACGTTAAGACAGGTTTCCTCCAGATTTCACTGTTGTAGCTTGAGAATGCCTGCAGGCAGTAAATATGTGTGAAGCAGTGCGGCTGCTGCGTTGCTCTTTGATTAACCTGGGTGTAGGCCTCTTGATGCCTCTTTTCCATCTTCAGCAGCATGTTCCTCTAATGAGGTTCCAGCGTAGTGGATCCACCAGAGACCAGGGCATGATTAAAGCCCACATCTCATTCTGACTAAATCTTTATTGTACCCCACCTGTACAGCAGCTTTTGTTTTTGCACATGGACTGACTCTACTTCATGTGCTCTCTATCAATAGATGTAAGTACAGCCATATAGATCATGTGTCCTCTTAGCTCACTCTGTTCGAACAGTGGGGACACAGAGGCACATACAACAATATAGAAAACGGGTTTGACAGTGAGAAAGAGGAAAGAGTGCAACAGAAAAGGAGCTTAGATAAAGTAACTCTTTGTAGTGACACATGGAACAAGATGTTTCACAAAAAGTATCAACGGCTATCAACGGAACAAAATGTAACAATAGCAAACGCTCTTGACAATGAGAAGTCACACAAGACATGTCCTAATGAGGAGGAACAAAAAAAGCAGCACTGACATTTTAATCTTTAAAAACCCTGCAGGCAGCACATTGTTAGACAAACTGTGTCACTGTGTTAATTTCTCATTTGTGCTTCCTTCTCCCTTTATTTATTTCTACACACCCCTGCATTTTAACAAGGTGGTTGCTCTTTGAAGACTTAGCCTATCACACAAGATCAACTGTCCTCTATAAACATCAGGCATGAAACCTGCCACGCTGTCAGATATACGGCTAATGTACAGTGGGGATTGAAAGTTTGGGCACCCCAGGTAAAATTTTTTATTAATGTGCATAAAGACGCCAAGAAAAGATGGAAAAATCTCCAAAAGGCATCAAATGACAGATTAGACATCCTTATAATAAGTCAAAAAAAAGTTAGATTTTATTTCCATCATTTACACTTTCAAAATAACAGAAAACAAAAAAATGGTGTCTGCAAAAGTTTGGGCACCCTGCAGAATTAATACCTTGTACTGTCCCCTTTGGCAAGCTAGGACCTGACAGTGTCATGGATTGTTCTCAATCATCGTCTGGATAGACCAGGTGATGTCAATCTCAAAGGTTTAAAATGCCCAGACTCATCTGACCTTGCCCCAACAATCAGCACCATGGGTTCTTCTAAGCAGTTGTCTAGAAAACTGAAACTGAAAATAGTTGACGCTCACAAAGCAGGAGAAGGCTATAAAAGATAGCAAAGCGTTTTCAGATGCCAATATCCTCTGTTCAAATGTAATTAGGAAATGGCAGTCATCAGGAACAGTGCAAGTTAAAGCAAGATCTGGAAGACCAAGAAAAATATCAGACAGAACGGCTCGCAGGATTGTGAGAAAAGTAAGTCAAAACCCACGTTTGACTGCACAATCCCTCCAGAAAGATCTGGCAGACACTGGAGTTGTGGTACACTATTCCACTATAAAGAGATACTTGTACAAATATGGACTTCATGGAAGACTCATCAGAAGAAAACCTTTTCGTCCTCAACACAAAAATCAGCGTTTGAAGTTTGCAAATGAACATATAGACAAGCCTGATGCATTTTGGAAACAAGTTCTGTGGACCGATGAGGTTAAAATAGTACTTTTGGCCGGAACGAGCAAAGGTATGTTTGGAGAAGAAAGGGCACAGAATTTAATGAAAAGAACCTCTGTCCAACTGTTAAGTATGGGGGTGGATCGATCATGTTTTGGGGTTGTATTGCAGCCAGTGGCACAGGGAACATTTCACAAGTAGAAGGAAAAATGGATCCAATAAAATTTCAGCAAATTTTGGATGCTAACTTGATGCCATCTGTGAAAAAGCTGAAGTTAAAGAGAGGATGGCTTCTACAAATGGATAATGATTCTAAACACACCTCAAAATCCATGGTGGATTACATCAAGAGGCATAAACTAAAGGTTTTGCCATGGCCTTCACAATCTCCTGACCTCAACATAATTGAAAATCTATGTATAGACCTTAAAAGACAGCCCAGAAATCTCAAAGAACTGGAAGACTTTTGTAAGGAAGAATGGGCAATCTGTCATTTGATGCCTTTTGGAGATTTTTCCTTTTTTTTTTTTGGCGTCTTTATGCACATTAATAAAAAGATTTACCTGGGGTGCCCAAACTTTCGATCCCCACTGTATATGTTTTTACATGATGTAACGGTCCGCTCAGCCTTTACATCTCTGCTGTGGGTGGTTGCTTCTACAGCATATAGTTTATTTATACAAAGTGTTGGACAGTAGACTTCTGTCGGTCTAATTACTGCACACTCCCCAGACACTTCCTCTAGCTCTTCTGGGGGGATACCGAGGCATTCCCAGGCCAGCCGTGAGACATAGTCCATCCAGCATGTCCTAATTCTTTCCTGAGGTCTCCTCCCGGTGGGACATGTCCGGAACACCTCCCTAGGGAGGCGTCCAGGAGGCATCCGAAACAGATGTCCGAGCCACCTCAGCTGGCTCCTCTTGATGTGTAGGAGCAGCGGCTCTACTTTGAGCTCCTCTCGAGTGACTGAGCTCCTCACCCTATCTCTAAGTAAGCACCCCGCCACCCTGCAGAGAAAGCTCATTCCAGCTGCCTGTATCCGAGATCTTGTTCTTTCGGTCATGACCCAAAGCTCATGGCCATTGGTAAGTAATGAAACGTAGATTTACCACAACAGACCGGTACATCGACCGCATTACTGCAGAAGCTGCCCGATCCTTCCTTCCCTCACTTGTAAACAAGACCCCAAGATACTTAAACTCCTCCACTTGAGGCAGGAGCTCTCCACCAACCTGAAGGGGGCAAGCCACCCTTTTCCGACTGAGAACCATGGTCTTAGACTTGGAGGTGCTAATCCGCATCCCAGCCGCTTCACACTCGGCTGCAAACCGCCCAGTGCACACTAGAGGTCCTGGCTTGATGGACCCACCAGGACATCATCTGGAAAGAGCAGAGACGAGATCCTGTGGTCCCCAAACCAGACTCCCTCTGGCCCCTGGCTGCGCCTAGAAATCCTGTCCATAAAGATAATGGTGACAAAGGATAGTCACCGGTCCTGGTGACTATAAGGCTTATCAGACTTCAGAGCAATGACAGTAAAAGGGGTCGACATAGCAAGCCCGCTCCCGGGTTGAATAAGGGTTGAATAAGCGTATAAGGAAGTTGGCTCCATCAAGCCTGACTCCCATTGACATCAATTAAAAATTTGGCGCCAATTACGAAGTGAATATTATTGTCACAGTCATCATTCTAATTATGTTCTATTGTTCTAATTATAACATTGTTATTAGTTATTGTTAAATTGATATTTGTCAATTAACTCAAGATATTAACATTTATAACTGACCTACAGTATATGCTGCCTCCATTATGCTATGTCGGCTTGCGGGGGCGTGGCTGACAAGTTTATTTGGCACTCGCTCCCGTCTTAAGGTTTATGCTGTTCCTTCAGAAGAAGAAGGCAAGGCAAGGCAATTTTATTTATATAGCACAATTCATACACTGGGTAACTCACAGTGCTTAACAGGAATAAAAGACAATTTACAAGATTTAGATTAAGAAACATAAGAAAATTTAAAAACATTTTAAAAGAAGAGTGCAGATAAAAACACTTTAAGTTATAATGTAGGCGGAGCTAAAGAGGAAGGTTTTTAACCTCCCCTTGAACATTGTTAAAGTTGAGGCTTGTTTTACTTCATCTGGGAGGCTGCTGCAAGAAACTTAAACGCTGCTTCACCCTGTTTACTTCTAACTCTGGGCACGAGCAGAAGGCCTGTCCCTGATGTTCTCAGAGTCCGAGGAGGTTCATAAGCTAGCATGTCAGAGATATATTCTGGTGCGAAAACCATTTAGAGACTTGTAAACCAGCAGTGCTGTTTTAAAGTCTATTCTCTGAGCAACAGGAAGCCAGTGCAGAGATTTTAAAACTGGCGTAATGTGGTTGTACTTCCTGGATTTGGTTAGAACCCGAGCAGTCGCGTTCTGAATAAACTGCAGCTGTCTTAACCCTCGTTTTGAGAGGCCGTTACAGTAATCTAATCTGCTGGAGATAAAAGCATGGATAAGCGTAGAAGCGGCTTCTGTTTATGTGACCTCTGACCTACCCCTACGGTCATAAAACCTTTTTCTATAAGATTAAAGAGCATCCACATGTCAATCTGTTCGATGCAGTGACACTTTGAATGGATTGGTCCATTTTCACCTGCTGTGAGTGAAATGTAAATCTGAGTGTCATCTGCATAATTATGGTAGGATACGCCACAGCTGCGTATTAACTGGCCTAAAGGAAGCATGTAAAGATTGAATAATGGGGTCCCAAAATAGACCCCTTTGGAACCCCACATGTCAGGGCCATTTGGTCTGATACACAGTTACCAACAGGAAGTACTTCCTGTCTTCAAGATAGGACTGAAACCATTTAAGGGCAGTTCCAGAGATACCTATCCATTCCTCTAATCTTTGTGACAGGATTCCATGGTCCACTGTATCAAACGCAGCACTCAAGTCCAGCAGAACTAAGACAGAGACTTTGCCTGCGTCAGTGTTCAGACGGATGTCATTTGTGACTTTGATAAGTGCAGTCTCAGTGCTGTGATGGGGCCTGAATCCAGACTGAAAAGGATCAAAGCAGTCGTTAAGTAATAGAAAGTCATTGAGTTGCTGATATACAACTTTTTCAATGACTTTCCTAAAAATAACGGCAGGTTTGCCATTATCATAGTGATAAGTAAAGTGTAAGAATTAAAAAAGAAATTGTAGATTTTGCCGTTAAAGTGAAATTTACAGGGACTCTTTTCGTTACTTCCGTTGGCTCGTTTGTTCAATAACCTTCACTAGAGATAACGTGAGCCATGACAACTTTATAAATGTAGCCAGGATGTAATTTAAAATGTAATTGTTATCACAGCGGCGGTTGTGTCGTTGTGTCCTTGGGCTTAACCCACCGTGCCTCCTCCCTCTCAATACACACATTGGGGGGGCAGAACTCCCCTGCAAAAGAGATTTGTAATCTCAGTGGGAATTTCCTGGTTAAATAAAGGTTAAAAAAATAAAATAAAATAAAAAAACAGCCCATCTAATGGTGTCACATTTCTGACATTGGTTGTCTCGTTATATTTACTGGTTTGTTTATAGAAAAATCACATGCATTTGCTTCTCAGTTGTGATCCAAAGTATGACATACAATAGCACTTAGACTAAATTCAATATATTTTAGGGTATGGTGGTAAGTGTATTCCCTTTAGGTGAGAGTATGAAACATTATTTTACTTAATGAAATATGTTTTGTTAGTATATGCTAGAGCTGAATGTGTGAATAAGGAATATTTATGCAACATTATCAACACAGTGAAATAACAACATAACAATACTAATAATAATGTTTTGTTATTATTACAGCACTAACATGTCCACACAGTAAAGGTGGCCAAAGACTACAGCTACACCCTCGGCTGCAGAGCAGAATTTGGGGGAATTGTCTAAATTGTCTCCGGGGGACTCCCAAGAGGACAGATGACCCTAGAGCCCTTAGACACTGGAGTTGTGCTCCCACCTACAGCTGAACCGGCACAAACACAATTCCACAGAAGACAGGTGTGTCAGTCACTCTCACATGAACCATTATGTTTAGGCCTCATGCAGCAGTGGAAAAGTCTTTATTTATCAACTTTACACCAGAATTTCTAGGTGTACAGGTCTACACTGCTGTAGACATGTTTGTTACATCTCTGTATACACAACACTATCTGTATGTCTGTATAATATATGCCATGTACAAGAAGCATTGTTGTGGAGAAAAACATTTCTCAGATTTTATTTACATTTGATCAAAAAGTGGCATGTATTATTCATACCCTTCTCAATAGAAAAGTAAACAAGGTCAACCCCAATAACACACAGCACCGATAGATTTGTTCTCACTCAAATGCCTCTACACACAAAGCCACAACAGCCCCAGCAGAAGACAATGTAGTTGAGTATTAAATACTGTACCTGTAGTAATGCAACGTGATCTCATGGAATTGCGGGTAAATGACAAGCCTAAATGAAAGCAATAATGTGTGTCATCTCTGCATTTATTTTCACTTTTTGCGTGTTCATGTAACATCATTATGTCTCCATAGACTTCCATTGTAGATGAGTAGTGGGTAATTTTACGCTCCTCAACAAAGTAGCTAAACCAAAACTCACCAAATGTTACCAAAGATGGACAAAAGCGGAGCGTCATCTCCAGCGTTAGTCCAGTTTCAACAGTTCAGTACAACAGTTCAACAACTTCAGTAAAGCCGTCTTTCTGATGACAATGCCCTGGCATTTCCCCACGCTCAAGTAGTACATTTAAAAATCCTCACAGACAACAATTTTGGGCTAGTTAGAGTTCCAATGTTTTACAAAAAGTGTCACTTTTGGTTTATTGGGCTCGCTAAGAATATGACATGGTGTTAGGAGGCTACCTTCAATCCGGGCACTTATTTTATTTTATTTTATTATTTTAATTTTTAATCAAAATTGGTGTTTATTTGATGAATTTAAAAATAAACAAAAATATAAGCCAAAAAAAACCTTAAAAAAACTATTTTTTTGGCTAACTAGCAAAATAGAGCTGCAGAAGTGACAATGTAATCCACCACAAGTGGGATGGCCTGTTCCCTTTCAAAAAGTACACTCGATGCTGCGTCTTTAGGTTTGTTTGTCTTTTTGTCTTCATGTTTCTTTGTCTTCAGGACCTTTTTGTGTATGTCACTGCAAACCTCAGCTATCGTGTCAAAAAAGAAAACAAAATGCCAGCAAAAGAACAAGATGCCCACGTCAAGCTCTTGCTCTAAAAGAGTATAAATAGATGTCAGAGGCACATCTACTGTATGACGAGGACAATCATGACTTCTGCTTTGAGTGTTTGGGAGTATCATGCAGCCCAGGGTCTGTGGGGAGACTACGTGAATTGTGAGCAGCTGCCCATGAAGCTCATGTTTGTGATTTTTTTCCTTTTTGGGATGGTACCACCAGACGTTGTTCATGTCTACAAGACGTTGCTCTTGGTCTACAAGACCACCAGTGGTGGTCTTGTAGACCAAACATAGCTTTGAACTTAATGCGGATGTCAACCGAGAGCCAGTGTAACCTAATGAAGAGAGGAGTTACGTGCGCTCTCTTCGGTTCATTATAGACCACTCTTGCCACTGCATTCTGGATCGGCTGCAGAGGTTTTGTTGTGTAGGCAGTGAGTCCAGCAAGTAGAGGAGTTTCTGGCAGTGCTTAACGGTGTAATGGTTGATGGGCCTAGTTGAATGGAGAGGTTATGGCAGGTCCCTGGGTTGGCTGGAATCACAAGCAGTTCTGTTTTTGCAAGGTTCAGCTGCAGGTGATGGTCCTTCATCCAAAGTGAGATGTCACTCAGGCATGCCGAGATGCGAGTAGAAACCATTGGATTGTCAGGTTGAATTGACAACTGGAGTTGAGTGTCATCTGCATAGCAATGATAGGAAAAGCCATGCTTCTGAATGACAGAGCCAAGGGATGTCATGTACATGGAAAAGAGTAGCGGTCCAGCCACTGAGCCCTGTGGCACCCCTGTATTGAGATGTTGGGACTCAGAGACCTCGTTTTCTCCAGAGTATTCTCCAGGATACTCTGAATGACCTATCCGAGAGGTAAGACTTGAACCATTGAACGCCATTCCAGAGACACCCATCGCACTGAGAAAGACAGGAGAAAGTGATGATTAACAGTGTCAGCGACAGGCGGTAAGATAAGTACAGATGACTTGGATGTTGTCTTTGCCAGTCTCACAGCTTTGATGTGTAGTGTCAAAACTGATCCTCAGTCTTTGGTACTATTGTATGGAATAAGTTATGAACGCAAACAACAGATCCAATGTCATTAGAGTCTTTATTGTTCACAACCAACACAATAATGACCCGAGTAGCCTTCCCCAGCACTACTGATGTTTGAACAGTAGACATAAGCTTTTATACAGTTTTGATATGACAGTACAGTAATAACTCTTAATGTTAAAGCTTTGAAGTTCATTATTAACTTTCTGATATCATGCTGTAAGGCCTGGTAGATTTCCTCATTAACTCTCTGGTGTCATTTCTGAGAGGCCTTGGGCTACTCCTCAGGCTCTGTATCCTCCGATAACATACACCTGCGTCTTTATCTAGTCCTTCCTCTTTTTCTCTTTTATATTACTATGTTTAAATGAATAACAAACTGGTTTAAAACACATAACATATAAAATATTACACCACATATCCCCTCTTCGAGACCTCTAGGTCTCTTTTATAAACATTACAACTGGTTCATAATACATGTGCATTACAATCATCACACGAATCCAGATTATACTTATTTAGCTCAAACAATTCCCAGTAGGTCCCCATTCTTCCTACCATTACAACATATGGTTAACTTGTCGTACCTTCACTTAACACTGTTACAGCATGCAATATAAGAATATATAAGTACTCATACTAAAATATAATACTTATATGAGTACAAAATTGTCATAAAAAATGAAAACTATTACAGCATGCATGAATATATAATTACTCATACCAAAATATAATACTTATGAGTACAAAATTGTCATAAAAAAATAACACTGTTACAGCATGCAAGAATATATAATTACTCATACCAAAATATAAGACTTATGAGTACAAAATTGTCATAAAAATGAACACTGTTACAGCATGCAAGAATATATAATTACTCATACCAAAATATAATACTTATATGAGTACAAAATTGTCATAAAAAATGAACACTGTTACAGCATGCAAGAATATATAATTACTCATACCAAAATATAATACTTATGAGTACAAAATTGTAATAATTAAATGCATTTTCTCTCAGTCCTTGTATAGTAGAACTGAGAGTTACTCCGAATCTCTGCTATATCTTCTTATGTTTAAGTCCATAAGACGCATTCGAACTTGCCATATCTCAGACTGCATTGTATTCATAGCACGCAAAACCTCACTTTGAATACCTGCTGCAGTCCGGTGTAATTGTCCAAGTGTCCAAACAACTCTTCGAATCTCTCTCTGTCTTCTCCGTATTCAACGCTCACGACGCTCGATACGTGCACGCCGTCTCCTCTCTGGAAGTGATATGGGAGCCACCTCCATTCCATCAGCAGACATTCTCACAGGCACAATGTCCTGTCCACCTACGTCATTTCCCCTTTCATTGTTCTCCACAATGAAGCTAGCTCGTGCGGACATCCGATCTCTGTAGATTTTTAGTTGTTGCTCGATTCGTTCAAGAATTTCATCATCCATCAGCATCATCCGCCTCTCCTCTGCTGCCGGTTCTGGTTCCATAGACCCCTCGTCCGACGCACCGTCGACCTCTGGTAACTCTGGTCCCAGTGTGTCCTCGCCTCAAACTTCATCCGATGTTTTGCCTCCTTAGCGGGTGCACCTCTGCAACTGCCACGTCGTCCTCCTTCCGACGTCTCCCTCTGGCTCCAACCCCATGGCTGGTCACCCAGATTTTCATCGCTATAACTGCTTTGCTCCAAACTCCCTGGAGCTGGAAGAGCCTGATACACCATTGGCCTCTCGGCTGACTCACTGGGGAAGCTCTCCGGTGATGTCGGAGAGAGCCCCAATGACATAGATGGGGAATTCCAAGGTGTGTCCTCAAACTCCAGTGTTCCATTGGTCCGCCCGATTTCCCTCACTCCAGTTTCTGATTGGTAAGACATTATTCGTCTGAAAAAGTCAGAGTTAGCATCTCATACCACGAATCATGTTCAGCAGAATAGTCTCTGTATAAATTTCGTAATTGTCCTCTTAATAATATTCTCAATACGTCAGTATATTCTCCGTATCTCTTCCTCAGGTCCTTTGTCGTTTTTTCAATGTGCATTCTGCCCCGTCTTTTCCATTATTTATTGTGGTGTTATTCAGTCCTATTATTGTCAAGCCTATTACTATGGTTGTGAGAAAAAGCTTTGTTCTCCAATTAACCCATCCTGTTTCTTCCCCTCCTTCTGCCTCATAGTTTACAGTGATTAAGCAGCGATGGCTCCGTCTTTTTGGTATGTACATCATCCTGGGGTTTTTTTTGATCAAAAATATTCCTTCCAACCCTCTTTGATCCTTTAATTAAGGATCACTGACAACTGTTTCAGAGCTAGTATCCAAGTCTATGTGAGTATTCTCTCCCAGATGGGCCTCTGCCCTGCTCACAGTCTCTTCCTGCTTGTCTCTTAGCCTCTGAGAACGTCTTCTTATCACTGGCTCTTCAGTATTTATCTGATCTTTGATGTGCTCCTCAGGGGCCTGTGCCCTTTCTTTCGAAAAAGTTTTAATTGTCTGTACCTGGAATGGAGCTTCCGCCGGTCGACAACACAATAAATGGTACCAGACTTTCTTCAAAGCAACTCTCACAGTGTTTTCCGTGGACAACAGCACCTGGTATGGACCTGACCATCTAGACTCCGCCCACTTTCGTCTGACCACTTTGATGTACACCCAGTCTCCAGGCTTGACGTTTTGTAACTATGCGTCTATCTCAGCAGTGCTTTCTCCAGCTGCTTTGACCTGTTGAAATATGACCTTATGGATTTCTGTTAAATGTTGTAGGTAGTTTAAAAGTCCTTTCTCACATTGTTCCACAGGTGGGTTCTCCCCAGGTCCATTATAATTCGGGACCGGGAATGGCCTTCCTGTCAGCATCTTGTGTGGTGTGAGATGCGTTAGTCTATTGGCTTGTGACCTCATTCTCATCAGGGCCAGAGGTAATGCGTCCAACCAATTAATCTTATTTTGACTGTCTGCTATTATTTTAGCCAATTTACCCTTTAGTGTACTGTTAGCTCTTTCGACTGTCCCTTGCGCACGTGGATGGAACACACAGCCAAACTTTTGCTTTATCCCAAGCTTTGCCATTGCCTGACGCATCACTGCTGATGCAAAGGCAGTGCCGTTATCGCTCGACAATCTCCGCGGAACCCAAATCTAGGAAAGACTTCTTTACACAGAAAATTAGCAGCTGACTTAGTGTCAGGCTTTATCGGGTACCACCTCTATCCATCTACTAAACCTGTCAACAACAACCAATATGTATCTAAATCCTCTTATTCTTTCAGTCATATCTATTGGGTCCACATATAAGTGAACAAAAGGACCTGACACTGTTGGTATGTGCCCAAGAGGGGTTACAAAGACTTTCTTAATGTTGTGAAGATTACAGACTTGACATTCTCTTAACACACGATCCACGGTGGGGCTAGGAGAGGTGTCCACCACGTTATCTGAATATTCTTCAAAACCTCTGCTCTTGATCTATGGTCTGGGCCATGAGCCTGTTCTATGACAGTTTTTACTAGGGAGGTCGGTAATACCAACTTTTTGACCTGCGGATTTCATCAGACCTCTTAATGGTGAAACTAATTGTGCAAAATCACAAATCCATGGTCTACTATAGCCAGCTGTGCCTAAGAATGTCATCATCTGTCCCACAGTTTGTGGTTTTGGCGCCTTTGTTATAGCCTCTATATGAGACGGAGCAATTTTTCTCTTAGGATACGACCTAAATATTGCACGTCAATTTGACAAAATTGTAATTTTTCTTTACTAACTTTGTGTCCTCCATGTGCTAAAGTTTGTAACACAGTGATAGAATCTTTCTCACACTGTTCCCGATTAGGGCTACATATTAGCAGATCATCTACATATTGGATTACTGTACTCACGTTCAAACTTTGTAGGTCATGAGTCAGCGCCTGGTTGAATTTTGATGGGGACAACTTTAGGCCTTGCAGTAGTCGGCTGTAGGACAGGCTCCTTTCTCTTCCGTCTCGGTCATAAAAGGTAAAACAAAACAGATAGCGTGAGTCAGGATGAATAGGAATGCTAAAAAAAGCTGAACACAAATCGATAACTGTGAACCACTCTGCTTCCACTGGAATATTAGACATTATCAGGCAGGGGTCGGGAACAATGGGTCTTTCATCCTCAATAATTGCATTAATTGCTCTTAAATCATGTACCAGCCTATAATCAGGCGATTGTGGTTTCTTTATAGGAAAAATTGGTGTATTACAGGGACCCTTTAGTTCTACCAATACTCCTGCATCTAGTAGCCCTTCAATTGTTGGCCTTATTCCTTCAAATGCTTGTTGACTTAGGAGTATTGTTTTATTCTTGGCAATACACTTCCAGGTTTAATGCGTATTTGTATTGGAGGTGATGACTTAACTAGCCCTACGTCTGTTTTGCTTTTAGACCAGAGTTCAGCTGGTACTTGTTCTAACAAGACATTATGTCTCTCTGATAATACTAGTTGTTTTGAATTGGTTCTGTCTACAATTACTCTTTCGGCCTGGACTGCATCACAGGCTTCTATTTTAATTCTAAAATATTGATAATCTTCTGAGACATCAACCTCTTTATTTGTTGTAGGTAGCCAATTATTAACACTAGAAGTCCCAGAGATTTGTAACCCTCCTTAGCCAAGTGGAAGCTAACTGGCTAGTCTTTTGGCTATCATTAGCATCAATTCATGTGTAAATATGGTCATTACCTGAGCAATCTGCAGGGGGGTTTGGGGTGTGTGTGTGAATGGTTGCTGGTGGCTTGTTTGTATGTGTGGGGAGGAGGGCTGCTAAAAGCAGAGAACTCGACAGGCCTTGGAAATGATCCTGAGTGAAGTAAACCTTGTGACTCAGATGGAGAAGACATAGAACTTCAGCCGGATTCGGACTCAGAGCTGTCTGATCTGTCTTCAGGTTAAGTTTCATTTCATATTATTTCCTATTTAATTTCAAACCAGTAAGTGGAAAACAGCAAAAAATCAGAGTGGAGTGACATAAATATTTACTCTGCCTTTTTTGTATTGTCCACTTTTTTGTTTGTACTACTTAGCAGACATTCACTGCCATCTGAAGTGCAAAACATTATTAGTTGTTTCTTTGCTTTAGTTGTATCTTTTTATTTAGGAAGATATTTCAGACATTATTCCGATACAGAGAAGGAGATACTGGAATTATTATTAGTATCTATGCATGCATTTGTGATATCATTTGACTTTTCCATTGCTCACAATTTGAATTTGTTCACGCTGCAGATGTTTCATCACTCTTGACATGCTTCATAGCATTCAAGAATGGACTATTCAACATGCACAGGAAACTGAGCATGTTCATTGGTTCATGGCCCTCCCTGAACTAATGGCATTTATTGCAATTGTCATCTTGCGGGGGCTTACCAAGGTTCCATCACTACGTGACTGCTGGTCAGCAAACCTGGGAAACCCACATATCATTGGAACAATGCCGCGAAACCGCTTCCAAGACATCATGCGACACCTACGCTACTCCTACTGAGGCTACTCCTCAGGCTCTGTATCCTTCGATAACATACACCTACGTCTTTATCTAGTCCTTCCTGTGTGTGTGTCTGACATTAAATTTTTCTCTTTTATATTAATATGTTTAAATTAATAACTAACTGGTTTTAAAAACATAACATATAAAATATTACACCACAGATGACTGAGAGCAGTGCAGTTTTGGTGGGACGTCCACTCTTGAACCCAGACTGGTTCTGGTCCAGGAGGTTGTTACGTGTGAGAAAGGATGAGAGCTGAGTAAACACAACTCGCTCCAGAGCTTTGGCAATGAAGGGAAGGAGGGAAACCGGTCTGTAGTTTTCTAACAGTGTAGGGTTGAGAGTGGGTTTCTTCAGTAATGGTGTAATGTGGGACTCTTTGAAAGCTGTGGGGAATGACCCAGTGGAAAGAGATGAGTTTATGATGTGGATGAGAGCAGGCACGGCAGATGGAGAGATGGCCTGAAGGAGATGTGTGGGGATGGGATCCAGCGGGCAGGTAGTAGGGTGGTTAGAACTAATGACCTTGGAAACCTCTGCTTCAGTTAGAGGAGACAAATAAGAGAGAAAACGCATATCAGGGGTGTGGATGAGTTCGACAGGTGGTGGCGCAGAGAACCGACTGCTGATGGCGGTCGTTTTCTTTACAAAGAAAGATGCAAAATCATCAGCTGTTAAATCCGATGAAGGTGGGGGAGCAGGCAGACAAAGGAGGGCAGAGAAGGTTTTAAAGCGAGTGCGCGAGTCAGGTGAGTTGATTAACTTAGAATGGTAGTAGTCAGTTTTTGCAGAGGTGACATCAGCGGGGAAAATAGAGAAGAGAGACTGGTAGATACTAGGGGTGTCACGATTCTCTAAATCCTCAATTCGATTGCATTTTCGATTCTAAGGTCACGGTTCGATTCGATTCTCGATTTTTACATTTATTCTTTTTAAAGCACAGATTGTCATTTTTCAAACTAGACTTTTATCCAATATAATATCTGACCTTTGTTTGCAATGTACCACACTACATTGTCAAATTTAAAACTTTTATTAACAACATAATGTAACAATAACTTATATCTTCAATTGAAAACCTAAAATAAAATGTCATCCAGTTTCTCTTTTGTAAGTGCAGTCTTCTTCACAAAAGATGACATTCAAGTTCACAACAAAACAAACAAAAACAATAAAACAGACATGTCCATAGTCTCTGAACAATTAAGTGTCTTAAACTATTTCCGAACAGATGAACATATACCACACTGATAACTACTTTTTATCCCCTGAGAATGATGATTAAGTTATTCTTAAAGAGCAATATGGAAAGAGAACTGCTAAAATATTACTAAAATATTGCTAAAATATTAACTATTTACATTTCTATGGGCAGACGACAACTGTGATTTTGTTTATATTTTCATGTTCTTCTTTAAGAAAATGAGAATGTCCACATTCTCTGGAGAGAGGGCTGCTCTTTGAGCTGTCACAATGTCCCCTGCTGTTGAGAACACTCTCTCACTTGCCACACTTGTTGCTTGTACAGCAAGATAACGTTTGGCAAGCTTAGACAAATGTGGGTACTGGTGCTCATTATCTTTCCACCATTTCAGTGGATTTGAATCCACAGAAATGACTTTAATTACTTTAGTGCTTCATATATGGGGCGAGTTTGAAGGACTGGATTTTGAATTTCCCAGTCATCATTAATGTATCTGGATGTCCAGCAATCTGTTGTCAAGGCAACTAAATGTGCGCTGCTCAGACCTTCAGTAACTTTCTCTTTTACATTATTGTACATGGAGGGAATCACCGTAGCTGTGAGATGTGTTCTAGGATTTCGTAGCGTGGCTCTAGCACGCTATTTAAATGCCTAAAACCGGAGTTTTCCACCACCGAATAAGGTTGCATGTCCGCGGCTATGAATAGCCTACTCCTACTGCACGCGTAATTGCATTTGCACGAGTTGAGTTGCTTGGAAGTTTAATTCCAAATGAAGATGGAAGACTAGTTTGTGTAGTTGTTGGTTTAACAGATAAATCTATGTTTTTGTGGTGCCTGCGGAGATGCCCTGCCTGTTAGTCGTGCTGCCAGTGAGAGAATATGGTACACGCACATAGCACAGCTTGCAAACTGTTGTTTTTTTGTAGACAACGCGAACGTTGGCAACATAACTTACTGGAAATCCAAAATACTTCCACACCAGCGACTTCAGTGAAAGAGGAGGGGATTTGAGTTCTGTCGATGGGTCTCCTGCATCTGCAGTTGCCATGCTATCTTTTGTGTGGCTGTTAGAGGAGTTTGACTCGCAGCACTTCAACACATGTGTTTTTTTCCGCTTGGCAAGTAACCAGACGCAACATGGGGGCGTGGCAGCATCGACGATTCCATTTTTTAATTCGAAGTTTGAGACTGTGACTTAATTTCGATCGATTTCGATTTTAAATCGAAATCGATCGAAATTAAGTGACACCCCTAGTAGATACAGAGGTTAGTAGGATCTTTTGACTTTTCTCTCAGCTGACCGGAGGCTGGCGCGATGCTCGCATAGAACATTGAATAACCAGGGGGCAGATGAGGATGTATGGGCTGATCTAGATGTAAGAGGGCATAAGTTGTCCAAGCAGGATGTAAGCGGTGGAACTCTGTACACTCTGTATCCCCTTATTACACTCTATACATTGTGAAGCCCTGTACATGGCTCAACATGAAACATGTTCAAAGTAAACACCTGCTGTCTAGTAAAGATTAGCTTTAAACAGCTGGGTTACACCTGCAAATGTAATAATCCCCACAAACGTAATACATTTTTTGTACTAAAACCACAAATCACAAATAATTTCCTGACAATGGTAATAGCTATTACATTTGCAGGTGTTTATTACGTTTGTGGGTACAATTATGACATAATGTAGATGTACTAAGTTCCAACAAACGTAACAGGACAATTGTTATCTATTGGTGCAGTGGTCCCCAAATGTTTTTCAGCTGAGCTTTAGTGGTGTGGCCAGACATTTTTAACTGAGGTTGTCCAGCTGAGGCACATAGTTATGCAAGAGTGGCACCAGGACCTTGTCCAAGAGGACCCCGTCAACAGCAACAGCGTATGAGTAGCCTAAATGGGATTAGGGTGCTGGGGATCCTCACCCAGAAAATTTTAAATACCTGGGTGTCCACATCAGTGAAGACCTCACTTGGACACCTCACATCACGCAGCTGGTCAAGAAGGCCCAACAGCGGCTGTATTTTCTGAGGAGGCTGAGGAAGTTTGGCATGTCGCCTAAGATCCTCAGCAACTTCTACAGCTGTGGGATCGAGAGTGTCTTGACCAACTGCATCACTGTGTGGCGCAGAACTACTGTCAAGGACAAAAACCTGCAGAGAGTGGTGAAGACTGCACAGAATATTTCCACTAGACTCCACTGCCCTCTCTGCAGAGCATCTACCAC
Organism: Perccottus glenii; assembly: GCA_024416835.2. Lineage (NCBI taxonomy): Eukaryota > Metazoa > Chordata > Actinopteri > Gobiiformes > Odontobutidae > Perccottus > Perccottus glenii. The sequence continues at coordinate 4,631,141 of CM044554.2, forward strand.
CGCAGAGTCCACAGAAGAACTGCTTCCATCCTCAAAGACCCTTCCCATCCCTAGCACGGACTGTTTACACTTCTACCCTCAGAACGGAGGTACAGAAGTGTGAAATGCAGGACTTCAAGACTGAAGAACTCTTTCTTCCCCTCTGCCATCAGACTTCTAAATAGCTGACAGGAGTTTGCAATCATGGACATTAATACAAACATACCTGTTTATATTTACACTTTTGCACATTCATTATTTTCAGAACTGCACCACCTCACTTTTTGTTGTCTTTGCTGTATTTGCACTACCTCTAGTACCTCTATTGTTTTTGCTCGGATTATTTATTTATTTATTTTTTAGGCCCGAGCCGGTGATGACCGGGAGGGCCTATTGTTTTTGCTCGGATTATTATTAGGCCCGAGCCGGTGATGACCGGAGTTTTTTTTTTTTTTTTTTTTTTATTGTGACCAAATGATCCTAAATTTGACCCAGTGAACATCTAAAATTCATTTTTTTATTGGTCCCAGACTTCAAGCTCGGCGAAAAATGTATGTTTTTGAAGTTGCCGAAAAAAAAATACGAGAAATGACTTGATCCCTACAAAAGTCAAAATACATTGGGCCTATGGAAAGTGAAAGTAACTTTTTTCCAACGTAGAAAATGAAACTTGGTACATCCATAGGACATCTCAGGGCAAACAGAAAAGTCAATGACAGCCAGACTCTAAACTCATCAGGAAGTCCGCCATGTGGGGTTAAACGCGCGGCGACTAAAATCGCACCCCTTGCGCAAAAAGATGCAAATCATTGTGTTTTAATCTAAATGGCCCCAAATTTGGTGAGTATCATCTAGACACGTGTGCCAACCAAAGTTGTGACTTTGTTTATGATATCTTATCCGGTGTGGGTGTGGCAAGCCTGTAACGAGGTGGCCATTTTTGTGAAAATAAAATGTCTTTTAACTCTCAAACGCCTTCTCGGATCGAGTTGGACCCAAAAAGGCGTTTGTGCACATTCATGACCTGAACACAAAGATATGTAAATAAAAGGGTTATCTTTAGAAATGGCTCTCCAGCGCCCCCTACAAACTTATAATGGGACCCAAGAATTTTGTTTGTCATAGAGACATAAAATTTGGTACACACATCTCTTATGTCATGACGAGCATAAAAGCCAATGACAATCACCCCCTATCTATAAATGTGTTGCCATAGCAACGTCCCAAATATGTCGAAAAAGTCAATGGGAAGTGAAAATTCTAGTTTGTCGTAGGCAAATGAAACTTGGTACACATCCAGTATGGGCTTATGAAAAAAAAGCCAATGGGGACCACACCCTATCACACACGGGAAGGCGGCCATTTTGAATAGAAAATGTGAACTGACTTAGAATACACCTCTTTTTTAAAAGAACACAGAAAATAGCTGCTTCATTCCACAGACACCAAACTTGGGCAAAATGAGCTAAACACGTGTGTAAAATAGACAGGCGTTTTTCTAGACTTTTTTGCTCGTGTTATATTTTATTTTATTATAATTTGGTATATTTTTTTTTATTATAATTTTTCTGCAAAATGATCCTCAATTTGACCCAGTAAACGTGCAACTAAAAGTCATTTTAATTGGTCCCAGACTTCAAGCTCTGCGAAAAATTAATGTATTTGAAGTCCCCGAAAAAAAAATACGAAAAATGACTCAGTGGCGACCCCTACAAAAGTCAAAATACATTGGGCCTATGGAAAGTGAAAGTAACTTTTTTCCAACGTAGAAAAATGAAACTTGGTACATCCATAGGACACCTCAGGGCAAACAGAAAAGTTTATTACAGCCATATCGTAAACTTAACAGGAAATCTACTATGTTGGGTGGAATGCGTGACCACCTAAATCGCACCCCTTGTGCTAAAGGCTTTTCATCAGCTCCAAATTTGGTGAGTATCATCTAGACACGTGTGCCAAAAAAGTTATCAATTTGTTTTTTGATATATTTGTGGCTGTGGTCGTAATGAGTCTGTGAAGAGGCAGCCATTTCTTTGGGAAATAAATGCCATTTCCCAATTGCCAGGATCCTTCCTTTAGAGGAGGCCCTCCAGAGCCACGGCTAGAGTCTTAGAAAACTCCTCAGAATCCTTTGGAACTTGTAACCTTGTACTTTTAGACAGGTTATATTTACATTTGGCCTTTTTAAACAGGGGGGTGCAGCGATTCCTGAGTCATCTCAAATCTCCAGCCAGTACTTTGTTTTTCTCGCCTTAGCCCTAGCATAATCTATTATTTTCAAAGGTTCAGACAGCTCCCAGGAAAACCAGGGATTGTGGAGACCTTTATCTCTAAATTACAAGGTGGTGTAGCAGGCCCCAGCAGTAGCATAGGCCCGGTTAATTGACATTACCGTGAAGTTTACGCTTTAAAGCACAAAATGCAATCCTCTGAGTGCATGTGTCCCCGCGGTCTCAAGGGAGGCGAGGGCCTTTATCGCCACTTGCGGCTTTAATTTTTTATTATAAATTTTCTGCAAAATGATCCTCAATTTGACCCAGTAAACGTGCAACTGAAAGTAATTTTTATTGGTCCCAGCCTTTAAGCCCGGCAAAAACTTTATGTATTTGAAGTCGCCGGAAAAAAAATACGAAAAATGACTCAGTGGCGACCCCTACAAAAGTCAAAATACATTGGGCCTATGGAAAGTGAAAGTAACTTTTTTCCAACGTAGAAATACAAAACTTGGTACATCCATAGGACACCTCAGGGCAAACAAGTTTATTATAGCCATACCGTAAACTCAACAGAAAATCTACTATGTTGGGTGGAATGCGTGACCACCGAAATCGCACCCCTTGTGTCTAAAGGCTTTTCATCTAATCAGCTCCAAATTTGGTGAGTATCATCTAGACACGTGTGCAAAAAAAAGTTATCAATTTGTTTCTTGATACATTTGTGGCTGTGGTCGTAATGAGTCTGTGAAGAGGCAACCTTTGGGAAATAAATGCCATTTCCCAATTGCCAGGATCCTTCCTTTAGAGGAGGCCCCTCCAGAGCCACGGCTAGAGTCTTAGAAAACTCCTCAGAATCCTTTTACCGTGAAGTTTACGCTTTAAAGCACGAAATGCACTCCTCCGAGTGCATGTTTCCCCGCGGTCTCAAGGGAGGCGAGGGCCTTTATCGCCGCTTGCGGCTTTAATTTATTATTACTTTCGTCAGAATAAAGTTTTTTCTGTGACCATTGTGAGTTTTTCTTTCATTGACCGAAGGGTACCAACAATTTTGTCCACGTGTGTAACGCTCTTTCATCAAAAGAGCGTTTAAAAAAACAAACTAATCATTAGAAGAGGCCTGTCTTCAATCTAAGCTGACACAACAGAGGAACAAATCAAAGGTGTGGAGCAGTGGATTATAGATGTCAGTTCAAATCTGAGCGTTCCACTTTAGCATGCTGCATGTATCTGTCAGTGGGCTTTTTGGTCCTGTGAACTGCATTAGTGTGACAGACTATAAGGCCTGTGTGAGGGGGCACTTTAACCAAAATGTTGCTTTTGTTAAACTCTCTTCATGTGGCGGAATTGAGATAATTTCACACCTGACCGCCCTTCTTTCCAGCTCTGCCAACTGGCACCGGGCACCCTGGAGGGGTTGCTATGGAGACAAGGTGAAAGCTCCTGCCTGTGTCGGAACGTTAAGTGAGTATTTAACATGGAGCAAGTGTATGGCGTTGCATTTGCTGCTGATTTGACTTCTGGGCTGTTGAAAAATATGTCATAATGGCAGGTGTCCCTTTTTTTATCATGTGCTGGCCGAGTCATAGTGGGGCATGTGTAACAGGATTTATGCATGCACTTAGGACATGATTGAACGTGGATGGGACACAGCACGCGCTCAAACATGTGCACTAACTGCCAGCAGGGAGCGTCATCTAATACACACCTGATACACAAAACACTTTTCTATCATTTCAGTTCATTCCATCATCATAGTTTGCAATTAAATAGTAATAAAAAAGCAGGTTGTGTAGGTTGAGTAGCACTTTGTGTCAATATTGTTTGTATTTTATTGCAAATGATACATTACAAACCCGATTCCAAAAAGTTGGGACACTGTACAACTTGTGAATATAAACAGAATGTAATGATGTGGAATTGTTGATGTTTGTGAAATTCTGTTTCAAATTTCAATATTTTATTCAGATAGATACATACATACAGCATAGATGACATATCATATGTTTAAACTGGGAAAATGTATAATTTTAAGGGAAAATTAAGTTGATTTTAAATTTTATGCCATCAACACATCTCAAAAAAGTTGAGACAAGGCCCTCTTCTTTTTATAACAGTCTGCAAACATCTGGGGACTGAGGAGACAAGTTGCTCAAGTTTAGGAATAGGAATGTTGTCCCATGTCTAATACAGGCTTCCAGTTGCTCAACTGTCTTAGGTCTTCTTTGTCACATCTTTCTCTTTATGATGCGTCAATTGTACTGCACCCTGGCCATTTTAGTACCGGATCCTTCTTCTATGCAGCCATGATGTTGTAATTCATGCAGTATGTGGTATGGCATTGTCATGTTGGAAAATGCAAGGTCTTCCCTGAAAGAGACAACGTCTGGATGGGACCATATGTTGTTCTAGAACTTGGATATACCATACAGCATTGATGCTGCCTTTCCAGATGTGTTTGCTGCCCATGCCACACACACTCATGCAACCCCATTCCATCAGAGATGCAGGCTTCTGAACTGAGCACTGATGAACACTTGAGTTTTTCGTGTCCTCTTTAGTTTGAATGACATGGCGTCCCGGTTTTTGAAAAAGAACTTCAATTTTTATTTGTCTGACCACAGAACAGTTTTCCACTTTGGTCCAGAGAAAACGTCTCGGTTACGTCTGTAACCTCGGTTCCCCGAGAAGGGAACGAGACGATGCGTCGATAACGCTTTGGGAACGCCTTCTGCGTGAGTGCATCTGAAGCCTCCATGTCAACTAGTCCAATGGCGAGAGTGAGCGTCAGGAGTGACGTCACGACCAGGAATTGATAAAAACCCCAACCGGTGTTAGCTTCGACAGTGCCGAAGCAAGCCGATCACAGGAACGAAGGAAGTATGGCAGGGAGACGCATCGTCTCGTTCCCTTCTCGGGGAACCGAGGTTAAAGACGTAACCGAGACGTTCCCCATCGAGGGAGAGACGATGCGTCGATAACGCTTTGGGAACGAGAATACCCAAACCGCCATATTACAAGTGACTGAGTGTCAGCCCGAACACCCAACGCTTCAAGAATTAAAAATCTGAGACCCGGGAGTAGCGTCCAGGTCTAGGCTATAAAACCTGACGAATGTGAGTGGCGAGGACCAACCTGCCGCATCACAAACATCCTGAAGAGGGGCCCCAGATAATAAGGCTCTAGAGGCCGCCGTACTCCTAGTAGAATGAGCTCTGACCCCCAAAGGGCACGGTAGGTCAGAAGACTCATAGGCAAGAAGGATAGCCTCAACTATCAACTTACTAAGTGTCTGTTTAGTGGCAGGAAGACCTATCTTAGGGGACCCGAAACAAACAAACAGCTGATCGGATTTCCGAAAAAAAGAAGTCCGATGAACATAAGTGTCCAGTGCTCGCACCGGGCACAAGAGGTTAGACTTTTCCTGGTTCGATGATGCAAACGGGGGAGGACAAAAAGCCTGCAGAACAATAGGTCTCGGAACAACGGTCGGTACCTTAGGGACGTATCCCTGCTTAGGGTAGAGAAATGCTTTGACCATCCCAGGTGACAATTCAAGGCAGGTGGGAGCCTCAAACCCAACTTCTGCATATGAGCGACCTCATACGACCTCTCGATGCCGAACTGCCAACTATTCTGATTCCGCTAAAATCAACCAGTCGTCCATGTAATTCAGAATACGTTTGCCCTGCAGCCTGAGCGGGGCCAGAGCTGCATCTACGCATTTCGTGAATGTGCGGGGTGAGAGAGCTAGACCGAAGGGAAGTACCCGATACTGGTATTCTTTGCCCCCGAAAGAAAACCTTAGGAACTTCCTGTGCTGAGGGATGATGGAGATATGGAAGTACGCATCTTTTAGGTCTATTGTGACGAACCAATCCTCGGATCTGATTTGAGTCCCGATCTGTTTGAGTGTCAGCATCTTGAATTTTAATTTCTGAACTGTACGATTCAACAGACGAAGATCTAAAATGGGACGCAGCCCTCCATCCTTTTTTGGAACAATGAAATAACGGCTGTAAAAACCCGATGCCCTGTCGGGAGGATACACCTGCTCTATAGCATTTTTCGCTAAAAGAGATTTCACTTCTTGCTCCATGACCAGAGCCTGCTCAGGATGCACCACTGTGAGCAACACCCCGTTGTAGCGTGGGGGACAAGAACCGAACTGGATTCTGTAACCCTTCTCTACTATCTGCAGGACCCTTTGAGATATATCCGGCAGACTTTTCCATCCTGTCAGACATTCTACTAAGGGAACCAGCCTCTCGAGGCTGACCTCTGGTGCAATTTGAACAGCCAGTTCGGGGACCTGAAGCCGAAGCGCAGGAACCACCCGAGCTAACTGCTCTTGAACCCCCCTCAGAGGGAGCGAGCCCGACGCGGCGTCTGGAAGACACAGCGCCAGAGACCCGCTGGAGACCGCTGCGCCCCGAGGCACCAGGGGTGGCGGGGTTGGCAGGACGGCCCGTGAGAGACCGGACGGGCACCGTATACTGAGGTGTACACCGCACCGTCTCGATTGGGGCTGCCCTCACAGGTCTGACCCAATTGGCGTCAGGACCTTTTCTTCTGAGCTGACGCTTTCTTAGCGAGAAGAACGGTCCTCAGATCCGGCTTCTGCTTAGATTGCTTTGGCTGTGAGTGCTGGCTCGGTCCCCGTGATTTTTGAGGAGGAGCGCGAGACGCAACACTCTCTTTTTGAAAAACACGATATGAGGAGCATGATGGCTGGGGCTGCCTTGCACGCCCAGCAGCAACAGGCTTAGATCGGCGAGGGAGAAAACTTTTAAAAGCTTCAGATTGCTTTTTATTTTCTTGAAATCTTTCAACCACTTCATTCACAGCATCACCAAACAGACCTTCATGAGTAATGGGCGCGTCTAAAAGAAAAGATCTATCTTTATCCTTAATATCTGAAAGATTAAGCCGAAGGTGTCTTTCTGTTTTCAAGGCAGCCATAGATCTACCAATAGCACGTGCTGTTTCTTTAGTCGCCCTGAGAGATAAATCCGTAGCCCGACGAAGTTCGCGAATTTCGTCACGGCTGGCTACCTCACTGTTATCTAACTCCCCCAGCAGCTCAGCCTGGTAAGCCTGAAGCAAAGCCATCGAGTGAAGGCAAGCTCCAGCCTGACCTGCTGCTGTGTAAGCTTTACCCACTAAATTAGATGTGAACTTTAAAGGCTTCGTGGGCAAAGTCGGGTCCTTAATAGATGGCGCTGAACCAGGGGAAAGATAGCTCGCGAGCGTCTGTTCCGCCCGGGGCATCGCTTCATAACCATTTTCTTTCAGCCCTCTTATATCAGAATAAATGCGCACTTGAGGGCTGAAAAGACGTGATGAATATGGCTTATTCCACGATCTAGACAGCTCACTGTGAAGATCAGGGAAAAAAGGGAGACCCCGTGATGTAGGCGATGTTTTAGAAGACAGAAAACGCTCGTCTAATTTGCTTTTAGGACGAGCGCTCTGTTTATCAGATGGCCAAGATATATGTAGCTTATCTACAGCTCGTGTTAATACATCAGCCAACTCCTCATATGCTGGGGAAAGAGATGGCGAATCCTCTTCCCCCCTGATTGTGTCACCTCTACTGCCCGTTACATCTAACTCCTCGGAGCAAGAGCAACGAAGCAATGGGCTCTCCCCCCGGGCGGAAGAAGCCACGGGGCGGGCTTCCGACACCGGCGTTTGAACTATGGATCTCCCAGGTAAGGGAGGAGAAAGAGCCCTCGGACCCGTCTCCAACCCCGCTGAGAGATCCATTTGCGAACCCCAGGAATGCATTCTCCGTTCTGCCTCGGCAGAAGCGGGTCCTGCACCCTGAGGAGCGCGAGGCTCGCCGCTCTTCTCATCAAAGAGTGACAAGCGGGAGCGGAGCATGCGAAGCGGCGTCTCACAATGCAGGCAATCAGTCTCCTCGAAGGCTGATAACGCATGCTCCACTCCCAAACAAACCACACAAAGCTTGTGTGAATCCCCACCCGTTAAATAACGCAGGCAGGGAGAAGCACACGGTTTGAATAGTTGCTCTGCCATTGTATAAAAAACTTTGCACAAGACAACGGTAAATAAGACAGACAGGTTTGACACAGATCGCTTGCTGAGGCACAGAAAGCTAACACCGGTTGAGCCGGTTGGGGTTTTTATCAATTCCTGGTCGTGACGTCACTCCTGACGCTCACTCTCGCCATTGGACTAGTTGACATGGAGGCTTGAGACGCACTCACGCAGAAGGCGTTCCCAAAGCGTTATCGACGCATCGCTCTCCTCGATGGGGAACACCTGCATTTCTGGATCATGTTTAGATAAGGCTTCTATTTTGACCTATAGAGTTTTAGCTGTCAACGACAAATGGCCTGGTGGATTGTGTTCACCGACAATGTTTTCTGGAAGTTTTCCCTTTGCCCATGTTGTGTTTTCCATTACAGTAGCATTCCTGTATGTAGGGCCTGAAGATCACGGGTATCCAGTATGGCCTTGACCCTTGCGCACGTAGATTGTTCCAGATTCTCTGAATCTTTGAATTATATTATGCACTGTAGATGATAATAACTTCAAACTCTTTGTAATTTTTCTCTGAGAAACTCCTTTCTGATATTGCTCCACTATTTTTCACAACATCATTGGGGGAATGCTCATCTTGACGTCTGAGAGACACTTCCACTCTGAGAGGCTCTTATTATACCCAAGCATGTTGCCAATTGACCTAATAAGTTGCAAATTTGTCCTCCAGCTGTTCCTTATATGTACATTTAACTTGTCCGGCCTCTTATTGCAACCTGTTCCAATTTTTTGGGAATGTGTAGTTCTCATTAAATCCAAAATGAGCCAATATACAAATTACATTTCAAAATGTCTTTATGTTGTATTCTGAATAAAATATTGAATATTGAATATTTCCACATCATTTCATTCTGTTTTTATTCCCAATTTGTGAATAAAAATCAAATTTTTTGGAGTTGGATTTGTAAATGAGGCCAAAGGTGACTCGCGCAATCAGTTGCCAAATTTTTTTTTTTTTATATTTCAGTTTAAAGTACAGATACATTATGACTATTGGTAAATTACAGACATCCCAAGTCTCCCGGAAGTTGCGGGAGTCTCCCGCATATTGATAGCGGCTCCCTGATGCCCGCAAATTAGTTAAAATCTCACGGAATCTAGAGCGAGCGGGCAAGAGCGCGCATGCAAGAGTGTTTCAAATCGTGTAACGCGCACATGGCAGAGAGGGAGAGGGAGCGAGAGACCTTGCGTGTGTGTGCTAGTGTGCGTGTGTGCGAAGAGCTTGTAAGACAGAGAGCATCCTGATTGGCCTGTTTCTGCAATTCAACCAATCAATTTTCAGTGTCTTTTTCCAAACTAAATTAATCAGTTATGTCTATCTAAATGATTGCAAAAGGCATGTTGAGGTTGTGTTGTCTTGCTTAGCCTTCTAGTAAGCAAACAAGGCGTAAAAGATTCGTTAGTATTGAACTTTATTGAACAGCCGTTTTACACCAGTAGTCCTCCATAAGTCCCCGCTAACTCCTGTGGCCTTCTGGGTAATGGAGTTCTTCTCGAACTAACTTCATAACATAACATCTTTCCCCCTATTAGGAAATACCATTTACCCCTTAAGACAAGGTGGTGCCCATAAGCATAGTAACTTCACTTATAAACAATTTCTTACCATTTAACGTTTTTTTTTTTTTGTTTTTTTTTAACAACTTTTAACAACTCTCAATCAGCCTCTTAGGTGGCCTAATATGTCTCTTAGGTCTAGACAGTCCTTCCACATCTGGCAACCTGGGCAATTCAGTAAGCCTTACATCAGCAGGTGATGCAGACCCTGCTGTCAGACCACATTCAGTATGACCCTGCCCATTTGTAGTTGGCTCAACAGATGCAGTCAAGTCCTGCTGGACTGTTTCCTGACCCGCTGTGTCCTCTCCCATTGGCTGTAGCTGAAGATCAATGCGGTTTCTCCTCAAGGTGCGTTTACACCAAACGCGAGCGTTAAGCGAGTGATTTACATGTTAAGTCAATGCAAAGACGCGATTAGGACGCGTGGAGTCCTGACGCGATTAAGCGTGAATGAGGCGGCGCGAATGACGCGATTCATGGGCGATTCGCGAATGAGGCGGCGCGAATAGCGCGAATTGAGCGTTTGACGCGCAAAACGCGCCCAACGCCATTCATTCGCAAGTTGAAAAATCTGAACTTTGGCGATTATTCGCGCGCGTTAACCAATCAGGAGCTTGCTCTAGTAGTGGCGTGCTACTCTGACGGAGGCGGACCATAGAGGCAGAAATCCAAAACAACAATGGAGGACGAAGTTATCGGGCAGCCTGTGGAATACGAAACATCTTCATCATTTTTCAGAGCCAGGAATCTTAAAAGTTCTTGCTCGAAGGAAAGTGAGTGAGGGGTCGGAAACTCTGGTAAGTTGCAAAAACGCCTTTTAATTCTTTAGAGTCGTATATATTGAGCCAACTAGCTAGCTAAAGCCTGAGCTAATTTGCCGTACTTTATAACTAGTTTTCCACACGCCGAGTTTATAGAGGATATGTGTTGTTTGTGACTGGTGTAATGTTCAAATGTTAACTTGTATTATAATTTAATAATATAATATGTATATTATATATATTGTCATGACAGAGCTGACTTTTGATGCCAATGAGCCTGGGCATCCCCCTGCGAAAACCTGCTGCTGCAGCTTCCCCTGCCCCATCCACATCTGCTGCTGTATCCACAGGTGTGTACAGGCAATAAATACATATCATATACAATCAAAGCCCTCATAGCCTCTTACATTCGGATACAAACACAACCCTGGTGGTTTGTTATTGAGTTGATAATGTTTTTCTGCCTTTTTCATGTGTCATTTAATACAGAGCAACCAAAGAGAAGACCCCAGGAGAAGACCCAGTTCAGAAGCTCTCAGAACACATGCTGTAGCCCAGTTCAGAGGATGAGCTCTTCTCTTGAGTCTGGTCCCTTCTCTGCAGAAGTTACTGTCTTGGACGAAACAATTTGTCAAATTTCAAATACATACATTAATCTATGAAAGCAGCACAGTTCTGCTTCATTTGGAACCCAGTGTATAGTTTTTAAAATGATGCAGCTGTCACAGCAGGGAATAAACCCGACTCTCTCTGTTCTCCTCTCCTTCACTTTAGGATTCTTTTATTCCTGCTCAGAAATAGTGCATTAAGTTTTGTGTATAGTTTCATAATTCCATTTTTTTTAAATAAATGTTTTATATATTGACCAAAGGTTTTGATGTGTTTGTCACAAACATTTCAATATTTCAGACTGATTTATTTAGAATAAATAGAAGAAATTTTATAATGTTCAGTATTTAAGACTAGATTACTTATGGTAAACACTTGTTCATTTTTATTATATTCTATTGCAAACACATCTACAATAGTACAGTAAGAAAACAGTTATTTATGATTGGACCAGTGTTGTATTAATGAGAAACAAGCCATGAGTCATAGATTCTTTTTGGAGGCTGGCTCCATTTATTAAAGAAATAAAAACAAATAAGAGATACAACACACTGTTATAAATACAATTCTAAATACGATTTTATAGACATAATACTATATTGACTGTAGGACTGATAACTGTGTTCAGAAGACTGTAGTTGTCCACATATTAATTACTCATAATCACATCAAATATTGACTGGAGACAGATGGACAGACTTGAATAGAGCGTCAGTAGTTGCTGTCCTGCGGAAATTCTCGCACCGACCGGGACAACAGGTCATCGAACTGGGGCCGGGTCAGTGGGAAGTACCGCTGAAAGCGGCCGTCATCCAGCGCAGCTCCTGGAAGTTTGTGAAACTTACGAGCTGGGTCCGCCTCTGAAGCATCCGATGGACCCCGCACAGCGCGAGCGGGTTCACGCCGTTTTCAGTCCTCCAAAGTAAATAGAGCACTGCTACTTTCGACAAAACCCATCTCAACCATTCTTCAACAAGACCGAAGACAACCCGCCTGGCAGAAGCCCCTCCTATGGCCGCGAATTCGCGTCTGTTGTTGAGTGAATTTCACGCGCGAATCAAGCGAATTTCACGCGCGAATCAAGTGAAATGTTCACCGTCCAACTACGCGCGAATAGTCGCGTTTGGTGTAAACGCCCCATCAGAGATACTCCACTCTCTGTCTGGATCTTATAGGAACGTGGAGCCACTTCCTCCTCCACTTGTCCCTGTAGTCTCCAGGTTCCCTTAGCCTTCTAGTAGGCAAACAAGGCGTAAAAGATTCGTTAGTATTGAACTTTATTGAACAGCCGTTTTACACCAGTAGTCCTCCATAGGTGCCCGCTAACTCCTGTGGCCTTCTGGGTAATGGAGTTCTTCTCGAACTAACTTCATAACATAACAGAGGTGAGTTGATAAGTTTCATTTCATGTGCATATTATTCAGGCTAGTTGCCAAAGCTACATGAAAACACCAAACTGCTTAGACCTGTTTAAAGTTGCAATAGAAAATAAATAAAAGCAGTTTACATAAATAGTATAAGCAGCTTAAATAAATAGTAAAAGTAATCTACAAATTTAAACATAATTAACGAATAATTGCATAGGCCTATTGTGATGTCCTCGCCTCAAGCTACTGTCTTTGCAAGGCTAGACTGCGAGATAACGGTGCTCCAATAAACAGACTTTGTTACTTTTTGCTGATTTATTAGAGAATGGCATTCAACCATTGTCCTCTTCGACCAACCGTAAAACTGAAATAATACAAAATGTCATATTAGCTGGACATTAATACATAGCTCACGTAACATATGCTAATGATTGCTAATTTTGTGCTAACACATCATTTAAGCTTTTCAACTAACGTAAATCTCATAAAAAACAAACATTTGTTGCATCACAATACTCACGGACAAATATAGTCCAAGGCAACAACATATTTTAAGGGAACTTGAGCTTTCAACATGAGCAAGTCGTAACCGTCCAAGATGTTACGTTCGGCCATCTTGGGTTTTTACTTAGTTCACCAATTTACAACAATAGCACTGCGCCACCACACGAGGGCACTGTAAGCCAAAGTACAAACTCGTATTACTCAAATACTACATCTTTAGAATGGGCAGAACACCTATAGCTTATAGAATCCAATATATCTCAGTTCTTCCAATCAGATAGAGCTGAGATGTATTTCACATCTTTTATTGTGGAACATAACCTGCCATTCCATGTGTGTATGCACACAGGAAAGTTATTTAGGAAATAACTGTTCTGTTATATTCAGCTGTATTTCGGTATACAAGTAAAGTCATGTTCTGTGGTGAAACGTCATATCCTTGTCTCCTTCCTCTTTCTTTTTTTTTTTTTTTGGGGGTGCTTCGGGATACCTCCCTGAAATGACTTTTTGCAGGTTGGGATGTCTGAAATTAAAATCTTTATTTAATTAACTTGAAAGCTTTAATCAGCTTAAATAGGCTTTTTGAGCTACTAGGGCGGCAGAACGGCAGGAGCCGTCCTTCGACCGGCGGGTGGGCGGTTCGAAACATCCCAAAAACATCATAACATTCCGCTCTCCCCCACATACTGTCGTTGTGTCCTTGGGCAAGACACTTAACCCACCATGCCTCCTCCATCCCAATACACACATTGGGAGGCCATTTTAGTACAGTGAACCATGACATGGTGACATGGTGCATTATCCTGCTGGAAGTAGCCATTAGAGGATGGGTACATGGTGATCATAAAGGGATGTACATGGTCAGAAACAATGCTCAGGTAGGCCATGGCATTTAAATGATGCCCAATTGGCACTAAGGGGCCTAAAGTGTGCCAAGGGGCGGCAGTAGCTCAGTGGGTAGAGTGGTTGTCCTTCAACCGAAGGTAAGTGGTTCGATTCCCGCCTCTCCCACAGTTCATACTGTCGTTGTGTCCTTGGGCAAGACACTTAACCCACCTTGCCTCCAGTGACTGTAACACTGGTAATTACATTAGAACAATGTAAGTCGCTGGATAAAAGCGTCAGCTAAATGAATAAATGTAAATGTAAATGTAAGAAAACATCCCCCACACCATTAGTGTGGCGGCAGTGGCTCAGTGGTAGAGCGGTCGTCTTTCAACCGGAAGGTAGGCGGTTCGATTCCTGCTCTCCCCACAGTTCATACTGTCGTTGTGTCCTTGGGCAAGACACTTAACCCACCTTGCCTCCAGTGACTGTGTATGAATGTGTGTGATTGATGCTCTGGTGAATGGTGTGAGAATGTTGGGACAACAGATGGAAATTAGCCTACGGCTACAATCTGGCATGTTTACATTCATGTGGTTGTGTCTCATACATGTTCATTAACATGCACTGTCCCAATCAAATAAATAAAATTATTTTTAATTACACCCCCACCACCAGCCTGCACAGTGGAACCAAGGCATGATGGATCCATGTTCTCATTCTGTTTAAGCCAAATTCTGACTCTCAACAGAAATCGAGACTCATCAGACCAGGCAACATTTTGTGTAACAAATTGTAGCCTCTTTTTCCTATTTGTAGTGGAGATGAGTGTTACCCGGTAGGGTCTTCAGCTGTTGTAGCCCATCCGCCTCAAGGTTGTGCGTGTTGTGGCTTCACAAATGCTTTGCTGCATACCTCGGTTGTAACGAGTGGTTATTTCAGTCAAAGTTGCTCCACTATCAGCTTGAAACAGTCGGCCCATTCTCCTCTGACCTCAACATCAACAAGGCATTTTCGCCCACAGGACTGCCGCATACTGGATGTTATTTTTCCCTTTTCACACCATTCTTTGTAAACCTTAGAAATGGTTGTGCGTGAAAATCCCAGTAACTGAGCAGATTGGAACCAAGGCATGATGGATCCATGTTCTCATTCTGTGAGAACCTGTGAACCTGAGAATCTGTGAAGACCCCACTAAATGTCACGGACTGACAATTTATGCTTTAAAACCCCTTTTACAGACTCTCAGAAAGTGTTTGCTCTACTGGAAAAAGACCTGTAACACCCCTCTGGTAATTCGTAGCAGATGGCCAGTTGTTTTCCTAAAAGGACAGAAACTCGGGGGTAACCCTAATTAACGACTTTGCTTTTCTCCATTCTCAAAGTAGATCAAGGTGTTATCTCCGACCAAACCAGACTTTCTGGTTCCACCCCGACAGGATGTAATCATTTGAATTATGGTTTGGCTATTAACACTCTCACCGACTCGGACAGGAATGCTTTGAAGTGTAAAAGACTTGAGACTTCTGTGATTGTACAGTACTGCCATCTAGTGACAATATGGATGAACGCCGCTAAGTCTTTCATCAAACCAATGACTTAAACTTTTTCCTTTATTAGAAGAAAGGTTTTCAAGGGATTGTGTGTTAATGCCATTAAAAGTGTGTATCTAAGTATATTGTGTTTTTGTGTTGATCTTCGTAATGCTCCTCACAGGATCCAGAGTCATAACTAGAAGAATAGACCCTTCTTCCATCAATCTAACAAGTTTACAGTTATAAAATTGTTGAGGGGCGGCAGTGGCTCAGTGGTAAGAGCGGTTGTACTTCAACCGGAAGGTAGGTTCGAATCCTGCTCTCCCCACAGTTCATACTGTTGTTGTGTCCTTGGGCAAGACACTTAACCCACCTTGCCTCCAGTGGTGTTCCAGCTGTGACACTGGTGAATGGAACCTTAATGTAAGTCGCTTTAACTGAAAGCGTCAACCGTAAAAAATGTAAGTTGCTTTGGATAAAAGCGTCTGCTAAATGACTAAATGTAAATGTAAATGTAATGAATGAATTTATGTGTGTTTCAGCATGCGTAAAGATGCATTATATCTGTATAAATCTGCAGTACCAATGTATGTGTATGCTTATGATTGCGAAAACTAAAATTCAATGTTACTTTGTGGAAGATCAAGGGTTATTTGAATTAAAATTAGTTGGAATGACATTCCCCTCCCGATCACAAGCCAAACGCCCCCAGGCCGTGTCGAAAACACGCCTCTTCTACGTCCGACACAAAACCTGTGTATGCGCCGGAAATAGTCCTCTTCTTCTCCGTTGTTCTTTCCCCCTTCTCCTCCTTCTGTTTATTCGACTCGTCTTGGTTCCGCGCAACCCCTAGTCCGCTTCGGACCGCTTTAACTATTAACTTACTTTTAATTTTTCTAGACCAGCTGCACACGCCGTGCAAACATGATTTTTCCTTTAAAGCTTCGCACATTGCCTATTTTTGTAAGACACTCTTTTGACGTCATTCCCAGGAGATGGGAGACATTTTTGTAGTCTTTGTGAAGACCAAGAACTCTGCTTGAACTAACTAGCAGAAGCCAGAGAAAGACGACTCCTGAGACCCTTTTCAGTGGTCTAGCGACAGTTTTCAAAGACTCTAATCTGTTTCTGCCTAATGCCAACGGCAGAGATAGCTTTATACAGTAACGCGTGCACATCAACTCCGCTTCAACAGCCGCATCGCTAACCAGCAAGCGGCATCGTCACGTGAAGGACGTCTTGTGAACGCGGTCTCTTCCAAACCCAGTCGCACAGCGCCAGAGCTACGAAGCGACCCTTTGGACCTCGGACGGAAATCGAACTGGGACAGAACCAGCAAAAACAAGTAAGCCGCACGTTGACACAGCAGGAGTTTTGGCGTTCTAAACTGTATTTTATAAGCTCAAGTCACTATACCTTCATCTACTTCCCTCTAAAATCCCATAAACTTCCCTTAGTTAAACAGCATATTGAATTAGCCAAAACTTCCCTTTGCCTCCACAAAGTTCTAATCAGTAAATGTTATTGTTTATTATTCTGTTTTAATCATTCTCATTATCTGTCAATAATCTTTTTCTTTGTGTCATTCCCTATCATGATAATTAATATGTTAACTTTGTATAATCTTTATTAAAACCCCATAAAACGTTAAAGATTTTGTTGTTTTAATGTTTATATAAGACATAGTCGAAAACAGAGAATTCTATTACTTCAGATTAATTGAGACTTACCAAATATAACAGTTTTCCAGAACTTTAATTCTGGGTGGTGCCCTCAACGAGACAATAATTTTGATAATAAAGATATTAAATAATAATTTACATAAATTAATATTTCTATTACCTCTATAAACACTACACATGCCACGATCAGTATTGCTTAAATCACCTTTCTTTACCATTCTGACATTTAGTTTGGAGTTCAGGAGATTGTCATGAGATGTCTGGTGTTCTTCCAGGGATCTGCTGTAGCCACTCTTCCAGTTTGGGGGTTACTGCCCCGAGTGCTCCGATAACCACAGGCACCACTGTCGCCTTCACCTTCCAAGCCTTTTCCAGCTCAGCTCTTCTCTGAGCCCTTGGTATTTCTCTAGTTTCTCATGTTCCTTTTTCCTGATGTTGCAATCACTTGGTATTGCAACGTCAACCACAACGGCCTTCCTCTGCTGTTTGTCCACCACCACAATGTCTGGTTGGTTCGCCATTACCATTCTGTCAGTCTGAATCTGGAAGTCCCACAGGATCTTGGCTCGGTCATTCTTTACCACCTTTGGAGGTTTTTCCCACTGTGACCTCGGGGTTTCCAGTCCATACTCCGTACAGATGGGCCTGTACACTATGCCAGCCACTTGGTTATGGCGCTCCATGTATGCTTTCCCTGCCAGCATCTTACACCCTGCAGTTAAGTGTTGGATTGTCTCAGGGGCCTGTTTGCACAGCCTACACCTTGGGTCTTGTCTGGTGTGGTAGATTTGGGCCTCTATTGCTCTGGTGTTCAGGGCCTGCTCCTGTGCAGCCATGATGAGTGCCTCTGTGCTGTCCTTCAGTCCGGCCCGTTCTAGCCATTGGTAGGATTTCTTGATATCAGCCACTTCAGTTATGTTCCGGTGGTACATCCCATGTAGGGGTTTGTCCTCCCATGATGGTCCCTCCTCCAGCTCCTCTTCCTCTGTTCCCCATTGCCTGAGACATTCACTGAGCACGTCATCTGTTGGGGCCTTATCTTTGATGTACTTGTGGATCTTGGATGTTTCATCCTGGATAGTGGCTCTCACACTCACTAGTCCACGGCCGCCTTCTTTACGGCTAGCGTACAGTCTCAGGGTGCTGGGTTTGGGGTGGAACCCTCCATGCATGGTGAGGAGCTTTCGTGTCTTAACGTCTGTGATCTGTATCGCTTCCTTTGGCCACCTTATTATTCCCGCAGGGTATCTGATCACTGGCAGGGCGTAGCTGTTTATTGCCCGTGCCTTGTTCTTGCCATTGAGCTGACTTCTTAGGACTTGCCTTACTCGTTGGAGGTATTTGGCAGTTGCTGTTTTCCTTGTTACCTCTTCGAGGTTGCCATTTGCCTGTGGTATTCCAAGGTACTTGTAACCATCCTCAATGTCTGCTATTGTTCCTTCTGGGAGTGAGACCCCTTCTGTGTGGACTACCTTCCCTCTCTTCGTCACCATTCGACTACACTTCTCAAGCCCGAATGACATCCCAATGTCAGAGCTGTAGATCCTGGTGGTGTGGATCAGTGAGTTGGTGTCCCGCTCACTCTTAGCGTATAGCTTGATGTCATCCATGTAGAGGAGGTGACTGATGGTGGCCCCATTCCTGAGTCGGTATCCATAGCCAGTCTTGTCGATTATTTGGCTGAGGGGGTTCAGGCCTATGCAGAACAGCAGTGGGGATAGAGCATCTCCTTGGTATATGCCACATTTGATGGATACTTGTGCAAGTGGCTTGCCATTGGCCTCAAGGGTGGTTTTCCACAGCCTCATTGAATTTGCAATGAAGTCTCTTAGAGTCCTGTTGATGTTGTACATCTCCAAGCATTCAGTGATCCATGTGTGTGGCATCGAGTCATATGCTTTCTTGTAATCAATCCAGGCAGTGCACAGGTTGGTGTGTCGGGTTCTGCAGTCTTGGGTGACTGTTCTGTCAACCAGGAGTTGGTGTTTAGCTCCTCTGGTTTCTTTGCCGATGCCCTTCTGTGCTTTGCTCATGTATTGATCCATGTGCCCACTTATCTTAGCCGCAATGATGCCTGACATGAGCTTCCATGTTGTGGAGAGACAGGTTATTGGCCGATAGTTGGATGGGACTGTACCCTTTGTGGGATCCTTCAGGATCAGGATTGTACGCCCTTCGGTAAGCCATTCAGGGTGCGTCCCATCCCTTAGCAGCTGGTTCATTTGTGCTGCAAGGCGCTCGTGGAGTGCAGTGAGCTTCTTTAGCCAGTAGGTGTGGATCCTGTCAGAGCCCGGTGCTGTCCAGTTTTTCATACCTGAGAGTCTTTCTTGGATGTCTGCCGCTGTGATGGTAACTGGATTCTGTTCAGGGAGGTTGCTGTGGTCCGCTCTCAGAGCCACCAGCCACTGTGCATCGCTGTTGTGTGATGCCTCCCTCTCCCATATACTTTTCCAGTATTGTTCAGTTTCCAGCCTTGGAGGGTCTGCTCTGCTGTTATTACCCTGCCATTGAGCGTACACTTTTGCAGGTTGAGTTGCGAACAGCCGGTTTATTCTTCTTGCTTCGTTCTCTCTCGTGTACCTCGTTAGGCGGCTGGCCAAGGCTTGGAGCCTTTGTTTGGCAGTTTCAAGTGCTTCAGGTACGGGCATCTGGTTGTACCTCTTGGGTACCTGTTTTCTCATTGCACCTTTCTTGGCCTCTGTCAGTTGGCTTACTTCTCTACGTGTCTGCTTGATCTTAGCCTCCAGCCTTTGTTTCCATGGTGGGTACTCTTTCTCATGGCTCCCATGGTTGCTCTTATAGCCAAGCATCTCGAGGATCACTGCTGCGGAGGTGCATAGCAGCTCATTGGTTTCAGTGATGGATGTGGTAGGGATCGCACTCAATGCTGCATTCACATCTTCTAGGAGACTTTCTAATGGTACTTCACTTAGCCGTTGTAATTGGCGTCGGGGTTGCCTTGCATTCATTCTCGCCATGATCTTGTCTTTCAGGTCAGTCGCTGCCTCGTTCAGCGTTATTTCAATTGTTGGGGCTTCATACCCAATCTCCGGTTGGGGAGCACCTGTTGGCTCCCCTCTGACCTTGCGTCCTGTCTCCCCCTTGCCGTAGCATTTTTTGTGTTGTATCTCGTCAATCTCAAGTTGTGATAGCAGCTGCCGCTTGTGGATGTTGGAACACTGAGCTACTAGTTGCTTCGATGTAAGCCTGGATTGTGGGTTTCGTAGTAACCATTCATCCCACATTCTCTTCATGTAACCCCTCTGACTAGGGTTACTGGAGTAGTAGCATTCCAACAGAGCCTTGTTATCGCATCTCGCCCATCTCCGTCTTGTTCCAGTAGCCCATTTGTCATCAAGTTGCTCTGGTTCCCCAACACCTGACGCAGACCTTGTTTGGCCGGGCGACGTCTGATCCGGCATCTCATAGCATTTATTGTTTCTCATCATTATGAGGTAGGCAGTAGCGCGAAGGGTCTTGCCTAAGGATATATATATATATATATATATATATATATATATATATATATATATATATATATATATATATACATATCCTGCAGGAATAATAAGGTGGCCATAACCAAGTGGCTGGCATAGTGTACAGAAACACTTCGTATAATAGACTCAGGCTGGTTTAACAAAGCCATTTTTGGAGTGTTTCTTCTTCAAAACATTGAGTCAAGATTAAGAACATCCTTTCCCTTCTCTTGTCAATTCAAACTTTTGACATTTTATGCTGGCAATAATAGGAATGTTGGTGACAACTTGTTCAGTGTTAAAAACTAAACATGATCGTTTTGCAAGATGAACAGTGTTTTATTCTCTTTTTTTCCTCCAGCTTCAGTGGCAAGGACAATGATCCCTTGCTCTGACCTCAGTAAACCACTAAAGGAGCCCATAAGCAACAACAATGTGACCACTACAGGGACTGATGAGCTTCTGTACAGTAAATATTTAGAGCTTAACATGAAAAAGGCCATACCAAATGAGAACAGACTGCAGAAGCTGGCACATCCACTCAAGGATGTGTTATCATTTATAAAGAAAATGTAATTCAGGTAGTACTTGAGTATAATTATACCATGTGTTGGTAAATAGCCTGTCATTGAATTCATTCAGAAGAGACTGTGATTGGACAAAACAGTGAATGAGACTTCTCATACTGAGACTTACACGTAATTTGAAATAAAATGCATAAAAGTTTATTATCAGGACTGTGTTTACTTGTGCAGCTTTGTCAAACTACACTTAGTTTTGAGATGCAAGCAGCTTCTTCCTGCTTTGTAATTTACCATTGAAAACCAGATTTACCATTATAAATCAACTGTTCAACCTTATTCACTACTTTTGTGACACTGCAGTTGAACTAAGATGTAGGCCTAGGCCAATAATTACTATATATTACTATATCTATTTTTTGGCTCGATTGATGACGATAAAAGTGCTTGTATAAAGCCTACAGATGTATGTTTAATACAGACGTTGTAGACATAGTTAAAGTAGAGCTTCCACTCTTAATTGTTCTGAATCAGACAGCGGGCACAGCAAGCTGCACTTTATCCACTTAAGCACAGTCTGTCTCACTTGGCTGCTGCACGAACCAATACATGACTGAGTCGGCTTCATGCGCGGGACTCAACAAGCAGGGCTCAGGGCTTAACGAGGACGCAACAAAAACAAGTCTGTGTTTTCTCTCTCCGAAACGGATGAAAAATTACATAAATGTCCTGTCACCGGTGAAGAACAGAGAGAATGTGAGCATTAATCTGTGTTAGCAAAGAGGCTAAACCTTAAACAGAGACTGCTGTTGTCCAGAGTCTGAACCATCTCTGAGCCATAACGCACATAGCAAAATTTATCTGGCCCGGTTCTGGCCCACACAATACACTTACCACAAAGAATGGCCTTTTGGGTGCCCAGATCATGTTTGACAGAGGTGGCACACTTATGGCCCAGTAATTGTACTGTACCTTACCTTCTTTCTGTTTACACTGGCACAGCCCTGAAATATAACAAAAATAAATATAAAATACTGAGGCAACTTTGTAATAAACTAGTTAAAAATCAACATATCTTTTACGTAATTAAATTAATTATTATGCTTTGTTTATTAAATGACTTGTCTTTTAAAACTTCTATACCTAACCTGATAAAGGCTATGGTAACATTTTTTCCGCTTCACAAACTAAGCGGGAAAAATGTTATGCTAGCCACTTACAGTTATAACATCTAGTGCAAGTAGCATATTTAGTTAGCTTCACTCCTTTCTATAACCTGGTACCTAGACCAATATTGTACAAACATATAAAGACAGTTCCAGCATACTAACAATGTTCCACAGACTATTACAATTAAATATGCAAAATAAATAGCTTGCTAACTGCAGGGCTTCATTAGCAATTGTAGCAGAACTGTATCACTATTATCTTGAGTAGGACACATTTAGTCATTTAGCAGACGCTTTTATCCACGCCCCTTATAGTGCAGTTTCCGTTTATTTAATGGCTAATATATTAAGCGATTACCGTGAAAGGGTAAGTCACGCTGTTCTACACACATTAATATATCTTTATGTAATAGTCATAGTATATGAAAGTCATTTTCTTTGAGCAAAAGCGACACAAATGCTCAAGTTGCTCTTGGGTGATGCCCTGGCTAGCTGCTTAAAGCGTAAAGTGTGGTTATCTTTTCAATAACTGGACGATTAGGGCTGAAAGAAGTCCAGTTTGACTCCCAACCAATGAAAGAGCAGGCCAGTGTATGACACAAACTTTATGATGTTTTTAATTCTGTGAAATAGTAAAAAAATAAAATAAATACTACTGCGAAAAGGCTTTGGCAACAGTCTCGTCTTTGCAAGTGTCCGAGTTATTTTTACAACCAGACAGTGAGGAAAATAAGTTTTTGAACACCCTGCTATTTTGCAAGTTCTCCCACTTGGATATCATGGTGGTGTCTGAAATTGTCATCGTAGGTGCATGTCCACTGTGAGAGACATAATCTAAAAAAAAAAAATCCAGAAATCACTATTTATTTGTATGATACAGCTGCAAATAAGTATTTGTACACCTGTCTATCAGCTAGAATTCTGACGCTCAAAGACCTGTTAGTCTGCCTTTAAAATGTTCACCTCCACTCCATTTATTATCCTAAATTAGATGCACCTGTTTGAGGTCCTTAGCTGCATAAAGACACCTGTCCACCCCATACAATCAGTAAGAATCCAACTACTAACATGGCCAAGACCAAAGAGCTGTCCAAAGACACTAGAGACAAAATTGTACACCTCCACAAGGCTGGAAAGGGCTACGGAGAAATTGCAAAGCAGCTTGGTGAAAAAAGGTCCACTGTTGGAGCAATCATTAGAAAATGGAAGAAGCTAAACATGACTGTCAATCTCCCTCAAACTTGGGTTCCATGCAAGATCTCACCTTGTGGGGTCTCAATGATCCTAAGAAAGGTGAGAAATCAGCCCAGAACTACACGGGAAGAGCTGGTCAATGACCTGAAAAGAGCTGGGACCACAGTTTCCAAGGTTACTGTTGGTAATACACTAAGACGTCATGGTTTGAAATCATGCATGGCACGGAAGGTTCCCCTGCTTAAACAGCACATGTCCAGGTCCGTCTTAAGTTTGCCAATGACCCAGAGGAGTCATGGGAGAAAGTCAGTCAGATAAGACCAAAACACTAAACGTGTTTGGAGGACGAAGAATGTTGAGTACCATCCCAAGAACACCATCTCTACTGTGAAGCATGGGGGTGGTAGCATCATGCTTTGGGGGTGTTTTTCTGCACATGGGACAAGGCGACTGCACTGTATTTAGAAGAGGATGACCGGGGCCATGTATTGCGAGATTTTGGGGAACAACCTCCTTCCCTCAGTTAGAGCATTGAAGATGGGTCGAGGCTGGGTCTTCCAACATGACAATGACCCGAAGCACACAGCCAGGATAACCAAGGAGTGGCTCTGTTAGAAGCATATCAAGGTTCTGGTGTGGCCTAGCCAGTCTCCAGACCTAAACCCAATAGAGAATCTTTGGAGGGAGCTCAAACTCCGTATTTCTCAGCGACAGGCCAGAAACCTGACTGATCTAGAGAAGATCTGTGTGGAGGAGTGGGACAAAATCCCTCCTGCAGTGTGTACAAACCTGGTGAAGAACTACAGGAAACGTTTGACCTCTGTGATTGCAAACAAAGGCTGCTGTACCAAATATTAACATTGATTTTCTCAGTTCAAATACTTATTTGCAGCTGTATTATACAAATAAATTAAAATTATATTGTGATTTTTGGATTTTGTTTTTTTAGATTATGTCTCTCACAGTGGACATGCACCTACAATGACAATTTCAGACTCCTCCATGATTTCCAAGTGGGAGAACTTGCAAAATAGCAGGGTGTTCAAATACTTATTTTCCTCACTGGATATGTTTTTTTATCATAATATTCTGTTTAAGCAAAGGAGAGAACCAGATAAATATGATGATCAAATGTGTTATGGCTGGATATGTCCCCACAAGTGTCAGGACATGTCCCAAACAGTGTCAGGTAATTTACAGTTTGTCCTGGAAACTTTCAGATGATAATTTGTAGAGTTGAGCTGGATACTCGGCTGAAACGAGTATCCGGTACGGATAAAGCACTTTTGCCGAGTACGATTATAATACGAGTCAATATATGTGCTCGGATTGAATAAAAATCCTTATTGGTAGCTGACTGTGTCTGCGTTCTGTGACAGGCTAGTCACAGCGCCCCTCCCCTACACACACAGATTTGCTGTATCCCGCAGCCGCTCTGCTCATTCACTCACACACACAACACTGAGAAGAGAACAGCGCTCTTTCTCTCTCTGTCTCTCCCTCAGTCACTCAGGTTCGCGGGTCTTTTCATTAACATTTTCTTCAGCTTCAGGTTTGTTTTTTATTTCGTTTTGTTTGTAGTACTTATTGACCAGTAGAGTTCTGGTAAATGTGAGATTTGTTCAGACGCGGTGATTGGTAAAATGCGACCAGCGTTGCGTCTCTGCCTGTTGGAGAATTTTTTTTTTCTTTTATTAACCGTCTGCTGGCTCTAACCAGTTTTTTGACTACATGCAAAAAATAAAGTAGTGGTATAAAAACTACAATATTACAAATTAATTTGCTACCAAGCCTCTCCCATGGAACCTCTAAAATGGTCCTCGGTTAAGGGCGCCGCCATACGCTGATTTTACAGTGAAATACAGCGATATACCTCCGTCCACCAGAGGGCAGGCTCCAAAAGCGGAAATATAAGGAGAAATCCAATGGCGACTTTACAAGAGTAAAACTCATGTTTACATTTACATTTAGCTGACGCCTTTATCCAAAGGTTAACTGTTTACAGCCTGGTACAAAAGATGGCTCTGGTCTCTAGAGCTAAGTTTTTACTACATGACAACTCTGGGGGGGTTGTCATGTAGTATGTTAGCATAAACATACATATTTTGTATGTTTATGCATACAAAACAAAACATATTTTGTTTATGCTACTAGATAGCATAAACAAAATATGTTTGTTTATGCTATCTAAAAACTATTGTTTTACTATGGAAAAAGCCCGGATGTAACGGCCATCTGTATTTATACAATCTATGTTTGCTACACACACATTCTCTCTCCCTCCCTCTCTTTGCCTGTCATCAGAGTTTTTTATTTTTTATTTGTTTATTTTTTTTTTTTTACCCGTCTGCTGGCTCTAACCACCAGTTTTTTGACTTCACGCTCTGAGTGTCTGACACTTTCTTGCTGTATTTCATAAAAAATAAAGGAATTGGTGGTATAAAACTATAATATTACAAATGAATTAGCTACTCTCTTTCTCTCTATAGATCCAGATATACAATATATTATGGCATTTCTTGCTCAAATCCAAACACTATTTGCATTGCGTACATGGTTATTAAACATAGTTTAACAGCAAAACAATAGATTTATTCATTCTAGCTGTAATATCTTTTTAAGTGATCGAATTAAGGATGTTATGGCTTTGACATATAACGTGCAAATGAGCCAACTTGGTATAACTGCATTATTCACCGGGGGGTGCGCTGCACAATGACTGTAGAAAATACGCTACACTAGGCTACCGTCAATGCTCTGAAGCCCACCGCTAATGACTTTTGAAAATAACGTGCTATCATTATGTACGAGATAATGTAAGATTATCTCGCAAAAATACAAATGAACTTTTTCAATGAAATAGTAATTGCACAGAAGATTGTGCTAGTGTTATGTGTATTTCCTCCGTTTAGGACGTGTAGAGGGTGTCTTTGGGAGCTCTGTTGTTCTTATATTAAACTGCCCTAAGCGTGTGTTATAAAGTATGACAACTGCAACTAGTACCTTCAATGTAGTACCTAGTGCTGTTAACACTTTTCAGTTACATTCAATACATCTAAGGTATAAACTACTATTTTAATATTTATAAATCTGGGCTTAAAAAAACATGTATACATAGCTACATACAACTGTGATTCTACAATAAATCAATTAAATAAAGTAGCTACAATGCCATATAATGTCTTTTCTTTATATCTCTTTTAGGACTTGCTTGACAAGCACATCTGGGCCCACCAATTTCTTTTTT
Organism: Perccottus glenii; assembly: GCA_024416835.2. Taxonomy (NCBI): domain Eukaryota; kingdom Metazoa; phylum Chordata; class Actinopteri; order Gobiiformes; family Odontobutidae; genus Perccottus; species Perccottus glenii. The sequence goes on from CM044554.2 coordinate 4,657,855, forward strand.
TCAAAAGACAAACATCCAAAGTCAGACGGTCACGGCAGGTATGTATTGCTGAAAAGGTAAGTGTCAGTTACATTGAAGAGGTTGAGAATGTTAATAATGTGTCAAATGACAGTGTTGAGTGTCAAAGTGTAAATATTATGTATGTCATGTACATTTGTGGCCATGCAAACCTTAAATGGGAAATGAATGAACTTGATTAGACCATTTTCTATATGTCTTAGAGCCTGCATGAACGGGGCCTAAGTACATTTCAGAGAGTCTGTGTGTGTGCAATAGTTTACATCGTCGGTGGAATATGATAACAGGATTTGTTTTTTAGGAGAGTTGGCAGAATAATTTCCTCTGTTAAATATTGGATAGTTTGCTTTCATTTCATTTTGTTGTGAGACATAGTTCAGCCCTCCCTAGTTCATTGTATTTTTACATGTTCTGTATTGTCTTGTACTATTATTTTTAATCCATATGTCCTGTTTCTGGATGTGCATTTTATTTAACAGTTATTGTCCCGTCTTATATGTTACCACTCAAGGCCTGCACCTTGTTGTGGTGAGTGGGCTTTCAACCAAGACAGGCCAACTTGAATTTGTTTTGTGATTTATTTTTTTTGTCTGACTTTCCACAGGGTCCCGTCCTGCAGCAGTCATTTTAAACTCCTCATCACATCCTCGCCACGTCCACCTTCACCCTTACAACCTGATGGGACAAGGCTTCGTTTGTTGCTTCTCAAACTTTTTGAAACTGCATCACAAATATGTGACATCTTTTACACACTTGAGCATTAAAAAAAAAAAAAAAAACTGTTTACAATTCATTTGCACTTATTTTATTTTCAATGAAATGTATTCTATCATATGTTTTACAATTTTAAACAAACTTTTCATGCTTTAAGTATGGGCATGCCTTACTTATAATTTAATCTACCATCTAGTGGTATAAAATCAAAAACTACAAAAATGTCAAATCTGTTGTTTACAACATTGTCTAAGATAAAAAAAAGAATGCAGTGTTTTGAAAATCACATTTTTCTAACATCCTCTGACGAAGGAGTCTGAAATGTCCGGATGTAATCGCCATCTTTTTGCCCTGACTTTGAGGCTATTTCGGCAAATAGGGAACGAATGGGCGGATTACATCCATTTTTACAATTTTTTACAATCTATGGCTTGCTCTAACCATTTTTTTCCCCGCCCACTTTAGGCCACGCCCAGTCCGAGTACAGATAATTCATATGGTTAACAGATACAGATAATGCTGTACTCGCTCATCCCTAATAATTTGTCATATTTGTCCAACTCTCAATTTTGAGTGTAATGGACAGTGCATTTGATTTTGATATTGCAGTATTTCATATTAGAGTGGTGAGATGCTCAGTCAAAATATCTGTGAAAAGTAAAATTAAACAATATCATAAAAAGCTCTAATATTGATAATAATAAACTGACATTACCAGCAGGAGCTGAAATAAAGTTTGTTGTAAAGATTTGCGGACTTACCCCAGACTGAAAGATGAGAGGAGACAAAAGTAGAGGCCTCTGCAGCCGTTAGCATGACATTAGCCGTTAAAGTTAGCTTGTTCAGCTCGGGCTCTGAGATGAGGGGCATGATTTCTAAACGGTGCATTTGAAAAGCCCGCCCTGGGTCTTAGTCTTAGCGTTAGCTAAGCTGCGAGGATGTCAAATAATCTCGGCCGCATTTTACGTTGTCTCTTTCTGCTCTGTTGATGTTATTTAATATTTTTGCACTGTTTTGCTGTGTTTAAAGACATATTCAGTCCATCAAAATATTTGATTGTGACAGGCCTACAACTATTACAATAATTCACATTTCTGTTGTCTCATCAGGAAAATGATTTGCAGACTAAACAATTAAGGCTGACACCACAAACTCCCCATGATTAAAAAGAAACACTTTTAGTTGAGCAGAGGCATTATTTATTAACAATTACTTTTAGATGTAACATTTGTGCACAAACTGATGAATTTCCTTGCTTGATTTCAGTTGAGGTTATAAGGACAGCGATGTAATTTAGTGACCAATCTGAACCTGGGGCTCGTGGGACACTGCTATTCCATCTGACGAGACATGCGTAGGTGAGCCAACAGGCACCACACATATACTATCAGTGATCCTGGTGGTGCTATGTGTGCATGAATGATGCTGACATGTCACAAAGTGGAGTCGGGCTCAATTTGATGCTCAGTGCCAGAGAATGACAGAGGTGTCTGCTTAGTGTGTTTGTGCCATGTTTCATCTGTCCTCACAGATCTTTCATGTCTCTACAGCGTCAAAGCAACAGTATCACAATCAAAGTCTGACAGGACAAGTAGAGATTGGTGCACGTGTAAAGAAATAGTGTTGGTCGCAGCCTCCACCATTCTGTTATACAGAGCCTTGGACCTAACAGATGGGCAGAATATCACATGACACCCACTTACCAACAGGTGAGTGAGATGATTTAAAACATTTAATATACAAGAGATCATGCAGTTTTTGTCTAGAAGACATCATTCTAAATCACAGACAATAATGTACAATAATAATGTACAATAATAGATACCCTCCAGGACTCCATAAAAGACTGAACATTAAAAGATCATATTCTCTAAATAAAATAAAATGATATTGCATTTTTGAAGAAGATGAGAAGATGCCACCATTTTAGACTCTGTCAAAGGTTATCCTTATTTCTGAATTTTACTTTTATTTGCTCATATTTTCAATTTGGGTGCTGCTCTTCGACACACACAGTTGGTCTCCACATTGTTTGTGTCCCGTCTTGGCTGGGAGCAGGCAGAGCTTGTGGACATGGTGTGCGGTGGCTGACAGAGGGAGACTGTGCTGTATGGATGCACAGACATGCAGCAGCAGGCGCTCACACAAACACAGCCCTCTAGCCTCTTTTCTGCTACAACAGCCCACATTAGCTCTGCTGCTTTGGTCTGCCGCCCCTGTGCCCTCAGATCTGTGCTCCTAAAACAGCTCTGTGGACCAACTATTCCACCAGCTACACTGCAAAATTTTTCATTGTAAATTTACAATAAATAATTGGATAAATTTTGCATGACTTTCACAGTAAGGATTACAGGCAAGGCAAGGGAATTTTATTTAAATAGCACAATTCATACACTGGGTAACTTAAAGTGCTTTACAGGAATAAAAGACAATTTACAAGATTTATATTAAGAAACATAAGAAAAAATTAAACATTTTAAAAAGAAGAGTGCAGATAAAAGAAAAAAACACTTTAGGTTGTAGTGTAGTCGGAGCTAAAGAGGAAGGTTTTTAACCTCCCCTTGAACATTGTTAAAGTTGAGGCTTGTTTTACTTCATCTGGGAGGCTGTTCCAGATTTTTGCTGCATGAAACTTAAACGCTGCTTCACCATGTTTAGTTCTAACTCTGGGCACGAGCAGAAGGCCTGTCCCAGATGTTCTCTGAGTCCGAGGAGGTTCATAAGCAACTAGCATGTCAGAGATATATTCTGGTGCTAAACCATTTAGAGACTTGTAACCCAGCAGTGCTGTTTTAAAGTCTATTCTCTGAGCAACAGGAAGCCAGTGCAGAGATTTTAAAATTGGCGTAATGTGGTTGTACTTCCTGGTTTTGGTTAGAACCCGAGCAGCCGCGTTCTGAATAAGCTGCACCTGTCTTAACCCTTGCTTTGAGAGACCAGTGAGCAGGCCGTTACAGTAATCTAACCTGCTGGAGATAAAAGCATGGATAAGTTTCTCTAAGTCTGGTTGAGACATCATCCCTTTGACTCTGGAAATGTTTTTAAGGTGAAAAAATGCAGATGATGTAATTGACTTAATGTGACTGTGGAAATTCAAGTCTGAGTCCATGATGACCCCTAGATTTCTAACCTGATTTTAGATTTTAGAGAAAGAGACTCGAGGTGACTGCTGACACTTTCTCTTTGTTTCTGTGGCCCAAAGATGATTAGTTCAGTCTTGTTTCTGTTCAGTTGGAGAAAATTATTTTGCATCCACGTGTCAATCTGTTCGATGCAATGACACAGTGAATGGATTGGTCCATTTTCACCTGCTGTGAGTGAAATGTAAATCTGAGTGTCATCTGCATAATTATGGTAGGATACGTCACAGCTGCGTATTAACTGGCCTAAAGGAAGCATGTATAGATTGAATAATAGAGGTCCCAAGATAGACCCCTGTGGAACCCCACATGTCAGGGCCATTTGGTCTGATACACAGTTACCAACCGAAACAAACTACTTCCTGTCTTCAAGATAGGCCTGAAACCATTTAAGAGTAGTTCCAGTGATACCTATCCATTCCTCTAATCTTTGTGTCAGGATTTCATGGTCCACTGTATCAAACGCAGCACTCAAGTCCAACAGAACTAAGACAGAGACTTTGCCTGCGTCAGTGCTCAGACGGATGTCATTTGTGACTTTGATAAGTGCAGTCTCAGTGCTGTGATGGGGCCTGTATCCTGACTGAAAAGGATCAAAGCAGTGGTTAAGTAATAGAAAGTCATTAAGTTGTTGATATACAACTTTTTCGATGACTTTCCCTAAAAATGGCAGGTTTGATATGGGCCGATAGTTGTTGAGCACTGTACCATCAAGACTGCTCTTCTTTAGGAGAGGCTTGATGACAGCAGTTTTTAAGGCCCTTGGAAATGTTCCAGACTGTAAGGAATTATTGACTATATCAGTGAGTTGTGGTAACAAACTGCTTAGTACTGATTTTAGAAATCTAGTGGGTAAAACATCGAGGCAGCAGGTGGATGAACTCAGGCTGGAGACAGTTTTTTCAATTGTTCTGTCATTAATTTGTGTAAAATGTGTTAAACCAGCCATGTGTCTCCTAGGTGGCTGCAGCGTTGTTTTATGCCCTTTGGACTGTATCGCATGTTTAATGCCTTGAACCTTGTCGTTGAAAAACAATGCAAACTCATTGCATTTAGTGGTGGAAACTAATTCTGGTGGAAATGGAGCTGGAGGGTTTGTTAATCTGTTCACTGTAGCAAACAGGACACGCAGGTTGTTACTATTGTTGTTGATAATCTCTGAGAAGAATATTTCTCTTTCTTTTTGCAAAGTTTGATTGAAAACATGCAAATTTTCTTTGTATACCTCATAATGAATTAAGAGTTTCAATTTACGCCATTTTCTTTCGGCTTTTCGGCATTCCCTTTTCTGTGCCCTGACAGAGTGAGCATTGCTCCACGAAGCCTTCTGCCTCTTCCTGATTGCTTTAACCTTAACAGGAGCAATGGTGTCCATAACATTTAAAACACCTGAAGTATAACGATTCAACAAATCATCAACTTGACCTGATGAGGCATTTTCAAACCTGATTGCCTCCATAAACTGTGTCCTGGTGTTATCGTTAATGTATCTCTTTTTTACAACAGTAGGTCCAACAGCAACTTTTGGAATTATGGACAGATGAAAAAAGACACAAGAGTGATCAGATAGAGGAACATTAATCACAGTGACATCTGAAATATGAACACCTTTAGTAATGACCAGGTCCAGAGTGTGACCTCTGTTTTGGGTCGGCTCATTAACATGCTGACAAAGACCAAAAGTATCAAGAATAGTAGAAAGTTCTTTGGCATTTCTGTCACAAACATTATCCACATGCACATTAAAATCACCAGATATGACTATTTGTACAAATTCTGTGCAAATAACCGAAAGCATTTCAGTAAACTCATTAATAAAATCATGACATTGTTGGGGTGGTTTGTAAAGAACTACATATAATACAGATGGAGAAAACCTCAAATACATTTTGAATGACACATACTCAAATGATGAATACTCTCCAAGTGATAGCTTCTGGATAAGAATATTATCTCTAAGAAAGGCACATACACCACCACCCTTTTTGTTTTCCCGTATTTTGGATAAAAATGTGAAATTCGATGGGGTGGATTCAATAAGGACCGCGTTTCCAGTCCTGCTGTCTAACCATGTTTCTGTTAAAAACATAAAATCAAGCTTATTTGAAGTTATAAAATCATTAATTAAAAAAGATTTGTTTCCCAAAGACCTGACATTGAACACTGCAAGTTTTAAGTCTGTTTGAGCAGGATCTGACTTAATCTGTTTGCAGGGGATTTGAATCAGATTTGTCTGATTAGACAATCTAACTGTTGTTCTCTTCTTCAATCTGCGACTTCTGACTGTAGTTATGGAGCTAGGGGGGAGTGTTCTCTCCCAGGGCCTCAGGTTGATAAGTGGTTTATTATGACGAAAAGTCTTGGAACAGCAGAGGCCCTCAGTGTCCTAATCACTGATAGTAGCCTTGATGCTAGTCAAGGATTTTGGAGCTGGTCTGGGAGGAGCTGGTTTGGGAGGAGGTGGAGGGGTCTGACAGGGGTGCATTGGACTCTAGGTAGTGGCCGAGGTGAAGCAGTGGTACTCCTGGGTGGTATTGGGGGTGATGTTTTTAGTGATGATGATAGAACCCGTGACCTGGCCAAGTTAGGTGTAAGGGGTATCATCTTAATTCCAGATTTTACCAAAATTTCCAGGTGATCTGGAGATGGGACAGAGATGGTGAGGTCCGCAGAAGGTGTTGATGTTACTGGGGGGGTCCATGGTCCTATTGGGGGACCATGGACCCCATTTCAGTGGTGGAGATGTTGATGGTGGTAGAGCCAGAGGAGGATGGATCCTTGGCTGGTGAGGCAGGAGTGCTTTTTTCATTCAGTGGCTGAGGACCCTTTCTCTGTTAAAGAGGGCGCCCAGAACCATTTAGGTGTCTCAGGGAGTGCAGGAGATTATCCGTTAGCCTCCTGACCCCTCCCCTGTTTAGATGTGGGCCCTTTCCTTTGAACAGGTCGTCACGTTGCCAAAACAAGTTAAAGTTATCAATGAAGTGTACTCCTCTTGTCTCACAGGCCTTGGACAGCCATGTATTCAATGCAAGCAGCCGACTGAATTTATTGATCCTTCTGTCGATGTTTGGGAGTGGTCCACTGATAAAGGATTGCACTTCCAGGTTTTCAAGATTATCTAAAAGCCTGGAGAAATCCTTTTTTAAAACTTCTGATTCCCCCTTCCTGGTGTCAACTGCACCCACATGTAGCATCAGCTGTTTAATTCCTGTGTGTTTAGACATGACTTGGGGGAGGAGTGATGTTATATCAGTGACTGTAGCACTTGTAAAGCTGCATGTAGCAAATCTACTATTGTTTAAGTCTCTGACAGCACCGTCTCCAAGCAGCAAGATATTTCTGACCTTCACTTTTGGCATAGATTCTCTGTCACTGTTTGCCTGGTGCTTTTCCACAGATTCATGTCTCCTGTTCTCCATAGAATAAGCTTGATTTACTCCATGTTTTTCATTTACAGCAGAGTTTTCTGGTTCATTCACCTTTAGCTCAGTCAGTGGTTGGAATCTGTTTTTTAGCTGGATGTCTGGTGATGCTACATATGCTCTTGTGATGCCAGCATTCTTTTTTCTAATCCAGTGCTGCTTTGGCTGGGCACCAAGTTTATGCCAGGTGGTATCATTTTGTTTAAGTCCCTTTGCTTGGCTCAGTTTTGGGAATGACACTGTATCATCCAAGTTTAAATTCACAGTCTTACCACATTGTGTGATCGGTATTGTCTCCTGAAGTCCTCTTTCAGATTCCAAAGCAAAAATCTTCGTTTGTAGCACACTGATTTCCTGTTGATATTTCCAGCAATTTTGGCAGAAAGAGTTTGTAGTAGTTGTTTTTACCCCAGACATGTTGAAAAATAGATACCAAGGCTCCAGTCGCTCGGCGAGTCCAACGTGTCATTTAAAAAGTAAAATAAACAAGTAAAAACATAAAAGCAAAATCCAGTTAAAAGAAAGTAAAAAGTACTGTAAAAAAGTTAATCATAAAATCATTGGCTAAATGTAGAGATAACTAAAAAAGAAAAGTAAAGCAGGCATGAGCAAGCAGAGGTGCGACTGCACTCTTCAGAAGCAGGAAGCCAAAGTCAGCAATATACTGTGAAATATAGTCATAGCAATTTACTGTAATTTTATATCTGTGACATTACAATGCATTTTTGTAAAAGCACAACTGTATACTGTAACTTCACAGCTTCAATGTCAACGCAGTTACTGTGATATTACAGTACATTACTGGGGAATTACAATCTTTTGCTGTACATCATTACAACAAGACCCTGTACTTTTACAGTGTGTACTGTGAAAGTAATGTACAAGTTGACAATAATTTTCTGTGAATTTACAATGTATACTGTGGAAGTCATGCTAAAATTGTCCAATAACTTGCTGTAAAAGTAATGCAGATGAAGATTCCATTTACTGTGAATTTACAATCATTGTACAATTAAACCCCTCCCCCCAACAAACAACTCTGAGGTAAAGTCAACGTTAGCCCAATGGCATATTTATTAACAAAAAAATATTTTTCAATGTACAGCAGATGCCAAGAACTTCAAGAGTTCAAGAAATTCAACTTTCTAGTCATAAAAGCCATCTTAGAATGCAGAAAATGGAGAGAAATTGTGCAAACTTGCAATTCAACTACCTGTCGCAAAATTCAACTATTAAACTAGCTGTGTCACAATAACAGTAATGGACAGGATGGGAATGAGGCCTTCATAGCAAGATAAGAGAGCAAGGGAGAGAGCGATGAAGTAATGTCAGGCGCTCCTCTCAGTCTCAAACATTATAATGAGTCCACATGCAACAAATTGTTAAACAAAAAATTTGTAGTGCAAAGTTGTCTTGAAAAATTACAAAAAGAACAAGGCTACTCAAAACTGAGCCTGACAACTACCGCTGCAAAAAAATAAAAAAATAAAACTATGATGCCCACTCAAAGTCAATAAGTTTCCTCAAAAGGGTGCTCACATGAGGGTTCATTGTTGTCCGCTTCTTGGTCTTTGAGCCTCTTTCAGGATTGATGCCCAGGAAGCATCTGTTAATAAGCAAAGATAGTTTCAGTTTTAAATAGACTTACAGTATATATTGCAGACAGCATTTATCAAGGTGTGCTTTTTGCTTTGCTTTTTCCCCACATCAAACCCTAATAGATTTATAATTCAAACTTGTTAGATCTTCTGCTCACCATAATTTTTTTTTTGCCATTTTTAGCCAAGGTGCCTCAGGTTAGGTTTGCCTGAGGCAAAGTGGTTGATTTTCTACTATGAGAGGTAGCAAAACTAAATAAAAGCTGTGATTGGACCGGCAGGTATTTGTCAGCATAACATGTGTAGAAAACCAGACTGATCTGCAGAGCGAAACTGAATGAGTTCGCGAGATCAGCATTGTCTCACCAGGCTAGCCTCATGTACCTCGTTTGTCAGCATTTTCGACCTCAAGACAATCATTGAGTTGGAAACCTGTACTGTAATGTGAATTATAAGATTAAATGTGATCTTTATAAAATACCTTTGAATGAACTCCAGTGTCGAAGATCCAGCGGCAGGATACTCAAGGTTGAATACGTAATAGCTGTTGAAGAAAGCAGCTACTCCGTGTAAAAAGAAAGGGTGTGGGCCCATCACGACATGTCCCTCGATGGATATAAGCCATCCAGAGGGCTTCATCATGTCACCTGAAATGAACAGATACAACATTATGTGTTATGAGCACTTTGCGATCTGCTTAAGATACAAAGGGCTATACAAATGTAATTCTTATTATAATTAGGCCCGAGCCGGTGATGACCGGGAGGGCCTATTGTTTTGCCCGGATTTTTTTTTTTTTATTGTGACCAAATGATCCTAAATTTGACCCAGTGAACATGCACGAAAAGTCATTTTTATTGGTCCCAGACTTCAAGCTCGGCGAAAATGTTATGTTTTGAAGTCGCGAAAAAAATACGAAAAATGACTCAGTGGCGACCCCTACAAAATCAAAATACATTGGGCCTATGGAAAGTGAAAGTAACTTTTTTCCAACGTAGAAAAATGAAACTTGGTATATCCATAGGACACGTCAGGGCAAACAGAAAAGTCAATGACAGTCACACCCTAAACTTAACAGGAAGTCCGCCATGTGGGGTGAAACGCGCGCCACTAAAATCGCACTTTGCGCAGAAAGATGCAAATCATTGTGTTTTAATCTAAATGGCCCCAAATTTGGTGAGTATCATCTAGACACATGTGCCAACCAAAGTTGTGACTTTGTTGTTGATATCTTATCGGGTATGGGTGTGGCAAGCCTGTAACGAGGTGGCCATTTTTGTGAAAATAAAACGTCTCTTAACTCTCAAACGCCTTCTCGGATCGAGTTGGACCCAAAAAGGCTTTTGTGCACATTCATGACCTGAACACAAAGATATGTAAATAAAAGGGTTATCTTTAGAAATGGCTCTCCAGCGCCCCCTACAAACTTATAATGGGACCCAAGAATTTAGTTTGTCATAGAGACATAAAATTTTGTACACACATCTCTTATGTCATGACGAGCATAAAAGCCAATGACAACAAACCCCTATCTATAAATGTGTTGCCATAGCAACGTCCCAAAAATGTGGAAAAAGTCAATGGGAAGTGAAATTTTTAGTTTGTTGTAGGCAAATGAAACTTGGTACACACATCCACCATGGGCTTATGAACAAAAAAGCCAATAGGGACCACACCCTATCATACAAGGGAAGGCGGCCATTTTGAATTGAAAATGTGAACCGACTTAAAATACACCTCTTTTTTAAAAGTACACAGACAATAGCTGCTTCATTCCACAGACACCAAACTTGGGCAAAATGAGCTAAACATATGTATGTAAAATAGACAAGCGTTTTTCTAGACTTTTTTGCTCGAGTTATATTTTTTTTTATTATAATTCGGTATATATTTTTTTATCATATTTTTTCTGCAAAATGATCCTCAATTTAACCCAGTAAACGTACAACTAAAAGTCATTTTTATTGGTCCCAGATTTCAAGCCCAGCGAAAAATTTATGTATTTGAAGTCCCTGAAAAAAAAATACGAAAAATGACTCAGTGGCGACCCCTAGAAAAGTCAAAATACATTGGGCCTATAGAAAGTGAAAGTAACTTTTTTCCAACGTAGAAAAATGAAACTTGGTACATCCATAGGACATCTCAGGGCAAACAGAAAAGTCAATTACAGCCATACCCTAAACTCAACAGGAAGTCCGCCATGTGGGGTGAAACGCAATGGCCACTAAAATCGCACCCCTTGCGCGAAAAGATGCAAATCATTGTGTTTTTATTTAAATGGCCCCAAATTTGGTGAGTATCATCTAGACACGTGTGCCAACCAAATTTGTGACTTTATTGTTGATATCTTATCGGGTATGGGTGTGGCAAGCCTGTAACGAGGTGGCCATTTTTGTGAAAATAAAATGTCTCTTAACTCTCAAACGCCTTCTCGGATCGAGTCGGACCCAAAAAGGCATTTGTGCACATTGATGACCTGAACACAAAAATATGTAAATAAAAGGGTTATCTTTAGAAATGGCTCTCCAGCGCCCCCTACAAACTTATAATGGGACCCAAGAATTTAGTTTGTCATAGAGACATGAAATTTGGTACACACATCTCTTATGGCATGACGAGCATAAAAGCCAATGACAACCACCCCCTATCTATAAATGTGTTGCCATAGCAACGTCCCAAATATGTGGAAAAAGTCAATGGGAAGTGAAAATTTTAGTTTGTCGTAGGCAAATGAAACTTGGTACACACATCCAGCATGGGCTTATGAACAAAAAAGCCAAAGGGGAACACACCTTATCACACACGGGAAGGCAGCCATTTTAAATTGAAGATGTGAACCGACTTAGAATACAATCTCTCTTTTAAAAAACAACAGAAAATAGCTGCTTCATTCCACAGACACCAAACTTGGGCAAAATGAGCTAAACACATGTGTGTAAAATAGACAGGCGTTTTTCTTGTCGTTTTTGCTTGAGTTATAATTTTTTTTATTATAATTTGGTATATTTTTTTTATTATAATTTTTCTGAAAAATGATTTTCAATTTGACCCAGTAAACGTGCAACTAAAAGTCATTTTTATTGGTCCCAGACTTCAAGCCCGGCAGAAATCTATGTATTTGAAGTCCCCGAAAAAAATATATGAAAAATGACTCAGTGGCGACCCCTAGAAAAGTCAAAATACATTGGTTCTATGGAAAATGAAAGTAAATTTTTCCAATGTAGAAATACAAAACTTGGTACAACCATAGGACACCTCAGGGCAAACAGAAAAGTTTATTACAGCCATACCGTAAACTCAACAGAAAATCTACTATGTTTGGTGGAATACATGACCACCTAAATCGTACACTTTGTGCTAAAGGGTTTTCATCTAAACAGCTCCAAATTTGCTTTAAAGCACGACATGCAATCCTCCGAATATATGTGTCCCCGCGGTCTCAAGGGAGGCGAGGGCCTTTATCGCCGCTTGCGGCTTTAATAATAATAATTATTATTTATTGTGGTCATGTAGATTTCTAGAATAAAAACAAAATAATGAGTTAGAAATGTCGATACTAGATCATAGTAACATTACCTTGAATGATCAAGCAGGGGGTTCCGGGGAGTTCTGCAGTATTGACGTCCACAGCAGTGGCACATGGCATAGTTAACACACATTAGCATGGATTTAGGATAAAGGATAAATATTGTTCATTGGTCAGAGGTAGTAAATCATGCAAGGTAAATGTTGATAATGTAATCACTCATTTTGCATTTTAAATATTTGAATAAAAAATCTTACATCAACTTCAAGCACCAAACTCTCTTTCGGATCTTTGAAGTACAACATTAGGAGCAGCAGAATGCAGGCAGCCTTGTCAGAGTCTGGATCATAGCAGGCCAGAACATCACGGATCTTGGGGTTGTCCAGTGTTGCACTGTAATCCAGGATGGTCTGTCCTCGTCGACTAATTGCCTCCTGTAGCTTCTGAAGGACATCGACGTCCGTCAGGAGGCCAAAGTGCGAGAATAGGCATTTCTGAGAGAAGAGAAATGGCCATTCCTGTTTGATTAGATTAGATTAGATTAGATTAGATTCAACTTTATTGTCATTACACAAGTACAGGTACAAGGCAACGAAATGCAGTTTAGGTCTAACCAGAAGTGCAATAGCAGCAAGTGCAGGATATATACAATGGTTGCATACGTGCAGGATATGGAGATGTACAGGATTTACAGGTAATATGTACAATGAATATAAGTATACAGATGGTTATTACTATAACAGGTGAGTGTGTGCCATAAATATAATTACAGGTGTCTCCTTCTATAAACAGCATTTACAGATGAATATGTACTATAAATGTAAATGTAAGATACAGATGTCTCCAACTATAAACAGAATTTTACAGGTAGATGTATACAATTGTATGTTAGCTTAAGGTAAGCAGTAGATTTAAGGTAGTGCAATGAGCATGGACAGTGCAAATAAGTATGATGCGAAATGTAAACAGTTGATACTGTATGTACAGTTGGTAGCTAAGGTGCAGTAGTGCAAGGGTAGTGGGATGGTGGGGGATGAGAGGAGAGTCTGTGAGGGGAGTGGGATGGTGGGGGATGAGAGGAGAGTCTATGAGGGTAGTGGGATGGTGGGGGGGGTAGAAGAGTCTATGAAGGTAGTGGGATGGTGGGGGTGAGAGGAGAGTCTTTGAGGGTAGTGGGATGGTGGGGGAAAGAAGAGTCTATGAGGGTAGTGGGATGGTGGGGGTGAGAGGAGAGTCTGTGAGGGGAGTGGGATGTGGGGGTAGAAGAGTCTATGAGGGTAGTGGGATGGTGGGGGTGAGAGGAGAGTCTGTGAGGGGAGTGGAATGGTGGGGATGAGAGGAGAGTCTGTGAGGGGAGTGGGATGTTGGGGGGTAGAAGAGTCTATGAGGGTAGTGGGATGGTGGGGGTGAGAGGAGAGTCTGTGAGGGGAGTGGGATGGTGGGGATGAGAGGAGAGTCTGTGAGGAGAGTAGGATGGTGGGGATGAGAGGGGAGTCTATGAGGGTAGTGGGATGGTGGGGATGAGAGGAGAGTCTGTGAGGGAGTGGGATGGTGGGGATGAGAGGAGAGTCTGTGAGGGGAGTGGGATGGTGGGGATGAGAGGAGAGTCTGTGAGGGGAGTGGGATGGTGGGGATGAGAGGAGAGTCTGTGAGGGGAGTGGGATGGTGGGGGTAGAAGAGTCCATGAGGGTAGTGGGATGGTGGGGATGAGAGGAGAGTCTGTGAGGGTAGTGGGATGGTGGGGGTAGAAGAGTCTATGGGGGTAGTGGGATGGTGGGGAGAGAGGAGAGTCTTTTAGGGAGTGGGATGGTGGGGGTAGAAGAGTCTATGAGGGTAGTGGGATGGTGGGGGTGAGAGGAGAGTCTGTGAGGGTAGTGGGATGGTGGGGGGTAGAAGAGTCTATGAGGGTAGTGGGATGGTGGGGGTGAGAGGAGAGTCTGTGAGGGGAGTGGGATGGTGGGGGTAGAAGAGTCTATGAGGGTAGTGGGATGGTGGGGGGTGAGAGGAGAGTCTGTGAGGGGAGTGGCATGGTGGGGGGTGAGAGAGGAGTCTATGAGAGGAGTGGGGTCAGCAAGGGTTAGAGTTCAGTAAAGAGACAGCTCTGGGGAAGAAACTGTTCTTTAGTCTGCTGGTTCTAGTCCGGAGGCACCTGAAACGCCTGCCGGAGGGGAGAAGGGAGAACAGTCTGTGGGCTGGGTGAGAGGAGTCCTTAAGGATGCTGCGAGCTCGACGCAGACAGCGTTTCCTCTGGATGTTCTCGATGGCAGGAAGTGGAGTCCCTGTGATGCGTTGGGCAGTTTTCACCACCCGCTGCAATGCCTTGCGCTCCGTGACAGAGCAGCACCCATACCATACTGTGACACAGTTCATCAGGATGCTTTCTATTGCGCAGCGGTAGAAGTTCACCAGGATGGCCGAGGAGAGCTGGTTCTTCCTCAGTGTCCTCAGGAAGAAGAGGCGCTGGTAAGCCTTCTTGACCAGGCTGAAGGTGTTGGTTGTCCAGGTCATGTCAGCCAAGATGTGGGTCCCCAGGAACTTGAAGCTGGAGACACGCTCAACGTCCATTCCATTGATGTGGATGGTGTCGTGTGTGCCTCTTGACTCTTTCCTGAAGTCCACGATGAGCTCCTTCGTTTTTTTGGTGTTGAGGAGCAGGTTATTTTCGTTGCACCATGTGGACAGGTGCTGGATCTCTTCCCTGTAGGCAGTCTCATCGTTGTTGCTGATGAGACCAATCACTGTAGTGTCGTCTGCAAACTTGACAATGGCATTAGATCCAAACACAGGCTTGCAGTCGGATGTGAAGAGGGAGTAGAGAAATGGGCTTAGCACACAGCCCTGTGGTACACCAGTGTTAAGTGTGATGGATGTGGAGCAGGTGGATCCAGATCGGACATTCTGGGGTCTGTTGGTCAGGAAGTCCAGAATCCAGTTGCAGAGTGAGGTATTGATGCCCAAGTCTTCAAGTTTGGCTATTAACTTGGTCGGGATGATAGTGTTGAATGCTGAGCTGAAGTCAACAAACAGCATACGTGCATAAGAGTTCTTATTGTCCAGGTGGGTGAGCACAGAGTGCAGTGCCATAGCAACTGCATCCTCTATGCTCCTGTTGCTGCGTAAGCAAACTGATGCGAGTCCAATGTGGGTGGTATGGAGTCTTTTAGTTGTTCCAGGACCAGCCGCTCAAAGCACTTCATGATGATGGGTGTGAGTGCTACAGGGCGGTAGTCGTTAGGGCACCTTGGACTAGAGTGTTTTGGCACTGGCACAATGGAAGTGCATTTGAAGCATGTTGGTACAGCTGCTTGGGCAAGAGACAGGTTGAAAATGTCTGTAAAAACCCCAGCGAGCTGCTCCGCACATGCCCTGAGAACACGACCAGGGATGTTGTCTGGTCCAGCAGCCTTGTGTGTGCTGATCCGGCTCAGTGCCTTGCAGACATCAGTGGATGAGAGTGTGATTGGAGGGTGGTCAACTGAGGGTTTGAGCTTGGTTGCAGTTTCTCTGTTGTCTCTTTCAAAGCGAGCATAAAAGTCATTTAGCTCATTCAGGAAGTTGACATCGGTGGCTGCAGGGGTGGAGTGGGTGGGTTTGTAGTCACTGATGGCCTGGATGCCCTGCCACATGCGTCGAGGGTCAGAGTTGGAAAAGTGTCCTCTATCTTCAGCTTGTAGCAGTGCTTGGCCTTTTGATGCCCCTCTTCAGGTTTGCTCTGGATGTGCTGTAGGCTTGTGCATCTCCTGATCTGAAGGCAGTATTGCGTGTCTTCAACAGGAGTCGCACTTCCTTGTTCATCCATGGCTTCTGATTTGGGTATGTGGTGATCTGTTTCTGGGTTGTAACACTGTCAATGGTGGTATTAATATAATCCAATACAGAGGAGGTGTAGCAGTCAATGTCTGTGTGAGCACCACTGGTGGCTTGGGAAGCAAACATACTCCAGTCTGTGTGTAGAAACCTTTCCTGGAGTGTGAAATCTACCCCCGCAGGCCACACCTTGATGGTCTTCACTGATGGCTTCACACGGTTGATGAGGGGTGAATATTTGGGAGTGAGGAACAAAGAGATGTGGTCTGATTGTCCCAGGTGGGGGAGGGGTGTCGCCACGTGAGCTCCAGCCATGTTTGTGTAGACATGGTCTAGGGTTTTGTTTCCTCTGGTGTGACAGGAAACATTCTGATGAAATTTGGGTAGCACAGTCTTTTGGTTAGAGTGATTAAAATCACCCGCAACAATAAACACCGCTTCTGGGTGAAGAGTCTTTTGTTTACTGATGGCTGCATAAAGTTCTTTCATAGCAAGCTTGGCATCAGCATCCGGGGGAATATAAACTGCAGTTATAATGGTGGAAGTGAACTCCCGCGGCAGATAGAACGGTCTACATTTAACCATGAGAAACTCTAGGTTAGCTGAACAATGGCTCCCAACAACAGCAGAGTTTGTGCACCAAGCTTTGTTAATGTAAATACACAATCCGCCTCCCCTTGTCTTACCGGATCCATCTATTGTTCTGTCCGCGCGGAGCATATGATGTCCCGTGAGCTCAATAGCGGAGTCTGGTATTCCACTATTTAACCACGTCTCCGTGAAGACAAGGACGTTACAGTTCAGAAGTCTTTTGCTGTGTGTCATGTTGAGTCAAATCTCATCCATTTTGTTCACTAGCGAACGGACATTGGCGAGGAAGATACTGGGTAAAGAGAGCCGGTGTGGTGTTAGCTTTAGCCTAGCTCTAAGTCCTCCGCGTCTGCCTCTGTCTTTGTTTACGTTCTCGACGCCGCCTGCGAGCACTTCCGCCCGGCCGGGAAGAATGCGCTGCTTTGGGCGTCCTAGCGATTTCAGGAAGGAGTCGAAGGTTGTCCATAAAACCGTCGGAAATTTGCGAACCAGTCCAAAAGCTCACTCCGGGTGTACGATGTAAAGGCACAACTGTTCTGCACAAACAGACCCGAGATAAGCAAGAGTAATACTGCTAAATTGCAGAAACTGGAGAGACCCTGAGCCTTGCGATGTACTCGCGCCGCCATCTTGGATCTAGACATGATCTCGGACATCGCTGCAGCAGGCACAGGTATTTACGCAGGATAACGTATGTCTTTTCCATCATTGGTTCTGCTCTCTCTGCCCCACTCATTCCTTTCCTTTCTCTGTGTATACAGACATACAAATGTATTGTTAGTACCCAAGTAACAATTTGGTCTTGTAGCCGCCCAACACACACAGTGTTCAGATCTTGACCAATTACTAAAGTCTAAACAAAATTTTCCAAAAAGACAATAGATGGCATGCCTGAGTAGATGTTCAGTAGATCCCTCTTTATATTCTCCAACGTTGCCTCGGTCTCCCCCTCTGGCAAATCTGCTGGGTCCCACCTGACACACCTACGAGTGGGCATCACAGGGTAACAATACTTTTGGGGACGGTTATAACTCAGAAGTTGGAGCAAGTCGTCTCATGACTGAAGGGTCAGCAGTTTGATTCCCTGTTGTGACTGTCTAAATAGACCCATCCCACAGAAGTTATGTTACAGTGTAATAGTGTTGTAAACACAGGTGTATTTTATCAAACTAATTAAAGGGATATTCCACCATTTGGGGAATTAAGTTCGAGTAAAAAAACTTTTCGAGTAAAAAAATAGATTTTTACCTTTCTCCCGTTCATCCAGCAGTTCCCTGAGTCTGGCGATACCATGTATAGCTCCAGTCTAGCATAGATCATTGGATCGGATTAGACCATTAGCATCTCACCTGCAAAGTGACAAAGGTTTCCAGAATTTGTTCTATTTAAAAGTTGTCTCTTGCTGCGTGATATCACTGCGCCCATGGTAAGTTAGCAACGTTCCTTGATTATTACACCAGAATGAGAGTATAGTTCCATTTCAAATCAGCCTAGAAAATCGCCACATTTCATTTTCTGTTACTTTTATTGCACGTTCTAACTTGAGAAGAGACTTTTAAATAGGAAAAATTCTGGAAATCTTAGTCACTTTGAGGGCGAGATGCTAATGGACTAATCCGATCCAATGATCTATGCTAGGCTGGAGCTATACGTGGTATCGCCAAACTCAGGGAATGACTGGATGAACGGGAGAAAGGTAAAAATCAATTGTTTTACTCGAGGGAAGGTGGAAAATGAGCTTAATTCCCCAAATGGTAGAATATCCCTTTAAGGTCAAGGTATTTAGTGTACCACAACCATGCATGCCAGAGAGCCACTACATTTACATTTACATTTATTCATTTAGCTGACGCTTTTATCCAAAGTGACTTACATTGTTCTAATGTAATTACCAGTGTTACAATCACTGGGGGCAAGGTGGGCTAAGTGTCTTGCCCAAGGACACAACAACAGTATGAACTGTGGGGAGAGTGGGAATTGAACCGCCTACCTTCCGGTTGAAAGACGACCACTCTACCCACTGAGCTACTGCCGCCGCACTATGCACAATATCAGCACCATGGCTCAGCTAAATCCTAAATGGAACAAGGCCATAATCACAGGTAATTACACCTGTGTTTACTACACTATTAACATTGCAACAAGATTGCTGTGAAAAGGGTCCATGTCAAAGTGTCAATAAAGTAGTTAAGAGAAAAGTATGTTTTGTCCTGTTTCAGGGTTATTCATGGTCATATACAATGCTGTCGAACAAATATTGACAGACTTTACATGTATATTGCCACATACATATTGCCACATACCCGTATTGGTCAACAGGACCTCTTGCCAGTCTGGCCTCTCCTGCCATTTCCGTGCACGGTCTTCTTTCTCTGCGGCATTGAGCAAGAGTTTTATTCCTATTTTTGTACTCCACTCTTGTTTTTACTTGTTGCAGAAGAGAGTGACATCCGTCTCCAGCAGTATCACCGTACTTGCCAATGTCGCCAAATGATTTTGGATGGCTCCTGAAAATGTGGGTGGGATAATTAGAAAACATGTCACCATTGTGGCACTTATGACAGAAGCGTAAAGCTAATGTTAGGATTACTTAAAGGAAAGAAATACAGGCTGAACAAGACCAAAAAAAAAAACATCAGGCTGAACAAGACCTTCATAAAAACATGTGAATTATTATGGGTTTCTTGAATATACTAGCTCTGTTTAAACAAACCATGTT
Source organism: Perccottus glenii (assembly GCA_024416835.2). Taxonomy (NCBI): domain Eukaryota; kingdom Metazoa; phylum Chordata; class Actinopteri; order Gobiiformes; family Odontobutidae; genus Perccottus; species Perccottus glenii. Next base: position 4,677,390 of record CM044554.2, read on the forward strand.
AACAAAGTCTTCACTTTTGCACCCTTGTTACATAATAGGTGCAGGGAATGAATCAGTGAAAGTTACAAACAGTTGAAGGGGGTGGGGCTGGGGATTAACTGACAGCTAATATTGATAATAGTCCCATCCCTACCTGACAATGTTTCTCACAACGCTGTGGCACATGGCTCTGGTTGGGTTGCGGTCGTGCTGCATCATTTGGTCCACGAGCACGACCACGAAGGCCTTTCTCTCGTCTGGCAATGGTCTTTCTTCTTTTTCCACTCTAAGTCGAATGGCTGATAACACCTGGTCCCATGTGAAACGAAAGTCAACATGCCATGGTATGCCAGACTGTAAAATGCTTGACGTGCTTGGGGCAGTGCTTGGAGGGCTGGGCAACAGCTGATTTGGAGGCTGGAATGTTGTGTTTGGAGAACATGGAGTTAGGGAACTTGGAGCACTTGGATCAGGAGAAGAGACCAACTCCATATTAAGAGTAACAAGTTCTACAAGGCACAAAAACAATTAATTAATTAAGATAGGGCAAGATGAAGGGCTATGGGGTTAATAGACTGTGTGCTTAACTGTAGTCCTGCTCCTGTACTTCCTGGAGGAAGCTCACACATTGGTTTCCTGTCAGCACTATTGTATGAAGCATTTCGAATTTATTCACGTAAGTGCCATTTGTTAGAATGTGACATAATGGGTTGGGAGAATGCAGAAGTGGCCATTGACTCATGTTAAAAGATTGCTCTGATAATTCCACTTAAAAAACAAGAGTTAAAATAACAGGCCAATACACTATTGGAATTACAAACTCATCATAAAAGGGTCTGATTGTTTTTTCACTGCTATTGTTATTAAGTTTGGAAATGCATGCAAGTAATAAGCATCAGTTGCATTCACTTCTATGTATTTCCAGATGTGAAAACAACAGCAGTGAAAAATAGCACAGTTTTGATGGGTTTGTAATTCCAATTATTATTTTTTATACCTATTACACAACCCATTACGTCACACTAAACAAATGCCACACACATGAACAAGGTCTATAAGCTGTGCTGCACACCTGAGATTAATCACTTCATCTAATAGTATTTGACAGGTAACCAATGTGTGAGCTTGGGACTATATACAAAGCATATTGTCTACCAGTTGTGCAAATGTTCTAAGGCCCTAGTTCAGTGACATGAAAGAGTGAAAAATGTAATGGGTGAACAGATGAATTTACCATCCTTCATGCCCTTCATCAACTTCCGACTTTGGATAGGTTTGAGGTATTTGACCAAAACCCTCTCCTACACCAAGGTCAGATCTTCAATAGACTCGACCCCAAGCTCATCCAGCATGGTGGTAAGAAGGTCATCAAGGAGATCAGGCAAGTATGACAACACTGCTTCCTTGGCCCAGTCTCATTAAGTAGTGAAGCATGAAAAACTGTAATTTCTCATTTATGCCATCCCTACACTGTATGCATATTTCATACTATAGTCTGTCCAATCAACAAAAGCAAGTTAATGACAAAATCAACTTTATTCAAGGCTACCAAAAAAAAAAAAAATTTGTTTGCTTTGACTATATAGCCTGCTCGACAACTCACATCTCTCCTCACATATCCTGTATCCTCACTTTCCTCCCTGCTCATACTGCCTCTGGAAAAGAATGGTGGAGAGCCATAAGGGACTGATCATACACATTGTATGCTGAAAGTAGATCTTCCTGCTTAATGCACACATAATTGTCTTGGGCTACTCCTAGGTCACAGTACACACCTGTGTCACATAACTTTACAAAAGTATGTTTCTCTGAGACAGAATAGACCGAATTATGAACAACAATAACTAGCATAATCTTCCCAATAAGAAGCCCTTCATCACTGTCCTCTAGTAAAATGTGCATCCCCCTTCTGTAATCTGTGCCTTTGACTGTAACATAGTTACAAGCCACTGCCGACTGTAACTGGAATGGACAACTGGCTACAGATGCCCTGATCTTGTCATTGTAATCGTCAACATGAAAATCAGTCCCCTTTTCTGCTTGTACTGCTAGTGGAGGAAACAAGTTTCCTGCACTCAAGTACGCTTGTAGAAGTTGGTGCCTCTCTGCTAGAGTTCTGCACAAATTCTTTAAATTGTGCAATTTTCTGGCACACTGTTTAAAAAATGTATGTTTGCTCTCAAATCGGAGTGTCCATAGGCGAATAAGTGGGCCAAAGTGAATGATGAGAGATGGATAGTGGCACAGATAATGGTGCTTTGGTCTGAGGGGGGCATTGGGGAAAAGCCTTGTCCTGTTGTCTATGTACTCCTCTATGAGGACTTTAAGATATGCAACCTGGCCCTCTGTAATGACCGGTGCACAGATGAGCTCAACAATCTCCCTCAGCTGCAAAATCATTTGCCACACCTCATTTTCACAGGGATCTTTAATCCTGTCACCCACCATGAGTGGGAGAAGTCTAAGCAAACACCAGTTCTGAACTGCATGCCCACTGAGCTTGTCGCTGCTGGGAGAGAGGTCTGCTGTTTTGTCCTTACCATCGTTAACTTCATATCTGAACTGGTTCTTGCACCTGTTTAACTGCAGGTATGTAAAATGATTATCCTCAACTAAATAACGAATATATAAAGGAAGGTCATAAGCTATGACTCCCTCAAATAAGTCATGGCCTAGACATGGTGGAAGGCCAGACTGGCAAACATGGAAATGTGAAAGCTGATTGAAAGGAGAGTCAAACTTGATGCCGCATACAGAGTCAGTGGCAGTAGTTTCCTGCTCTTGCAAATTACTTGCGTATGATTGGGCTGTTCTTTTGGTACCACATGATATAGGATTAGTCAGGAAATCATCTCTACACACCTCACAGTAACAACAAAAATAAGTAGAACGACTGAAGTTCTCCAAGAATCCCCCAATAGAATGGGATCCCAGGTTGTCTCCTGCAATGGCAACCAAAGAGCCCTACATGTGTCTACACCTCTCTGCTCCAGAATTTTGAGGTCCTCAATCAGGGGAGCAAAAACTTTATTTACCCCAAAATACTTAAAGTCCTGTTCCCTACATAAGAGAACAAGTTGCATCTGATCAATAGAAGATCTATTGTGAGGCAAGATATCAGTAAGAGTTAGGTAAACTGCTAAAACCTTGTGCTTTTTTTCCCCTGAGCCCAGGGGGTTGACAACCTCAAAGGCATCTTGGTACAGTATTAAACCAAGTGAAGAAGGATATTCTTTCAACATTGGATTACTTTGAAAGCCTTCTCCATCCTTGACATCCTGATAGACAGCATCAGTAGACGGCTGCAAACGTGTCGTGGTATACTGTTCGCGTAGAGACTCATTTTTAAAAAAAGTGTCACCAATGTCTCATGAATAGGAACATACTGAGCAAAACATTCTTTGTCATTTTCATCATTGGCCAAGAGCAAAGGAACAGGATGAACATAGTTAAAACACTCTTTAAAAGCAGCCTTCCTCTTTGCATCTGTACTGAGCATTCCCCTGTTATAGAGTGTGAGTAGATCATCTCTGTTCATTTCCTCAGTGATGCTGCTTATAGTGGCCTGAGGGATTCTGAGTTCTTTTAGTTTCTCACTCAGAATGTTTAGGGAATTGGACAGGCCAAGTTCATGAGCACTTTGAAAGCCATCAATAATGGTTTGAATGGTGCTTGCTGGTAAGAGTAGCTTAGATTGCAATTTCAAGTAAAAAAGTGTAAGGTTCTGTAAAAATAGGTTTTTGTCGACAGCTAATGGCATTTGTGGTTCATTATGTTCCTCAGCAGTCTCTGAATATGACTGACTGGGTCCTGGCAACGGCTCTGTAGCAATAGACTTGTCTAAAACAAGGTTATCTAAAACTGAATCCTCTGCACACCTATGTTTTCTGGAAATATGTGAAGCAAAAGTCATCACGTGTGTGAACGTGCAATCACAACCTCTAAATGGACATCTAGTTACCATTCCTTCCCTTATGTGCGTCTTCAAATGCTTAATAAGAGATGCCAAAGTGTCACACTTAAATGCACAAGCCTCAAGCAGACATTTCAAGGGTGTGTCAGGTGGTAGAGCTGTTGTATCAGGTGGTAGAGCTGATGTGCCAGGCAGTATAGGCCCAGCAGCCTGCAGGTAGGACCTCTGCTGCCTATACATATGAATTTGCAGTCCCGTGTGTTTTCTGTACCTCCGTGAACAGTCAGGCACCCCACACTGGTAGTGATAATTGGGAGCATTGCTATGCAGTTTTGTATGCTGAACATAGTTACACACATTCTCAGACACATGCTCACAGCCAACGAATTTACAGTTGAACATTGTGGTGCATGTTAACTAGTCACCTACTGTACCTAATCTATTTCTCCTCACTCTTAGCCTGACACTGAACAGGATGGTTAGCCTCGCCCTCTGATGACCTGGAAAGAAAAGAAATGGAAAGAAAAAGGAGAAATTACACAAAGGCAACCAACAATAAGAGTTTCAGTTTGAATGCAGATTATGATAATTTATCATTGTAATTTAATTTTAGCCATATGTCAAAAATTATAGTGGTATAACGTTATATATAGTGTTTTTTTTCTGTAGCACTTTGACATTGCTCACTCAATGTAAGGTGCATTTACAACTTTTACAATTATTATTCATTCATATCAGGACAAGTGGGAACCCTAGTGTTAAAACCCTCCCGTTGTCGACTAACTTACTCCAGTTAGCTCAGTCACAGTGTTGCCAGACATACGATAATTATCGTATTTGTACGATAATTTTTACCTCTGTACGATGTACGATCAATAATGAAAAAAAACAATAATGTACGATAATTTTAGAATTTTATGAAAATTTAAATGGTAGTTGCAGTCATGGGGCTTCTTTTCTCATACACGAAATCGGCTCATTACAGACACTCTAAATGCGTTCGTGTGCACCTGAGTGTGTGTTAAGAATGCAGGAGAGTACCCTGCTTTAAAGCCAACGAGCACTGTTGCGGTCCATGACAGCAAGAATCCCTTCAACATCTGGCAACACGCAGGATTCCACGCAGCAACAGCTAAATTCCTTCTTCACTGGACACGACAAAGCAAGTGTTAAAAATCATTTTAATGTTTTAATATGCGCCTCGACGCAGACAGTCACTGAAAATAAAGGGATAGTATTTTGTCTCACTGCTTCCGTCCAACAATAAGCCTTATCTATTATGGTAATTTGCAGGTCGTGTCAAAATGTTGTTGGTTTAGAATAGATAAATAACTCTTTTGACTCATGTACAATAATTTTCTTCCAAATACAATAATTTTGAACTTCTGGTACGATACTTGGACATTTCCAATCTGGCAACACTGCTCAGTCATATTGTAACTAGGATATCCGCTGGAAAAATATTTTTTCATGGACCGTTTGAATCACTAAGTTAATAAAGTTAATCAGCTAACGGTTAGCCCTGCTAATCTATGATAACCTTGACTAATTACAGAAATGTGCACACATAAATAGTAATGTTTGTCCCATCATTGGTTTATAAACTTTACAAACACCAGATTTGTCTAAACTGTGATATTGACATGCAAAATATTAGTGAAACTCTCGTCATTACTAACATTATTACTATTAGCAAATGCTGTGAGAGAATTTTCAACAATTCTGGGCACTTGCTAACAAAATGTGAACTGTTGTAACTAGGATATCCGCTGAAAAAAAATAAAAATTATGGACCGTTTGAATCACTAAGTCATTAAAGTTAAACAGCTAGGGGTTAGCCCTGCTAATCTATGATAACCTTGACTAATTACCGAAATGTGCACGCATAAATAGTAATGTTTGTCCCATCATTGGTTTTATAAACTTTACAAACACCAGATTTGTCTAAACGGTGATAGTGAAAATTATAGAAAAACTCTTGTCATTACTAACATTACTACTATTAGCAAATGCTGTGAGAGAACTTTCAACAATTCCGGGCACTTGCTAACAAAATGTGAACTGTGTCATGCGAAAAACGTTTATTTGAAAGTATATATTATAATTATATTAAAATAACATTGGTGCAAGTGCTGCAAACATGCATGCTGCTCACCTTTTCCATTCAGCCCGGAATAGAAGAGGGACACGATGGCGCCTTCAAATCAAAACAGTTTGGTTATGTCATGTGACTTCCCAGGGCATATTTCAATACAATATTTCACTGTAATAATACTGTTTAATGTTGTGAAATCCTTAATTTTTTTCACTGTGTTGCTGTGATATTACAGACCTTGTTGTGATATAACAGCAGGTTTTAGATTGCAATATTTTACTGTAAAATAAGAGTTAAATGCTGTAAAATCCAAGGATACTGTAGTTTTTACAGGTATTCATTGGGATATTACATGGAACCTTAATTACAACAAGTTACTGTGAAATAATACTGTTAATTATTGTGAAATGCTGGTAATTTTTAACAGTGTACAGGGCTTCAATACTGGAACCACAGGCATGGGCCCACCGTCTCAGAGAGGTTTCACAACTATTTAAAGTGTTTTCTGGGTTTTTAATAAGCACATAGCCAGCAAAAAACAATTGATTCCAATTTTGTGCAGACATCTATTATACTACTCTGTATAATAGATGTCTGCACTAGCTTCAACTTAGTAATAAAATAAGGTTGTGTTTATATAGTCACAACCTCATTATACCATCTTCTTAAACATAGAATACCATGCAGACCATATGTGTCAAACACAAGGCCCGTGGGCCAGATACGGCCCACAGAGTAATTATTTATGGCCCACTAGATCATTTCTGTTATTAATGTCCCAAAAATATATATTACTCTGTTCAAACTACATGTCCCTTAATGCATTTTAACGACTGCTATGGGCGCCATGCGAGTGAATAACATTTCATTGCATTTAGTCATTTAGCAGATGCTTTTATCCAAAGTGACTTACATTAACCATTCACCAGTGTTACAGCTGGAACATCACTGGAGGCAAGATTGGTTAAGTGTCTTGCCCAAGGACACAATGACAGTATGAACTGTGGGGAGAGCGGGAATTGAACAGCCTACCTTCTGGTTGAAAGACCGCTCTACCGCTGAGCCACTGCGCCCCATAATAATAAATGCACAATGAGTTCACACAGAGACATTTAAAAATATGCCAAATAAAGTGGGCTTCTTAAACAGATGAGAGGTGGGCAATGTTTGTGGAGAACCTTGTTTGTGGAGATAATGAGACTGTAAATAATGAAAATAACTGCGCATATAGCACAATGACAGCCCTGTGAAACAGATTTAGTACAAAAACCTGGTCCAAGCAAAAGCTATAGACTGACAGAGTTAAATTAGAGTCTGAAGTCACAGCAGAGTCTGGGACTGTCACTAATGTCTGAGAGTGAGGCTGCAATGACGCTCATTCTATCATGACAGAGGATGGAAGTAGCCTCTATAACCCTGACAAAGTCAAGGGAGATTTGGGACCAGGGGCAATGTGGGACCGGGAGAGGCTGGAGGAGACCAGAAGGGCTCCACGCAATGTCTTGTGCTGGTTGCAGACAGGGCACGCTCCCACATATTTTTTTACATCATCCTCCAATGTCGACCACCATAACTTTGACGCAGGAAACCCACTGTCTGAGTGGCCCCACTGGAGCACTTCCGACCAAAGGGACTCAGGACATAGAGATGACCCTCAGAGCAAGAACTTAGTCCCGCCTCGTTCGCCTGGGCAGCCTTCACCTTCTCCTCCACACTCCAGGAGACGATTGCCACGAGGCGAGACGGTGGTAGAATGGTTTCTGGCTCAATTGCTGCTTCTTCCTCCATCTGGAACTGCCTGGAGAGAGCGTCTGCCTTCTGGTTCTTGGAGTCGGGGCATTAAGACAAGGTGAAGCTGAACCGGTTGAAGAACAGGGCCCATCGCGCTTGCCTGGGGTTCAGCTTCTTTGCTGACCGGATGAATTTGAGATTCTTGTGATCGGTCCAGAGGATGAACGGCTGCTCCGTGCCCTCCAGCCAGTGACGTCATTTTTCCAGGGCCAACTTTACAGCGAGAAATTCCTGGTTACCAATGTCATAATTCTGCTCGGCTGGTGACAAACGTCGTGAGAAGAAGGCACATGGGTGGAGCTTCTGTTCAGCTGCGGAACGATGGGATAGGATGGCCCCTACTGTCGTGTCTGATACTGAACCCCCAGCCTTTAGCACAATTGTATGCAGCAACTTATGAACACACAACCAGTTCAATGCCATTGAGTCTTTGTAATGATAACAAACAACCTGAGTAGAATATCCCCTGCTCTACTAAATGTTAACCTAACTCGACTTGGGTTTTTATACAGTTTTTACATGACAGTTTCACAAATTTATGACTACTTCAGGAGGACAGAGGAACCCCTCCTTCTAACCTTTGTCCTAGTTCCCCAGTAACCCCTTTGTACCAGTCACCCATGTCTCTATCTTCAACCAGATCATCCCTGTGTGTGTGCATGAAAATAATCATGTTTTAAAACCATACACTCTAACATAATGTTTTCTCTTTTCTATTAATATACTTATAGATGTATTAATATAACATCCCACAGTCTGTAAAACGTCCACTGTTATGCCGATGATACACAGCTGTATCTACCAATAAAAGCGAATAATACTACTGACATCAAGCGTCTAGAGGCCTGCCTCGTTTCAATTAAAACATGGATGTCTAAAAACTTCCTCCATTTGAACTCGGATAAAACAGAGCTCCTGTTAATTGGTCCTGCCAGTCATCAGCACAAGTTCAACAATCTTACTGTCTCGATCAACAACTGTGTGTTGGAGCACGGCAACACTGTGAGGAACCTTGGTGTCATTTTTGACTCCACACTATCTCTGCAGCAGCACATTAGTGAGGTCTCTAAACTGGGCTTTTTTCACTTGAGGAATATCTCAAAAATTCGCTCCTGCCTCTCTTTAGCTGATGCTGAAATTCTCATTCATGCATTTGTCATATCCAGGCTGGACTACTGCAATGCGTTATTCTCTGGACTGCCGAGAAAAAGTAGTCACAGACTACAAATGGTCCAAAATACAGCCGCCAGACTTTTAACAAAGGAAGTTTGATCACATTACTCCGGTCCTGGCTTCATTGCATTGGCTTCCTATTCATGTTAGAGCTGTTTTCAAAGTTCTCCTGTTGACATATAAAATCCTTTGTGGACGCGCGCCCTCTTACCTATCTGACCTCATCACCCGGTATACTCCAGCTCGTACCCTTCGCTCTCAGGACGCTGGCCTCCTTCAACTTCCTCGAGTAAAGAAGAAGTCTGCTGGATACAGAGCCTTTTCTTATAGAGCCCCATTTTTATGGAATGGGCTCCCGGCGGAAGTGCGGCGAGCTGACTCTGTTGAAGTTTTCAAAAGCAAACTCAAAACATACTTATTTCACCAAACGTATGGAGACTGACTGATCATAGGTATACGTTTACACTGGTTGTAGCTGTAGATACATACTAAACCACTCATTATTATCACATCTACCTATTACAGTTTTTTTTTTCTTTTCTCCCTCCTCCGAGGGTGGACGCAAACCTCTGACCCCCCACACACACACACACACACACACACAAATAAATGTCTTGTCTTGTCTTGTAATAAATGCCTAAAGGGTTAACCTTTTAGGTACCAGGGTTTATTTTTAAAAATACAGGCTGTCAAGGCTGTGGTCTGAAAATGATAAGAGATAGAGTCCTACTCTAAACTAGAAAAATGAAAAACGATGAAAGAAGAAAAATGATTAACAGTAACTTGTAAAGCAAAATTAGTAAACTACAGTAACTACAACTTCTAATATACCATAACTAGTAAAAAGTATGAAACTAGATATGAGAAATATACCCTGTAAATGTACTGTAGATGTTTGGTTGCAGTAGTGTTTATGTTCTTAACCATCCAAATGGCATAGTTTTTAGAGTGTGGGAGCTCTCGTAAGGCACAGCACTTTTATTACTATCGCTAATTTGATTAGTGCATCTGCGCTGACTATGTTTACCCCTGCCTCTCCCTCCTCTAAGTAAAGTGTTAGGATGAACAACACATTTTTCCTGGCCCGGCTTCTATCACCTGTGCTGGGTAAAGCAGCAGGTGCTACGCGCACACGGCTTCCCTTCCCAACAGCCCCTTCACTACCGCGGCCTGAGCGACTAGTTCACTCCCGTTTCTTTCACTGATGTTGGGCAAAATGTTGGAAAACAGTGTGTGCTTTATGAGAGACACTGAGAAAGGCACGAGCAGCGGCACCGCTGTCCAAGTTACACACGCACTCTCGCTCATTCTCACTTTCACTCAGCTGAAAAGACTCTAATTGTATTATATTATATACATGCAGAGAATACTGCTTCCACTAAGTCGGTCATAGCACTCTCACTGAGACGCGTTTCGAGTTTGAGGGCTTCTTCTACAAAAAATTTTAATGGCAACACATAGTAATAGTGGGCTAGAAACAAAGTACAGGGTGTCTGACATCTGGTGGAAGGGATTGGAAACAAAATTTTGCACATAAACCAAAAGCAACAACTGTTTATCTTTTTTATTTATTTATTTTTTTTGCGACTTTGACACTTAGAGGTTTAATTATAAACCATACAAAGCATAAGGCAAATAAAATAAAACTGATGCATAAATGAATAGCTAAATAAGTACACATAAATAAAAAACAATATATCCAAAATATTACACTGCATTTCCCCTCTTCGTGACCATCTTCAGGTCACCTCTTGCTTAATAATTACAACTGGTTTGTAATACATGTGCATTTAGGTTATCACACAGACCCAAATTATATACTTATTTAGCTTGAACATTTCCCATCAGATCAGCCTTCACCCTACCATAACAACATATGGTTACTCACATTAAAATACAATCATATGCGTGCAAACATTCCTAATATAAAAATACACTTCATCGCAGTTATTCTATTTTTGAACTGGTATTAATCTTCTTCATCAGAACCCCCCCTTATGTTCAAATCCAACAGGCGTATTTGTATTTGCCACATTTCCGACTGGACTGCAGTGCGTACTACATTGAAAAACTTATTTGGGATTCTGACCACATCTTGGTGTAACTGTCCAAGTGTCCAAACAGCACGCTGAACTTCTTCCTGCCTTTGTATCTCTTGAAGCTCACAGCGCCCAAGATGTGGTCGGCACTTTCTTTCTATTTGCTGTGACACACCTCCACTCTCACACCTTGCCTTTGCTCAGGCAACACAATGTCCGGTGCTCTAGTGTCATTTCCTCCTTCATTGTCCTCCATACTGGAACTAGCACATGCCAGCATAAGCCAATCCTTGTTCAATTCGTTCAGATCTGATCCTCTGTCAGCACCAACTGCCTCTCCTCTGCTGCTGGTACGTGTTCCATTGAATCCGCATCCAAAACCTCACCAGCCTCTGGTAAACCTGGTACCGGCAGCCCTCAAACCAGTCTTCGTCTGAAGCCTCCTCATCAACGTCGTTCTGCCGCCTCACCAGGTTCACCTCTGCAATTGGCCGTCCAGACCACCGAACACATTGTCTTACTTCCAACATGGTCTTCTGGTTCCAACCCAATGGCTGGTCAGCAAGATCTCCACCACTTGCTCCACTCTGCTCTGACCTCCCTTGAGCATAGGGAGCCAGGTATACTGTTGGTCTCCCAAACAAATCACTTAGAAAAAATCTCAGGCGACGTAGGAGAAAGCCCTAATGACGTAGTGGGGCAATTCCAAGGCGTGTCCTCAAATTCCAATCTCCTATTAGTACTCCGTGGTTCCCTCTCCTCAGCTCCTGATTGGTAAGGCATTTTTCCACTGAGAAAGTTACAAAGTTAGCATGTCATACCATGAATCCTGCTCAGCAGCATAGTTTCTGTATGAGCTCCGTAGTTGTCCTCCTATTAATATTTTCAATCTGTCTCTATATTGTCCATGATGTTCTTTCAATCTGAAGTTTGCCACTTTTTCTCAGTTGTACATTTGTGCAAAATAAAAAGTCCAGTCCTAATTTTAATGTCACTATTTCTATTTTGGTCTTGGTGAACAAAGGAGTACATACACCTGCAGCAGAGTTAACCATATCATATTTGTACATCAAATAAACCTCCTCCCTTTCCTTTCTGTCTCTTGGTAATGTAAAATCATGTTTTAGCCATTTTCTACAATCTATTGACTCTATTCATAATTTTACTGGAGGTATGGGCAAAGGATATCCTTGTGATAGCAACGAAACAGCATAATATTGTACATAAGTACAAGGTAATTTTTTTAAAACGCCTTGCAAAACTGTCCAGAATCTAAACGTTTCTTCCGTTCTCTCCATTTCCATTTCCGTTGTACACCCAAAATTATTTCTCTAAAACTTCCGACAGATTATTCATCTCTTCGTAAATAGGTTCTTCCTTATTCCAAAAATTGAATTGTGAATTATCTTTGCATACATAGGGAACTGTCCAGCAAATATGTCCGTAGCTCGACTGACTATTATTTCAATAAACGGCAACGCACAGCACAAAACAACCATTGCCATTAATATAAATTCTGCTTTTGCTAACCCTATAATTTGAAATAATTTTGGCAATGTCAACTGGCTTAACCATGTCATAAAATCCTCTAACCCCTTAGGTTTTGTATTCCAATTTGATCCTAACCTGTGCCATTTCTCAGTTTTTTTTCAAAGCATTTGTAAGGTTTCCTTCATCAGCTGTATGCATAGGAATAACTGTACAACATTCTACAACTAATAATTGACACTTTGTTCTTCTGCCAACATTCCATCTATAACAAATCTATTTTGTACTGGCACTCCCACCGGGTGCTGATTCCATGATATGTAAACTTCTGAATCCTTCTCCCATTTAATTTCTACACTTCTGGTCTGTCTTGTGCTACTTATATTTCTAAGTCTATTACCACCACATAACTTGTTAGCATAATGCACAGATACCATTCCAATTTTTAGGTAAAGTAACCCTGACCCTGTTCATGTCATCACATAACCAGAATATGTCTGCCAAAGGACATGTTCCTGTTGCTAGCAGGGGCATCCCATATTGCGTAATAAATGTGTTATTGCGTATAACCATTAAATGTCTCCTATCTTCAATGAATTGTTCACACTGAATAGCGGCTCTTTGGGTTGTTTCACACACATACTGTACAATCTAGCCTCACGTCTAAACCCTGGTCTATAACGTGCTGGTAAAACCTGATATTCACACTTAATTCTATCATCTATAGAAGAATTAACCCACATTGCGGCCTTAATTGAATCACCTCGTGCTATACAAAATCTTATCCAAAGCGACTTAGGTTAAGGTTCCATTCACCAGTGTTACAGCTAGAACATCACTGTAGGCAAGGTGGGTTAAAAGTCTTACCCAAGGACACAACGACAGTATGAACTGTGGGGGGAGCGGGAATCGAACCGCCTACCTTCCGGTTGCAAGACGACGGCTCTACCACTGAGCCACTGAACCATCTACTGAACCCTTCAATCACACCCAAAATGTATCTAAATCCTCTCAATCTTTTATGTTTGTCTGGCACTCCCAATGTATGTGGTGATGGTCGGAGAGGCCGTAGGCGCAAAATGGCTGCCACGTCTCTGTCAGTCTGCCCCAGGGCATCTGTGGCTACAGTTGTAGCTTACCATCACCAGTATGACTGTGTATGAATGAATAATGGACGGCCTGTAAGCGCTTTGAGTCCCTTGGGAGAAAAGCGCAATATAAATCCAATCCATTATTATTATTATTAAAACAGTTCTGTATGACAGTGGGTTGGTACTGTCCAGTCAGGTGTTCCTGCCTGTTGAAAGCTTTACATATGTAAGTGATGCTTGGCATACTACATCCTGGCTGGATCAATGCTTTTGTACAGCTGATGCACATGCTTCCATTGTCAGGATGCAGATTGACTACAATATGGCTACATCTGATCATATTCCACTTGTTATTTATCTTAACTTGGTAAATATCCCTAAACTGACTCCAGTCTCTGCCTCAGTGACTAGTATCAATAGTGACAGCCCAGACTGGTCTAAACTATCCAATGAGGATGTTAATACTTACACTCAGAGAACTGAACAGCTTCTTAAGGGTATCCAACTCCCTAAAGATGCCCTATTGTGTTGTGATGTTAACTGTACTAATCAAGGACATGCTGCGCAGTTGTGACTCCTATATGACAATGTTCTGAACACTTTAATTATGTCTGGCAGACCTTTATGTAAAAGAAGGAACAACACTCATATTAACAAGCCTGGTTGGAATAAAATTGTTAAAGACTCACATGCTGAAGCTCAGCGGGCATTTAAGGCCTGGGTTGTAGCTGGAAGACCAAAATGTGGTCCTGTGTTTGACCACAAGAAAAGTGCTAATGCTAAGTTTAAATATGATCTTAGATATATTAAGAGAAATGAGAACCCCCTAAAGGCAGACTCTCTTGCATCAAAGTTACAAAACAATATTTATTATGACTTCTGGAAAGAGGTCAGAATGCTCAACAACTGTAGAACCTCTCTCCCATCTAGTGTGAATGGTGTAAGTGGTTCCAAAATAATCTGTCAGCTCTGGCAGAAAATCTATTATGACCTGTTTAATTGTGTCGAGAGTAATATAACGGTGGTCGGTGCCATGAAAGCCATGCAGGTGTAATAGTTACTTCTCAAGAGGTCTGTGATGCTCTCTCAAAGCTTAAGAACACATCAAGTGGGTTAGACAAAGTGACATTGGAACATCTGAAGTTTTCTAGCACTAAATTGCATCCTCCTTGTTTGACCCTTTGGTTGAGTTTGGTTGAGTGACTTTTATCGCTCCTTTTCGGATCCACTGTCTTTTCATACGGACCAGCTTTCTCCTGCTCTCGGCATATACTGTTGTAAGGAGGGACTGAGGACTCAAACGCTCAAAGACGGTGAAGGTAAGTGTTTCTTTATTAAAGAACCCAGACAGAGAAGCTGGAGAGCTGAGCTGAGGACTGGGGTCGAGCCGGGAACTGTGACAAAGCCAAACCAAGGTGGCAGTGATGAGGTTAAGGAGAGAGGAGAGAAGTGGAGCAGATCCAAGGGGACACGGAGTGGATCTGACAATGTATTTCTATATCTATGTTTTTAAGAGCCCATAATCTCCTGTCAACAACACTGGAGCCTGACACACTCCAGATGCCGCTTCTTTGGCGATCTTGTCCGCTGAATTGTTGCCTTCACTTAGTAGGTTATTAACTCTTTAGTGAGGGGCGCATTTCATTACAGCGAGCTTAGCCGGCAGATTTATTGCCGCCAGTAAATCTGCTATTGCCTCCCTGTATATCACTGGTGTCCCATCTGTCATGTCCCACCCTGATGTTTGTCTGTCTGTTTATGTATTATGTATAATTTCCTGCTAGTATCACATGTGCACCAAGAGGTCTCCAGATGGACTTCCCAGATAACACAGAGAGTAAAATGATGTCTGCCACAGTACTGATGGACACAAAAATGATAATCCAACCTGTGTAGTACTGGCTGAGATGGCACAAAGACAAAATTGGCTGAAATAGAAAGTCTGGATAGAGAGACAATTTAAGACTTCATGTGTGCCAAACACGCCGCTAAATTGTACATTGATGAACAATAAAATCAAGATAATATGGACTATAAGGACAGTTGGCAAGAGCATGAATGACAGAAAATTTTCCGTTACAAGTCAAAATATATTTACATTTAGCCGACGTTTTTATCCAAAGCGACGTACATTAAGGTTCCATTCACCAGTGTTACAGCTGGAACACCACTGTAGGCAAGGTGGATTAAGTGTCTTGCCCAACGACACAATGACAGTAT
This sequence comes from Perccottus glenii, assembly GCA_024416835.2. Lineage (NCBI taxonomy): Eukaryota > Metazoa > Chordata > Actinopteri > Gobiiformes > Odontobutidae > Perccottus > Perccottus glenii. The sequence continues at coordinate 4,693,179 of CM044554.2, forward strand.
TAACTGTGGGGTGAGCGGAAATCGAACCGCCTACCTTCTGGTTGAAGGACGACCGAATGGTGGTGGAAAGACTGGAGTAGTGTGCACTTAAACCAATGGTAAAGGCTGCGATGTGCGTTAATAATTGGCTACCCGCAGAAAACAATGAGGTATGTGTCTCAGAAGATCATCAATATTTTAAAATAAAAATAGAAGCCTGTGATGTAGTCCAGGCCGAAAGAGTAATTGTAGACAGAAACATTTCAAAACAACTTGTCTTATCAGAGAGACATAATGCCTTGTTTGAACAGAACAAAATACAAAACAGACATAGGTTTGGTTAAATTCTCGCCTCCAATTCAAATACACATTAAACCTGGGAGTATACTTAAGATTCACCCCACGTTCCATGTCTCCTTGATCAAGCCTGTCGAGTCCAGCCCCTTAATCCCTCCCTGTCCACCCTCACCTCCTCCCAGGTTGATTGATGACCACCCAGCCTACTCGGTGCGGCGGAGCATGGTTGTGCGGCACCTGGGTCGTGGCCTGCAGTTTTTGGTGGATTGGGAGGGTTATGGTCCGAAGGAACAGTGTTAGGTGTAATGCGGGACTGAGGACTCAAATGCGCACAAGACAGTGAAGGTAAGTGATACTTTATTAAAGTACAGATAGCGATAGGAAGCTGGATATGGGATCTGAGTCTGTAGTCCATGCTGAGTAACTTCGCTGATGGCTGAAGTGAAGTCCTGAACTGGAACCAAGCCGAGGAGCTGGACCCAGATCTGGAGTGGAGCTGTAGAGTAGCATTGAGGATTGGAGCCGAGCCGGTGACGGGGATCAAGCTGGAGAGATGGGCTGAGAGTTGGAGTTGAGCCGTGAAGCTGAACCGAGACCTGGTGCCGAACCGGTGACTGGAGACCAAGCTGGAGAGCTGGGCTGAGAGTTGGAGTGAGCCGTGGAGCTGCGCCGAAGCCTGGAGCCGAGCCGGTGACTGGGACCAAGCTGGGGAGCTGGGCTGATAGTTGGAGTGAGCCGTAAAGCTGCGCCGAAGCCTGGAGCCGAGCCGGTGACTGGGACCAAGCTGGGGAGCTGGGCTGATAGTTGGAGTGAGCCGTAAAGCTGCGCCGAAGCCTGGAGCCGAGCCGGTGACTGGAACCAAGCTGGGAATCTGGGCTGAGAGTTGAAGTCCAAACCCGAGACCTGGAGCGAAGGCTGGAGCGAGGGCTGGAACAAACGCTGGAAACATTCACACAAAGTATGCTGAACGATCTGGCAGGGAAGAGGTGGACAGGAGAGGTTTAAATACCTCACTGATGGTAATAGGTTACAGGTGCTTGGGACAGGTGGCAGTGATGAGATGAAGGAGAGAGAAGGAAAGTGGAGCGGATCCCTGAGAGAGACGGAGTGGATCTGACAGAACCCCTCCCTCAAGGAACGGCACCGGACGTTCCAATTGACTGCCCGGGGTGTGAAGAATGGAAGTCCCTAATTAACTGTGGATCGAGAATGTGGCGTGCAGGAACCCAAGAACGTTTCTCTGGACCATACCCCACCCAGTCTACCAGGTACTGAATGCCTCGACCACGGCGTCTAGATCTAAGGAGCCGTCGCACCGAATATGCTGGAGCACCTCCGACGAGCTGGGCGGGAGGCGGGGGCCTGGTGGCGGGCACCAGAGGACTCTCATGAAAGGGCTTGATCCTAGAAACATGAAAGGTTGGGTGAATCCGCATAGACCGAGGAAGCTTCAACCTTACCCCCACCGGGTTGATGATCCTCACTATAGTGAAGGGACCAATGAATCGACTCCACTCTGAGAGGAATGTCTCTGGTGGAGAGCCAGACCCGGTCCCCTACCTTGTACTGGGGACTCTGCTTGCGGTGGCGATTGCCCGCTGTCGAATACTGGGTGGAAGCTCGCAGGAGAGCCGCACGAGCCCTGTTCCATGTCCCTCTGCAACATCGGATGAGGGCTTGGACAGATGGGACATTAGCCTCCCTCTCCTGGGCAGGGAATAGTGGTGGTTGGAACCCGTAGACGCACTGGAAAGGAGATAGTCCAGTAGCCGAGCTCGTCAAGGAGTTGTGGGCGTACTCCACCCACAACAGCTGAGAGGACCAGGAGGATGGTGTTTGTCCAGCCACACACCTCAAGGCCGACTCCATCTCCTGGTTCAACCGTTCCGTCTGTCCATTGGACTGCGGGTGAAATCCAGAGGACAAACTGACTGTAGCCCCTAAAAGAGAGCAAAACTCCCGCCAAACTGTAGACGTAAACTGGGGTCCCCGGTCAGACACAATGTCCATTGGTAGTCCATGGATCCAGAAGACATTCTGGAGTACAAGTTCTGCCGTCTCTTTTGCTGAGGGCAACTTAGGCAGAGCTATGAGGTGAGCCATCTTTGAGAAACGGTCAATGATGGAAAGGATCACCGTGTTGCCATTAGATTCTGGAAGACCGGTGACGAAATCCAGGGACATATGAGACCAGGGTCGTCTGGGAACCGGAAGTGGCCGAAGGAGCCTAGATGGAGCATGATGAGAGGGCTTCTGCTTGCTGCAGACAGGACATGCCGCGACAAACGCCCGAACATCCTCTTCCTCCTTAGGCCACCAGAATCGCCGTTAGAGAAAAGAGAGTGTCCGCCGTATCCCGGGATGGCAAGCGAGTCGAGACGAATGGACCCACTGAAGAACCTCCGACCGCAGACCCGCAGGAACAAATATTTTTCCCTCTGGACAGGAACTGGGGACAGTCATGGTGTTCAAGGCTGTTTTGACGCACTCTTCAATGGGCCAGGTGACAGCTGCTACCAGCTGGGATGGAGGTAAGATGGAGTTCACCTCAGATGAGGTCTCCTCCTTCTGGAATTGCCGAGAAAGAGCATCAGGTTTCTGATTCCGGGACCCTGGTCGAAATGACAAAACAAAATTAAATCGAGTAAAGAACAACGACCAACGAGCTTGACGAGATGTCAAGCGTTTGGCTGACCGGATATATTCCAAATTCTTGTGGTCAGTCCACACAAGAAAAGGTTGTTCGGCTCCCTCCAGCCAGTGCCGCCATTCCTCCAAGGCTAGCTTAACCGCCAGCAGCTCCCTATTACCTATGTTGTAGTTCTGTTCAGCGGAGACAGGCGGCGAGACAAATAGGCACACGGGTGTAATTTCTGGTCTGAAGTGGAACGTTGGGACAGAACTGCGCCTATTCCCACGTCGGAAGCATCCACCTCTACAACAAACTGACTACCAGAGTTTGGGATGATAAGCACTGGAGCTGAAGAAAAACGAAGCTTCAGGTCCCGGAATGCTGAATCGGCTTCGCTGGACCAGATGAACGGAACCTTAGATGAGGTAAGTGCTGTCATAGGAGCCGCCAAGGTACTATAGCCACGGATGAAACGTCTATAGAAGTTGGCAAACCCCAAGAAGCGTTGCAGTTGCTTTCGACTGCACGGAGATGGCCAATCCAATACTGCTGACACCTTGGAAGGGTCCATCTTAATCTTACCCTGGGCAACAATGTAACCCAGGAAAGAGACGCTGGGTATGTGAAATTCGCATTTTTCAGCCTTGACAAAAAGCGAATTCTCCAGCAGGCGTTGAAGGACTGACTGAACATGATGAACATGCTCCTTGTGATTCTTGGAAAAGATAAGGATATCATCCAGATAGACAAATACGAACCTGTCGAGCATGTCCCGCAACACATCATTAACCATGTTCTGGAAAACAGCGGGAGCATTAGTCAGTCCAAAGGGCATCACCAGATATTCATAATGGCCTGACGAGGTGTTAAATGCTGTCTTCCATTCATCCCCCTCTCGGATACGAACCAGGTCGTATGCGTTGCGAAGATCCAATTTAGAAAACACCGTTGCCCCCTCCAGGAGTTCAAAGGCGGAGGTCAGAAGGGGAAGCCGATACCTGTTCTTTATGGTAATCTCATTAAGTCCGCGGTAATCAATGCAGGGTCTGAGAGTCTTGTCTTTCTTCCCCACAAAGAAAAACCCCACCCCCGCTGGTGATGAAGAAGGTCTTATTATTCCAGCTGCCAACGCATCTTTAATGTAAAGATCCATGGCCTCTCTTTCAGGAGCGGATAATGAATATAATCGGCCTCTAGGAGGTGAGGTGCCAGGAAGCAAGTCAATAGCACAGTCATATGGCCGATGCGGGGGTAAGGCTGTGGCTTTGGCCTTATTAAAGGCCTCCTTATAATCTTGGTACTCCCTGGGAACGTTGGCCGGCAAAGAGGATACAGGTGTACCAGGTAGTGGGTTGGGTAATCCCGCTGACTGAAGACAAACAGAGTGACAAGAAAGGTTCCTCCTTCGACGCCGTAGCTTCTCCTCAGGAGTGAGATGAGAGCGGCCAATTTGCATGGGTTCACTGGAATCTGTTGTGGAACTGGAATCTTTTGTGGATACAGAGAGCTGTGGTCGCTGGGCGTCAAGAGGAAGGTAAAGAGAACTCCGGGTAGCCCGCTCCCCTCGACGAGCTCGAACTATCTGATCAACCCGGATTGACATACGGATTAAATCTTCCAAGTCTACTGGAAGCTCCGGAGAGGCAAGCTCATCTTTTATGTGCTCGGCCAACCCGAGAAGGAAAGCCTGGTACTGTGCAGTAGCGTTAAATCCACTCTGCCGAGCAAGCGTCCGAAAGTCAATGGAATAGTCCGCCACTGAACGAGATCCCTGTTTTAGTTGAAAAGGCCCTGGCACGCACCTCCTGATCCTCAGCGTCAAACAACTTCCAGAGTTCAGTAGATAAGGACTGGAAACTAGAGCAGGCTGGAGTACCTCTCTCCCACTCTGCGGTTCCCCAGAGACGTGCGCGCCCCGTCAGGTGATTAATGACAAATGCCACCTTGGCTCTTTCTGTGGCAAATGTGTGGGGTTGCAGAGCAAACAGAATTGAACAGTTGACCAGAAAGGGATTACAACCGCCTGCCTCTCCGGAGTAACGTTCTGGAACCCCGACCCGAGGATCCTGGACCGGAACCACCGGGGAAACAGGATCTGAAGGTGGAACGGAGACCCGACTCTCTGTGGTCTTCGGAATACTCGATAGCTGAGAAGTCAGGAGATGGATCTGATTTGACATGGCCTGGAATGCGTCTTCCTGTTGAGACACAATCCGCTGGAACCCGGCGGAAATAGTGTTCATCTTGGCTTCATGATTTTGGAGAGTTTCTTCAATGAGGGTAAATCGATCGACTTTCTCTGCTTTGGCTGAGTCCATCTAGGCCAGATCGTTCTGTAATGCGGGACTGAGGACTCAAATGCGCACAAGACAGTGAAGGTAAGTGATACTTTATTAAAGTACAGATAGTGATAGGAAGCTGGATATGGGATCTGAGTCTGTAGTCCGTGCTGAGTAACTTCGCCGATGGCTGAAGTGAAGTCCTGAACTGGAACCAAGCCGAGGAGCTGGACCCAGATCTGGAGTGGAGCTGTAGAGTGGCATTCAGGATTGGAGCCGAGCCGGTGACGGGGATCAAGCTGGAGAGATGGGCTGAGAGTTGGAGTTGAGCCGTGAAGCTGAACCGAGACCTGGTGCCGAACCGGTGACTGGAGACCAAGCTGGAGAGCTGGGCTGAGAGTTGGAGTGAGCCGTGGAGCTGCGCCAGATCGTAAAACTATCTCCCTTTAGTGCTACGACTCACTCTCTGAATACTTACCCAATTCTCTGATCGTGTATACTTACGTATTTTTGTCTCGTTCCAGATCCGACGGGTCCTGTCTCCGGTTCCAGCTCTGCTGAGAGTTGGAGTTGAGCCGTGAAGCTGAACCGAACCAAGCTGGAGAGCTGGGCTGAGAGTTGGAGTGAGCCGTGGAGCTGCGCCAGATCGTAAAACTATCTCCCTTTAGTGCTACGACTCACTCTCTGAATACTTACCCAATTCTCTGATCGTGTATACTTACGTATTTTTGTCTCGTTCCAGATCCGACGGGTCCTGTCTCCGGTTCCAGCTCTGCGTAGTGCGCGGGCAGAGAACGGAGCAGAGCAGTATGTGTGGGATCCTTTTCCAGCTCGGCGGGCCTGGAACCTCTGAACCACCCAAACGGGCAGAGAAACCAGCTCCTCCTACCCAGTGGGAAGATCTTGAGTCGCCATCTCATCCTTGATGTAATCGGCCAGTCTGTTAAGAGTCCGTTAATGGTGTGGAGAGCTGGGACGTTCTGCCGGGCCAGGGTGCGAAAGTCTATAGAAAAGTCAGAAACGGAACCAGTTCCTTGTCTGATGTGGAGGAGACGCTGGCTCCCAGATCAAAAACCCCTCTCAGGGCGTCAGCAAAGGCTGAAAATGATGTGCAGGCAGCCGTCCTCTTCTTCAACTCTGCAGTTACCCATTGTCGGGCCAGTCCCGTTAGATGGTTGATGATGAAGGCCACCTTGGATTCCTCTGTGTAATCTTTAATGAATAGAAGTAGCAAACACGGGAGTTGTGGAGTAACTGGACGTGGTAAGTCGGACTCGAGGGATGGCCTGCAACACACTGCAACAAACTGGTCCAGTAAGGACAGAAGACTCAGAACCCGAAAACAGGTTAGCCAAAACAGGTAGCCGAATCAGGGAACTGGATCGGTTTAGCGGGAACAGGTGAAAGTACCAGGGTAGCAGGAACAGGTAGCAGGTTAGCAGGAACAGGTAGCAGGAACAAGTAACGCTGGATGTGTTCCTCTGGAGTCAGTAGAACAATCTGGCAACAGGAGTTGTGTGTTGGCTGCTTATACTATATCTGCCCTTTGTTATGGCCGGCAGGTGTGCAGCACGGGAGTGGCTGGTTACTCAGGTGACCTGATGAGCAGCCATGACAGGCTTCAGGACTTTAGAAGTCCTGATGCATAAAACATAAAACTTGCTGTACAGTTTATCTGTCCATTCTGCCCCACTCTAGCCCACAGTGCTCTTCACGTGCACTTGGACTTCAGAGAGGGTTTCCCAAAATATGTACCAAAGTACATATTTTATCAAAACATACAGTACACTTTACTGGGAGCACAAGGAACAGTGTTATTAATTGAAAATGGGCATTCAATGTCTCCAATAAGGAAATTACACATTTAAAGAACCAAGGGAGTGAATTGTTTCAGTGAACCTCATGACAATTATTTTAATTAATTATTTTTTTTGACTGAAGGACAGCAGCATAGCAATGTCAAATATATAAAATATTCCCTGTTTTGATTTAATAATTGAAAGTATTTGGGAAGACTTGAAGTTTGTGACAGCAATCATATAGTCATTCATCTTTATTGGCAGCAACCATCCATAAAACCCATCCAACAAAGGAATTAAAACACTCAATGGACAGCATAAGATTTCCTTTTATGCATATCACATTCTACTTTTTCTCCCAAAACTTTCATCCATACAATAAACAATTATAACCATAGAATAATTTTCAAAAATCTCAAATTATGCAATAATCTGTAACAATCATCTACATCATGCCCCTGAATAAAACAAGATGGGATGTGGCAGCCCAAGCACTACCTGTTCCATTATGCACCAGTCACATCACTTACAAGGTTGCCAGACTTGATCCCACTCAACTTTACTCCCTTACTTGAAACAATTGAAAATGATTTAAACTGTTGGATCAATCTACCACTCTCTCTAGTGAGCAGAATAACTAAAATAAAACTCATCCCACACACCCACCTGATTTAAATCCATAGATTCCATAATCACAAAATTCTACTGCATAAATAAAATGGTAAGGATAAAACAAACCACCAAAAATCTAAATGTCAAGGAGGATTAGATGCCCCAAATATTCAACTCACTTACTCAATAGCTAATCAACTTCAGTACATATATAGATGGACCAACCCCAATCAATCAGACACAATATGGTCAGATGTTGAACAAGCACTTTGCAGAGGCATCAAATTAACAAACTCATTCATCAGCAAATCCATCAAACAGCACCCCTGCTTCAAGGCAATAATGATAGCTTCACCTCTGACAGCCTGATGGAGATTTCACCAAATTACCAATTACACACTTGTCCCACTTGCCCCAAACTCATCTCTGGAATATCCTGATTTTACAAGTAACAATGCACCACTTAATTTTAGCACTTGGGATGAAAGTGGTATTACACATGTCAAGCACATATTTAACACTAACACTCCAGTCCCATTTTAAAACTTAGTCCAGAGGTATGGCATTGGGAGCAATGAGTCTTAAATACCTTCAGCCTAAATCATCAGTTATGCAAAAATCAACACTAAATCCATAAATCTTCAATTTCCAACCACCACATCAGATATAGTCACCATCATTTCTCCTCAAACTACCTTACCAGTTGGTTATTAGGAAAAAGATTTCTCTATTGCTCCCAATGCCAACTTCTGGAACAGAATTTGTGTAGGAATAGATATTCCTACAGATATATATGACAAAAAACTAAAAATGCTTAATTGAATTAACATCATAAATCTGCTCGCACTATACCCAAAACTGTACAGACGCATACATTCACACCACATGGCACTGCACCTCAATCAAACCTCTTGAACTGCCACATTCCATTAAGCCCTTCTCTCTGTCTGCTAGGGAATCTCACTGCACTCAGTAATAATACAATAAATTCTCCTCACTGCTCCCCACTATCCTCATGAACTGGAAAACAAAATAAAATACACATTTGTTTAATTACATTGTTTAATAAATCTAATCTCCCTACAGTTACTCACCAGAATCCTACCCGTCTCTCATAGATCTCCTAAAGCTTTGAGTCATATTATTTATCATATAACCTAATAGCATCTGTTTAGTACCCACAAACCTTTGTTAAATGTGGCGCTAAATGTGTACTAAAATCAAATCTTTCTCAGTTGGAGGTGCAGGAATGTTGCTTAAGCACAGTAATTACTTTGTTTTTTTCCTCTACTTCACCCTGCAGCCTTGGTTCTGTACTGTTGTATTCATGGCGGATGTCCAGCAGTAAGTATCATCTCTTACAAGCAGCCGCTGTCCTCACTTTACCCCGTTACTGCAGCCTGTGGCCTGTCGGCGTGTGGTTTGTTTTGGCAGCAGCTTGTTGAGCCGTCAGAGTCGTTTAGTCGGCTGCTGTCTTCTGTTCCAGGCTATGGATCTGGGGACTGAAGCTCACACAGAAGCTCCACATACAACACAGTGTGTCCAAGCCTCCAGGGATCTCTGAGGCCGAACTCATGAGCTACCCTTCAGGACTTTTCAATCACCACTGTTCAAACTGGAACATCCACAAAGAGCCACAGGAAAATAACAGATATTAATTATAAATTAATCCAACGTAGTCACAATAAATTTTACGAATTTTATTTTGTAGATTTCATTTTCTTGCTTGTGCACATATTTGTGCCAAATGTAACAAACAGAATATCCATACTTACTGTATGTTTGAGAAAATGGGAAAGGCTGTGAGTGTTGTGAGGTGTTATAATATTACTGAAACTTAAGTGTTAATTTAACTCTGGTCACTGTGGATTAGTAACACTCTCAGAAGTGGTAACACTGAAAAGAGAGGACCCATATAGACAGCTATTGTGTATGTTTAACACTGACTTTGTACCTTTTTTTAATGAGCTCCAACAGCCTAAATAGATAATGTGCTGCAGATAAAAAACACAAGTTGGCTTTGCCCCTGGCTCTTGAGACAGAACAGCATATGTATGATACTACTTGTATTTATTTATTATAACTCCAGGTGATTATTGGTTATTGTATGTAAGTCTAGTTTCTGCCTTGACATGCATAAATCATCCCTGCGCTCTATGTAATTGGTTGTAATCTAATACTCCCACAGTGTTGTTCTTCTCTCTCTGCCTCCTCCAACGTAACCATCAGGTAATTGATGAAATTAATTAATGAAATGAATCACCAGAAGAACATCCCGGAGTCTCCTATGATATGCCGCCATCTTCCTGAGATTGTCTGCATGTTTGTCTGCATGATTGTCTGCAGTGATGTCTGTTTTTAAAAGGGCGTTTGAGATCAATAGGGTGTCTTAGATCACAGCAGCAGAAGGCAATTATGCACATCATAGATGTTCCATATTTATATAGGCTCCTAAATTAAACACAAATTACCTTACTTCATTATTGGAAATCAATGGTGCTTTTACATTTTCATGGTGGGCTTTATTTTACCTTTAAGGCCAAAAGGCTCTATTGTTTACAGTCTTCTTAAACCTTTTATGTCCTCAAGACTTATTAGACAGAGTCTAATAACAAAAACATCAAACAGGTTTGAATGTCTACTAAAGGTAACCATCCTCACCTGTGATCTTTTTGCTTGTAATCAGTGTGTGTGTATTTTGTGTTTGTGTTTTGTGTTCAAGTTCAAGTTCAAGTCTGCTTTATTGTCAATTTCCACATGTACAGTACATACATACAGAGAATCGAAATAGCGTTACTCTCAGACCCCGGTGCATACAGATAACATTAACATTAAAGCCTAAAAAATAACTAGATCAAATATAAAAATGTAGATACAACTATACAATAAGGGAATGATAAAAAAAGACATAATAAAATTAAAAATAAAGCTAAGAATAAAGTTAAATAAAGCAGCGCAAGGTAAATGACAGATATAGTGCAAATCAATGAAGTGAACAACAGTGCAGTTAAAGATTTTTTTAGTGCAAAAAAAAATCACTTATTAAAAATATCTTGTCTGATTAAAGTGACAAGTGACCAAGAGCAGTTATTTAACTGACTAATAAGGTAGTGGAATGACATCAGTTCCATGCCGAATGAGGTAGTGAGCGGTGAGTGAGCAGACCAATGCTGCACAAGTGACTAGTGCATGCCATCATATAATTAGTGGGGGGGGGTTCATAGTTCAGTGGTGCCTGGGGAAGAAGAGGGGAGGGGAGGCAGGTTCGGGAGGGAGTTCAGCTTCCTGATAGCCTGGTGGATGAAGCTGTCCTTCAGTCTGCTGGTCCTGGCCTGAGACTCCGCAGTCTCCTCCTGATGGTAGCAGGCTGAAAAGCTGTGTGATGGGTGAGTGGGATCCCCTGTGATGCAGAGGGCTTTGCGGGTGAGACGTGTTCCATAAATGTCCTGGAGGGAGGGGAGAGAGACACCAATGATCTTCTCAGCTGTTCTCACTATGCGTTGCAGAGTCTTTCGGCAGGACGCGTTGCAGGCGCCATACCACACAGTGATGCAGCTCGACAGAATGCTCTCGATGGTGCCTCTGTAGAAGGTGTACATGATGCGGGGTGGGGCTCTGGCTCTTCTCAGTTTGCGGAGGAAGTAGAGACGCTGATTTGATTTCTTGGCCAGTGCTGTGGTGTTTTCAGTCCAGGAGAGGTCCTCTGTGATGTGCACACCCAAGAACTTGGTGCTGCTCACTCTTTCCACAGTCGCACCGTTGATGGTCAGAGGAACGTGCTGAGTGTGTGCTCTCCTAAAGTCTACAACAATCTCCTTCGTCTTCTTCACGTTCAGAGAGAGATTGTTGTCACTGCACCACCCAGCGGCTCACCTCACTCCTGTAGTTTGTCTCATCTTTGTTACTAATGAGACCCACCACAGTCGTGTCATCTGCAAACTTAATAAAGAGGTTTGAGCTGTGTGACGGTGTGCAGTCATGGGTCAGCAGAGTGAAGAGGAGGGGGCTCAGCACACATCCTTGGGGGGCCCCGGTGTTCAGTGTGATGGTGCTGGATGTGTTGCTGCCGACCCGTACTGCCTGAGGTCTTACAGTCAGAAAGTCCAACAGCCAGTTGCACAGCGAAGTGTTGAGCCCCAGCTGACTAAGCTTGTAGATGAACTGTTGAGGGATGATTGTGTTGAATGCTGAACTGAAGTCTATGAACAGCATTCTGACATATGAGTTTTTTGTCCAGATGGGTGAGTGCTGAGTGGACGGCAGTGGAGATGGCATCATCGGTCGACCGGTTGGACCGATATGCAAACTGGAAGGGGTCCAGGGAGGGGGGGAGGGCAGACTTGATGTGGTGCATGACATGCCGTTCAAAGCACTTCATGAGGATGGGGGTAAGTGCAACAGGACGGTAGTCATTGAAGCAGGATGGAGATGGGATGGGACTGTGTTGATGGTGGTAGTTTTAAAGCATGTGGGAACAACAGCCTGACTCAGTGAGATGTTAAAAATGTCTGTGAAGACATCAGTGAGTTCTGCTGCACAGACTTTCAGTACACGCCCAGGGATGTTGTCAGGACCCGGAGCTTTGCGGGCATTGATCCTACTGAAGGATCTCCTCACGCTGTCTGGGGTCAGCGTCATCACCTGGTCGCCGGGAGGAGGTGGAGTCTTCTGTGCAGTGGTGCTGTTTTGTTGCTCAAAGCGAGCGAAGAAGGTGTTCAGCTTGTTCAGCAGAGAGATGTTTTTGTCACAGGTCCGTGGTGGGGGCTTGTAGTCCGTAATGGTCTGTATCCCCTGCCACAGGTTCCTAGTGTCTCTGCTGTTGCTGAATTGGTGAGCTATCCTCCTGGAGTGCTGTCTCTTAGCCTCTTTGATGCCACGGGACAGGTTGGCCCTAGCTGTTCTCAGGCCCACCTCATCTCCAGCTCTGAAGGCAGCGTTCCGTGTCTTCAGGAGTCTGTAGACCTCCCCTGTCATCTATGGCTTCTGGTTGGCCCGGACAGTGATGGTTTTTGTGACCGTTACATCATCAATACACTTATTGATGTAGGCAGTAACAGTCTCTGAGTACTCCTGGAGGTCAGTGGTGTTATTGCGTGTGGCAGCCTGTTTAAACATGTCCCAGTCAGTTGTGTTGAAGCAGTCCTGAAGAATCTCTGATGATCCTTCTGGCCACACTTTAATCTGTTTGTAAACTGGTTTGGTGACTTTAATGAGCGGTCTGTATGCAGGCATTAGCATAACAGTGATGTGGTCTGAGGCTCCGAGGCTCCGAGGTGGGGGAGGGGGAGGGCTTTGTAAGCTCCTCTCTGTGTGGTGTAAACAAAGTCCAAAATGTTATTACCTCGTGTTGGAAAGTAGAATTGCTGGTGTATTTTTGGAAACACACTCTTTAATTCAGCATGGTTGAAATCCCCAGCTATGATGAGAAAAGCAGTGTGCTGTCTGCTGCTCACTGATGTGCTGGTACAGTTCATTAAGTGCGTCGTTCCTGTTGCAGCTGTTGTTCGGGGGAATGTAAACTGAAATGAGCAGTATAGCAGTATATTCCCTCGGCAGATAGAACGGCCGGCACTTAATAATCATAAACTCCACCAGGGGTGAGCAGTGTTTGCTGATCACAACAGTATCGCGGCACCACGCGTCATTGATGTAAACACAAAGCCCGCCGCCACGGGTTTTTCCTCCCGCGACGAGAGCTCTGTCTGCTCGATAGCACGTCAGCTGGTCGAGCTGAATAGCGCCGTCTGGAATGCTTTTGCTGAGCCATGTTTCCGTGAACACAAAAACACAACAGTCTCTTACAGTCCTCTAAGTTGAGCGTAGTAAACGAATGTAGTCCAGTTTATTGTCCAACGAGCGTACCTTTGCCAGTACGATGGTGGGGATAGATAGCTTGTGTGGGTTAGCCGTTAGCCTAGCCCGGATACCTCCGCGCTTACCCCTCTTCTGCTTCCTCTCACGCCGCTTGTGGCGCCTCCGCTGCGGGCGAGATGCAGTAGTGGGGGTCGATGATGGTGAAGGCCTCCGTAGCAGATCGAGATCCCGCAGCTGTTCCGCGTTTGCGGAGTTTAACTGTAAAAATGCGGATCTGCCGACATCGAGCAGAAACTCGCGACTGTATTTGCGCTTACAGACAGGTAGACGCGACGACAACGTACAAAAACACTGCGACTCACAAGACAAAAACCACGAAAACACCGTTCTGTCGGGACAGAGAGAAGCCGCTGCGTGTGGACGCGCCGCCATCTTGGTGTTGTAGTTTCTGTTGTCATTATGATTTAAAAAGAGTAAACACAGTAGTTTGACAACCACTAACTATGAGTGAAAGAAAAGTTTCTGTCTTGTCAGAAACCTTTACATTACATATTCTCTTAAAAATGGCCAATCACAAATTCTGCCAGGGTATGTAAACTAATGAACACAACTGTATATTGATCTCTGCCTAATTGTGTTGTTCTATTTGTGTTTTAGGATTACTGTTGACTATTTTAAATAAAACGTGACACTCATCACTAGCTATGCAGAAAGACTGAGTGTCCTTTTCTCTGGCATGTGGACTGTGTGTGGTCACAGCTCACTGATGCTGCTGCAACTCATTTTGGGACCACACTGTGAACTCATGAAAGGAGAGCACAGGCAGAGGTACATTCAGCACAGTCACCTCAGAGCTCACACCCACACCTCCTACAGCAATCCATTAGGGAGACAACCGGAGAGAAATTGAATTTTGTGTCATTATCTGAAGAATGCAAGTGGCTGGTATAGTAACTGCAAAAGAAAAATAAAGAATGTTATAGTGGAGGAAGTGACAGAAACAGAGAAGGCAGTGGGATAACAATCACCTGATAAGCATTATGGGAAGTGAAAAGTTGTAATTTACCGGTGAAAGTGGTGGATTACCACGAGGCTAGCTCAAGTAAATAATAAATAATTTTGCGATATGCCTTTTGTACAGAAGAGGTGGCTAGACCTTTGACTCCTGAGCAACGCTATAAATGAGGCACAGAAGTCCTGCATCAGCATTTAGAGAGAAAACTTTAAGTGCCTGTGTGTGGACAGATGTGCACAGGGACTGGATGCATTAACCTAAAATAGAAAGGCCGTTCTTACAGGAAGGTTGTCCTCTAATTGACTTGATTCTGTGTGAGCAGCACTTTAAGGCACCTTTTGTAATCCATTTTGTGGTGATTAAATAGGCATTGCTTTTAATTGGTTTATCTGGAGCTGCTTAACTCAGCATAGGAGACACAAAGGCAGAGAAAGAGACAAGCTTGAGAAAAGCCCTTAGTTATTTTAGTAAAACAAAATGCCTGGGAGCTTAAAGTGCTTGATTATTTTGTTAGTGTAATAAAGGTCACACACACATATTTTGTGTGTGACATATTTTGTTTAAATCTCTGTTTAAACATAAACATAAACATGGAGTGATTTTTATTTATTTTTAATGCAATTAAACAGAGCAAATAAACATGCAAACAGAGTTTCTAGAACCTTATAGCTGGCACTGAAAGGGTCTGCAATATGGAAAAACACACAAAGACCATAAACTGCGTATCAGCGACATGGAGACATCACTCGCAGGGTTGCGGCAGGAAAATAAGGCCGCTCCAAGCTTCTAGCCCTGGAAGGAAGGTCTAGACGCAACAATATTAAAATAATTGGTGAAGGTGAGGAGAAGGGTAGGCCATCGGAATTTGTCTCCCATCTGATTCCAAAACTGCTCGCTGTAGAAAACTTTGACAAGCCGGTGGTAATTGATAGAGCACATCACATGTTGCAGCCCAAACCAGCTGAAGTCTCCAGGCCTCGTACCATCTTTGCACAGGTGCAGGAAAAGGAGAAGATCATACAGCGATAACGGAGGTCAGCGGATCCTTATTTTTACGGATTACATTGCAGAGCAGCCACGAGGCTTTAGGGAAGTTTTTAAGATGATACAAGAGAAGAATATTCAGCACTCTCTACGTTTCCCAGCGCGGCTTCACATTAACCACACAGGGCAAGTAAAAACGTTACGCTTTCCCGCTAATGCCAAAAACCTTGTAGACAAAGAACTATGCTAGGAAGGAGGTCTGTTGCTTGTTAATACACCATTTTATGTGTCTGCCTACGGCAGGGTGTAGTTTCTGTGTTGTCTTTATTTTGGCCATTGGCCCCAGGCAAGAGTGAAGGTAACTTTGCTTCGTTTGGGGAGGCAATGCATGGTATTAGAGTTTGTATATAAGTTCAATGTGTTTTTCTTCCTTTGTTTGTGTGTGGTTGCCAGACTAGTACTTGATTGTAATGTACAGTTTGGTACAACTGTTCCTTGTTTAATATCTGTTAAAATCTCTGTTACACAAAATATAAATTTCAAGTCTCCCTCAACAACTGTCAAAAACTGTTGTCTCAATAGGTGCACCTGTGCACCTGCAGCTCACTGGGAGTGAATGTGTGTTGTCAAGCTTAGAGAGAGTCCAAATAATTTAGCCAGGCAGATAGATTAGGTTCATTCAGGTTTATTTAGATATCTGAGTTCAGCCACATACAAGCCGAGACTGACCAAGAGAATAAGAAGCACAGTCCTTAAATACCTCCTAGCCAATAACATCTGTTTTACATTAGTTCCATGTCTCGCCTATTGTAGAGAGGGGTCTTTGTCCCAGGAAACCATAATCATATTACCTAGAGGCCTCTTAATAGGTTTATAATCACTCCCGGACAAGGGCTTGGAGTCTTGCTTTCTTAAGTCATATACATTGACCACACATAATATTACCACAGAGAGAGAAGAGCCTATGCCTATAAGACTAAATAGCTAATCACTCACGGGTTGAGAGAAATGAGCCATACATTAACCTAATCATCCTCACAAAACTACTACGCAAAAGAATAGCCCATGTATTAAAATAAACATCTGATCATGCATTTTTGGATAACTTGGATTATTGGATAAATTTGGATAAATTACATGATATCAATGTGTTATAGAGAGATACCCACGGTATAGCTATGAAATAAGACCAGTGTCAAGTCTAGTTAATTGAATACGTTATATGCACAAAAGACACAAACTTCTCCAAATATAATATTTACATCCCAACAAAGTAGTAATAAACATTGTTTCTCATGTTGTAGGTAATGCACAGGTGAGACAGTTTGGTGAGTTGGCTGCATAACAGTCTATCCAGGCTTTAAGGCAGTAGCACTAAACCCCTGTTACAGGCTCTAGCACTTGTATTGTAGTGTTAATCTTATCTTCATCTATTTGGTGAGACTCATTTAAACAGGTTAGTTCCAGGAAAGAGATCAATGTTTTTTTAAATAAGTAAATTACATTTTTTACCCTCCACTCACACATACTGTACATGTGCACCAGCTCTTTCAGCGGTTATAGACACTTGTCTGCTGCAGTGTGGTCAGGTGGGGCTGGGGATACCTGGGCCAGCAGGTACCTTCTTGTGCTGTCCTTACAGACGATTCCAACACTGGATTTTCTAATATATTCGGGATATAAAAAACAAATAAAACATTGAAATATAAAGAAGCATTTATACCTGGAGTTACAAACATTGTTTAAAAACATGCAATATAAAATAAAAAAAGCGCTTTGAATGTCTACTAGGTGGAAAAGCGCTATATAAATTAAAAATTAAAATAAAAAAATAAAATAAATTTCAGCTATACAACTCAAAATGAAAATGTATAAACACAAACATTTACAAAAGAATGTCGAAATGACACCCTTTTCTCAAACAGCCTTTCCATAATTATTTTATTCTTTAAGGATTGGTCTTACAGTACGTGGCAGAGTGGTTAGTACTTCTGCCTCACAGCAAGAAGTGTTCAAAACCAGGCCGACACAAACATTCTCGGCTGACTCGGGTCTTAATGTGAGGAGTCTGCATGTCCTCCACGTGTTACCGTGGGTTCTCTCCGTGTACTTTATTGGTGTACACTCTGGCAGCTCCATCAGTGCCTGTGTCACATAACAACACTCCTATTAGGCGTTCTGGCCTGGGTGGCTGCAAAAAAGTGTTTAACAAATGATTTGTTATCTTGAGTATAGATGGTCTTGGCCAGTCTGTTAACATGCTTTACACGGTTTAACATGCACTCTCAATACTTCATTAATGACTCATTCTTTGAAACCTATTTCGATTTTTGTCTGTGTGTATTTGGATCTTAATTGCACATACATGTATGCACTATACATGTATGAATGAAAGTCATTCATTTGAATCATAAACACATAATAATCATAAATAATTATACAGTAGCTCCAAGCCACTTCCGATGAGTGTTCATGTGCCCTGTGGTGAATGGGCTCTTCAGCATGTTCTTAGAAATCTCTGAGCAGTCTTCAGTCAGAACAGAAATGCTGGTGCAGCTAATAGGCACAGAGCCCTAAGTTCTCTTTTCAAGTCCCTGCAGTGAAATGTGAGAGGCTAAAAGATGATGTACTAATGCAGCTACCTAGTCCACTCTGTGCTTTGACCTTTTGTAATGACCACATATCAAATGTTTTTTACACTACCGGGACCTTTGATCGTTGATTTTTTTCTCTCATGTTTTTTGTTTGCTACGACGCAGCATCTATCCTCTCATTTAGCTTTTTTCAAAGATCGTCTGGAGCTGTGCACAAAGAGGAAAAGTAGAAAGAATGAGGCAGAGTGAAAGAAGGCTAAGTGCTGAGTCTGCTTATTGTACCTCAGTACCCCACCTCAGTGGCGGCCTAGCCAGCTATCCATCATGCCCTGATGCTAATGGCTGCTCTAGAACTGCACACTCCCCGCCAAGCCTGGAACATCCACATACCCTGCAGTACCGTGTCCTGCCCACCCCCTTTTTACAGCACAACAAAGGAGACTTGACACCGAAACAAGATGAAACTAATGAGTCTAATGAGTCTTGGTGCACCCTGCCAGCTCTGCCATCATTACTACCACTCCTGCAAGTGCCTGCAAATGGCTCTGTTTTTAGCCTGGCACACTGTCCCTCCCCGTCAGAGTCATCCTGAGAACAGTGTGTCCTCAAAAGCAAGCACAATGCCCATAAACTGATAAAAGGCATTACAATCAACTGTTTATACTATATTCACGTGGCACAGGGTGGCAAATATCTACTAAGACTGGTGGCTGGCGCATCCAAAGGCTGGCGCACAACATAAGTGGGATGAACTTATTGCAAGAAGGAGAAGCTTCACTGTTAATTAACAGGTCAGATCTTTGAGCCAGACGTGAAAGCACAGAGCAGAACCTAACCTAACCCTAATCTTTACAGGTTGTTTTAATGCAAAGTAATGAAAACCTATGTATTACCTAGGGTTGGGCCATTATGAACATTTTTTCCAGCCGATTCCAAAATCGTATAATTTTCTTGCTGTTGTGGCCGATATAAAATATTTATTATTGTTGCTTTACTGAATTATTACTATAATTTTCTTCTTTTTTTTTTTTACTGAAATTGCACATATAACTTTGAACTGTTCAATTTCTTTGTACAATAATCATTTCCATTCTCTTAATATAGATATTACTCTTGCAGAATCCATCCATCTGGATTTCCGTGGTGGTGGATTTCCGTAGGCGCAAACAAACTATGTTACCACCAGATAACATTCAGGGAAGGGACATTGTGAGAGTGGAATCTTACAAATACCTGGGTGTTCATCTGAACAACAAACTGGACTGGTCGGACAACACTGCTGCGATCTACAAGAAAAAGCAGAGCAGACTCTTTCTGCTGAGGAGACTGAGGTCTTTTGGTGTGCAGGGAGAGCTACTGAAGACCTTTTTTGACTCTGTGGTTGCCTCAGCCATATTCTATGGTGTGGTATTCTGGTGCAGCAGCATCTCTAGTGCAGAAAGGAAGAGACTGGACAAGCTGATCAGGAGGGCCAGCTCAGTACTGGGGATTCCTCTGGATACTGTGCAGGAGGTGGGTGAGAGGAGGATGGTAGCAAAACTGTCATCATTGCTGGAGAACGACTCTCACCCCCTGTATGAAACGGTTTCAGCTCTGAGCAGCTCCTTCAGTGACAGACTGTTACATCCGAAGTGTCTGAAGGAGCGATACAGACGCTCGTTTCTCCCTGCTGCTATTAGACTTTATAATCAGAGCTGCTCCCAGTGAACGAGTCATCATGATACTCACTGCTGCCATAATATGTGCAATTTGTTGTTGTTGTTTTTTTAGTGCAATCACTTTACTGTAATACTTGATATACTTTTTTGTTTTTGTATATGCTGTATATATAGGTATATATACATATTATATATTATGCTGTATATTATGTATAGTACTTATGTTTATAACATACTGTAAAAATTGCTGCTGGAACAGAGAAATTTCCCCATTGTGGGACGAATAAAGGATTATCTTATCTTATCTTATCTTATCTTCTACCGCTTATCCTGGCAGACACCCAGACTTCCCCCTTCCCATACACTTCCTCCAGCAGATCTATTTTGAGCTCCTCCCGAGTGACTGAGCTCCTCACCCTATCTCTAAGGGAGTGCCCCGCCACCCTGAGGAGAAAGCTCATTTCGGATCAGTATCAGTATCAGAGATCTTGTTCTTTCGGTCATGACCCAAAGCTCATAGGTGAGAGCAGGAACGTAGATTGATCAGTAAATCGAAAGCTTTGTTTTGCAGCTCAGCTCCTTCTTCACCACAACAGACCGGTACATTGACCGCATCACTGCAGAAGCTGCACTGATGCATCTATCAATCTCACGCCCCTTTGTATCCCCACTCGTGAACAAGACCCCAAGATACTTGAACTCCTTCGGCAACTGACTGTGCCTAGAAAGCCTGTCCATAAAGATAATGAACAGGACCGGTGACCAAGGGCAGCCCTGCCGGAGTCCAACTAGTCTGAAAAGGGTAGAGAGCTGGTCCAGTGTTCCACGACCAGGACAAAAACCTTATAGTTCCTCCTAAGACAGTTATCTTAAAAAAAAAAAAGACTAGGAACAGAAACAAAAATCTTTCATTAAAACATGTTTTATTCAATCTGTAATTTCTTAGTAACAATGCTCTTTGGCTCTGTGGAATGCAACACAGTTTGGAGAATTGTTGCTAATTCACATCATTGGATCACATCTAAAGTCCTGTGAACATAGGTCTAATTTTTAGATACAAGTTGTACAAAACATTTGCATAAATGCATAATTTTGCACTGGCATCATTTACTTCTCCAAATATCTTTTGGCTAACAGCATGCACCATTAATAAATTGAGAACAGCAGAACATGACAAACATTATGGCCTACTATGTGACTATGAACCAACTGTCTGACCATCGTGAACCTATATATACCAACACAATGCTTATCAAAACAAATTCCAAACAATCTGACCATTGGCTTTATGATTCGACAAAACCTTTCCATTCGGTCATAGCTCTCCTGTAAGATAGTGTGAGGTCTCCCTCATGTATTGTGTCCAAAAGGACCTCTGTTTGTAGACAGAAAAGACAGTGGCTACACATTTGGGGTATTTCAGGTGTAAAGCATTATAGTAGGCCATAAGGTATAACGCGCCCTCAATAACATTGTCTTTTGGGAACGTAGTTATCGGCACATCACCTATGGCCACGAGACAGTTGGACGTGCTCATGATCAGGACTGGACAGGAAAGAGGTCGCCTTTTTAAGTAGGCATTGGGATCTTCTTTTTCCTTAAAACACAACAAAAACATCTCATTAGGAAAATGCATTTCAATTAAAGCCTTTTTACAAGGTTTGTTACTCTGAAGCATAACTTTGAGAATCTTTTGTTCGAACTGCATTTTAATTTACAAGGTGTATAGCTCAGGGTGTTGCAAGGTCTATAAAACTGGCTACTAATGATTTAATAAATCCATTCTTGACTGTGACATCAAGAGCTACACAAATCTTGCCAGTGAATAGCATGTTTCCCTAAAAGAAAATATTTGAATAATAATGAATTAGATTTATATAGCGCACTCAAAAACGTCCATTATTCATTCACTTCACAGCCACACACTGGAGGTAGAGGCGTGGAAGCCATTTTGCGCCTACAGACTCTCTGAACTCTCCAAACATTTTTATACATTCATTCACCAGTGTCACAGATACTTTAGGCAAGGAGGGTTAAGTGTCTTGCACAACGACAGTATGAACTTTGGAGAGAGCGGGAATCAAACTGCAAACCTTACGGTCATTAGACACCCTGCTCTACCACTGAGCCACTGCGTCCCATTTTGTCTCTAAAAAATATAGGAATAGAAAATATATTGAGAGCAGTTACAAATAGTCACTTTAGCTAAAACCTTTTAAATGTTAGAGCTTTCATTTGTCTGGACAAAGTGATATAGCCTACCTCAAGGACATGCACCAAGGCCTCACTTGCATCTCTCTTCTTTTTTGGAGGAGCAGACGTAGAGGCAAACAGAGATGGTAGGACACGGAGGATCCCAATGGCCTGTTCACCTGTAAATGGAAAGATTCAATAATTATATAGCTAGATAAAATGCACCAAGACTCAAATAATGCTTGAACTAATTGAATAGTCAATTAACCGCTCTCTGATACAAATACAATTACTATTACTATTATGATTTTCTGTATTATCAAGAAAGCTACAGTTTGTAGCCACAGCTGCCCTGGGGCAGACTGACAGAAACGTGGCAGCCATTTTGCGCCCACAGACTCCGACCAACACCAAACAACCAAACATACTCACACATTCATACACACGTGGACAAAATTGTTGGTACCCTTCGGTCAATGAAAGGGCGTACTCACACTAGGCACGGTTGCCATGAACCGGGCCCGAGTACGATTGTCCCCCCTCCCCACTCCCCCTCTGGCCTGCACTCACATTGGGTACCAGTTTCAGCATTCGTGCCGGAGCACGCTTACGTCATTATGGTGCGACGGTTTCGGGATAAACAGGAAGAGCGGCGCTCTCGGAACACAACGGAGTCCATCGCTCTGTTTTATTTGTGGATAATTTTGTGTCGCTTTGGTACACGGTGGTCCACAGCCCTCTCACAGCCTGTTGTTAAACAGATTTGTCGCCTTAGTGGCGCAAAATTTTCACGTAATCGTGCTGCTCGTATGAGGAGGTTTGCAAGGTACCAGCTGAAGTGCAGCAAGGACTTTGCAGCTTTGATTACGGACTACAGTTCCCGATACATCGACATGGTAAGAATTAATATAATGAAATGTCATTGAATACAATTGAAAAGTGTACTGTGAAATTTGAAATACAATATGTGTATAATGTTTTTTTGTAATTACGACAGTAGCGTTCTAAAGGTAATAATCATGTAACTTAATATAATTTGCTGGTTAATATTAGCTACATTCTTGTATTAAGACACCCGATTCAACGGGACACATAACTGTTATGTATGCACTGGAGTAGTAGTTTGTTGTTTATTTAATTTCACTTCAAAGTGCTGTAAGGTAATTGTGTATGCATAAACTATATACAGTTAACAATATTTTTCCATTCTGCTGCAGGACCATATGGATTCGGCAGAGATCTGCTGTGTGGTGGCAGCATGTTCTCAGCAGCTGGACAGACTGTGAGTGGAAGGCTAACTTCAGAATGAGAAGGACATCATTCTTGCAGTTGTGCAACAGCCTGCAGCACCTTCAAAGACAGACCACTTCATTCAGAAAACCAGTGCCCTTGGACCAACGTGTTTGCAATATGCATATGTAGAGTTCAGAACCATCTCCCATTTATTTGGGATTGGTCAGCACTTCTCATAAAAACAAAACAAAAAAAACAGTATTTCACATAACACAACCATGTGCAGTGGTGAAACAAAATAGGCTACCTTGTGTGTGTGGTGTATAATTTATGGAAGTGTGTGGTATATATTGTAGAGGTTCGAGGTCGAATTATAAAGTGTAGAGGAATATATGCTACGGTATATTAAACAACTTCTGAAAGCAAATAAGAGTATTAACAACAACAACAGCCTCATCCTGGCTTCAAATACCCCGCACAGAAGACGTTAGATTCATGAGTTTGTTTGGACAAGACCTCAGTCCCATATGCCTGAGAGAAACCTGCCCTGGTGCATAGACACTGCAAGACTGGGTGTTACATGATGAAATGTTATGATTAAAATACATTTTTCATTTACATTTTCACTTCACTTTTTCTCCAACACATAATAGCAAAGAATAATCATGAACTGAATTGTCAACTTTGTCAATTCTTTTAACATGCCAAGGGAATGAATGTATTGTAATGACTTTACTGTAGCCCAATGATAAAGATGTAATATGTTGTCATTAAAGTACACTTTTAAACCAAGGAGAACAGGCACAGATGATTTACACTTTGGAAGCAAAAGTTAAATTTACAACTTAGGTAAAGCCTAAATCAAGTCTAAGTGCATTACCACACTGCAACATGCATAAAATGAACGGTCTGCAGACTAGCATTTAGAGAAAATAACAGGTATGTACATTAAGAATCCAAGAGTGACATTTCCCCTGTCGTGAAAAACACTAGTATTGCCAGAATCAAAAGAGAGTGTAGACTTGAGTTTTCCACACCAGACTAGTGTAAATGTCAGCACAGCTATAAATAATCCACTCAAGTACAGATTCAAGTTGATTTGGGCGTCGCAAAACCGTGGCGTCGCGTCTTGTTCCATGCTCCAGCACGGTTGGCGCTCACACTACATGCGAACCGCGCCCGAGCCCAACTAAACGTGCTCTGGCCCACCTCTTCCAAGCGGGCCAGGGCGGCTAATCGAGCCGCGCCGAGCACGGTTCGAGCACTCACACTAGTCAAACGAACCGCGCTATGGTGGTCAAACGCGCTCGGGCACGGTTCAAACTGGCTAGTGTGAGTAGGCCCAAAGAAAAACTCACAATGGTCACAGAAAAAACTTTATTCTGACAAAAGTAATAATAAATTAAAGCCGCATAGCGGCGATAAAGGCCCTCGCCTCCCTTGAGACCGCGGGGACACATGCACTCGGAGGATTGCATTTCGTGCTTTAAAGCGTAAACTTCACGGTAATGTCAAATAACCGGGCCTGTGCTACTGCTGGGGCCTGCTACACCACCTTGTAATTTAAATTTAAAGGTCTCCACAATCCCTGGTTTTCCTGGGAGCTGTCTGAACCTTTGAAAATAATAGATTATGCTTGGGCTAAGGCGAGAAAAACAAAGTACTGGCTGGAGATTTTAGATGACTCAGGAATCGCTGCACCCCCCTGTTTAAAAAGGCAAAATGTAAATATTACTTGTCTAAAAGTACAAGGTTACAAGTTCCAAAGGATTCTGAGGAGTTTTCTAAGACTCTAGCCATGGCTCTGGAGGGGCCTCCTCTAAAGGAAGGATCCTGGCAATTGGGAAATGGCATTTATTTCCCAAAGAAATGGCTGCCTCTTCACAGACTTATTACGACCACAGCCACAAATGTATCAAAAAACAAATTGATAACTTTTTTCACACGTGTCTAGATGATACTCACCAAATTTGGAGCTGTTTAGATGAAAAGCCTTTAGACACAAGGGGTGCAATTGAGGTGGTCACGCATTCCACCCAACATAGTAGATTTCCTGTTGAGTTTACGGTATGGCTGTAATAAACTTTTCTGTTTGCCCTGAGGTGTCCTATGGATGTACCAAGTTTTGTATTTCTACATTGGAAAAATTTACTTTCATTTTCCATAGGCCCAATGTATTTTGACTTTTCTAGGGGTCGCCACTAAGTCATTTTTCGTATATTTTTTTCGGGAACTTCAAATACATAAATTTTTCGCCGGGCTTGAAGTCTGGGACCATTAAAAATAACTTTAAGTTGCACGTTTACTGGGTCAAATTGAGGATCATTTTGCAGAAAAATTATAATAAAAAATATATACCAAATTATAATAAAAAAATATATAACTTGAGCAAAAAAGTCTAGAAAAATGCTTGTCTATTTTACATACATGTGTTTAGCTCATTTTGCCCAAGTTTGGTGTCTGTGGAATGAAGCAGCTATTTTCTGTGTTCTCTTTAAAAAAGAGGTGTATTTTAAGTCGGTTCACATTTTCAATTCAAAATGGCCGCCTTCCCGTGTGTGATAGGGTGTGGTCCCCATTGGCTTCTTTGTTCATAAGCCCATACTGGATGTGTGTTCCAAGTTTCATTTGCCTACGACAAACTAAAAATTTCACTTCCCATTGACTTTTTCCACATATTTGGGACGTTGCTATGGCAACACATTTATAGATCACCCAGGTCAGCTTGGACATTTCTTGGAGGAGTTGGATGCGCTTCTTTCATCCTTCCCTGAGGATGGTACCCCTCTGGTGGTATTAGGAGACTTCAACATCCACCTTGAAAAGCCACAGGCTGCTAACTTTATTAACCTAACTGCATCATTTGACCTCAAGCAGGTTTCCATATCGGCAACCCACAAGTCTGGTAACCAACTAGATCTTATCTACATAAGATACTGCTCCACTCGCCACACTCAGGTCACGCCACTGCAAACTTCTGATCATTTCTTCATTACTCTCGACCTTGACCTAACTTCTCCAGACACTGCAATTGTTTTACCGCTGGTCACTTTCCGACGCAACCTGCGTACACTCAGTCCCTCCCGTTTTTCCTCTGCTGTCTCTTCTGCACTCCCTCTTCTGAGGAGCTCTCTTTAAACACTAACACCGCCACCGACACTCTGTGCTCCACGCTTACATCCTGCTTGGACAACTTATGCCCTCTTACATCTAGACCAGCCTGCACATCCTCGTCTGCCCCTGGTTATCCGATGTTCTACGCGAGCACCGCGCCAGCCTCCGGTCAGCTGAGAGAAAATGGCGCAAGTCAAAAGATCCTACTAACCTCTCTATCTACCAGTCTCTCCTCTCTACTTTCTCCGCTGATGTCACCTCTGCAAAAACTGTCTACTACCATTCTAGGTTAATCAACTCACCTGACTCGCGCACTCTCTTTAAAACCTTTTCCGCCCTCCTTTGTCCGCCTGCTCCCCCACCTTCATCGGATTTAACAGCTGATGATTTTGCGTCTTTCTTTATAAAGAAAACGACCGCCATCAGCAGTCAGTTCCCTGCGCCACCACCTGTCGAGCTCATTCAGACCCCTGATATGTGTTTGCTCACTTCCTTCTCTCCTCTAACTGAAGCAGATGTTTCCAAGGTCATTAGCTCTAACCACCCTACTACCTGCCCGCTGGATCCCATCTCCACACATCTCCTTCAGGCCATCTCTCCATCTGTCGTGCCTGCTCTCACCCACATTATCAACTCATCTCTTTCCACTGGGTCCTTCCCCACAGCTTTCAAAGAGGCCCGCATCACACCACTACTGAAGAAACCCACTCTAAACCCTACTCTGCTTGAAAACTACAGACCGGTTTCCCTCCTTCCCTTCATTGCCAAAGCTCTGGAGCGAGTTGTGTTTACTCAGCTCTCATCCTTTCTCACACGGAACAACCTCCTGGACCAGAACCAGTCTGGGTTCAAGAGCGGTCATTCCACCGAAACTGCCCTGCTCTCAGTCATCGAAGCTCTGAGACTGGCAAAGGCAACATCCAAGTCATCTTACTGGATCTGTCTGCTGCTTTTGACACTGTTAATCATCACATCCTCCTGTCCTCTCTCAGGGCGATGGGTGTCTCTGGAATGGCGTTGCAATGGTTCAAGTCTTACCTCTCGGATAGGTCATTCAGAGTATCCTGGAGAAACGAGGTCTCTGAGTCCCAAGATCTCAATACAGGGGTGCCACAGGGCTCAGTGCTTGGACCGCTACTCTTTTCCATATACATGACATCCCTTGGCTCTGTCATCCAGAAGCATGGCTTTTCCTATCACTGCTATGCAGATGACACTCAACTCCACCTGTCATTTCAACCTGACGATCCGACGGTCTCTGCTCGCGTCTCGGCATGTCTGAGTGACATCTCACTTTGGATGAAGGAACATCACCTGCAGCTGAACCTTGCAAAAACAGAACTGCTTGTGATTCCGGCCAATCCAAAGACCCACCACAACCTCTCCATTCAACTAGGCCCATCAACCATTACACCGTCTAGCACTGCCAGAAATCTGGGAGTGGTAATTGATGATCAGCGAAACTTCACAAGTCATGTCGCCAGCACCACCCGGTCCTGTAGATTCATCCTCTACAACATTAGAAAAATTAGACCTTTCCTATCAGAGCACTCTTCTAGTCCAGGCTCTTGTCTTGTCCAAACTGGATTATTGCAATGCTCTACTGGCTGGTCTCCCTGCCTGCACAACCAAACCTCTGCAGCTGATCCAGAATGCAGCGGCAAGAGTGGTCTTTACTGAACCGAAGAGAGCGCACGTATCTCCTCTATTCATTAGGTTACACTGGCTCCCGGTTGACGCCCGCATCAAGTTCAAAGCTATGCTCTTGGCCTACAAGACCACCTCTGGTTCTGCACCCTCATATCTCCACTCACTAATACAGACCTACGTTCCTACCAGATCCCTGCGCTCTGCAAATGAACAACGTCTGGTGGTACCGTCCCAAAAAGGTAAAAAATCACTCTCACGTACCTTCTCTGGCTCTGTTCCACATTGGTGGAATGATCTACCTGCTGCTACAAGATCAGCAGATTCTGTAGCCATCTTTAAAAAACACCTGAAAACACATCTCTTCCGTCAACACCTGACTGACAAACACTGAGTTCTACTTTCTTTCTATCGATTCCTTCCTTTAAAAGATAAAAAAAAAAAAAACTCTTATCCTTAGCATTGTATACTGCGCTGGGTTTAAACTGACTAGTTTTTTGTGCACTTATGCTTTTTGTACCTTGTGTTGTTAAAATTGCTTCCATTGTTATCCTCACTTGTAAGTCGCTTTGGATAAAAGCGTCTGCTAAATGACTAAATGTAAATGTAAAAATGTAATAGATAGGGGGTGGTTGTCATTGGCTTTTATGCTCGTCATGACATAAGAGATGTGTGTACCAAATTTTATGTCTCTATGACAAACTAAATTCTTGGGTCCCATTATAAGTTTGTAGGGGGCGCTGGAGAGCCATTTCTAAAGATAACCCTTTTATTTACATATTTTTGTGTTTAGGTCATGAATGTGCACAAACGCCTTTTTGGGTCCAACTCGAGAAGGCATTTGAGAGTGAAGAGACATTTTATTTTCACAAAAATGGCCACCTCGTTACAGGCTTGCCACACCCATACACGATAAGATATCATAAACAAAGTCACAACTTTGGTTGGCACATGTGTCTAGATGATACTCACCAAATTTGGGGCCATTTAGATTAAAACACAATGATTTGCATCTTTCTGTGCAAGGGGTGCGATTTTAGTGGCCGGGCATTTCACCCCACATGGCGGACTTCCTGTTGAGTTTAGGGTGTGGCTGTCTTAGACTTTTCTGTTTGCCCTGAGGTGTCCTATGGATGAACCAAGTTTAATTTTTCTACGTTGGAAAAAAGTTACTTTCACTTTCCATAGGCCCAATGTATTTTGACTTTTCTAGGGGCCGCCACTGAGTCATTTTCGTATTTTTCGGGGACTTCAAATACATACATTTTTCGCCGGGCTTGAAGTCTGGGACCAATAAAAATTACTTTTAGTTGCACGTTTACTGGGTCAAATTGAGGATCATTTTTTAGAAAAAAAATTATAAAAAAATATATACCAAATTATAATAAAAAAAAATATAACTCGAGCAAAAAATTCTAGAAAAACGCTTGTCTATTTTACATACATGTGTTTAGCTCATTTTGCCCAAGTTTGGTGTCTGTGGAATGAATCAGTTATTTTTTGTTGTTTTTTAAAAAAGAGGTGTATTCTAAGTCGGATCAAATTTTCAATTCAAAATGGCCGCCTTCCCGTGTGTGATAGGGTGTGGTCCCCATTGGCTTTTTTGTTCATAAGCCCATACTGGATGTGTGTACCAAGTTTCATTTGCCTACGACAAACTAAAATTTTCACTTCCCATTGACTTTTTCCACATATTTGGGACGTTGCTATGGCAACACATTTATAGATAGGGGGTGGTTGTCATTGGCTTTTATGCTCGTCATGACTTAAGAGATGTGTGTACCAAATTTTATGTCTCTATGACAAACTAAATTCTTGGGTCCCATTATAAGTTTGTAGGGGCGCTGGAGAGCCATTTCTAAAGATAACCCTTTTATTTACATATTTTTGTGTTCAGGTCATGAATGTGCACAAACACCTTTTTGGGTCCAACTCGATCCGAGAAGGCATTTGAGAGTTAAGTTTATTTTCACAAAATGGCCACCTCGTTACAGGCTTGCCACACCCATACCCGATAAGATATCATAAACAAAGTCACAACTTTGGTTGGCACACGTGTCTAGATGATACTCACCAAATTTGGGGCCATTTAGATTAAAACACAATGATTTGCATCTTTTTGCAAAGTGCGATTTTAGTGGCCGCGCATTTCACCCCACATGGCGGACTTCCTGTTGAGTTTAGGGTATGGCTGTAATTGACTTTTCTGTTTGCCCTGAGATGTCCTATGGATGTACCAAGTTTCATTTTTCTACGTTGGAAAAAAGTTACTTTCACTTTCCATAGGCCCAATGTATTTTGACTTTTGTAGGGGTCGCCACTGAGTCATTTTTCGTATTTTTTTTTCGGCGACTTCAAATACATAAATTTTTCGCCGGGCTTGAAGGCTGGGACCAATAAAAATGACTTTTGTTCATGTTCACTGGGTCAAATTTAGGATCATATTGGGAAAATAAAAATAAAAAAAAAAAGAAAAATAATCAGTCAGTGGGCCTATTTATAGGGCTTCAGGTAGTCACTGTGTTGTCTGGTGACATGGTGTGTACCGCACTCAACATGGACCAGAGGAAGAGAAGGAAAGAGTTGTCGCAGGAGAATAAAAAGAAAATTATAGACAAGCATGATAAAAGGTAAAGGCTATAAGACCATCTCCAAGCAGCTAGATGTTCCTGTGACTACAGTTGCACGTATTATTCAGAAATTTAAGATCCATGGGACTATAGCCAACCTCCCTGGACGTGGCCGCAGGAGGAAAATTGATGACAAATCAAAGAGACGGATAATCCGAATGGTAACAAAAGAGCCCAGAAAGACTTCTAAAGAGATCCAAGGTGAACTCCATGCTCAAGGAAAATCAGTGTCAGATCGCACCATCCGTCGTTGTTTGAGCCAAAGTGGACTACATGGGAGACGACCAAGGAGGACACCATTGTTGAAAACAAATCATAAAAAAGCTAGACTGGAATATGCCAAACTACATGTTGACAAGCCACAAAGCTTCTGGGAGAATGTCCTATGGACAGATGAGACAAAAATGGAACTTTTTGCCAAGGCACATCAGCTCTATGTTCACAGACGGAAAAATGAAGCATATCAAGAAAAGAACACTGTCCCTACTTTCAAACATGGAGAAGGCTCTGTTATGTTCTGGGGCTGCTTTGCTGCATCTGGCACAGGGTGTCTTGAATCTGTGCAGGGTACAATGAAATCTGAAGACTATCAAGGGATTCTAGAGAGAAATGTGCTGGCCAGTGTCAGACAGCTTGGTCTCAGTCGCAGGCTATGGGTCTTGCAACAGGACAATGACCCAAAACACACAGCTAAAAACACCCAAGAATGGTTAAGAGGAAAGCATTGGACTATTCTCAAGTGGCCTTCTATGAGCCCTGACCTCAATCCTATTGAGCATCTCAATAGGAAACTGGAACTCAGTAGAGGCCTACACAAAGGAGGTCCATGCAAACTTCTCGGCCATCACTGACTCAGTGGCACCCCTCAGGACAAAGCCCAGACCAACCAGACGACCTACACCATGATATAATGAGGAAACCTGGGCTTTAAAACAGGCCTGCAGGAGTTTTGAACGCATATGACGCAAGTCAAAAACTAATCTAAATTATCAAAAGTGGTGTTTGTGTGTAAACACCTAAAAGCACGCCCTCCGCACTGCAAAGACGGCTTATTTCTCATCTATAATCAGAAAAAAAACGGCATAACCCCAGGTTTCTCTTTGGGACAGTTGCTAAACTAATCCAACCAAAAACAACTGAAGACTCCTCTCCCTTTAGTGCACAAGACTTTATAGATTTCTTTAAACATAAAATTGAAGATATCAGGGATTATATTTTGGTTTTGTCTTCCTCAGCTCTGGGTCCCATTCACTTGGATCCACTGACCTCTCGTTTCTCAGTCTTAGATCCTGTATCCCTCGATGAGCTGACAAAGGTGGTTTCTTCATGTAAAGCAACTAAGTGCCTTCTGGATATCCTGCCAGCAAAACAGCTTAAAGAACTGTGACCCTATGTGGGGCAAATTATGTTAAACATTATAAACTTGTCCCTGTCTACTGGCACCGTTCCTTCCCTCTTCAAACAGGCTGTGGTCAAACCCCTGCTCAAAAAACCTACTCTGGATCCTGGATGCCTAAATAATTTCCGTCCTGTCTCCAATTTATCTTTTCTATCTAAAGCCCTCTAGGAAGTAGATGAAGGTATAGTGACTTGAGCTTATAAAATACAGTTTAGAACGCCAAACTCCTGCTGTGTCACGTGCGGCTTAATTGGTTCGCTGGTACTGCCCAGTTCGATTTCCGTCAGGGGGTCCAAAGTTTTGCTTCGGAGCTCTGAAGCGGGCGTCTGGGTTTAGAAGAGTCCGCTCTCACAAGGCGTCCGTCACGTGACGATGCCGCTGGCTGGTCAGCGATGCGGCTGTTGAAGCGAAGTTGATGGAAGGCGTCACAGTATAAAGCTGTCTATCTCTGCCGTTGGCATTAGGCAGAAACAGATTAGAGTTCTTTGAAAACTGTCGCTAGGAAAAAGGGGTCTCGGGAGTTTGGTGTAGTCCAGTATCCCGTTGTAGTTCAGAACTACAGATTGCCTTCCATCTCCTGGAGATGACGTCAAAAGAGTCTCTTACAAAAATAGGCAATGTGTAGCTTTAAAAAGAAAATCACGTTTGCACGGCGGGTGCAACGGGTCTAGAAAAATTTAAAAGTAAGTTAATTGTTAAAGAGGAGAGTCCACATGCAAACGGGATTGCTCGGGACAAAGAAAAACGTAAGAGCAAAGAAGCGAAGAGAGGCGTAAGGGCGAAGAGTATAAGATCGAGGTTTCCGGTGTGCGCACGCGTTTTGTCTGCGGCTTGAAGAGGCGTGTTCTGAGACGGCCTGGGATGTTTGTCTTATGATCGGGAGGGGAATGTCATTCCAACTAATTTTAATTCAAATAATCCTTTTACTTTCCACAAAGTAACATTTATACCGATAGAATGCATCTTTACGCATGCTGAAACACACATAAATTCATTCAACAATTTTATTAACTGTAAACTTTTGAGACTGACGGAAGGAGGATCGATTCTTCTCGTTATGACTCTGGATCCTGTGAAGTTAGCAGCCTGTGGCTTTTCAAGATGGATGTTGAAGTCTCCTAATACCACCAGAGGAGTACCATCCTCAGGGAAGGATGAAAGAAGCGCATCCAACTCCTCCAAGAAATATCCAAGCTGACCTGGGGGCCGATAGATAACTACAAAATTACTTTTAACAGGGTGGGTGATGGTAACAGCATGGAACTCGAAGGAGCTGTTGTCACACAAGGGTGATAGCTGTTTAAACTTCCAGTCGGTAGGGATAAGTAGTCTGGTCCCTCCGCCCCTTCCAGTGACGCGAGGACTGTGGGAGAAAGTGTGATTATGGGAGAGGGCAGCAGGAGGGGCAGAGTCCTCTGGTTTGATCCATGTTTCTGTAAGTGCTACAACTGAAAGACCAGAATGTTGAACAAAAGCTGTAATGAAATCAGCTTTGTTCACAGCAGACTGGCAGCTCCACAAGCCTATTGGGAAAGTAGAAGGGGCAGTTATTGACAGTGATATAACATGCAGATTATTATGGTTGCGTCGCCTTTTGTGTGAAACAGATGATACTGTCCGTGTTGAAATGACAGTAGTAATTTGAAAACACATTGAAAAGCCAAAGAGGAAATATGCAAGAAGAAAGTAAAAGTAGAAATAATAAATTATAAGTGCAAACAATTAGTACTAAAAAAGAAGTGCAATACTCAGGTCCTCTGTGGGTGTGTCCCTGCTCGGTGGAGTCGCGTGCAGGTAGAGTTGATGGTCTTTACTCTCTTTGGTCTTCACGCGATGACGGCTGCCAGGTATTTAAGTGGTTACTCCCACTTAAATACCTGTCTATTCAAGTAATTGAAGTAATCAGCAGGTCACGCCTCCAGACGGCCACAAACAACTTAAACGAAACCAGCCCGCTAGCAGGTGAGAATAGACGCCGGTACACCACATGACAGGGTCGTAGTAAAACACTGTGCAGTTTCTCAGCAATAACACGGCACTAAGCTCAAAGAGACAAGAATTACATACACTCACACAGTTTTGTAGGCTTCTGCTGCTAAGTTGCTTCTCCTACTGACTTCGATTAATCGATGGGGTTATATAGCAGAGCGGAGCTGGCGTTTGGACACGCCTCCACACAGCCACAAACAACTCAAACAAAACCAGCCCGCTAGCAGGTGAGAATAGACGCCGGTGCACCACGTAGGCTTCTGCTGCTAATTTGATTCTCCTACTGCTTACACATCTGGAAAGGCACAATCAATGCTGAAAGGTATATCCAAGTTCTACAACAACACATGCTCCCATCCAGATGTCGTCTCTTTCAGGGAACACCTTGCATTTTTCAACATGACAATGCCAGACCACACACTGCATCAATTACAACATCAATTACAACATCATGGCTGCGTAGAAGAAGGATCCGGAACTAAAATGTCCAGATCTTTCACCCATAGAAAACATTTGGCGCATTATAAAGAAAAAAACTGCAACAAAGAAGACCTAAAACCGTTGAGCAACTAGAAGCCTGTAATAGACTAGAATGGGACCACATTCCTATTCTTAAACTAGAGCAACTTGTCTCCTCATTCCCCAGACATTTGCAGACTGTTATAAAAAAAGATGCCACACAGTGGTAAACATGGCCATGTCACAACTTTTTTGAGACGTGTTGATGCCATGAAATTTAAAATCAACTTATTTTCCCCTTAAAATGATGCATTTTCTCAGTTTAAACATTTGCAATGTCATCTATTCTAAAAAAAATATTGAAATTTGAAACTTCCACATCATTGCATTCTGTTTTTATTCACAATTTGTACAGTGTCCCAACTTTTTGAGAATCAGGTTTGTATTGACTTCTCTTTTTGTACCAATTGTTAGATTCAGCATGTCTGAGTATGAACCCAGGGCGGAATAAGCCTGAATGAACCAATCTATAGACCATGCAAAATATTTTGATTCTCTCACATTTTTTGAATCTCTCAAATTTGTTTTACGATTTGGATTCAAAAGTAAATTCTCTAGCTATTTCAGTGAATGCTATTGCTCTTTACAATGACAATCTAGCTTGTAAAATGTAGCATTAACACGTTGACTTGCAAAGTCCAAACACAGTGGGACCAGAGGAGACAGAGGCCACAGTGGGATCAGAGGAGACAAATGCCACAGTGGGATCAGAGGAGACAGATGCTACAGTGAGACCAGAGGAGACAGGTGCCACATTGAGACCAGAGGAGACAGTTGCCACAGTGGAATCAGAGGAGACAGGTGCCACAGTGGGATCAGAGGAGACCTAGGCCACAGTTGAATCAGAGGAGACAGAGGCCACAGTGGGTTTTGAGGAGACAGATGCCATTGTGAGACCAGAGGAGAAAGAAGCCACAGTGAGACCAGAGGAGACAGATGCCACAGTGGGATCAAAGGAGACCTAGGCCACAGTGGAATCAGAGGAAACAGATGCCACAGTGAAACCAGAGGAGACAGATGCCACAGTGGGATCAGAGGAGCCAGATTCCATAGTGGGACCAGAGAAGACAGATGCCACAGTGGGATCAGAGGAGCCAGATTCCATAGTGGGACCAGAGGAGACAGATGCCACAGTGGGATCAGAGGAGCCAGATTCCATAGTGGGACCAGAGGAGACAGATGCCACAGTGGGATCACAGGAGACAGACGCCACAGTGGGATCAGAGGAGACAGAGACCACAGTGAGACCAGAGGAGACAGATGCCACAGTGGGATCAGAGGAGACAGAGGCCACAGTGGGACCAGAGGAGACAGATGCCACAGTGAGACCAGAGGAGACAGATGCCACATTGAGACCAGAGGAGACAGATGCCACAGTGGGATCAGAGGAGACAGAGACCACAGTGAGACCAGAGGAGACTGATGCCACAGTGGGATCAGAGGAGACAGAGGCCACAATGAGACCAGAGGAGACAGATGCCACAGTGAGAACAGAGGAGACAGAGGCCACAGTGGAATCAGAGGAGACAGATGCCACAGTGGGATCAGAGGAGACAGATGCCACAGTGGGATCAGAGGAGACATATGTCACAATGGGATTAGAGGAGACAGAGGCCACAGTGGGATCAGAGGAGACAGATGCCACATTGAGACCAGAGGAGACAGAGGCCACAGTGGGATCAGAGGAGACAGATGCCACATTTAGACCAGAGGAGACAGAGGCCACATTGAGAACAGAGGAGACAGATGCCACAGTGGGACCAGAGGAGACAGATGCTACAGTGGGACCAGAGGAGACAGATACTACAGTGGGACCAGAGGAGACAGATGCCACAGTGAGACCAGAGGAGACAGAGGCCACAGTGGGATCAGAGGAGACAGATGCCACATTTAGACCAGAGGAGACAGAGGCCACATTGAGAACAGAGGAGACAGAGGCCACACTGAGAACAGAGGAGACAGATGCCACAGTGACACCAAAGGAGAAAGATGCCACATTGAGACCAGAGGAGACAGAGGCCACAGTGGAATCAGAGGAGACAGATGCCACAGTGAGAACAGAGGAGACAGATGCCACAGTGGATTCAGAGGAGACAGATGCCATAGTGAGACCAGAGGAGACGGATGCCACAGTGGGATCAGAGGAGACGGATGCCACAGTGGGATCACAGGAGACAGAGGCCACAGTGGGACCAGAGGAGACAGAGGCCACAGTGGGATCAGAGGAGACAGATGCCATTGTGAGACCAGAAGAGACAGATGCTACAGTAAGATCAGAGGAGACAGATGCCATTGTGAGACCAGAAGAGACAGATGCCATTGTGAGACCAGAGGAAACAGATGCCTCAGTGGGATCAGAGGAGACAGAGACCACAGTGAGAATAGAGGAGACAGATGCCACAGTGGGACCAGAGGAGACAGAGGCCACAGTGAGACCAGAAGAGACAGAGACCACAGTAGGACCAGAGGAGACAGAGGCCACAGTGAGACCAGAGGAGACAGAGACCACAGTAGGACCAGAGGAGACAGAGGCCACAGTGAGACCAGAGGAGACAGAGACCACAGTGAGAACAGAGGAGACAGATGCCACAGTGGGACCAGAGGAGACAGATGCTACAGTGGGACCAGAGGAGACAGATACTACAGTGGGACCAGAGGAGACAGATGCCACAGTGAGACCAGAGGAGACAGAGGCCACAGTGGGATCAGAGGAGACAGATGCCACATTTAGACCAGAGGAGACAGAGGCCACATTGAGAACAGAGGAGACAGAGGCCACACTGAGAACAGAGGAGACAGATGCCACAGTGACACCAAAGGAGAAAGATGCCACATTGAGACCAGAGGAGACAGAGGCCACAGTGGAATCAGAGGAGACAGATGCCACAGTGAGAACAGAGGAGACAGATGCCACAGTGGACAGAGGAGACAGATGCCATAG
This sequence comes from Perccottus glenii, assembly GCA_024416835.2. Lineage (NCBI taxonomy): Eukaryota > Metazoa > Chordata > Actinopteri > Gobiiformes > Odontobutidae > Perccottus > Perccottus glenii. Next base: position 4,730,507 of record CM044554.2, read on the forward strand.
TGAGACCAGAGGAGACAGGATGCCACAGTGGGATCAGAGGAGACAGTATGCCACAGTGGGATCCAGAGGAGACAGAGGCCACAGTGGGACCAGAGGAGACAGAGGCCACAGTGAGACCAGAGGAGACAGATGCCACAGTGAGACCAGAGGAGACAGATGCTACAGTAAGATCAGAGGAGACAGATGCCATTGTGAGACCAGAGGAAACAGATGCCTCAGTGGGATCAGAGGAGACAAAGACCACAGTGAGAATAGAGGAGACAGATGCCACAGTGGGACCAGAGGAGACAGAGGCCACAGTGAGACCAGAGGAGAGAGAGACCACAGTAGGACCAGAGGAGACAGAGGCCACAGTGAGACCAGAGGAGACAGAGACCACAGTAGGACCAGAGGAGACAGAGGCCACAGTGAGACCAGAGGAGACAGAGACCACAGTAGGACCAGAGGAGACAGAGGCCACAGTGGAATCAGAGGAGACAAATGCCACAGTGAGACCAGAGTAGACCAGATGCCATTGTGAGACCAGAGGAGACAGATGCCACAGTAAGACCAGAGGAGACAGATGCCACATTGAGACCAGAGGAGATAGATGCCACAGTGGGATCAGAGGAGACAGAGGCCACAGTGAGACCAGAGGAGACAGATGCCATAGTGAGACCAGAGGAGACAGATGTCACAGTGGGATCAGAGGAGACAGATGCCATAGTGGGATCAGAGGAGACAGATGCCACAGTGAGACCAGAGGAGACAGATGCCACAGTGAGACCAGAGGAGACAGATGTCACAGTGGGATCAGAGGAGACAGATGCCATAGTGAGACCAGAGGAGACAGATGCCATAGTGAGACCAGAGGAGACAGATGTCACAGTGGGATCAGAGGAGACAGATGCCATAGTGAGACCGGAGGAGACAGAGGCCACAGTGAGACCAGAGAAGACAAAGGCCACATTGAAAACAGAGGAGACAGATTCCACAGTGGGACCAGAGTAGACAGATGCCAAAGTGAGACCAGAGGAGACAGAGACCACAGTAGGACCAGAGGAGACAGAGGCCACAGTGAGACCAGAGGAGACAGAGGCCACATTGAGAACAGAGGAGACAGATGCCACAGTGGGACCAGAGGAGACAGATGCCACAGTGGGACCAGAGGAGACAGAGGCCACAGTGAGACCAGAGGAGACAGAGGCTACATTGAGAACAGAAGAGACAGATGCCACAGTGGGACTAGAGGAGACAGATGCCACAGTAGGACCAGAGGAGACAGAGGCCACAGTGAGACCAGAGGAGACAGATGCCACAGTGGGATCAGAGGAGACAGAGGCCACAGTGGGATCAGAGGAGACAGATGTCACAATGGGATCAGAGGAGACAGAGGCCACAGTGGGATCAGAGGAGACAGATGCCACATTGAGACCAGAGGAGACAGATGCCTCAGTGAGATCAGAGGAGACAGAGGCCACTGTGAGACCAGAGGAGACAGAGACCACAGTGAGAACAGAGGAGACAGATGCCACAGTAGGACCAGAGGAGACCTAGGCCACAGTGAGACCAGAGGAGACAGATGCCATTGTGAGACCAGAGGAGACAGAAGCCACAGTGAGACCAGAGGAGACCTAGACCACAGTGGAATCAGAGGAGACAGATGCCACAGTGGGATCAGAGGAGACAGATGCCACAGTGGGATCAGAGGAGACAGAGGCCACAGTGGGATCAGAGGAGACAGATGCCAGAATGAGACCAGAGGAGACAGATGCCATAGTGAGACCAGAGGAGACAAATGTCACAATGGGATCAGAGGAGACAGAGGCCACAGTGGGATCAGAGGAGACAGATGCCACATTGAGACCAGAGGAGACAGATGCCTCAGTGAGATCAGAGGAGACAGATGCCATAGTGAGACCAGAGGAGACAGATGCCACAGTGGGATCAGAGGAGACAGAGGCCACAGTGAGACCAGAGGAGACAGAGACCACAGTGAGAATAGAGGAGACAGATGCCACAGTGGGACCAGAGGAGACAGAGGACACAGTGAGACCAGAGGAGACAGAGGCCACAGTGAGACCAGAGGAGACAGAGGCCACAGTGGAATCAGAGGAGACAGATGCCACAGTGAGAACAGAGGAGACAGAGACCACAGTGAGACCAGAGGACACAGATGCCACAATGAGACCAGAAGAGACAGATGCCACATTGGAATCAGAGGAGACAGATGCCACAGTGGGATCACAGGAGACAGAGGCCACAGTGGGACCAGAGGAGACAGAGGCCACAGTGAGATCAGAGTAGACAGATACCATTGTGAGACCAGAAGAGAAAGATGCTACAGTAAGATCAGAGGAGACAGATGCCATTGTGAGACCAGAAGAGACAGATGCCATTGTGAGACCAGAGGAAACAGATGCCTCAGTGGGATCAGAGGAGACCTAGGCCACAGTGGAATCAGAGGAGACAGATGCCACAGTGAGACCAGAGTAGACCAGATGCCATTGTGAGACCAGAGGAGACAGATGCCACAGTAAGACCAGAGGAGACAGATGCCACATTGAGACCAGAGGAGATAGATGCCACAGTGGGATCAGAGGAGACAGAGGCCACAGTGGGATCAGAGGAGACAGATGCCATAGTGAGACCAGAGGAGACAGATGCCATAGTGAGACCAGAGGAGACAGATGTCACAGTCGGATCAGAGGAGACAGATGCCATAGTGAGACCAGAGGAGACAGATGCCACAGTGGATTCAGAGGAGACAGATGCCATAGTGAGACCAGAGGAGACGGATGCCACAGTGGGATCAGAGGAGACCTAGGCCACAGTGAGACCAGAGGAGACAGATGCCATTGTGAGACCAGAGGAGACAGATGCCACAGTGAGACCAGAGGAGACCTAGGCCACAGTGGAATCAGAGGAGACAGATGCCACAGTGGGATCAGAGAAGACAGATGCCACAGTGGGATCAGAGGAGACAGAGGCCACAGTGGGATCAGAGGAGACAAATGCCACAGTGGGATCAGAGGAGACAGATGCTACAGTGAGACCAGAGGAGACAGGTGCCACATTGAGACCAGAGGAGACAGTTGCCACAGTGGAATCAGAGGAGACAGGTGCCACAGTGGGATCAGAGGAGACCTAGTCCACAGTTGAATCAGAGGAGACAGAGGCCACAGTGGGTTTTGAGGAGACAGATGCCATTGTGAGACCAGAGGAGAAAGAAGCCACAGTGAGACCAGAGGAGACAGATGCCACAGTGGGATCAGAGGAGACAGAGGCCACAGTGCAACAGAGGAGACAGATGCCACAGTGAAACCAGAGGAGACAGATGCCACAGTGGGATCAGAGGAGCCAGATTCCATAGTGGGACCAGAGAAGACAGATGCCACAGTGGGATCAGAGGAGACAGATGCCACAGTGGGATCACAGGAGACAGAGGCCACAGTGGGACCAGAGGAGACAGATGCCACAGTGAGACCAGAGGAGACAGATGCCACATTGAGACCAGAGGAGACAGATGCCACAGTGGGATCAGAGGACACAGAGACCACAGTGAGACCAGAGGAGACTGATGCCACAGTGGGATCAGAGGAGACAGAGGCCACAATGAGACCAGAGGAGAAAGATGCCACAGTGAGAACAGAGGAGACAGAGGCCACAGTGGAATCAGAGGAGACAGATGCCACAGTGGGATCAGAGGAGACAGATGCCACAGTGGGATCAGAGGAGACATATGTCACAATGGGATTAGAGGAGACAGAGGCCACAGTGGGATCAGAGGAGACAGATGCCACATTGAGACCAGAGGAGACAGAGGCCACAGTGGGATCAGAGGAGACAGATGCCACATTTAGACCAGAGGAGACAGAGGCCACATTGAGAACAGAGGAGACAGATGCCACAGTGGGACCAGAGGAGACAGATGCTACAGTGGGACCAGAGGAGACAGATGCCACAGTGGGACCAGAGGAGACAGATGCCACAGTGAGACCAGAGGAGACAGAGGCCACAGTGGGATCAGAGGAGACAGATGCCACATTTAGACCAGAGGAGACAGAGGCCACATTGAGAACAGAGGAGACAGAGGCCACACTGAGAACAGAGGAGACAGATGCTACAGTGGGACCAGAGGAGACAGATGCCACAGTGGGAACAGAGGAGACAGAGGCCAAAAGTGGGATCAGAGGAGACAGTTGCTATAGTGAGACCAGAGGAGACAGATGCCATAGTGAGACCAGAAGAGACAGATGCCACAGTGAGAACAGAGGAGACAGAGGCCACAGTGAGACCAGAGGAGACAGATGCCACAGTGAGAACAGAGGAGACAGAGGCCACAGTGAGACCAGAGGAGACAGATGCCACAGTGGGTTCAGAGGAGACAGAGGCCACAGTGGGACCAGAGGAGACAGAGGCCACAGTGGGACCAATGGAGACAGATGCCATTGTGAGACCAGAGGAGACAGAGGCCACAGTGGGTTCAGAGGAGACAGAGGCCACAGTGGGACCAGAGGAGACAGAGGCCACAGTGGGACCAATGGAGACAGATGCCATTGTGAGACCAGAGGAGACAGATGCCACAGTGGGTTCAGAGGAGACAGAGGCCACAGTGGGACCAGAGGAGACAGAGGCCACAGTGGGACAAATGGAGACAGATGCCATTGTGAGACCAGAGGAGACAGAGGCCACAGTGGAATCAGAGGAGACAGATGCCACAGTGAGAACAGAGGAGATAGATGCCAAAGTGAGACCAAAGGAGAAAGATGCCACATTGAGACCAGAGCAGACAGATGCCACAGTGAGAACAGAGGAGACAGATGCCACAGTGAGACCAAAGGAGAAAGATGCCACATTGAGACCAGAGGAGACAGATCCCAGAGTGAGAACAGAGGAGACAGAGGTCACAGTGAGACCAGAGGAGACAGATGCCACAGTGGGTTCAGAGGAGACAGAGGCAACAGTGGGACCAGAGGAGACAGAGGCCACAGTGGGACCAGAGGAGACAGAGGCCACAGTGAGACCAGAGGAGACAGATGCCACAGTGGGATCAGAGGAGACAGAGGCCACAGTGGGATCAGAGGAGACAGATGTCACAATGGGATCAGAGGAGACAGAGGCCACAGTGGGATCAGAGGAGACAGATGCCACATTGAGACCAGAGGAGACAGATGCCACAGTGGGATCAGAGGAGACAGATGCCATAGTGAGACCAGAGGAGACAGATGCCACAGTGGGATCAGAGGAGACAGAGGCCACAGTGAGACCAGAGGAGACAGAGGCCACAGTGAGACCAGAGGAGACAGAGACCACAGTGAGAATAGAGGAGACAGATGCCACAGTGGGACCAGAGGAGACAGAGGCCACAGTGAGACCAGAGGAGACAGAGACCACAGTAGGACCAGATGAGACAGAGGCCACAGTGAGACCAGAGAAGACAAAGGCCACATTGAAAACAGAGGAGACAGATTCCACAGTGGGACCAGCGTAGACAGATGCCAAAGTGAGACCAGAAGAGACAGAGACCACATTGAGAACAGAGGAGACAGATGCCACAGTGGGACCAGAGGAGACAGATGCCACAGTGGGACCAGAGGAGACAGAGGCCACAGTGAGACCAGAGGAGACAGAGACCACAGTAGGACCAGGGGAGACAGAGGCCACAGTGAGACCAGGGGAGACAGAGGCTACATTGAGAACAGAAGAGACAGATGCCACAGTGGGACCAGAGGAGACAGATGCCAGAGTAGGACCAGAGGAGACAGAGGCCACAGTGAGACCAGAGGAGACAGATGCCACGGTGGGATCAGAGGAGACAGAGGCCACAGTGGGATCAGAGGAGACAGATGTCACAATGGGATCAGAGGAGACAGAGGCCACAGTGGGATCAGAGGAGACAGATGCCACATTGAGACCAGAGGAGACAGATGCCTCAGTGAGATCAGAGGAGACAGAGGCCACAGTGAGACCAGAGGAGACAGAGACCACAGTGAGAACAGAGGAGACAGATGCCACAGTAGGACCAGAGGAGACCTAGGCCACAGTGAGACCAGAGGAGACAGATGCCATTGTGAGACCAGAGGAGACAGATGCCACAGTGAGACCAGAGGAGACCTAGGCCACAGTGGAATCAGAGGAGACAGATGCCACAGTGGGATCAGAGGAGACAGATGCCACAGTGGGATCAGAGGAGACAGAGGCCACAGTGGGATCAGAGGAGACAGATGCCATAGTGAGACCAGAGGAGACAGATGCCATAGTGAGACCAGAGGAGACAGATGTCACAATGGGATCAGAGGAGACAGAGGCCACAGTGGGATCAGAGGAGACAGATGCCACAGTGAGACCAGAGGAGACAGATGCCACAGTAGGACCAGAGGAGACAGAGGCCACAGTGAGACCAGAGGAGACAGAGACCACAGTGAGAATAGAGGAGACAGATGCCACAGTGGGACCAGAGGAGACAGAGGACACAGTGAGACCAGAGGAGACAGAGACCACAGTAGGACCAGAGGAGACAGAGGCCACAGTGAGACCAGAGGAGACAGAGGCCACATTGAGAACAGAGGAGACAGATGCCACAGTGGGACCAGAGGAGACAGATGCCAAAGTGAGACCAGAGGAGACAGAGACCACAGTAGGACCAGAGGAGACAGAGGCCACAGTGAGACCAACGGAGACAGAGGCCACATTGAGAACAGAGGAGACAGATGCCACAGTGGGACCAGAGGAGACAGATGCCACAGTGGGACCAGAGGAGACAGAGACCACAGTAGGACCAGAGGAGACAGAGACCAGAGGAGACAGAGGCCACACTGAGAACAGAGGAGACAGATGCCACAGTAGGACCAGAGGAGACAGAGGCCACAGTGAGACCAGAGGAGACAGATGCCACAGTGAGATCAGAGGAGACAGATGCCACAGTGGACCAGAGGAGACAGATGTCACAATGGGATCAGAGGAGACAGAGGCCACAGTGGGATCAGAGGAGACAGATGCCACATTGAGACCAGAGGAGACAGATGCCACAGTGGGATCAGAGGAGACAGAGGCCACAGTGAGACCAGTGGAGACAGAGACCACAGTGAGAACAGAGGAGACAGATGCCACAGTAGGACCAGAGGAGACAGAGGCCACAGTGGGATCAGAGGAGACAGATGCCATAGTGAGACCAGAGGAGACAGATGCCACAGTGGGATCAGAGGAGACAGATGCCACAGTGAGACCAGAGGAGACAGAGGCCACATTGAGAACAGAGGAGACAGATGCCACAGTGGGACCAGAGTAGGCAGATGCCAAAGTGAGACCAGAGGAGACAGAGACCACAGTAGGACCAGAGGAGACAGAGGCCACAGTGAGACCAGAGGAGACAGAGGCCACATTGAGAACAGAGGAGACAGATGCCACAGTGGGACCAGAGGAGACAGATGCCACAGTGGGACCAGAGGAGACAGAGGCCACAGTGAGACCAGAGGAGACAGAGACCACAGTAGGACCAGAGGAGACAGAGACCAGAGGAGACAGAGGCCACATTGAGAACAGAGGAGACAGATGCCACAGTAGGACCAGAGGAGACAGAGGCCACAGTGAGACCAGAGGAGACAGATGCCACAGTGGGATCAGAGGAGACAGAGGCCACAGTGGGATCAGAGGAGACAGATGCCATAGTGAGACCAGAGGAGACAGAGGCCACAGTGGGATCAGAGGAGACAGATGCCACATTGAGACCAGAGGAGACAGATGCCACAGTGAGACCAGAGAGACAGAGGCCACAGTGAGACCAGAGGAGACAGAGACCACAGTGAGAACAGAGGAGACAGATGCCACAGTAGGACCAGAGGAGACAGAGGCCACAGTGAGACCAGAGGAGACAGAGGCCACAGTGAGACCAGAGGAGACAGATGCCACAGTGGGATCAGAGGAGACAGATGCCATAGTGAGACCAGAGGAGACAGATGCCACAGTGGGATCAGAGGAGACAGAGGCCACAGTGAGACCAGAGGAGACAGAGGCCACAGTGAGACCAGAGGAGACAGAGACCACAGTGAGAATAGAGGAGACAGATGCCACAGTGGGACCAGAGGAGACAGAGGCCACAGTGAGACCAGAGGAGACAGAGACCACAGTAGGACCAGAGGAGACAGAGGCCACAGTGAAACCAGATAAGACAAAGGCCACATTGAAAACAGAGGAGACAGATGCCACAGTGGGACCAGAGGAGACAGATGCCACAGTGGGACCAGAGGAGACAGAGGCCACAGTGAGACCAGAGGAGACAGAGACCACAGTAGGACCAGGGGAGACAGAGGCCACAGTGAGACCAGAGGAGACAGAGGCCACATTGAGAACAGAAGAGACAGATGCCACAGTGGGACCAGAGGAGACAGATGCCACAGTGGGACCAGAGGAGACAGATGCCATAGTGAGACCAGAGGAGACAGATGCCATAGTTAATCCAGAGGAGACAGATGCCACAGTGGAATCAGAGGAGACAGATGCCATAGTGAGACCAGAGGAGACAGATGCCACAGTGGGATCAGAGGAGACAGAGGCCACAGTGAGACCAGAGGAGACAGAGACCACAGTGAGAATAGAGGAGACAGATGCCACAGTGGGACCAGAGGAGACAGAGGCCACAGTGAGACCAGAGGAGACAGAGACCACAGTAGGACCAGAGGAGACAGAGGCCACAGTGAGACCAGAGGAGACAGAGACCACAGTGAGAATAGAGGAGACAGATGCCACAGTGGGACCAGAGGAGACAGAGGCCACAGTGAGACCAGAGGAGACAGAGACCACAGTAGGACCAGAGGAGACAGAGGCCACAGTGAGACCAGAGGAGACAGATGTCACAATGGGATCAGAGGAGACAGAGGCCACAGTGGGATCAGAGGAGACAGATGCCACATTGAGAACAGAGGAGACAGATGCCACAGTGGGACCTGAGGAGACAGATGCCACAGTGGGACCAGAGGAGACAGAGGCCACAGTGAGACCAGAGGAGACAGAGGCCACAGTGGGATCAGAGGAGACAGATGTCACAATGGGATCAGAGGAGACAGAGGCCACAGTGGGATCAGAGGAGACAGATGCCACATTGAGACCAGAGGAGACAGATGCCTCAGTGAGATCAGAGAAGACAGAGGCCACAGTGAGACAAGTGGAGACAGAGACCACAGTGAGAACAGAGGAGACAGATGCCACAGTAGGACCAGAGGAGACAGAGGCCACAGTGGGATCAGAGGAGACAGATGCCATAATGAGACCAGAGGAGACAGATGCCATAGTGAGACCAGAGGAGACAGATGCCACATTGAGACCAGAGGAGACAGATGCCTTAGTGAGATCAGAGAAGACAGAGGCCACAGTGAGACAAGTGGAGACAGAGACCACAGTGAGAACAGAGGAGACAGATGCCACAGTGGGATCAGAGGAGACAGAGGCCACAGTGAGACCAGAGGAGACAGAGACCACAGTGAGAATAGAGGAGACAGATGCCACAGTGGGACCAGAGGAGACAGAGGCCACAGTGAGACCAGAGGAGACAGAGACCACAGTAGGACCAGAGGAGACAGAGACCACAGTAGGACCAGAGAAGACAGAGGCCACAGTGAGACCAGAGGAGACAGAGACCACAGTAGGACCAGAGGAGACAGATGCCACAGTGGGATCAGAGTAGACAGATGCCAAAGTGAGACCAGAGGAGACAGAGGCCACAGTGAGACCAGAGAAGACAGAGACCACAGTAGGACCAGAGGAGACAGATGCCACAGTGAGACCAGAGAAGACAGAGACCACAGTGAGACCAGAGGAGACAGAGGCCACATTGAGAACAGAGGAGACAGATGCCACAGTGGGACCAGAGGAGACAGATGCCACAGTAGGACCAGAGGAGGCAGAGGCCACAGTGGGATCAGAGGAGACAGATGCCATAGTGAGACCAGAGGAGACAGATGCCATAGTGAGACCAGAGGAGACAGATGCCATAGTGAGACCAGAGGAGACAGATGCCACAGTGGGATCAGAGGAGACAGAGGCCACGGTGAGACCAGAGGAGACAGAGACCACAGTGAGAATAGAGGAGACAGATGCCATAGTGAGACCAGAGGAGACAGATGCCATAGTGAGACCAGAGGAGACAGATGCCATAGTTAGACCAGAGGAGACAGATGCCACAGTGGGTTTAGAGGAGACAGATGCCACAGTGGGACCAGAGGAGACAGAGGCCACAGTGAGACCAGAGAAGACAGAGACCACAGTAGGACCAGAGGAGACAGAGGCCACAGTGAGACCAGAGGAGACAGATGCCACAGTAGGACCAGAGGAGGCAGAGGCCACAGTGGGATCAGAGGAGACAGATGCCATAGTGAGACCAGAGGAGACAGATGCCATAGTGAGACCAGAGGAGACAGATGCCATAGTGAGACCAGAGGAGACAGATGCCACAGTGGGATCAGAGGAGACAGAGGCCACGGTGAGACCAGAGGAGACAGAGACCACAGTGAGAATAGAGGAGACAGATGCCATAGTGAGACCAGAGGAGACAGATGCCATAGTGAGACCAGAGGAGACAGATGCCACAGTAGGACCAGAGGAGACAGAGGCCACAGTGAGACCAGAGAAGACAGAGACCACAGTAGGACCAGAGGAGACAGAGGCCACAGTGAGACCAGAGGAGACAGAGACCACAGTAGGACCAGAGGAGACAGAGGCCTAGGTGAGACCAGAGGAGACAGATGCCACAGTGGGATCAGAGGAGACAGAGGCCATAGTGGGACCAGAGGAGACAGAGGCTATAGTGGGATCAGAGGAGACAGATGCCACAGTGGGATCAGAGGAGACGGATGCCACAGTGGGATCAGAGGAGACAGATGCCACATTGAGACCAGAGGAGACAGATGCCACAGTGGGATCAGAGGAGACAGATGCAACATTGAGACCAGAGGAGACAGAGGCCACATTGAGACCAGAGGAGACGGATGCCACAGTGGGATCAGAGGAGACAGATGCCACATTGAGACCAGAGGAGACAGAGGCCACATTGAGACCAGAGGAGACAGAGGCCACAGTGAGACCAGAGGAGACAGATGCCACAGTGGGACCAGAGGAGACAGATGCCACAGTAGGACCAGAGGAGACAGATGCCACAGTGGGACCAGAGGAGACAGATGCCACAGTAGGACCAGAGGAGACAGAGGCCACAGTAGGACTATAGGAGACAGATTTCACAGTGAGACCAGAGGAGACCAGGCAAAAATAGGTTTTGACAATAATACGATACAGCTGTCCCTGATGATTTATTTGCTGACTGCAGTAGAACATGCATTTCTATTCTATAAATGCAACCTATTACCATAATCACATGGGACTCATTTTATTTGACCTGACTGAACATAATTTGTACCTGAGCCACCAGGTTATTCTTTGCAGCTGAAAGGACTCTAGTGACCCCTGTGCTGGGGTCGTGTCTCTGTCTCTCCTCCGTTCATTTTTTGTGCAGCTCGTCGTTTTCTTTGGTGCAATTTGCTATTAGTTTGTGTGAGTTTATCATGTTATCACAGGAGCACAACTGGCAGTGTATTCATTAATTGCAGTAAAATAACTTAGAATAATAATAGCATCTTGTCGCTGCTTTGTTACTTGTGCCGCCGAGTCACAAGACAACACGGTGACACACACAGAGGAGGAGAAGGAAGCGGGGGTGACAACGGCACAGGCCCTTGTCAACAGTTTAAATGACCTGCTCTACTGCTCACTGTCTCACTCAGTGGAGTAGCAAAGGGGGAGCTTGCGTGTGCATGTCCTAGTGTGAAGCAGAGGCTTTGCGTCCTAAGCACTCGGACTTACCCAGCGCTGTAGTGCCTGAGGGTGGTCTCAAAATAAAAACAAATATGCGTCTACTTGGTTCATTAGCACTTCTGTGGCTAGATTTAACAGTGTACACTTCATGAGGGACTGGGTTAAAATGGTTAAATGAGCCTTTTTAATAAGTTTTACAGTATAGTGTATATTATTGCTCTTCAGCACATTGCCCTGTTCAGAGAAAAAAAAACACAGAATAGTGGAACTATTATCCACATTAGTTTAACTGTATCGCTGCTTTGTGGTTAAAGTAAGGATATTCAGATTCATAGTGTTTTGTCAACAATAGATGCACAAAATGTGAAAATTGTAAATGAGCTCAATGCTTTTCTACGGCAGTTCCAACCACTTTTTGCCTACCAAGAACGTAGAGGCGTCATCATAGAACGGACCGTGACATCATGACGTCATGAAAGTTTAACACGGCTGACCAATGTCCTTTATAATTTGGGCCTAGTCCACACGGACACGGGTATTTTTATAACCGGAGTTTTTCCTCCAGCGTTTAAAAAAAATCCCGTCCACAAACGCTCGGTTTTAATGAAATCTCTGTCTACATAAAAACACAAAAACCCGCTTTCAAGCGCTGTCAAGAGCATGCCACACCAGCAGGCGGCGATATCACCCTAATCGTAAAGGCATGTTGGCCAATCAGAAGCCTAACAAAGCAGTCAGCGGCGCACAATCTGACGTCAAACACAGCGGATAACGGCGCACACTCTGACGTCGCAAGCCAAAAACGCAGTGTGGACGAACGACCGAAACCGTGTAAAAAAAGTCACGGTTATAAAAATACCTGTGTCCGTGTGGACTAGGCCTTAATTACACCTGGAAACTCAGTAGAGGCCTACACAGAGGAGGTCCATGTCACCATTTCGGCCATCACCCCTCAGGACAAAGCCCAGACCACCAGACGACCTACGGCATGGTATAACGTGGAAACCCAGGCTTTGAAACTGTAGGACCTTTGAACGCAATTGGCTCAAATCAAAAACAAATCTAAATCATCAAAAGTGGTGTTTGTTTGTAAACACCTTTAAGCATGCCCTCAGCACTGCAAAGACGGCCTCATTTCTAATCAGAGAAAACAGGCATAGCCCCAGGTTTTTCTTTGGGACAGTTGCTAAACTAATCCAACCAAAAGCAACTGAAGACTCCTCTCCCTTTTGTGCACAAGACTTTTTAGATTTCTTTAAACATAAAATTGAAAATTTAAGGGATAATATTTTGGTTTTGTCTTCCTCAGCTCCGGGTCCCATTCACTTCCACTGACCTCTCGTCTCTCAGTCTTAGATCCTGTATCCCTCGATAAGCTGACAAATATGGTTTCTTCATGTAAATCAACCTCCTGGATATCCTGCCAGCAAAACAGCTTAAAGAACTGTGGCCCTATGTGGGGCAAATTATGTTAAACATCATTAACTTGTCCCTGTCTACTGGCACCGTCCCCTCCCTCTTCAAACAGGCTGTGGTTAATACCCTGCTCGAAAAACCTACTCTGGATCCTGGATGCCTAAATAATTTCTGTCCTGTCTCCAATTTACCTTTCCTATCCAAAGTCCTTGATCATTTGCAGAAAACCCACTAATGCTGGATAATAATAATGCGGTGATCCAAGTCAGATATGCAGATAATGTCCACCATGATGCACCCGGCGTGTTTATTCTTGGAATGAGCAGATAAAGAATGTTTCTGGTCCAGTATCAACAATACAACCTAGTTGCAACTTTAAATATAATGCATTTTTGCACAATTACGTGAAAGCAATTTGGAACCTACTGTCTTAATTTCATGAATTGAGTCAGAAATGCAGCTCTTGTCCACGATGATGAAGCTCAAGCTTTTATTACTGAATTAGTTAGATGCAGTTGGAAATGTGCATGTATTGTAGCTACAATAACATAAAAACAAAGGGAACTTACCTATTACCTATATGAAGATGGATGAAATCCCTGCGTGCTCACTGCTGCTTACAAAAATACCTTAAAATTCTGTTTTATTTCCTCCAAGCAAAAAATACTGTAAAATACTGTTTTGTTGTGTGTACATCATTTCACAAAAACTAAAAAACAGCAATGTAATGCTTTTAAACATAACAGGATTATACTGTTGACATTTTGCCTTAAATTAACAGCAATTTCTAACAGTGGTGCAAACAATTAAAATTAACACAGTTTGACACAATTTCAGTGTCAGTGTCATTTCAAAGTTCAGAATTAATTTTAAAATCTTAATGTTTGTTTTTAATGCACTCACGGGCCTTGCACCTTCCTATTTGTGTGAGATTCTGACCCCTCACAAACCCAGCAGAGCTCTACGTTCTGCTGGGCAACATCTGCTGAAGGTGCCCCGGTCCCGGTTCAAACAGCGATCGTTCTTTTGCAGTGGCCGGTCCTAAACTCTGGAACTCGTTGCCCATTGAGTTACGTTCCATCACTGACCGGCCTCTGTTTAAAGCCAAACTTAAAACCTATTTATTTAAAACGGCTTTTTGCACTTAATGGCTCTGTGACACTGCTCTGTTTTTATTATGTTTATTAATGTGTTTTTAAACCTACTTGTAAATATGTTTATTTTTTTATTAATGTTGTTAAGCACCTTGGTTCAATCTGTGGTTGTTGGAAGGTGCTATATAAATAAATATTGATTGATTGATTGATTGATTGACACTTTTTGAGAAAATATTTTTCTTTGGCTAAATATAGGGCGGCTCTTACTTATATAATGCTGATATGTGAGATATAAAAGGTCATTATTCATTGACCCTTCATTCTCTACAACATTAGGAAAATTAGATCTTTCCTATCTGAGCACTCTACACAAATTCTGTCCAGGCTCTTGTCTTGTCCAAACTGGATTATTGCAATGCTCTACTGGCTGGACTCCGCCTGCACAACCAAACCTCTGCAGCTGATCCAGAATGCAGCGGCAAGAGTGGTCTTTAATGAACCAAAGAGAGCGCACGTAACTCCTCTATTCATTAGGTTACACTGGCTCCGCACCCTCATATCTTCACTCGCTAGTACAGACCTATGTTCCTACCGGATCCCTGCGCGCTGCAAATGAACAACTGGTGGTACCATCCCAAAAAGAAAAAAAAATGAAACAAAACTCTCATATACTTTCTCTGGATCTGTTCCACTTTGGTGGAATGATCTACCTGCTGCTACAAGATCAGCAGATTCTGTAGCCATCTTTAAAAAATGGCTGAAAACACATCTCTTCTAGGGGTGTCACGATTCTCCAAATCCTCGATTCGATTGCATTTTCGATTCTAAGGTCACGGTTCGATTCGATTCTCGATTTTTACATTTATTCTTTTTAAAGCACAGACTGTCATTTTTCAAACTAGACTTTTATCCAATATAATATCTGACCTTTGTTTGCAATGTACCACACTACATTGTCAAATTTAAAACTTTTATTAACAACATAATGTAACAATAACTTATATCTTTAGTCAATTGAATCCAGTTTCTCTTTTGTAAGTGCAGTCTTCTTCACAAAAGATGACATTCAAGTTCACAACAAAACAAACAAAAACAATAAAACAGACATGTCCATAGTCATGGACTATTCTGCCCATAGAAATGTAAATAGTTAATATTTTAGCAATATTTTAGTAATATTTACATTTCTATGGGCAGACGACAACTGTGATTTTTTAATATTTTCATGTTCTTCTTTAAGAAAATGAGAATGTCCACATTCTCTGGAGAGAGGGCTGCTCTTTGAGCTGTCACAATGTCCCCTGCTGTTGAGAACACTCTCTCACTTGCCACACTTGTTGCTTGTACAGCAAGATAACGTTTGGCAAGCTTGGACAAATGTGGGTACTGGTGCTCATTATCTTTCCACCATTTCAGTGGATTTGAATCCACAGAAATTACTTTAGCCATTTTGTATAGCTGAATCTCATCTTTCACAACATCAGGCCATGGTTTGGTTGCTGATGATGATGCAGTGGAGGCTGAGCTGAAAAAAAATCACCAAACAGTTCACTGAGTGCTGTTCTCTTTGCTGGGGGGCTGCCTCTGCTGGTTGCTACAGTTTCTTGATCCTCTGCAGGGTTTTGGCTGGACCCTTTTCCTGAGGCATGAGACTGAAATAGTCACAAAAAACACAGTTGTTTAAGGTAATGAACAGGCAGAAATTATATTTAAGTGTGACAACAAGAAGCAGAAAGCATATTGTGATTAGTCCTATTCCTGAAATATTATGAATGTGAAGGAAAAAAAAACTACTTTACAGAATAAGATGGTTATTTCATCACATTAGACTAAATGCATCACATACCTGTGTGGGGTGCTCTTGCAAAATTTTCTCCTCTAGACAATTAAAGATCTCATTTCGAGATTTGTCATCCCTAACCCTAAAGTCTTAAACCTAGGATCCAAGGCTGTGCTCTCATTCAGGAACTGTTGAAGTCTTGGGTCTGAATACCGCTCTTCAAAGTTTGCCTCTATAGCAGATTTAACATCCTTTACAATTGTTGAATCTGTGTCACTGTGTTTCATAGATGTCAGGATGGTGTGTTGTAGGGGCATGATCATAGACACAGTAGGCTGCTGTTCGGAACTCATCAAGGTTGTGACTGTTTTCAGGGGCTTCAGTACCTGACATACATCTTCCAGAACAGTCACATCTTGATCAGAGAGGGTGATAAGGTCTTTGGCATTTTTTTTTATGTCTTTTTCTGCAAGTGCAGAATAGACAGCAGCTTGTTGCTCTAAATAGCGTGTGATCATAGTCATAGCTGGAGTTCCACCTTGTAATGACATCTTGAACCAGCTTGTGAGGAGGAAGCTGAAGCATGTTTTGTTTTGACTTTAAGATGGCTGCTGCAGTGGTACTTCTGTGGAAAAAAGTGACCACCCTCCTGACTCTGCCCAAAAGACGGGAAATCTGGTTTACTCGAAACCCCTTCTGGGAGGCCAGATTCACAGTGTGGGCTAAACATCCAATGTGTGGTGACAATCCTGCTGCATTTGAGGCATTGACAATGTTCTTAGCATTATCAGTTGTAACAGGGATGGTTGAATTTTGTCTGTCCAACTTCCATTCCACTACCACTTCCCTCAGCACTTCTGCTAAATGTTCACTTGTGTGTGCTTCATATATGGGGCGAGTTTGAAGGACTGGATTTTGAATTTCCCAGTCATCATTAATGTAATGTACTGTGACAGTCATGAAGCTCTGTGTTGCTCTGGATGTCCAGCAATCTGTACTCAAGGCAACTAAATGTGCGCTGCTCAGACCTTCAATAACTTTCTCTTTTACATTATTGTACATGGCTTGGTCTTCCAAGATGGCGGCGCGTCCACACGCAGCGGCTTCTCTCTGTCCCGACAGAACGGTGTTTTGCAAACACTGCTCACCCCTGGTGGAGTTTATGATTATTAAGTGCCGGCCGTTCTATCTGCCGAGGAAATATACTGCTATACTGCTCATTTCAGTTTACATTCCCCCGAACAACAGCTGCAACAGGAACGACGCACTAAATGAACTGTACCAGCACATCAGTGAGCAGCAGACAGCACACCCCGATGCTTTTCTCATCATAGCTGGGGATTTCAACCATGCTGACCTTAAGAGTGTGTTTCCAAAAATACACCAGCACATCAACTTTCCAACACGAGGTAATAACATTTTGGACTTTGTTTACACCACACAGAGAAGAGCTTACAAAGCCCTCCCCCTCCCCCACCTCAGAGCCTCAGACCACATCACTGTTATGCTAATGCCTGCATACAGACCGCTCATTAAAATCGCCAAACCAGTTTACAAACAGATTAAAGTGTGGCCAGAAGGATCATCAGAGATTCTTCAGGACTGCTTCAACACAACTGACTGGGACATGTTTAAACAGGCTGCCACACGCAATAACACCACTGACCTCCAGGAGTACTCAGAGACTGTTACTGCCTACATCAATAAGTGTATTGATGATGTAACAGTCACAAAACCATCACTGTCGGGGCCAACCAGAAGCCATGGATGACAGGAGGTCTACAGACTCCTGAAGATACGGAACGCTGCCTTCAGAGCTGGAGATGAGGTGGGCCTGAGAACAGCTATGGCCAACCTGTCCCGTGGCATCAAAGAGGCTAAGAGACAGCACTCCAGGAGGATAGCTCACCAATTCAGCGACAGCAGAGACACTAGGAACCTGTGGCAGGGGATACAGACCATTACGGACTACAAGCCCCCACCACGGACCTGTGACAACAACATCTCTCTGCTGAACGAGCTGAACACCTTCTTCGCTCGCTTTGAGCAACAAAACAACACCACTGCACAGAAGACTCCACCTCCTCCCGGCGACCAGGGGGGGGGGGGTCCAAAGCTAGGGGCAGCTTATTAAGAGATAGACAATATTGGTTACATTCTGTGAAGCAAACATAGCTGAAGGTCCAACCCCAGGACATTTTGGATTAAGTAGATGTGATTTCCTGCATTCTAGTGGATTTTTGGGTGGTCTGCTAAACACCACTTGCACCCATGTGCAATACCTGAACTTATTCTGGTTCATGTTTGGCATCAAAACTTGTAGGGCCTTCTAGACTTGAGCTGAACATTCAACCAGAAAACTATTGTTGTGCCTAAATGACTGCCTATGGACCACAATAAAGCCTCATACATAGACCAGTGTTTAAGATTTAACCTAGGTAGGTTGATTGATATTTTGAATGAATGGTATAACTGAAACCTTGCCTATGTTGTGAATGATTGTATTCTTAAGAGCACTTAATGATTTATGTTCAGCCAAAAATGACAAGATTAGTTAGGGAGGGACAATATTCTTCATTCAAATCCTCCCAGCACATGGTCCATCAGAAACAAAGTGCAACAAAAAATGTTATTAAACAGTACAACTTTTTCAAGTAATAAAACAGATGAATACATTACACAAATAACTTAAAATGAGGCATAATCAGTATCAAATACAGATCAGAAGCTGGTAAAGTCCTTGTCTATGATCTGTCGGCATGGTTATACTGGCCTGTGGCCTTCTTGAAGGCCTTGATGATATCTGAGGGGGGCTCCCATTTAAAGCAGGGCTCCAAATTGGCCATCTTTATGGTCATTATTGATGACAAGGTGCCATCCAATGCTAGGCTGTTTCTTCTTTTGGTTTTGTTCAGTCCCACAACTGAAAACACCCTCTCAGCGTCTGCGTTTGCATGGGGCAACACCAGGACCAGCTTGGCCACGGCAGCAAGCCTCTCAAATTCTTTGGCTCCAGTCACCTATTGAAAATGCACCAAGAACACAATGGAAAAACATAGCTTGATGTTTGATTAATTAAAACTCTAAGTATACTGTAGGTTGATCCATTAACAAAGTTAAGATATAAACATGCATTATTTGCAAACATGCATGACACATATGCTTGCAACAAAGTTTAAGCAGCAGTTGTAACCAAGACACACCTGCCAAAAAAAATAAATAAATAAATAAATTACCTTATGTTTCCGGTTTGCCATTTCAGCCCAGAAGCTTTCCATTTCAGTTTTGTCTTGCAAGGATATTATTGACATGGTCTGATAATTTAGAAACTCCTCACCCAGAAGGTCATCCTCCTCTGGTCCATGGTATGGGAGGAGATGGGGAAACCTATTTATGAAAGTAGAGTTACAAGTTGTTAAGTTTTAGTTATATTGTCATCAACCAGCAGCAATTCATACAGATCTTTGAGGAGAAGCCACAAAAGAATAGCTCATATGCAGTTTAGGAGTGAACATACCTCATTATAAAACACAGGGTATTTTAGTTAAGATGATACAGATAATAATTAGAGAAACAAAAACTAACCTTTCAACAAAGTACAGTACATCTTCGATGTCATTTGCAGCCCTCTGCCGTACATCTATGAATTTGGCATTTTTGATCAGTGGCTCTTTCAGTGGCAGCTTCTTAAGTGCATAATCCACAGCACTTGTCAGGAAACACAACACAGCTTCATGGAATGAATCCACCTGCTGTGGTGTGATGTCACCCTCGTCGAGTAATCTGTTAAGTTTAGCCCTGGTTGTGAACCCAATGTTCAACTTTCTTCCTGTCACAGATACAGCATATCAGGCTAACATAAATGGTTTAACATGCTGATGTGGCAATATCAGCTAGACACATAGGGCAAGAAATCCAACCAGAAACTCACGGTTAATGGAAGGACTACCACAAACCTTTCTAGGTTTCTACTCATGAAGTGGCAAAAAGGCTAGATACAAGGCTAAATATCACATTTAGATTAGATTAGATTCAACTTTATTGTCACTGCACATGTAAGGTACAAGGCAACGAAATGCAGTTAGCATCTAACCAGAAGTGCAATAAGCAGTAAGTACAGAATATACAAGGTCTATAATATGTACAATAACTATACAGATAAGTATTATGGACATAATTGACAGATTTTAAATACTATAAGCATGATATACAGGTAGGTGTACTATGAACATACTATACAGATGGATTATGTAAAAGTGTATGTACACTATAGGCAGAACTATGAACATATGAACATAATTTACACTCGTGCAATGGACAGTACAGTGCATAGAAAATATTACAGTATGCGAATGGATGTAGTGCAAGTAATAACAAGTTTTCTGTTTGCTTGTTGTGAATAATAGATAAATCAGTCAGATGCAGTGGTTATGTGGGGGAGGAGTCTGTGTGTGTGGTGGTGTCAGAGGGCAGAGTTCAGTAAGGAGACAGCTGTAGGGAAAAAGCTGTTCCTGAATCTTGTGGTCCTTGTCCGGAGGCTCCTGAAGTGCCTCCTGGAGGGCAGGAGGTTAAACAGTCTATGGTCAGGGTGAGAGGAGTCCTTAAGAATGCTGCGAGCTCGACGTAGACAGCGTTTCCTCTGGATGTCCTCAATAGCAGGAAGTGGTGTCCCTGTGATGTGCTGGGCAGTTTTCACCACCCTCTGCAGTGCTTTGCGGTCAGCCACTGAGCAGTTTCCATACCAGACTGTGATGCAACTGGTCAGGATGCTCTCGATCGCACACCGGTAGAAGTTCACCAGGATGGCTGAAGACAGCTGGTTTTTCTTCAGTGTCCTGAGGAAGAAGAGGTGCTGGTGAGCCTTCTTGACCAGGCTGGAGGTGTTTGTGGTCCAGGACAGTTCCTCCAAGATGGTGATTCCCAGGAACTTGAAGCTGGAGACACGTTCAACAACCATACCATTAATGTGGATGGGGTCATGCGTGCCTCCTTTTTTCTTCCTGAAGTCCACAATGAGCTCCTTTGTCTTAGTGGTGTTAAGGAGCAGGTTATTGTCAGCGCACCATGTGGCCAGGTGCTGTACCTCTTCCCTGTAGGCAGTCTCATCGTTGTCTGAGGCCAAACTTAATGATGGAGTTGGATCCATGCACAGGCTTGCAGTCGTAGGTGTAAAGGGAGTAAAAAAATGGGCTCAGCACACAGCCCTGTGGTACGCCAGTGTTGAGTGTGATGGTGGTGGAGTGGGTGTAGCCTGACCGAACATGCTGAGGCCTGTTGGTCAGAAAGTCCATAATCCAGTTGCAGAGGGAGGTGTTAATGTCCAGGTCTCCAAGTTTTGTGGTCAACTTGGAGGGAATGACGGTGTTAAATGCTGAACTGAAGTCAACAAACAACATCCTAACATATGTGTTGTTATTGTCCAAGTGTGTGAGTGCAGAGTGCAGCACTGTGCATACTGCATCCTCTGTGCTCCTATTTCTGCAGTAGGCAAATTGGTGTGGGTCCAGTGTGGGTGGGAGGCAGGCATTTAACATATCACACTGTTTGATCATATCAATAGTCAAACACTAACCTGGTAAATGGTTTGCCTTCTCTTTAAAGGCAATTTCACAAGGCTTCTCATGACCCTGCAGAGCTGCTGGAACCATAAACTTGGAACATAGCTTGCGAACGAATTTCACCATCTGTAACAGACATTTACAGAAATAGTAGGTCAAACTTGTTTTAGAGGATCGCTAAAGATATCAGCAAGAAACACATAATGGAAAAAACAGCAAAATCCAATCCCACCTCATCATGTAACAAAAATATTGAAGACTGCTCTCTCTGAAGAAGCAAGTTGAAAGAAGTGAAAGTTGGTACGGTGGCTTGGAAGAACAGCAGGTACACTTCTGTCATGGGGTCAGTGAATGTCTTTGCAAGCCTCTTGAACCTGGCCTGATTTTCATCTTGAATCAATAAATAAATAACACCAAACAAGAGGTTATCATTAATACAAATATGTGACTAACAATCCAGGTAGTTGCTGCATAATGAAATTGAAAATGATGACCATACTACACTGAAAAAAGTGAAACCACTGTCTCGTTTATTTAAAGTGCATTTTTATATTGGACTAAGTGAAAATCATGGTTTCTGGTTTAAACCTGTTTTGTTCAGTTTTCCTTAAAGCAAATAACAAACACCCTAGACAAAATTAAAAGCAACAATTTGACTTAAAAACTATTTTTTACTTCATACCAGAGTTTTTCATGTCAGGTGACCACGTGACGTCACATCAACTAGCTCCGCTCGCGCCAGCCAGAGTTTTTCCATCTGCCATTGCTCGCTTCAAATGTGAAGACGTCAAGACGGTCTCTGGCCCTGGAAATCACTTTTAGACATGGTAAGCATTCGAAAGTGTTATTTTAACGTGAATAATAAATTTGTTTGTCTGTAACAAAGTTAACGTTAGTCAAAGTGCTTGAATAAAATATAACTAAGCTCCTTTCTCACATGCACTGCAACCGTCAATTAATCTAACGTTAAGTTAGACATTGACCGCCGGAGCTGTAACGTTATGAGAAGGCCAATGTCTAAATCAGCTAATGTTCGGATTGAGCTCATGTGTGAATAGAGTCGGTTATTGTTCAGAACAACTCCGGAAAATAATTATTCTATTAGCTATTCTAAATTTAAATGAACTTTAGATTTAGAATAAAAACTCCCGCCTGGGCGCGCCCTGTAGCTAACGTTACCCACGGCACTCCTTTTTGAAATCCATCGCCTTAGGCAGTCTAACGTTAGTCTAACTATTACTTTTACTCCACCACGTGCGTGATATCATTAACTAACGTGGCTGAACGAACACTTTGCGGGAAACAATCGAGAGCAGCGAGTTTAGGTAACGTTAGTTTTATGGGAAACACATCCCATGTTAGCAAATGAGTTCTGATTGAAGAGGAAGAATTCATATTCCATTGTTTCACCTGTCAGCATAATGCAGTAACGTTATAGTTAGTACAATATCATCAGTGTGTCTGGGTCTAACTCTAATTAATAATTAATCTGTAGTGATTATTATGGATAGTGCATGCTAACTGCCCCAACAAAAAACTAAAATGTGAAATCTCACCTTCTCCTTTGTGTTTTACAGGTTTGATTTTTTTTCCTGGAATTTTCGCAATTTTGGCCTTTATTGCTGAATCTGGTGAGTCCAAAAGTATACAACTGTGAACATTATTTTAATGTATTTTTAAAAAGGAATGACAAACACTAGAAAATAGTTTTGGAATTACCACAGAGAGGTATCCTTGCTAATATTGTAGACATTACATGATAGTATTAAAATATAATGGAAGGTTCACTTCATGTCAGTATTTAATTTATTTGATTTTTTTTTATTACATTTAGAGAATTACTTGAATAACTCCAAATCAAAACTAATCAAGCAGTTACCCACCCAATTTAATGTGGTTTATTTTACCAGTTAGTATAAATAAATTAATAAAATGCTAAGTTATTTCATGCAGCTTCAAATGTCCTTAAAATGTCTAAATAATTAGTTTAAAAATGATTGCAGTTATCGTGCCAAAAAAAGAAAACACTATATACTATGGATTTTGTGTATCACACAGTAAAAAAACTATTCACTTAAATTAAATACTCTGTGAGCTAATGATATGAAATTAATAACTTCTCGCTTTGTTAGGCATTGCTTTCCTTCTAAAGAAGTATTGACAACAAACAATTAATTCTATAAATTAAATGCAAATATACCATGCTTTTTTATTTCCTAGTCTTCGAATGAATGTGGAAATGCAAGGGCTGTGGTACTTCTGTTTCACAAAGATCTGAGCTCCTTAAACATTATAAGCTTGAACACAGACATTACGCCACCATTCTTATGCATGCATCTATATCAACTGTCCTTGTAGGGCTGGGCGATATGGCCTTTTATAAATACCGCGATATTTTTAGGCTATGTCACGATACTCGATATATATCTCGATATTTTGCCTTAGCCTTGAATTAAAACTTTGATGCATACAATCACACCAGTATGATGATTCTATATGTTATGTTAAAACATTCTTGTTCATACTGCATTAATATATGCTAATTTTAAACTTTCATACACTTAACATAATTGTATTTATTAAACAGTGAGTGGCACAAACATAAAATTGTCAACAGAAAGTGCATGTTTTGTGCAAAATTGTCAGAGACAACATTTCAAAACAAGACATTTGTGCATGCTGTAACTTCAAAACACAAAATTAAAGTGCAATTCTAGTACATAATGCCACTACAATAATTTAAAACAAATAAAAAAGTGCCCTTTTGTGCATGTTGTCATTAAGATGACATTTCAAAACAACACTAAATTTAAGTGCACCTGTTGTGCATAATGCCACTAGGATATCTAAAACAAATATATATAATGCTCTTTTGTGCAGGATGTCACAGGTAATTTCAAAATCAGCCAAAAATAAAAATTAGCTGCATAATAGGAAATCAAATGTTGGAAAATAAAGTGTATTTATAAAAATTACCCTCCTTTTAGTTTTTTAATAAACAATCCTATGGTTTCAAACACAATACCTAAACATAAAACAATTAACAAAAGGTGAATCTGGTCCATTATGGAAATGTTTGCAGCTTTAGTTTTGGTTTCTTCTGCATGAAATATATGGCACAAATAAAAAGTAAAAAAATATGTAGTTGTATTTCGTGCATACTATGTTGTCCCTTTGGGAATACCAGGTTGTTTAGAGGTTTTGTGCCAAAAACACAAGCCTATCAACAGCGTCTGGTTTGAGAGATGCTTGATGGCATGTAACTATATTACCACTGGTACTAAATACCCTTTCCAATGGGGAACTGGTGGCAGGCACACACAGATATTTTTTTGCCACATTTTTCATGTTTGGGAACATTTCCTCATGGTCGTTCCACCACTGCAATGGATTTGCTTCACTGTCAACATTAACAGACTGCAAGTAGGCTGACAACTCTTTTTCAATACGCTCTCTCTGCGACAGTTTGGCGGAAGGTGTTGCTGCAGTTTTAAAGAAGCTGCCCAGGGATTTCTTCCTTAGTGGCTCTTCTGGCAGTGATATCGTTGTTGCATCTTGAGGCAGTGAAGCAGCCAACTGGTCAGTCTCATAGAGCATTGCTTCCATCTCAGTTATGGCTCTGCTCTTGATGGCATCCACCTTTATTTCTGTGCAGTATGTTATCTTGAACCTGGGATCCACTAAGCCTGCCATGTCCAGCAGGTCATTAGTGGAAGGATCAGAATACTTCTCCCTCAGGTAATCCAGGATGGAGTCTTTGATAGACTGGGTCAGTGGGGTGTCATTCTCCTGACGTGCCAAGAGGCTGGACTGGAAGAGATGGAGAACAGGCTTGACATAGGACACTGTGACATAGCTCTCAAAGGATAGAGCGTCGGTGAATTCCAGGAGAGGTTTGTCAGGTGCACTGACTCTAGAACTTCCAGGTCTTGCCAGGTGAGAACGAGATGCCGGGTTTTCTTGTCTGCAGCCAATACTTGAGAAATAGCTTGCTCCTGCTCCAGTACCCGCTCAATCATCTTCTCTCGGGATCCCCACCTGGTAGGAGACTCACTGATGAGCTGGTGTGCCGGGAGATTTAGCTCTTGCTGCGCTGTGGCCAGGTCTCTTCTCCTCTTCCAACTGAAAGAGAAGCTGCTCACTACCTTCTTGCACACAGCAACAGCACGGTCAATACGGGGGTCCTTCATGCTTCTCTCTGAGAATGAAAACAAACATTTAAAATGTTATAATAATTTAAAAGGGTATAGTAATTGAAGAAATCCACTCAGCCTAACAATAAACTAATTCTTGGTAATTATATAGTACTGTGTAAAAGTGAAGATGCCATCAAAAAATATAAGTTTCAAAATATAAAGAAGTTACAGGAGAGTTATGAAAAGGACCATTGCAAGCTGACAGTGGTGGAAAATTGGCAGTAATACCCCCACCTTGCGCAGCTGTACCTGAGTGTCCCTGGGACATCATTGCGGTCGGAGTGCGTCTTCTCAACAGCTGGACATATAGTGAATAAAAAACGCTCTGCGTTTATTTAAAATAATATTGGAGATTTTTGAATTGCCTAAATCATAAATGCAGCCGGGTTGAAGCCTGCACTGATGTTTTTCTTTTGTTATGGCAGCCGTCCCCTCTGCACATATATTTTTTTCGAGAATTTGCACTCCTGTTGCTGTTTGTTACTCTGCACGAAATTTCATGCCAATATATAAGAAATATTGCTGACTTGTGCATTTCCAGCGCTCTCTTTACGAATGGTCCGTTATTTGACATTGGAAAAGGAAACATCTTTTTTTTAGACATGGAAAATTGATTTAATGAACACATATGTCTTAAAAAATGAAAATGTTTTTTTCACAAAAGTGACAGCCCTACTCATATATCAATAAAGATAATTACTGTTTTATCACAGTGGTAAAAAAACACTCACCAATTGCAAGATGCAGGCGATGGCCAAAACACTGTAGACGTGTCCAGTGGTTCAGGCTCACAGCTTTGACGATGTTAGCGCCGTTATCAGTGGTGATGCACACCTGACGAGCTTCATTTAAATTCCATGACATGAGAGCATCTTGCAGGCCTTGTGCGATGATCCCGCCAGTGTGATCCTCAGGAAGAAAGCTCGTCTGAAGGCACTTGCTTTTCAACTCCCAATTGTCTATATAGTGGACCGTCAAACTGAGGTATGGCTCACATGTTCGGCTGCTCCATATGTCGGCAGTTGTTGAGAAGTAGGTCACATTTACAAGCTGACTGGCCAGCTCTTCCCTCACTTTAATGTACAACTCAGGCAGCGCTTTCTCTGCAAAATATTTGCGACCTGGCAGATTATATCTTGGGTCAAGTGTGTTGATGAGCTTTCTGAACCCGGGCTTTTCAACGACATTAACCGGGGCCATGTCTTTTGCGATGTGGTGGGTTACTGCACAGGTTATCTCCTTCTGTTTTTGACTGTTTTTGTCGTATGGCGTTGATCTGGAAATAGAAGAGGCCAGACTCAGTTGCGTGAGTGCTGGTTGCTTCGGCACTTTCTTTGATATTGCACCGCTCTGAGATGTTGTCGTGCGGAGTTTCAAGCACTCTTCATTTTCTAGCGGGTGGGTTCTTAAATGGTGATATAAATTTGATGTACTGCTACATTTTGAAGCGATACTTTTGCGACAGATTTTGCATATCACCGTTGTTTGTTCAACATCTTCCTTCTTGAAACCAAACCACCGCCAGACGATGGATCCTGTGCTGTTTCTTTTTTTTATTAATTCGTCCTCCATGTGTAACCGTTAGCACCTGCTGCCGCTATCTTTCTGCTGGTCGAGGGCGTATGACGTTGCATGCGCGACAGACTGACGTTTGTAACTATGTGTGTTTGTTTTGTCTTTCTGTGAGAGGGAAAGACCCTCTCACAGAAAGACTGTAAAAGTAAAAGTGTAAATGTAAAAGTGAATCTACAAACAAGCATCAAAAATAAAATAAAATAAGCTTCTTAACTTAGGTTATCAAGGTGATCATTATGCTTGCGCTTCGATGCTGGACAGGACATGACCGGGGAAAAAACAAAGGGAAAAAAAAATGTCCGCGAGTTTCAGGATATAGTAATTTTCTACATCGCACGGACTACAAGCCGAGATATATCGAGTATATTCGATATATCGCCCAGCCCTATGTCCTTGTACCTGCAAGACTTGGAAGGCACTTTTGAGCCACTTATCAAGAAGTCATCATCCCTCCTCACAAACTCAACTGACCACGTTTAAATGTCTCTTATGCAATTTTAATCAACATTCCACTTTGAAAGAATATTTTGAACATATAGCACAGCATCTGAAAAACAATTTTTCACTACAGCTAATACTATTGTTTCTTTTCTTGTTTTGCCTAGATCCTTTTGGATGGGCAGACATGGCAGTCAAAAGGCCAGCCAAGTTGCGGGTTATTCTGAATCCCGATGACACCAGGAAGCTAATTCTGCATGATGGCATTCCAGAGTCAATGGAGCAGCTTATGGATGAAGTCAGGAAAGTGTGTGGGTTAAATGGCAATTTAAGACTGCAGTACCAAGACAGAGACTTTGGAGATGCACTAGTGAACTTGACATCTACTGCGGAACTTGAGGATTTGGCAACTATCAAGGTCATCCCAATAACTGATGATTTTAGCCAAGTAATTACTCTCACTGTCTGTGATGATATAGTGTCTGCTCAATCAGATGACTCAGAGCTCCTGTCCACCACACCCTCTAGTTCGGTCTCTACAAGAACTCAGATGTGGCCACGTGAGTTTCTGATTCCAACATTCTCCTATGACACTGAACTACAGTTAGAAAAGGGAAATGCTGTGTTTAGGTCAAACAACACAAGGTTGACACTGAGTTCAAAAACAAAGTCAGATATTTTGGAAAAGTTAGCAGAAGAGATATTCAAGTTCAAAGCTTACCCAACAGATGTTGACTTCAGTCACGTTGCTGAGGCACTAATCAAGAAACACCCAAGCCTCTCTGAACCTGGCTCATACAATGGTTGCTACGGGTGGAAGCAGCGGCTGAAGACAAAAATGGGCAACTACCGAACTCAGCTGAAGGGCCTTGGATGTTCTGAAATACTTCCAAATTCCCTTCAGTCTAAAGCTCCAGAGGATGGATTCCCTGCAAAAAAAGTCAAGAGACCTAGGAGAGGAGAGGCCAACCACATACCTGACATTCCAACTGGAGAAACACCAGACAAATTAGAAAATGAGAGACTATCACTTTTAAGTGAAGCAAAGAAGCGAAACAATCGTGCAGTGGTGAAGGCCAAAATGGACAAGACTTTTTCCCTGCGAAGGCAGGACATTGTGGCAAAAGAATCAGCAGTGGAAGAGTTAAAAGAAAGATGGCCTGCATTGTTTTCAATGGATGAGGCTAGTTACTTTTTTTAAATAATGGCAATGTGTGATGATCTGTAAAGTAAATGATTATCCCCGTCATTAGAAACTGACAATAGAACCAAAATGCACGTTTTGGCACCTGATGTCAAACCCAAGATCTCACACACCACAGTTGTAATTTACATTTGCATTTACTATTCTTTTGTTTTTCTTTTTTTAAGATCAATGCTGAATTTATACGAATAACAACTATTCCACTTCAAACGCGATTCCTGGCATCTCTGGACAAGCACCACAGCAAGCTAATAGAGATCGTCAGAAACAAGGGAGGAGTTGTCAGAGAGAAGACCCAGAATATTCTGAATGTTCTTGATCAGGTTTGTACTTGCACAACACTTGCAGACAATTGTAAAACTTGTATCACATAAAAAGTAATAGAAGAAATAGTGTTAATTTTGTCAACAAGTTGCAGAGTTAGATTAGGCCTTTTAACTTCTGTTTTTTTCCCAAAGCTTTTGTAACTATACAACTACTATAACTCTGAGCATATAATTGTGTGCATTGTGAATTGTTTGCATCAGTGAAAATGCTAAATTGGACTGCATAATGAAGCATTATGTGTGTTTGTGCTCTCACCTAGAGCCTCGAGGTGAATAAAAAAAGGGAGTGTCTGCTGAAATGCCTTATTGTGTACCTTGGGGAAGATGTGGACAAACTTATCAAGGAGTATCTGGTAAGTAGTTTTGCATTAAAGGGATACTCCACCGTGTTTTCATATTAAACTATGTTTTTCCCTTAACTAAGACGAGTTGATATATA
This sequence comes from Perccottus glenii, assembly GCA_024416835.2. Taxonomy (NCBI): domain Eukaryota; kingdom Metazoa; phylum Chordata; class Actinopteri; order Gobiiformes; family Odontobutidae; genus Perccottus; species Perccottus glenii. The sequence goes on from CM044554.2 coordinate 4,760,317, forward strand.
CCTCTCTCGTCTCAGTGCGTGCACTCAATCGCTCTGTCTTGTGGCGAAACTTTGTTAGCACTTAGCTTAGCTCATTCATTAAATATGGGCCCAGCAGAGAAGCTACCAAACACCTCCACGTTTTCAACATTTAAATAGAATTACTCGCGTAGTGTAACTCAACCTAGGATGGTGACAAAACAAAACGTTGCGCTTTTCTAAGCGTGTAAAATGGATAACTATATTGTATGGCGGAATACCATAGCAAGTGCTTGTAAGCACTTCGTCTTGATGCAGTAATATCTTCACTCGTGAAAAATCCTCTCACCGGCCCCCGCCTATGGACCCCCGCTCCCTCCAGTGAAGATATTACTGCGCCAAGACAAAGTGCTTACAAGCACTTGCTATGGTATTCCGCCATACAATATAGTTATCCATAAAACCTATTGGAAAGCATCTTTTGCAGTGATTTTTGTGTGAGCATATCAGTGAACACCCCTGACCACTCGGTGAGTTTCACGTCTTTGTAAACACAAGTTTAATGCGTTTTATGAAGGATTGTCCCAGTGCACCTATACACCCATTCTAGAGGTTTTGGGGAAAGCGAAAAAAACCTAAAATACTCGGGACAGCAGCATGTATCCAAATTTTAATCTTAACCGTTCTATTTCATCAGAAACGATCTGTAAACAGGGCTTTAAGTGTAAAATACCGAACTTGTCCTTTAGGCTTTAGATGAGTTGAAACATTGCATTTTTTACATTTAAACATATCAACCTGGTCCCAGGTCTGATAAAAAATACTCATTATTTAATACATTAAATACTTAAAAATACATAAGTACATTTGCCTAAATCTCATACATCTGTCCAGGCATCATTGTACCCACATTTAGAATAAAGATATTATATAATACTTGTACCAATGCTTTACTTGTGATATTCAAGTTGCAAAAAATATTTGGAAGAGCTGACATTAAGTATCTGCTGAACTTTTTCTTTTCTTTTACATTTTCTTATTACTAGACCTCCTATTTGTTTTTTGAGATTTGATTGGCTGAATTTTTTTGTGTACATATTTTTTTTATATTGACACACCAGACACTGATTTAATCAAAATAACTTTGTAATAAATGTCTTGTCTTTGTGCTTTATTAGGTTGTTCAGAAGGATGAAACTGAAACCGAGCTTGAGAGATGCACAATGGCTGTGTTTGTCATCAAGGAAGATGAAGATCCTCTCCAGCCACCACATCAAATTGGAATTGTGATTGAAGGTGTCCAGGTCCTTAATGACTTGCCATCAGTCCCACATGCATGTGCCATGTTGTTTGGCCTCATCTATGTTTTAAATTTGAGCTATCCAAGTGAGCTCAAACACACCTTTGATGCACTGCAGAAGATTTTCATGGAGATCGAACCCAAGAAGATGACACGTAGAGTGTTCAGTCTGAGTGTCAAGCTCTAAATATTGGATAAATCGAGACATTTGGATACAGGATACGTTTTATTCTGTGTTATAGCTTGTATTCAAATAAATTCCAGGATGATGGAAGGGACCATTGTTAAATGTAAATGAGACCAAGAAACAGACTTCAAATTCAAAACTGGTCTTTCAGATTTTCTGTTGACAGAGCCGTTTCTGTTTTATAAATATTGAGGCACTGATATACTTGCACTGATAACAAACTTTGTTCATTGATTGCACCCCAAGCAATTGAACTTTGTTCTTAAGTTTTTTGTTCTCTTCAACTTCAAGTCTTAAAAGAGTTGTAGACAAGTTGTACATACCACATTACTGTGGTTAAGGTTACAGAAAGTATGTAATGTAATGGTTGCATTTGTAATGGTTCAAAATAATGTGACTGATACATGTCATACATGTTTTAAGACGTTTAGAAGGTATATATTTATACTGCTTAATGTTATTACATTACATATCTCAAGTTTTAAAGGAGAGGTGTACACAACAGTTTTACATTAATGTGGTTACAGTTACAGAAAGTTTGTAGGTTTTAAAAAAGAAACAAATCTTGAAAAGACCATTTACTTAAGTGTTGATGTGTAAAACGCATACTGGCTTACTGGCAGCAAAATTCACTTGAGGCTTTTTTTTTTTCTTCTTTTTTTTTTTGATAACAGTGAAGGTGATGCATATTTTTAAAAGACAATGACATCACAATAAACATTAAGGTCTTTTGAAGAGAATATTCCTGTCTTTATTTATATTAAGTCAACTAAATTAAGCATTTACTGGCAATGTTTTTGTTTTATTTTAAATGAATATTTTTCTTTTATACTAAAGCAAATTTTGCTTTTGTTCATGGTAAAAGTTTAGTTTTAAAGAAAAAACAATATTTTAGTAAAGTTTTGTCTTGTGGCTTAAGAAAATATAATGAAGGTATTATTAAAAAATATAGTTTGTACTGAATCATACATTAAATTGAATTAATTTGAGTAAATTAAAAAAAAATTATTTTAACAAAATTACAACATTTTATTTAGTTTAGACCAAAGTAAAAATTATATTTTGTTGTTATAGTAAAAAGCAAGTTTTTCTAAAATAAAAATTTAAGGTGTACTAAAGTAAGAAAATTGATTCATGGCCTCTATAATAACCAATATTTTAACTTTGTGTGAATGCAATTTTTTTTCTTGGGGGAGAATATATATTTTTGATTGATATTAAATAAAATTGAAAACCTTCAACCGAAACAAAAATATAGCTTGAGAAAAACTAATAAATTTAGCTGTAACAAATTACAGTAATTATTTTAGGTTGGTCCAAAGTATCATTTTTTTCAGTGTAGCAGATTTGTAGTAGCTGGCCAGCGGTTCATACAGCCTCAGGATCCTGGTCACACAACGTTCAAGGCTTAGCCAACGAACAGAGATATGCAGGAGACCTCCATGTACTCCGCTTCATGGAGCTCACAAAACTCAAATCAAAACCGGACACCTGCAATGCATTAATCAAATCATAACACATTCAGTCAATGCATGTAATTAGAATACAGATAAAAAGTAACAAGTAAAGATAAATCAAGTCTTAACTCACTTTAAAAAATCCCACTCCTGCAGCTTTGGCAGTGTTATGTGCCACATGACAAGGACAACCATGAATATAGGTGTTGGGATGCTTCTGGAGGACCCTAGAGGCAATGGAATTATGTCATCCAATATTCACAGCTGAATTGTCGACTGAGAGACCAATGCAGTTCTCCCAAGGGATGCCATGTTCCTCTAAGGTGCCGTTAATTTCCACTCCTATAATAATGACAAGTTATAATCAATCAGATGTTCAAGTTGATAGATGTTTAAGAATACACAAATTAAATGTTTTACAAAGGAGAAAAATCTCAAGTTTGGGAAATACCAGTGTCATTCGACCCATCAGTAACAAGGGTATACGGGGATTTTTTCATCTCCTTCACAAACTCCTGTGTGAAATATGGTGCGAGTGCTTCATTGATAATGCACAATGACTTAGTCCTGGCACACCTGTACTCCTGCACTGTCTTCGAGTCTCCAAAACATTCTTTTAGGAGAGTCTGCAAAGACTAGGGGGATGTTGTGAACTACCAACCCAGCTGTCAATTTGACCTCAGCCCTTCTTGTCTGTAATAAATTAATTTATTAATCCTCCCAAAAGACCATAGTTGATTTCAAAAAGACACCTGCGATAATAGGGCACAGGTAAAAAAAAACCTCATTCAGCAACTAAGATCTCAAATTAAGAAAACTGGACTATACTACACTGAAATACACAACCTTAAATTAGTCAAAACTATCAACCATGACATTACCATGATCAACTACAACTCAAAACTCTTTTCTGAACCTTTACACATATCATACCTTAACCTCTTGTGCAGACATCCGCCCAACAGAGGAAACAGGCATTGCATATTGAAATATTGTGGCTGTGGACTGTAGTGCCTTTTGCTTTTTGGTGGCCTTTGGTTTTTATGTGGCGCACTACATCTGCAACACCCTGGTGGCAACATGAATTTTCAATATGGCAGACTGCACACCAGTAGTGCGTGTTGCGGCTCCCTCTGGTAATAAATGGCCATGAAGAGGTCCACTCCTGTTTGAAAATGGATCTATATGTTGCTGCTCCAGCCAGAGCACAACTCTTCTGGCCCTGCTGTTGGATTGGGGGGGTCTCTTCTATCTGTCCCTCTGTGTCTTCTATCTGTCCCTCTGTGTCTTCTTCCATCTGACATGTTGCTCGTTCCATTTGTCCTGTCTGTTGCTCTTCTACATGTGCTTCTATCTGTCCTTCAGGTTGCTCTTCTGCATGTTCGTCTATCATTTCTGCCTGTTGCTCCCTCTTTCCTGTTTGTTGCTCCTCTGTCTGTCCTGTCATTTCTATCAATTGTTCTGGCTGTTCTGTCAGTGTGTTTGTCTTTTTTCATTTGGATTATTCTTTAAATAAAATAAAAGGTTTCGCTTTTGACCTGGCAGAGGTCTCTTTTGGGACATCTTTGAAACCTTAAAGAATTCATGGTCATGTTGGTTTAATAACTTTACTCTCGGTTAAAAAACGAGCCTTGCAGAACTTCTGTTGAACAAATTTTCCATATTTGTTAAATTCTTTGGAATACATCTCTTACCTGTTTGAAAAAGTGCTGTTAAGTTCTACAGAAAATAATCTTCATCCAAAGTGAGTCCTTTTGGCCTGTTAATAAAAAGATAAATGCCATGTGAATAAATGCTAGGAACTGATGTTTTGAACATGCATGCAGCAGCCTATACTATGAGGTTAACAAGGTGCTCTCCTGCTATGACAGCTGATTCACTCATGTTCACAAACGAACACACAAGCAAATTATTTAATTCAAGATGTAAAGTTTAAGAGCGTAAGTACTCAAGGATGACATTTCATTGTAACATACCTAGTCTCAGTTGAGCTCAGATTTTCATCACCAGTCGTCTTCTCGCAGTAGTTTTCCCTGGTTTTCCCCGCTGTATTTCTTGTATCTTCTTCTTCTGTTACTTGCTTCAGGGTGCAGCGCATAGGGTTCAGGGACGCTTATTAGCGCCATCTATGGTCGGGGAGTTTGAAAAGGAACGAGCGATTCAGCGATTCTCGCCTCAAGATTAGATTTTTTTTGCGTGAGAAATGTGATGTGTGGCATGAGTGCGTGTGAAAACAGGCAAAACCGTGTGTCACACGGCGAAAGCGTGAGAGTTGGCAGCTCTGGAGCAGCATATTTACCGTTACAAATGTAAACAACATGGTTTTGCTCTGCGTGGATAAAACTGTGGTGGATAAATTCAATAAGCGACAAGTTATTTTAAAGTACCTGCCTGGGCCCTCCCAGGTGTTAATGTGCATGTTCTATAGCAGCGGTCCCCAACCTTTTATGCCCCACGGACCGGATACAAGCACCATAAAAACTGTAATATTTTCTAAATATATTAATAAACGTGTTTTTTTAATGCAGGATGCTTGGTCTCCAAGTGGCGAAGCAGTTTTGAAGGCTATATTGCCTCATTAGAGAGCCGGCCACCACATATTATGCAGAGCGTGCTTGGTGCGCGGGAATCACCTGTCGCCATAAATCCATATTTTAAGTAGGACTCTTGGTATTGTCTGTTAAATGCAGCTTACTTTGTTATGGAAGTCGTATGCTCTTCTTCTGTCTCCTCACTGGGTCTTTTCCCCTTTGCGAAGAAACTTTCCAAAGACGTTTGTTTTTTACTCATTTAGCTAGCTTCTAGGTTTAATTTTAGCTGCAACATATTACGTGACCGGGACAAGCGTCAAGAGTGACAGATGTAATAAAGGGAATCCGGTCATTTTTCAAAATAAAATTTTGTTCAGACTCAGATAATAAATAAAACAGAAATAATATAAGTTATTTATTCTTTCTCTGCGGCCCGGTACCAAATGACCCGCGGACCGGTACGGGGGTTGGGGACCCCTGTTCTATAGAGCAGAGTCTAGACTCTGCGAAGTCACTGACTCAGGTTACCCTTAACTAGCCTCTCGTGATTTTTTTCTTCTAAATAATGGGCTCCTTGTAGAAATGAGATAAGAGATGCATGAGGATTAATAAAAAGAAATACAGTTACAGTACAAAGCAGCAATGTATAAAACCTAAAGAGAATTAACATTAAACAACATTAAACATTAGATGTGAAACATTAGACCATTTAAACATGGTATACTGCTATTAATTTTTTTTTGTTTTGTTTTGTTTTAGTTTTTTTTTTCTGTGTAAGCATTCATCAGTTTGGACAAAGCACTATTTGGCCTTTAGTGTTTTAATATTCCTAGTCTGTCTGGTTGTAATAATATAGCTGTTGTATTATGGTTGTGGATATAATGTATGAGTTGAGTTTGCATAGTCAGAGGCAGACTGAGTCTGACAGGCAGAGAACCAGCCACAGAGACAGAGGGCTAGATCTTTATGATGTGAAACGCAAAGCGCTTGCCGGATGGCACACTAATTTTAATGGCATGTCCAGAGCTGGTGCATTGTTTAATAAAAGGTTTTTCTTGCAGCATTCAATCGTGGATCTACTGCCGGAAGTAGTCACAGGTACAGAGCAGCTGTGTAAAGCTGAGCACGTCCTTGTTTTGGACATGAGGACTTTAACACACACGATCTATATGCTATTGTCTTTGTGTAAAAATAGCAGTTATGTCCTTCATGCTTCATTTTCTCCATCATTTGATAAATCAGTCCACATTGACAGTAGACTAAATACAAGGATAAGAGTTTAGCAGGTACTTACTTTCCCGTTTGTCCCTCAGTCTCCACAATTTTCCAGGATTGCTCTCAAGCGTCTCATCAGCTCATAAACTCACTCCAGTGGGTAAACGCCCAGTAACTGCACACGCCGTCGGTCCGCTTTGTCCATCTCAGCTCAGTACAGTCCAAACATGGCTTACTGCTTCTGTTATTGTTCAAAAGGTCTGCACTCCTTTTTAGTAGACTAGTCAAATTAGATACATAATTAATTGTATTTAAAATCAGCTATGCATTAGAAGACAATGAGCCTTTCGTAAGATTATGGCCAAGAGAGTTAATAATTTTTTTAATGTATCTTAAAAAAATAAATAAATAATGAATTGTTTAGGTGTTTATGTAAATCTAATAACTAAAACTTTTCCTGCTTATAGTTATCTTTGTATTAGTTCACAATACAAGACGCACAAAGAGCATTTTCAGCCATTCAATTTATTAAACACAAAATTGTCTCTATTAATAATGTTATTTTTGTGACAATGACCAAAGTAAACTTATTGGACTGTATCTGGTCATTAGTCTAGTACAATCCATGTGGACTGTAATCCATGTAAAGACTGATGCTTTAAATTAAAGTTGTAACTCTTCTTGTGGTGGTGGTAGCGTACAGATCAAAGTGGAGTGCACAGCGCGGTTTGTGCTGGAAACAGAAAAGGAATGGAAGCTTTAGAAACGCGGCAGCCCCCCATCTCACCCCTGCCTCCTCTGATCCCATCACCATGCCATGCATTAGTCAAGCCTTGTGGCCCCTGTGACGTCTACAGAGAATATGTGAACTGAGCAGGAATCCATCAAGAGTAATGGTATTGCTGCATACCCCCAGGGCAGCCATCTTTAATCTTTACTCATCATGCATCAGCCATAAAGTATGCAATCATGGCCCAGTTTGCAGGCAACTAGCGGATCCCACTAAAGCGAGCGTGTGGTCTTCATGCTCTATTTAAGAAGAGTCAGGGGCAGCACTTTGGTTTCATGTGGCATGCCTGCCATCTCCTCTGCTCCCCTTGAGGTATCACTCTGTAGAGTCAGTGCAATCTCAGCTCAGCTCTCAGTCCGTCATGAGGTGCCCTCACTTATTTAGATCTCATGGTTTTAGCAGTCCATTCACATGCACCTGAGAGACAGTATTCTTTATGCTCATTATTTTAATGACAAGACAAGACAACTTTATTTAAATAGTGCCAGATACGTTCACAGAGAAAATATCCGCTGGGTAAGCACAATGGCTACAGTTGTGAGAAAAACCCTTAAATGGGTAGAAAACCTCTGCAGAGGAAAACAGCTGAGGAAAGTGGTGTTCTGTGGTGGTGCTGTGTTGGTGGTGCTGTTGGTGGTTCTGTGGTGGTGGTTCTGTGGTGATGCTGTGTTGGTGGTTCTGTCGTGGTGCTGTAGTCTTTCTTTGGTGGTGCTGTGGTGGCTCTGTGTTGGTGTTTTTTTTTGTGGTGCTGTGGTAGTTCTTTGGTGGTTATTTGGTGGTGCTGTTGAGCACGCTCAGACACCCACTGTATTTCTAATTTAATGGCCTCATTCTGTCATGTATCCACTCTTTCAAACAGACATTTATTACATTCGGTTTTGTTTCCTGTTGTGTTCCTGTTTCCTGTCCATGCGACAGGAGCACTTACGCCCCAGCCCAGAACAGAACCCTCCAACGCTAACATCATTTACATTTACATTTAGTCATTTAGCAGACGCTTTTATACAAAGTGACATGCATTAACCAGTGTTACATTTACGGATGACGCTTTTATTTAAAGCGACTTACATTAAGGTTCCATTCACCAGTGTTACAGCTGGAACACCACTGGAAGCAAGGTGGGTTAAGGGTCTTGCCCAGGGACACAACGACAATATGAACTGTGAGAGAGCGGGATTCGAACCGCCAACCTTGAAGGACGATTGCTGTCCTCAAAGGAATGCCCTTTCTCTTTGAGGTGGATTGCAGACTCAGGTCCTCCAGGATTGGCTCTTCTGTGCTCTTGTGAACCTCTTGTGTTCTGTGATGAAGAGTCCTGATGACTCCCACCTTGTGCTGCAGTGGGTGGTGGGAATCAAACAGCAAAAATAGATACTTCAACCTTTTTTTACGCAAAAACATGATACTCAAACATGTTCTTCATATGGTCACAAGCCAATATCAGAAGCTTTTACGGATCCACCTTTCATTTTTGTAATTTATGATAATCTGTTTAATCAGAGTCCAGAGAGAGCAGACTGAGTCCAGAGAGGACAGACTGGGCCCAGAGAGGACAGACTGAGTCCAGAGAGGACAGACTGGGTCCAGAGAGGACAGACTCAGGCCAGAGAGAGGACAGACTGAGTCCAGAGAGAACAGACTGGGTCCAGAGAGGACAAACTGGGACCAGTGAGAACAGACTTGGACCAGTGAGGACAGACTGTCTCCAGAAAGGGGAAAGACTTGGTCCAGAGAGGTGAGACTGGGTCCAGAATGAGGACACTCTGTCCAGAGGGATGACAGTGAGTCCAGAGCGAGGACAGACTGAGTCTAGAAAAGACATTCTGAGTCCACAGAGGACAGACTGACTACAGAGCAAGGACAGTCTGAGTCCAGAGAAGACAGTCTGAATTTAGAGAAGACACACTGAGTCCAGAGAGGACAGTCTGAGTCCAGAGAAGACAGTTTGAGTCCAGAGAGTAGAGACTGAGACCAAAGAGAGGACAAACTAAGTCCAGAGTAAGTCTGAGTCCTGAGAGGACAGACTGAGTCCTGAAAGGACAGACTGAGTCAAAATACAGGACAGACTTAGTTGAGAGTAGACAGACTGAGTCTAGAGAAGAAAGTCTGAGTCTAGAGAGAACAGACTGAGTCCAGAGAAGACATTCTGAGTCCACAGAGGACAGACTGACTCCGGAGCTAGGACAGACTGAGTCCAGACAAGAAAGTCTGATTTCAGAGAGGACAGAGTGAGTCCAGAGAGGACAGATTAAGTCCAGAAAAGACATTCAAGTCCAGAGAGGATTGTTTAAGTCCAGACAAGACAGTCTGAGTCCAGAGAGCACAGACTGATTCCTTAGAGAGTCCAGAAAGGGCAGACTGAGTTAAAAGACATGACAGACTGAGTCGAGAGAGGTAAGCCTATGTTTAGAGAAAGTCTGAGTCCAGAGAGGACAGACTGGGTCCAGAGAGGACAGACTAGGGCCAGAGATGACAGACAAGGTCCAGAGAGGACAGATTGAGTCCAGAGAGAGGACAGACTGAGTCCAGAGAGGACAGACTGGATCTAGAGAGGACAGACTGGGAACAATGAGGACAGACTGATTACAGATAGGACAGACTGGGTCCAGAGAGGACAGACTGGGGCCAGAGAAGACAGTCTGAGTCCAGAGTAAACATTCTGAGTCCAGTGAGAACATACTTTGACCAGTGAGTACAGACTGACTACAGAAAGGGGACAGACTTGGTCCAGAGAGGAGAGACTGGGCCCAGAATGAGGACACTCTGTCCCAAGTGATGACAGTGAGTCCAGAGCGAGGACAGACTGAGTCCAGAGAAGAACGTCTGAGTCCAGAGAGGACAGAGAGAGTCCAGAGAGGACAGAGTGATGCCAGAAAGGACAGATTGAATCCAGAAAAGACATTCAAGTCCAGAGAGGACAGACTGATTCCTTAGCAAAGAGAGACTGAATCCAGAGAAGAAAGTCTGAGTCAAGAGAAAACAGACTGAGTCTAGAAAAGACATTCTGAGTCCACAGAGGACAGACTGACTCTAGAGCGAGAACAGACTGAGTCCAGAGAAGAAAGTCTGAGTCCAGAGAGGACAGATTGAGTCCAGAGAGGACAGACTGGGGTCAGAGAGGACAGACTCAGGCCAGAGAGTGGCCAGACTGATTACAGATAGTACAGACTGGGTCCAGAGAGGACAGACTGAGTCCAGAGAGGGGACAGACTGATTCCAGAGAAGACATTCTGAGTCCAGAGTAAACAGTCTGAGTCCAGTGAGAACCGACTTGGACCAGTGAGGACAGAGTCCAGAAAGAGGACAGACGGAGTCTAGAGAGGACAGACTGGGTCCAGTGAGGAGAGACTGGCTCCAGAAAAGACATTCTGAGTCCACAGAGGACAGGCTGAGTCCAGAGTGAGGACAGACTGGGTCCAGAGAAGACAGACTAGGGCCAGAGAGGACAAACTGGGTCCAGAGAGGACAGACTGGGACGAGTGAGGACAGACCGGGACCAATGAGGACAGACTGATTCCAGATAGAGAAGACTGAGTCCTGAGAGGGGACAGACTGAGCCTAGAGAAGACAGAGAGGAGAGACTGGGTCCAGAATAAGGATACTCTGTCCAGAGTGATGAGAGTGAGTCCAGAGCGAGGACAGACTGAGTCTAGATCATGGACAGACTGAGTCAAGAGAAAGTCTGAGTCTTGAGAGGACAGACTGAGTCCAGAAATGGCACACTGAATCATAAGACAGGACAGAAGAAGAAGGAGTCCACAGAAGACAGTCTCAGTCCAAAGAGGACAGTTTGAGCCCAGAGAGGACAGTCTGAGTCTAGAGAGAGGGCAGACTATGTCCAGAGAGGACAGACTGAGCCTAGAGAAAGCAGTCTGAGTCTAGAGAGGACAGACTGAGTCTAGAGAGGACAGACTGAGTCCAGATAGGACGGTCTGAGCCAGGAGAGGACAGACTGAGTCTAAAGAGGACAGATTGAGTCCAGAAAAGACACTTAAGTCCAGAGAGGATAGTTTGAGAACAGAAAAGACTGCCTGAGTCCAGAGAAGACAGTCTGAGTTTAGAGAGGACAGACCGAGTCCAGAGAGGGCAGACTGAGTCAAGAGACAGGAAAGATTGAATCCAGAGAAGACAGTCTGAGTCTAGAGAGGACAATCTGAGTCCAGAGAGGACAGACTAAGTCCAGAAAGGACGGTCTAAGTCCGGATAAGACAGACAGACAGACAGACAGACAGATAAAAACAATCCCATAAAAATGAATGAGAAAATATGCATTTTCACTGTGACTGTTCCCTATCAAAAGCTACACTCGATGCTGCGTAGCATTACGCTAGGGGATAACATTCTTTGTGTGACCGGTTGTGAATCAAGTGTGTCAAACACGCCAAGAATTGGCTTATATAACCTCTGTTGGTGACGCAGCTCATCAGCGGCAGCTGTGTGATTGAGCGCACCTGAACAGAGGGTATAAGAACACATGATGCGGAAGCGTCTTCAGGTTTTCTTTGTCTTCAGACTGCTTTTGTGTGAAGTGTGGGCAACCTACTCGCTGCATTAAAGTAAGACCATTCTTATATATATTTAAGAGCGCATAGAAACTATGGCTGAGCTCAGGAGGAATGTGCTCCTCCGTGCCAGAGGCTCATATCTGATGATGATCACCATGAGTTTTGTTTTGTGTGCATGGGGTCGCGTGTTGATCTGGGTGTGGCACGGGGATCAGAGAGTTCTATGTCCGTCGCGCTCTCTCCAGATGAGGCGGACATCAGATGACCTTAAGTCATCATCCCAAGAATCGTGTTTGAGACCTATTTTGTGTTTGTGCACACTTCACAACCCGAAGGGTTCCAGACACTTACAGTGCGGCAGCGTTGGTATTCTCGTTCCCCATAGCGTAATGCTATGCAGCATCGAGTGTAGCTTTTGATAGGGACGTTATCATACTATCTTCATATCATACTAAAGGCTTCTTTTGTGTGAACCTGATGTGGTTTATTTTGTCTGTTGGAGACGATACAGCCTTCAACTGTTTTTGAATAGTATTTGCAGTGAATGATTGGTATTTATTTGGGGGGAAAAAGAGTTATGTGAGTTTGTACATACATTTAAAATCCTTCAAAAGAAATAAAAGAATCACAGTCAACCACAGTCACTGATTTTAGAGTTTTAATACAGGTTCAAAGATGGTCATGACATAATCCTAACTGCAAAAATATAATAAACTATATTACATTGATGTTATTATTTCAACAGCGCATTATGTCCAGTTCACGTCATTGTTCCAGTTCCTTCAGTACCTTCCTCTTAAATTAAGACTTAAATTCATAGACACATTCTATTTGCTTCTGTGTCTTTCTTATCCAAACCTCTAATCAATCTCTAAAACCTTATTTCAAGTGCATGGTACCATTTTTCACAACAGCGCGGTATAATAAGGAGTGACTGATCAAAGACCCCACATGTCAGAGCACACAGGCATATTTTTGATAAAAGAGGATGAATTCCGTGTGGCTCATTGATGAGACCATTGCCAGATTTACTCTTGCTTAATTCTGCATTGATTTGACACAGTTAAAGGAAGACTTACACTAAACACTAAACCAAAGTTTAGAATTTACTTTAAAGTAACCAACCAAGTGTCATACCAATGTGATTCTGCCTTAAACATTGCCACTTAGTTACTATTTTTGTTAAAAAATAAAAATAAAATATTTTATTTTCTATGCGCCGTTTTTGTGTAAAAAGACATCCAGAACTAGAATAACCACTTTCTTTCATTAGTTTCAACCAATGGGAGAGGTTCTTAGTCAGCTCAATAGCTCTAAAATACTATCTCCATTCTTTAGTTAGAAATAAACTTTCAGCTTTTTCCCTCAGAAAATCAACCACAGTTTAAAAGAACAACGCATCAGTTCTGCAATTACATATGAGCTTTGAGCCATGACATCCACCATGTGGTTGTTTTTTGTGAGTGCCTACAAACAGCGCTATCAGATGGAAGACAGTGTGTATCTGACCTACATACCGTTATAATGTGTTCTGATCAGGTTTGTGCAGTATTTTATCCTTAAATATCTCAAAGCTTACACACATTAGCCGAATTATCTGTCTTGTCTTTCAACTTTCTGACTAATTACTAGCACCACTGTCTGTAAAGTAGAACGTGCAATTGCATTATACAGCTTTCAGCAGTTTTGCGGCTGCTACCATCGCTCTTCAGGACAACTGTTTGTCTGTCTGGTGCTATTCACAGGAGTTCCGTACACCATTTCAAGGCAGTAGGCTCTGTGTGTCTGTAACGTTTACTGACGCCAGGCAGCCATAACGACTTTTGGTTTTAAATTTGCAACAAATAGAACTAGTCAATCAAAAACTTAACTGGGCTGTATTGTGCATATCTATATCTATCTATATCTATTTGGTAATATTAAAAAGACACTACTACACTAACCAGCTAATGATTTTATTTCTAAAGGGTGTGAAAATGGCACGTGGGTTGAAATAGAAAAGGTGATATGCCCTAGTTTCTTACACACCCACTCACACTTGCACAAAGGTTAATTCTGTCATTCATCTTTTATCACTTACTTTTTTTTATTTGGCTAAAGCCTATGGTTGTTACTTAGGTACATGTAAGTCTTTGGATGGTCCACACAGAGAGGCCATTGTCAATAAAATGGACACACCACGAAAAGAATGAACAAGAACAACTAAAAGTACATGTTCTCTGACAAATTTTAGGCCCATCTCAAATTTGTCTTTCATTTCAAAAATTATTGAGAAATCAGTTCTTGACCAAATACAATCTTTTATGGCTGAAAATTCGATTTTTTAGGGTTTTCCAATCTGGGTTTAGAAAACATCACTCTACTGAGACTGCACTGTTGAAAGTTTCAAATGATATACTGTTAACATGTGACTCAGGCAACTATGCGGTTTTACTCCTTTTAGATCTCACCGCTGCATTTGATACTGTCGATCACGCTGTACTCCTTGATCAACTGGAATTTTGTGCCGCATTACTGGCAGTGCCCTGCAGTGGCTCAGTTCCTATCTGACGAATAGAACTTTCTCAGTGAAGCTAGGAGATCATACCTCTAGTAAAGCTGCGATAACCAGTGGAGTTCCTCAAGGATCAATTTTAGCTCCTCTTCTGTTCTCTCTCTATATGCTACCTCTTGTCTCTATTTTTAGAAAGTATGGGCTATCGTTCCATTGCTATGCGGATGATACACACGTCTATCTGCCTCTAAAACGGAATACATTGGATGGACTAAATGTATTACTGCTCTGTTTGAGTGATGTAAAGGAATGGTTGTCTCTAAACTTTTTAAATTTCAATGAGAGTAAAACAGAATTGATTGTTTTTAAACCCTCTGTTTCGGCGACTTCTACAAGTCCAAATTTGGGTGAGTTATCACCGTTTGTCAAGAAACATGTAAAAAATTTGGGTGTTGTATTTGATGAGCAAATGAAATTTGATAGACAGATTAATACTGTGGTTAAATCCTCTTTTTTCCAACTGCGGCTTCTCGCTAAAGTAAAACCTTTCCTATCTTTTAAAAACCTTGGAAAGGTGATACATGCCTTCATTACCTCCAGATTGGATTACTGTAACTCATTGTATGCTGGGATTAGTCAAAAAGCTCTTTCTCGTTTACAGCTGGTTCAGAACGCAGCAGCAAGATTTCTGACCAAGTCTCGAAAGCGAGATCATATTACTCCAGTTCTACAGTCTTTACACTGGATGCCAGTACGCTATAGAGTTGATTTTAAAATTGTATTAATTGTGTTTAAGTCACTACATGGTATGTATGGCACCTTCATATATATCTGAACTCCTAATTGAACACAGTGAAACAAGATCTCTCCGGTCATCAAACCAGAGACTACTGCTTACACCAAGGACAAGGCTAAAGTCCAGGGGCGATCGTGCCTTTTCATCTATCGCCCCAAGACTCTGGAATGAGTTGCCCTCTTCTATTCGATTAGCTCCCTCTGTGTCCATTTTTAAGTCAAGATTAAAAACTTATCTGTTTGACAAAGCTTTTATTTCTGGCTGAAGCACTGTGTTTCTACTATGTTTTTATAAATAGACATTTTAAATAGATCTGTGGTACTCTTTAAATTTTAATTTAATTCTCTATTTTTATTTTATCTTTGTGCAAATGTGATGCGTGCTATATGTAAAGCACATTGGTCAACCTTGTGTTGTGGAAATAGTGCTATATAAATAAAATTGACATGGACATTGACATTTGATCCTAGGTTTATAGCCACAACACAGCACTTTTGCCAAACACCAAACAGGAATCATATATATTTTAGTTTGAGAAGTAAATTGTGCTGTTACAAGACAGACACATCTTTTATTATGTCACTGTGCAGTCAAAGCCTAAAAAGTGTCTCAGTACATTTGCTTGATGTATGGAGACTTGATCAAACACAAGCTTTCACAAAGAGCCAGACTATCTTCACTTTCTTATTCCAGCATCCTCTTAATTTCTTCCATAGCATATTCCTTATAGTATCATTAGTCATTTGCACACGTCTGTTGGAGCCCAAGAAGATTGCTGATGGTTGACATCATCTGAGGCTGGTATTTGAAGCAGAAAGCCGTGTTTTATCGGAATGAAAGAGACTTGGTGAAAAATAACAAACGAGCCGAAGCTGACTTCCTCCCTCACTGCGGAAAATAATCTTGTTTTTGACTTGAGTGATAGGCACAGATTTCACAAGCCATCCATCTGTTTATGACAGTTTTGCTTTATGACAAAATTGGATTTATTAATCTAATTGCTCCAAAATAGTCAGGCATCCACATGCAAAATGCCTCAACAATTGACACTGCTTAATTTAATTTTGATAATGGATAATGGGAAGATTATAATGATATTTGCAAACCAACCCTTAGCACAGTCCTTTGCTGTTGCTGGCGGAGGATTCTAGAGTCAGGAGGATGAGAAGGGTACGACAGGTAGTTTTGTGTCGAGCGGGATTACAGGTAATATCTGTTGCCGGATGTTTCTTAATGCACTGTCACATTATGTAAATCCCCACTCCCCATTGTGAAAAGAGCACATGCACTATTTGCCTGCTGCTCCCTGCTCCCAACAGCTCCACTGAGTCTACTCAGTTTGTTCCACCAAAGGCCCTGTCCTCTTCTAGTATTGTAAGGTAATCTGATTTGACCAATTATTCTTTTTTATTTTTTTACATGCCCAAGAAATCTACGGAAGGAAATTTTATTAAAGTATGTCCACAGGCTCTGCAAATGTTTCATTCTGTCTGAGAAATTGTCCTCATTTATGAAGCTTCCTTATTCAACTGTCCATTTAGTGCTTATTCAAAGAAGGCTTCTTGGTAAAGTCATAACATTAATTTATTTAAATAGGCCTATGGGTTTCCTGGAATTAATGAAAATGTATTATGTAAAGCCATAGCCATATATTACATTACTCAAAAAGCCTCAAAACATTTAGAAAAAATTAAAAATAATTTAGAGTGATGAGACCCAAATTAAACATTTTGGCCACAACAATAAATGTTGCATTTGGAGAGTAGTCAGCAAGGCCTATAATGAAAGGTACACCATTCCTACTGTGAAATATGGAGCTGATGTTTTGGGGATGTGTGAGCTACAAAGGAAAAGAAGTGGGGAAAGGAAGTGATGAATGCAGCATGTTATCAGAAAACAGTGGAGAAAAATTTGCACTCATCAGCCCGGAAGCTGAGCATGGGACGTACTTGGACGTTCCAACATGACAACGATCCAAAGCACAAGGCCAAGTCGACCTGTCATTGGCTACAGCAGCATAAAGTGAAGGTTCTGGACTGGCCTCAGTCTCCTAACCTCAATATCATTGAGCCACTCTGGGGAGATCTCAAACGTGCAGTTTATGCAAGACTGCGCAAGAATTTACAGGAACTGGAACTTGGCTTTTTGCCAAGAGGAACGTGCAGATTTACCATCTGAGAAAATAAAGAGCCTCATCCACAACTACCACAAAAGACTTCAAGCTGTCCATCCATCCATCCATCCATCCATCCATCTTCTACTGCTTATCCGGGGCCGGGTCGCGGGGGCAGCAGTTTAAGCAGAGATGCCCAGACTTCCCTCAACCCAGACACTTCCTCCAGCTCTTCCGGGGGGGATACCGAGGCGTTCCCAGGCCAACTGAAAGACATAGTCACTCCAGCATGTCCTACGTCTTCCACGGGGTCTCCTCAGCTGGCTCCTCTCAATGAGGAGGAACAGCTGCTCTACTTTGAGCTCCTCTCAAGTGATCGAGGGAGCGCCCCGCCACCCTGCGAAGAAAGCTCATTTCAGCCGCCTGTATCCGAGATCTTGTTCTTTTGGTCATGACCCAAAGCTCATGACCATAGGTGAAAGTAGGAACGTAGAGATCAGGGGGGCCGACGATCTCTAGTCAGTATCTCTCAACATCCCACACAAGCTCAGGCTCCTTACCCGCCAGCGAGGTGACATTCCATGTCCCTAGCGCCAGATTCCGTGTCCGGGGATTAGGTCGCCGAGGCCCCCACCTTCAACTGCTGCACAAATCCACTTTGCAACGGCCCCTTATGGTTCATCCCGCAGGTGATGGGCCCATGGGAGGTCAGCCCCAGGTCCCTCCTTCGGGCTGAGCCCAGCCGGGCCCCGTGCGGAAAGACTTGGCCAACAGGCGCTCGCATGTGAGACCCAACTCCAGGCCTTCCTCCAGGATGGGGCCCCGGTTGCGCCATACCGGGTGATGTAACGGCCCTTGATATTTTTTTATCCATAATGGTTATGAACCGCTCTTTGTCTGGCCCGTCTTCAAGATAGGACTGAAACCATTTAAGGGCAGTTCCAGTGATACCTATCCATTCCTCTAATCTTTGTGACTGGATTTCATGGTCCACTGTATCAAACGCAGCACTCAAGTCCAGCAGAACTAAGACAGAGACTTTGCATTGTTCAGACGGATGTCATTTGTGACTTTGATAAGTGCAGTCTCAGTCTGTGATGGGGCCTGAATCCTGACTGAAAAGGATCAAAGCAGTTGTTAAGTAATAGAAAGTCATTAAGTTGCTGATATAAAACCTTTTCGATGACTTTCCCTAAAAATGGCACGTTTGATTGAGCACTGTAGCATCAATACTGCTCTTCTTTAGGAGAGGCTTGATGACAGCAGTTTTTAAGGCCCTTGGAAATTTTCCAGACTGTAAGGAATTATTGACTATATTAGTGAGTTGTGGTAACAAACTGCTTAGTACTGATTTTAGAAATCTAGTGGGTAAAACATCGAGGCAGCAGGTGGATGAACTCAGGCTGGAGACAGTTTTTTCAATTGTTCTGTCATTAATGGGTGTAAAATGTGTTAAACCAACCAAGTGTCTCCTAGGTGGCTGTAGTGTTGTTTTATGCCCTTTGGACTGTATCGCATGTTTAATGCCTTGAACCTTGCCATTGAAAAACAATGCAAACTCTTTACATTCAGTGGTGGAAACTAATTCTGGAGGAAATGGAGCTGGAGGGTTTGTTAATCTGTTCACTGTAGCAAACAGGACACGCAGGTTGTTTCTGCTGTTGTTGATGATCTCTGAGAAGAATATTACTCTTGCTTTTTGCAAAGTTTGATTGAAAACCTGCAAATTTTCTTTGTATACCTCATAATGAATTAAGAGTTTCAATTTACGCCATTTTCTTTCGGGTTTTCGGCATTCCCTTTTCTGTGTCCTGACAGAATGAGAATTGCTCCATGAAGCCTTCTGCCTCGTCCTGATCACTTTAACCTTAACAGGAGCAATGGTGTCCATAACATTTAAAGAGTAACTAAACCCTAAACCAACTTTTTTTAGTTAATGATCTGTAAGAATGGGGCCTTATTAGTGCTGTTCACTGATCTGAGTAAAAGTTTTGACATTTGAGTATAAAGTATATTAATTTTACATTTTATGGTGTAAAACCATCTAAGTGCTGCCCTCCTCAGGTTGAACGGTAGTTACTGCAGTTGAATTTTTAGATTGAAATTTCCTAGTGTGACGTATACTGGCTCGACTAACGGCTCTCTACCCACGCCCCTGGCACGACCCCACCACACCCTTGGCATTGGCTCACACCCCTGGTATAAAAACATCTTCCCAAGTAGCGGGTGTTCAAAACATCAGGCTAGCTATATTAGCATGTAGCTACTTGTAGTGTTGCTGGTTGCAACAGCACTGCTGGACTGCATTGCTTTCCAGTTGAGTTGGAAATTAGACGCCAGTGTGCACTTGGCCTGGAACACCGTGAGTTCCTGCTGAAAGCTGGAGTTTGCAGCGGGCATTTTAAGCGGGATTGCTTCTCCAACGCAATGGAGGTGGAAATGTGCTTCTCAAAACAGCTCCCGCTGAAAAGCAACACAGCGCCTAACGCTGCTCCTGCATGGATTCCCTCCACCGCAGCAGCGTCTTGAGGTGAGTGAACATATATTTTGAAACACAATTTATGTTTCTTCCCAGTAAAGCTAAAGTTAACTAATCAATTTTGTCATGTTGCTAGTTAGGTAAAGTATGCTAAACGTTAGCTTCAGCTGCTCCTGATACCGGGCTAACGCGCTAATGAGGGCTGCTGCGTGTTGATACTGTGTCCCAGTACACACAGACATCTAGCTTTACTCTTTCACTCAATATTCCGTTAGTTATTTCTCGTAAATGTGCAGCACTCTGTTGGACTTGTAGCAGAGATGCAGCCCTTGGCACTAAAGACCTGGCACTGGCTCATGACTCTGGACTTGACTGAACATGAACATCTCATGACTCGTGTAACACCGTGAGTTTTGACTCAACACAAACTCAAAAACTTGTGCGTTTCGTGTCAACTTTGCTAATTAGATTGACGCCAGCGCCACCATCAGTGTCGTTGTTTATCGCTGCTCCTCGGGTAAACCGAGCAGAGCTGGAGCTGCTGAGAGACAGTGTATCACAGGCTGCAGCTAACCAGACCGACCCAGAGACAGTACACACGGATTAAAAGACTAGTGCTTTCACGGAGGATATACAGTAATAGTAATGAGAATATTTGTGTTATTAATAACCTTTATAAACATTTTAAAATGAATTAATATAATACTGTAATTGTAAACAATAACACAAATCTTTTGTTTTGCCTAAGATGACCAGAGAAACTGGGTGCCAGTCTGAACCAGTCGCTGCAGATCTGCAGGTGAAGCAAAGGTGAGTTTGAATACTGTGAAGCTTTTGTATGTTTAATTTTTGTTTATTCTTTATTTCTCAGGCACCATGTAAAAAAACTATAATCTCACAAGAAAAGATATGCTTTGTACCAGATTTAGAATTTCAGACTGTCTAGAATCTGATTCCATTGTTTGATGGTTTGAAATGAAAAGGCTGATTGTGCAAAAGCAGAGCATCTTTTAGGGATTGTGCAGTTTTTGTGAGTTGTGGACCCAGATGTTTGGGTCTCATCATATAATCAAGATAACAAATCATTTGTGAAACTCTTTTTTTGCAGCCGCCCAGGCCAGAACGCCTAATAGGAGTGTGTCATGTGACACAGACACTGATAGAGCTGCCAGAGTGTCCCAGGACTAGCTCTACTCCAATAATGAGAAGCGGTGTGAGGTGTCCACTGCTGAAGGTATGCATTTATTCCCATTCTTTAGTTTGTTTTGTTTGTTTTACTGTTATAGTGCAATTACTTGTTTTAAATACTCTAACAAGAACACATGAGGTGTGTGATAATCTATCAATTTATTGTCATTAAAATTGTCAAATTTAAGAAATAAAATCATGTTTATATGTTTATTTTATTTTCAGGACCTGGTGACTGTTCCTGCGTCACTTCACTGAAGATACTTCATCCTTCAACTTTGCTGCTGTCTATCATCTTGGATTCAGACTCTGAAAAATGCAGTTAGCTCTATAGTTTCTGAGACTTAGCTTTACTTTGTTGACTACATTTAGACTAATGTAAACACTAATACACTGTTGAACACACTCGAGATTCTTAAAGATTTTGGAACAGCTCATGAAGTTATGATCAGCCTGTGTAAGTCTGGTTCTTGTATTTCACCATCTTCGCTCCAATAAGTGCAACTGACAGTGACTTTCAAACACAAAGTAAAAAACCTCTGTCCTGACTGTGCAGGATTTACAAAGTTTGGACCTGCCTTGAAATGATATATGAGAATTTACAATGACTTTTATTTTTTATTTAAATTAACTGTGTATATATAAAATATTATATCAATATAAAATGCTTACTGTAAGAACAATCTCTAAAGAATATAAGAATTCTGTAAAGGCAGTTTGCAATTTCTGAAACTTTGTTAGCATTTGCTAAGCATTAGCCTAAATTAGACAATGCTAACGTTTTATCACTGGCCCCATTCTCTCTTGTGCTGCAAGACTTTGCTCTTTAACTTTGGGAGTTGTTGAGACTGCGGTTTGAGCCAGTGGCACAAACTGATAAGGCTCTAGCCCTGTGTGCACAGAAAAATCCTCCACTTAGAAGGACCGCTCCGTAGCAAAGCTACTAGCTTCCTTCAAGTCTCCATCTTTGCGAGTCTGACAGCTGCTGTCAATCAATCCGTCACTGCTGAGCTCCGCCCTCGGTTCTTCCCCTCTGTCTCTGCCCACTTTTCCAGCATTTTTCAAATTTTGTGAGTGGGTGGAGTTAGGATTTGACCAGGGGTTTAGTTACCCTTTAAAACACCTGAAGTATAACAATTCAAAAACCATCAACTTGACCTGATGAGGCATTTTCAAACCTGATTGCCGCCATAAACTTTGTCCTGGTGTTATTATCAATGTGTCTCTTCTGTACAACAGAAGGTCCAAAAACAACTTTTGGAATTATGGACAGATGGAAAAATACACAAAAATGATCAGATAGAGCAACATCAATCACAGTGACATCTGAAATATGAACACCTTTAGTAATGACTAGGTCGGGGTGGTTTGTAAAGAACTACATATAATACAGATGGAGTAAACCTCAACTCCATTTTGAATGACACATACTCAAATGATGAAAACTCTCCAAGTGATAGCTTCTGGATAAGAATATTATCTCTAAAAAAGGCACATACACCACCACCCTTTTTGTTTTCCCGCATTTTGGATAAAAATGTGGAATTCGATGGGGTGGATTCAATAAGGACCGCATTTCCAGTACTGCTGTCTAACCATGTTTCTGTTAAAAACATAAAATCAAGCTTATTTGAAGTTATAAAATCATTAATTAAAAAAGATTTGTTTCCCAAAGACCTGACATTGAACACTGCAAGTTTCAAGTCCGTTTGAGCAGGACCTGACATTATCTGTTTGCAGGGGATTTGAATCAGATTTGTCTGATTAGACAATCTAACTGTTATTCTCTTCTTCAATCTGCGACTTCTGACTGTAGTTATTACTATTTTTTTCCTAGTTTGACATATACTGTTTGGTTAGTTGCAGTTTGTCTTATTTGCTTCATGTTTGTTATTGTGTTGTTTTTTATTGTAGTCGTGTTGCAACTGGGTTCGCTCTGTGGTTAACTTGTTTTTCTTAAATATTTTTTAGTGACGCTGGGAGTTGCCCTGGTGGTTGAGCTAGGCACATGGGTGAGGGCTCCCCACCTATGCATGCTAGTTAGGGCACTGGGTCACCAGTTTAGTTTGCACCTTGTCTTTGCCGTGTCTGTGTCCACAAAGGTGAGTATACGGTGGCACCCCTGGGCACCTCCTGCTTACCACTAGCGGCCCAGCTAGCTATCTTTTGTTTAACTTCTTTGATAGTTTTTTGTATTTCTTCAACCATTTTAGAATTAGGCCTGTTTTAACAACTTGCTCAGTTTTAGCATAGTCTGTTATAATGAAAATATGTTTGGGTAGTCGGTTTTGTTCTACTTTTTTTCAGTTTTCTTGAGTAATCATTTTAAATCTATTTTAATAAATGGTTTGGTTTTGATTTGTGAAACATGTCTCTGTCCTTTTAGATATTGACCTGTGTTGAATTCACCTTCCGTCTTTATTCTGTTAGACCATACACCACCCTACTCGCACCGCCACATTAACATGGTGAAGCAACGTTTAAAAAATATGGAATAGTCTCCCACATGTTGGGAACAAGCAATGTTGAAGGGGAGGTTAAAAACTTCACTTCATCTTCACTGTTTGTCTTTTAATTTTTTATTCTGTATTTTACTTCTTTCTTATTCTAGATCTTGTCTGTATACTTAAAAATCTCTCTCTTTGATTTCTGTACTTTGAGTTACCCAGTGTATAAATTGGGCTATAGAAATAAAATTGCCTTGCCTTGCCTAATGCCACACGCAGAATATGCTGCCTGATTTGTTTAGGGGTCTTCCCGGGCCCAAGTGTGTGTCTATGATTATTTTTCTGCTCCGGATCAAATCTTGGTCTGTTCCTCTTTGGTAGAGAGCTTAATGCAGGAGGTTGAGGGATCAAATCCCATGGGGAGCAACTCCAGCCACAGTCCAGGTCTGTGCCGGTCTCAAGCCTGGGTAAATGGAGAGGTTGCGCCAGGAAGGTGTGAAAACTTTGCCCCGGATGAGGACATAAGCCAAAAGGCACTTACTTTTAGATAAAATCTGAGTCTGTACAAAGGACATAATCCAAATACAATATTGCTATAGGAAATGACAATGAGCTGGGAATGTAGTGAAGATCAATTTAAAAGTGGTGGTTGTGGGTGATTGAAGCCTATCCCAGCAGTCTTGGGCTTGAGGCGGGGTACATCCTGGACAATGGCCAATCACAGGGCTGACATTTTGACATAGGCAGTGACAGACAACTCTCACATTCATTCACTACTGACACTTTAGATTTCCATTTAACCTATACATGCTTTAGATTTCCATTTAACCTATACATGCATGTGTTTGGACGGTGGGAGGAAGCCGGAGTCCCCGGAGAGAAACCACAGTAACACTGGAGCCAAGACCTAGTCTGTCAGGAGGCTTTCATGTGCTCCATGTCTGAGTTTCCTCCCTCTTCAGAACGCCTCAGTCCTCTCACTCCCAGACTTTCAAAACCTGTCTCCCTGCATCAGACAGCGCTTTAGCCTAAGGCCTACCTCGCCTTCTCCTGCATGTTTGGCTTCTAATAAAAGAAAATAAATCAAGTACAGGAGCCTCAAAGCCTGCAGTAGAATATAACAATGCTGTCACTCACCGCGCTTTTTCCTAACCATTGCTTCTCACCGTGTCTTAGTACCACTGAACATTATCTTTCTGCCTGTGAAAACCGACAGCTGCCAGTAGGTGGGAAATAATTGCCAGTGCCACAGTGACAGACATTATTGGCTTACTAGTACAAAAGCAGAACAATGCCTTTTAAAGCTGGTGAATATGTGCTGTGGGCCTGTGTCATGCAGCTGGAGGGAGGGGTCGGTCCCAGTACATTTTGTATTTTTCTCTGCTCAGAATGCAGTTTTATTGAGTGTTGTCACAGGCAAACAAAGCACAAGCCAAATCTAAAGGCATTTTGGCAAGATCATTTTCAGCTTTAAAGGGTAACTAAACCCCTGGTCATAGCCTAACTCCACCCACTCACAAAATTTGAAAAATGCTGGAAAAGTGGGCAGAGCCCAGCAGAGACAGAGGGGAAGAACCGAGGGCGGAGCTCAGCGGGGGCGTGAACCTGAGACCCGCAGTGACGGATTGATTGACAGCAGCTGTCAGACTCGCAAAGATGGAGACTTGAAGGAAGCTAGTAGCTTTGCTACGGAGCGGTCCTTCTAAGTGGAGCACATTTCTGTGCACACAGGGCTAGAGCCTTATCAGTTTGTGCCACTGGCTCAAACCGCGGTCTCAACAACTCCCAAAGTTAAAGAGAGAAGTCTTACAGCTCAAGAGAGAATGGGGCCTGTGATAAAACGTTAGCATTGTCTAATTTAGGCTAATGCTTAGCAAATGCTAACAAAGTTTCAGAAATTGTAAACCTATGCATTTAGTTTGATTTTGGTAATTAGTGTTAATTACACACAAAACAGAGATTTCAAGTCTCCCTCTACAACTGTTAAAAAACTCTTGTCCTGCAGCTCACTGGTCCTGGGAGAGAATGTGTTATAGAGAGATACTCAAGGTATAGCTATGAAATAAGACCAGTGTCAAGTCCAGTTAATTTAATAAGTATTATGCAAAAAAGACACAACACTAACCAAATATAATAGTTACATCCAAAACAAAGTAGTAATAAACATTGTTTCTCATGTTGTAGGTAATGCACAGGTGTGACAGGTTGGTGAGTTGGCTGCATAACAGCCCATCCGGACTTTGAGGCAGTAGCACTAAACCTCTGTGTTACAGGCTCTAACACTTGTAATGTAGTGTTACACTTATCTTCAGCTTTTTGGTGAGACGTGGTTAAACAGGGTAGTTCCAGGAAGAAGAGAGCAATGTTTTTATAAACAAGTAAATTTAATGTTTTACCCTCCTCTTACACATACTGTACATGTGCACCAGCTCTTTCAGCGGTTATAGACACCTGTCTGCTGCAGTGTGGTCAGGTGGAGCTGGGGATACCTGGGCCAGCAGGTACAGGTCATACCTCCTTGTGCTGTCCTTACAGAGGATTCCAATACTGGATTTATAAATATAGTTGGTATATAAAAAATTGAAATATGAAGAAACAGTTATACCTGAAGTTACACACAAAACAATTTTTTAAAAACATGCATTATAAAATCAGCTATACAACTCAAAATGAACATGAATAAACATAAACATTTACAAAAGAATGTCTAAATGACACCCTTTTCTCAAACTGCCTTTCCATAATTCTTATATTCTTTAGAGATTGTTCTTACAGTAAGCATTTTATATTGATATAATATTTTATATATACACAGTTAATTTAAATAAAAAATAAATGTCATAGTAAATTCTCATACATCATTTCAAGGCAGGTCCAAACTTTGTAAATCCTGCACAGTCAGGACAGAGGCTTTTTACTTTGTGTTTGAAAGTCACTGTCAGTTGCACTTATTGGAGCGAAGATGGTGAAATGCAAGAGCCAGACTTAAACAGGCTGATCATAACTTCATGAGCTGTTCATAAGTTTTTAAGAATCTTGAGTGTGTTCAACAGTGTATTAGTGTTTACATTAGTCTAAATGTAGTCAGCAAAGTAAAGCTAAGTCTCAGAAACTATAGAGCTAACTGCATTTTTCAGAGTCTGAATCCAAGATGATAGACAGCAGCAAAGTTGAAGGATGAAGTATCTTCAGTGAAGTGACGCAGGAACAGTCACCAGGTCCTGAAAATAAAATAAACATATAAACATGATTTTATTTCTTAAATTAGACCATTTTAATTACAATAAAATGATAAATTATCACACGCCTCATGTGTTCTTGTTAGAGTATTTAAAACAAGTAATTGCACTATAACAGCAAAACAAACTAAAGAATGGGAATAAATGCATTACCTTCAGCAGTGGACACCTCCCTCATTATTGGAGTAGAGCTTGTCCTGGGACACTCTGGCAGCTCCATCAGTGTCTGTGTCACATGACACACTCCTATTAGGCGTTCTGGCCTGGGTGGCTGCAAAACAAGAGTTTCACAAATGATTTGTTATCTTGATTATATGATGAGACCCAAACATCTGGGTCCACAACTCACAAAAACTGCACAATCCCTAAAAGATGCTCTGCCTTTGCACAAACAGCCTTTTCATTTCAAACCATCAAATAATGGAATCAGATCCTAGACAGTCTGAAATTCAAAATCTGGTACAAAGCATATCTTTTCTTGTGAGATTATTGTTTTTGTACATGGTGCCTGAGAAATAAAGAATAAACAAAAACTAAGCATACAAAAGCTTCACAGTATTCAAACTCACCTTTGCTTCACCTGCAGATCTGCAGCGACTAGTTCAGGCTGGCACCCAGTTTCTCTGGTCATCTTAGGCAAAACAAAAGAGTTGTGTTATTGTTTACAATTACAGTTGTGGCGGGGTACGCGGAGCGGTATGTTAGGAGGGTCGCTCATGCGCGGGAGCACGTGCTTGTCCAGGCCTACAATTTGGTCAAATAGGCTATACTAAGTTACTTAGTTCAACTACGCCACCTCAGGCATTTCACCTGAAGAATCAGATTGCTTATCCCCCCCTTTAAGGCACGCATAGGTTCACCACTGAACATGCGACAGCCACGTTGCATTGAGTCAACCTTTATTTTACAATAACATTAATTAAATTGTTAGCTCTACACCAATAAAACATTTACCACAACTACACACACGCGCGCGCGCACAAACACACACACACACACACACACACACACCAATAGCAACCATCGATCATAAAAGTACCTCACAACCCGTTGCCAATACATTATAGTCCAATAGAAGCGGTTGTTTCAATACAAAACCACAAACTCATACACAATAGAAATAAAAGAAAAAGTTCAAAGCAGCAAAGCAGAGCAGAGCAGAGCAGAGCAGAGCAGAGATTAACTCAGCAGAGCAGAGCAGCAGCAGCAGCGCAGCGCAGAGCAGCAGAGTCGACGTCACAGTGCCGCTGTTCCAGCTGGGCAATTAAGTGTACCAGGCCGACCCGCTTCAAAACCTAGGCCGCTTTGACGTGCACAATTGCGTAGGCTTTTGTCCAACTCACGGTACCGGCGATTGTAGTAAGAAAGCGGTCCACTTCACGGGACCGCGGAGGAGCCCGTCAACCCAGCGATGAGAGGGTGAGAGCACAGCCACACAGCGAAACGTGTTCCAGGAAGGCCAACAATCAACCCACAGCGATGAAAAGGTACAGCGCAAAACCTCCAGGTACAGCGGCACTGTGATAACGGATGAGACCATAACCCAGGTGACCCGGAAATGCGTGAGGTCAACGGGAGCGCAAGGGGAGGCAGCGCCTTTATAGTCTGCCAACCAGCGCCGCGAGCGCAGGTAAGAATATTGTCCGCCAATAAAATAGACTAAGAGTTAAAAACACCCACTATTAATCGTCCTGCTACATTCCACCCCCCTCACGTTGCATCGCTGTCCCGGCGATGCCTTACCCCGATTAGCACCATGGCCTAAACACTGCACACACTGCGTTAGATAAGGGGGCCGCTACGCCCACCTCTCTGGACGGATGTCCCACTGCTGTCCTCGGGAGGCGGTGAATATTAAGATGCTGGCCTGCAGTTGAACGCACTGATCTACGAACCGTTACCTCACCATGACCAAGATCCCCCGGCCTGTGTCCCCGGCTGATCCACCATTACAGGAAGAGCCAGAGAAGATCCTGAGGCGATGGGGGCCGTATCAGGCTGCAGCACCAGTCGTGGTGTGGTCTGAGTGGAAACAACCCGTGGAGTAAGTGGAAGTACTGCTAGTGGCGCTGAGGGCAGCGGCCGCAGAAACAAGTCACCATCGACTGACAGTTCATCCTCTACAATGGACTGGTCAGCAGGGGATAAACTGACCACACTATCTGGGACAGGCGGGGCAGCAGCACTGACCCAAGCCTTCAGCAAAGAGCGATGCACCCTTCTAGTCCTACTCTGGTCATTAACAGGGGCTACCGTATAAACCGCACCACCCTCTTCCGGTGCCTGTATAACCAAGTAAGTCACTGAACTCCACAAGTCTTGGATTTTCTTGCGACCCTTTATGCTATGGTCCCGCAATAGCACGCACTGACCCTCCTGAAGGGGTGCAGCTCGTACGTGTTTGTCATAATTCACTTTTCTGCGATCTGCCGACACTTTAAGTTGTTCTCTAGCCCCTTCAAAAGCAATTTGTAGTCGAGTTTGATGCTCCTGAACCCAGTCATGAACACCCCCTGCCACCGGGTCCGGGTCCTCAACTGAGCAGAGTCCTGAGCCACCGTGACAGTACCCCCCCCTCTATGGACGCCACCTGGCGGCCTATCCTGCTTCTCCGGATGGCGAAGGAAAAACTCCCGAATCAGGGAAGGGTCTAGAATGTTTCTCCGGGGCACCCAACAGCGTTCCTCCGGCCCATAACCCTCCCAATCCACTAAAAACTGAAGGCCCCGACCCCGGCGCCGTACATTCATAATCCGCCGCACCGTGTATGCTGGATGCTCGTCAATCATCCTGGGAGGAGGCGGGGGAGGACAGGGAGGAATCAGAGAACTGGACCTGACAGGCTTGATCCTGGAAACATGGAAGGTAGGGTGAATCCTAAGAGACCGAGGAAGCTTCAGTCGAACTGCCGCAGGGTTGATGACCTTCTCTACTTCAAACGGGCCGATGAACCGTGGTGCCAATTTCGTCGCCTCAACCCGCAACGGCAGGTCCCTGGAGGACAGCCAAACCTTCTGTCCCGGAGAGTACCTAGGAGCAGGAGTGCGGTGGCGGTTGGCTTGGACCTGTGACTGGGCAGAGGCGCGTACAAGAGCTGAGCGGGCCCTTCTCCAGACCTGATGGCACCGGCGCAAGTGTTCCTGAACCGAAGGAACTGCCAGCTCTTGTTCCTGATCAGAAAATAGAGGCGGTTGATAACCATAACAACACTGAAATGGAGACATACCTAGGGAGGCGTTCACCAACGTGTTGTGGGCATATTCTACCCAAGGCAGCTGGGTGCTCCAACTTGCAGGATTGGCGGATGATGTGCACCTCAGTGCCACCTCCATCTGTTGATTTGCCCTTTCCGTCTATCCATTGGTCTGGGGATGGTAACCAGAGGAGAGACTAACCTTGATGTCCAACGCCGTACAAAACGCCTTCCAAACCTGGGAGGTAAACTGTGGACATCTGTCTGACACAATGTCCCAAGGGATCCCGTGTAACCGGAACAGATGACTCACCAGAAGATCAGCAGTCTCCCGAGCGGACGGCAGCTTGGGTAAAGGCACGAAGTGAGCTGCTTTGGAAAACCTGTCGACAATTGTCAGCACAACCGTATGTCCGTTAGATGGTGGAAGCCCCGTGACAAAGTCCAATGCCACATGAGACCACGGCCGGCTAGGGATGGGTAGTGGCTGTAACAGTCCTGCACACACGGGACAGGCCGAAATGTAGTCCTTAGTATCTCTGTCCATGGTGGGCCACCAAAACTTGCTGCGTAGGACAGCCAGGGTGCGACCAATACCCTGATGGCACGTGAGGCGGGTCCCATGGGCCCAGTGCAACACCTCCGTCCCAGGATCGGGATGCTGACGCTGGGCAAGCCGGACCCGATCTTCTATTTCCCAGGTGAGGGTAGCCACGATGCGCGACTGGGGCAGGATAGGATATGCTCTTCCTCTGGAGATGGCTGCTCCGTGGGGAAGACTCTGGATAATGCGTCTGGCTTGATGTTCTTGGACCCTGGGCGATAAGTAAGAACAAAATTAAAACGATCAAAAAATAATGCCCACCTGGCCTGCCGGGAGTTCAGCCGCCTTGCCGTCTGGATGTAGGTCAGATTCTTATGGTCGGACCAGACCACAAACGGATGAATGGCACCTTCCAGCCAATGACGCCATTCCTCTAATGCCAACTTTACCGCCAGGAGCTCTCTGTTCCCCACATCATAGTTCCGCTCGGCGGGAGAGAGCTTACGAGAGTAGTAGGCGCAGGGGTGAAGCTTCTGGTCAGTGGAAGAGCGCTGGGAAAGAACGGCTCCTACTCCCGTCTCTGAAGCGTTGACCTCCACCACAAACTGTAACTCCGGATCCGGCTGGATGAGCACAGGGGCAGACGTAAAACGATGCTTAAGTTCATTAAAAGCTCCTTCTGCCTCTGGTGTCCAGACAAAAGGTTGTGCAGTGGAAGTGAGAGACGTCAAAGGGGCTGCCAGTCTACTGAAGTTACAGGATAAATCTCCTGTAAAAATTAGCGAACCCCAAAAATCGCTGAACATCCCTACGGCTGGACGGGACCGGCCATTCCCGTACCGCCGTGAGTTTCTCTGGGTCCATCTGTATCTGCCCCTGAGCGATGATGTAGCCGAGGAAGGTAACTGATGGCGCGTGGAACTCGCACTTCTCGGCCTTCACAAACAGCTTATTCTCCAATAGTCTCTGTAAAACTCCCCGGACATGTCTCTGGTGTTCCTCCAAATCTTTAGAAAAATCAGGATATCATCCAAATATACAAAAACAAAACGTCCAATCATGTCTCGTAAGACATCATTAACTAAATTCTGGAATACCGCAGGGGCATTCGTGAGTCCAAACGGCATCACCAGATATTCGAAATGTCCTAAGGGTGTGTTAAAAGCGGTCTTCCACTCATCCCCCTCCCTAATACGCACCAAGTGGTAGGCGTTGCGGAGATCGAGTTTTGTGAAAACCATGGATCCACAGAGGGGAGTGAAAACAGAACTGATCAAGGGGAGTGGGTATTTGTTCTTTATAGTAATTTTGTTCAGACCCCGAAAATCGATACAGGGTCTCAAGGATTTGTCCTTCTTGTCAACAAAAAAAAACCCTGCACCTACCGGAGAGGACGAGGGTTGTATTATCCCAGCTGCCAATGACTCCTGGATGTACTTCTCCATCGCCTCGTTCTCCGGCCTCGAGAGGGTATAGAGACGGCTGCTGGGCAGAGGAGCACCGGGGAGGAGGTCGATGGCGCAGTTGTATGGTCTGTGAGGTGGAAGCGACAAGGCCTGATGCTTACAGAACACCGCTGATAAGTCATGGTAGGTAGACGGAACCGAGGACAGATCCGGTGGTTCAGGTACCGGGGTGGACCTAGAAGAAACAGGAGGCAAAGCAGACTGCAGGCAATGTAAATGACAAAAATTACTCCATGACAACACTTGGTATGCGGCCCAGTCTATGTGAGGGTTATGTCTTTTTAGCCAGGGTAACCCCAAAACTATTGGAGTGTGCACACAGTCGAAAATGTAAAAACTAATAGTCTCCTTGTGATTACCCGACAGAAGGAAGGTTACGTGAATAGTCTGTTCCCCGATCTGGGTCAAAACCTCTCCGTTCAAAGCCTTAACTTCTAAAGGCACCTCCAATGGCAAAGTCCGGATTCCCAACTTCTTAGCCACCCCACGGTCCAAAAGGCTTTCATCTGCTCCGGAATCGATCATGACATCCAATGTCCGAGTCTGATCCGCTAAAATAATAGTTCCTTCCATCCGCACAGACTTGGGAGATGAGCATCGGACTTGGCTCAGCAGTACTTCTCCCCTTACTGCCGAGCCCACCCTTTTCGGACGGAGCGGACAAGAAGCACAAAAATGTCCTAACTTCCGCAATAGAGACAACTCCCTGTAGTGACCCGACGATGTCTCTCCTCCTCCGTCAAATGGGTCCGGCCCAGTTGCATGGGTTCGGGTGCGGCTGGTTGCAGTGGACGACCCGGCGGATCTGTAGTAGAACTGGCTGAGCCTCTTCCATCGACTGTCTGCGTCCACCACCCCCCGGTCCTCTCTCGTTGAGGCTGGGGAAAGCCCCCCTGATGTGCTGTGGATACAGACCATGGATTTGTAGAGGATCTCAGCGACGCCTGCAGGCCGGCCTTCTCCCTCTTACGCTCCCGGAGGCGGTTATCAATCCTAATGGCCCCCTTTATGAGTTCGTTAAGACTAGTTGGTGGCTCCCGCGCCGCCATCTCGTCCTTAAGTTCATCAGAAATCGCATTCAAAAAGTCTCCGTGAAGAGCATCCTCATTCCAACCACTCTCCACGGCGAGTGAACGAAACTCAATGGCAAATTCAGCCACACTGCGATTCCCCTGGCGAATGGAAAACAGTCTCTTAGTAGCCTCCCCTCCTCGAACAGGGTGATCAAAAATTAATTTCATCTCCGTGATGAATGCGGAGTAAGAGAAACACACAGACTCCTGCTTCTCCCAGACAGCAGAGGCCCAGTTTAACGCCTGACCCCTTAGACAACCAATTAAAAAAGCAATCTTTGAACGTTCACTCTGATAAGTCTGTGACTGCTGTTCAAAAACTAAGGAGCACTGTGTTAAAAACGCCCGACAAGAGCCGAGATCTCCACTATATGGTGCAGGCGGCGGTACATACGCTTCTTTGTACACCGGAAGTGGGGCTTCCGTAGTCGGCGCGGAGAGGGCTGGAGCGCTGGTAGACGGCGGTGTGTTCAAGGAAGCCAACTTGTCACTCAGCACGGATAGGTTGCGGGAAAACTCCTTCATGTGGCCCATGAGAGACTGGAGAGTAGCGTCATGCTGCTCCAAGAGCGCGGTCTGAGCAGCGACAGTCTGTGGAAGAGTGTGAGGCTCTGCTGGGTTCATTCTGGCCAGATCGTACTGTTATGGACCGGCAGATAACCCAAACGCAGACACACACGTAAAGTAAACAAAACAGATTTATTGAAAACAACTTAGGAATAGCGATTTCTTCGGGGATAGCGAGGTGCAGCAGGACAAGACCGGGGCTGAGCTGGAGCGGGACTGACGACGGGACTTGACGGTTCCGGAGAAGGCAGAGGTGGAGCAGGAACAGGACTGGCAGCAGGACAGGAAGGATCTGAGATGAACAGAAGAACAGGTAAGTAAGCATAAGTATAACAGGTCATTCAAACGCGAGACGTATTAGTCAAAGTCAAAGTCAAAGTCTGCTTTATTGTCAATTTCCACATGTACAGTACATACATACAGAGAATCGAAATTGCGTTACTCTCAGTCCCCGGTGCATACAGATAACATTATCATTAAAGCCTAAAAAAAAATAGATACAACTATACAATAAGGGAGTGATAAAAAAAAGACATAATAAAATTAAAAAATAAAGCTAAAAATCAATTTAAATAAAGCAGCGCAAGGTGAGTGACAGATATTGTGCAAATCAATAAAGTGAACAACAGTGCAGTTAAAAGATTCTTTTAGTGCAAAAAAAAATCACTTATTAAAATATCTTGTCTGGTTAAAGTGACAAGTGTCCAAGAGCAGTTATTTAACTGACTGATGAGGTGGTGGAATGACATCAGTTCCATGCCGGATGAGGTAGTGTGCGGTGAGTGAGCAGACCAATGCTGCACAAGTGACTAGTGCATGTCATCATATAATTAGTGGGGTTCATAGTTCAGTGGTGCCTGGGGAAGAAGAGGGAGGGGGCAGGTTCGGGAGGGAGTTCAGCTTCCTGATAGCCTGGTGGATGAAGCTGTCCTTCAGTCTGCTGGTCCTGGCCTGGAGACTCCGTCTCCTCCTGATGGTAGCAGGCTGAAAAAGCTGTGTGATGGGTGAGTGGGATCACCTGTGATGCAGAGGGCTTTGCGGGTGAGACGTGTTCCATACATGTCCTGGAGGGAGGGGAGAGAGACACCAATGATCTTCTCGGCTGCTCTCACTATACGTTGCAGAGTCTTTCGGCAGGACGCGTTGCAGGCGCCATACCACACAGTGATGCAGCTCGACAGGATGCTCTCGATGGTGCCTCTGTAGAAGGTGTACATGATGGGGGGTGGGGCTCTGGCTCTTCTCAGTTTGCGGAGGAAGTAGAGACGCTGATTTGATTTCTTGGCCAGTGCTGTGGTGTTTTCAGTCCAGGAGAGGTCCTCTGTGATGTGCACACCCAGGAACTTGGTATTACTAACTGTAGTAAGTGTTACGATCTGGCATCGAGGAGCAGGCTGCGGTGCTTCTTAACCCCAACTTGGCTCAGCTGGTCTTGCTCCGCCGGCGCTCCCGCACACCTGTTTCCCCTCTGCGAATCAGTAGGGGCGGGGGAGCCGGGGGCGGAAGCCGCGGCCAACTGAGCAGAGTCCTGAGCCACCGTGACACAAAGTGGGAAATCTGAGAACCTGCAAACACTAAACTCTGAATAGAGGGAAACTTGATGTCAAGGACCTACTGTCCGGAAGAGGCAGAATGACTCCAGTGCCTAACCCAACCATGGCAGATGGTTCACAAGGTTTATTTAGCCAGCAAAAAAAAAAAAAAAAAAAAAAGGTATAAAACAGTAAATCCCAAAAGACAAGGTGAAACCAGGCAAGGATCGGAGCACACAATACACCAAACCAGGAAAACAAGACACTAAACACACGGAAAATACTAGAACTAAATACACTAGAACACAAGGAGTACACTTTCACTGGACACACGGAATACACTAGGAATATAATACACTGAACACTAGGAATATATACACCAGAACACAAGGAGTACCTAATTCACTGAACACCAGAAAATACTAGAACTCAGTACAGGAAACACGAGGAACACACCAGGAATACAATACACGTAACACCAGGAAAATACTAGAACTCAATATACTAACACACAAGGACCCTTGATCAGAACTCACAAAAGGGTTGAAGACAAACTGATACTGAATAGGGGAAAACACACAGGTTATAATGCAAACACAACGAGGGACAGGTGGAACACGTTAGGGGTGGAGCAGGTAATCACAAAGGAGGGAAAGACACAAGGGCAGGAAGTCAATCAGGAATAACAGACAGGGGCATGACACTACACAATAAGAATCAGGAAATGAAATACACTACATAACAGATTGACAAAACTGAACACAAGGTTGGGACATGACACTTGTGTTTTCCTTAAACCTCTGTTTTAGGCCTGTGAGTAATTAGCTGAATAGATCTCACATGGGCGCTCAAAAATAGCAATATATTTCCAGTAACTAAATCAATTTTTAGTGCAGTTAGATAAAATTGGATAATTTCCCACGGCACAACTGACGACCTCAAATAATTCTGCGTACCCCCTGAACAGTGGCGCAAAAAGGGGGTATGCAGCATATGCGGCGCATAGGGGCGCAGCACCTTGGGGGGCGCCAAAGCGATGGTACAAAAAAAAAAAACTTTTTATTTATATATATATTTTTTTGTATTTCCTAAATGTAGCTTAGCTGCTGTTGTGTGTTACTAAATCATTTCAGTATTTCCTCAATACTATAACATTTTATAGGACTAACAGGCTTCATTAGACGCCCTCATTAGATTCCATAAATAGAATTAATATAATATCACGAGTGGGCGTGGCTGGCGGGGGCGCCGTGAGCGCGCTGAGCGAGCAGGTAACGTTATGTGTTAGTTGTCACAGTACGCACACAGTTGTCTTTAAAAGATGGATAAAACAAAAAAAAATAAGAAAGAGGGAAAAGGAGATGGCAGGAGATGGTGTCAATCTATGGGACAGCTGATAAACAAGTGGATAGTGAAAAGCAACAGGTAGGACTTAAAGTGAGACGTCTGTGCTTGGAGGCTTGCAATATTCATGTTAACAGACTTAGCGTTAGCGTTTGCTAACACTGGGAATGCAGCAGCCAAATGGGGTTTAAATTAAGGCTAGCCTTATATGCAAAACTGAGGTTACTGAGCTGAAAACTGGAAAATATAAGACAGCATGCCATGATCAATAAATTACAAAAACGTGGAAAACAACTAATATACATATTGTCCCAAGGTAGATTCGAACCTGGGTACACTAAATGTAAAGCCTACTGCTTACCAACTGAGCTATCCATTTGCTATGTGTATAAGTAGTTAATATAGACATGGCTCATGATACAGGCTGGTATGAACTACAGACCGCTCTAGATTTTGTGGTAGCAAACGTTTCGTAGCTAACATTTTTATTTTTATTTTTTTTTTTTTGGGGGCGCCAAAATTGATGCTGCATACCCCTCCAGCACTGGGTAGTTGCACCCTGCCCCTGAATTATCTTCAGATACCGATTGGGAAACACTGCTAGACAGTACAGTATTCTTTGCCAAAGCAATGGCACAGTTTCACGTCACATATTTGGGTTCCTTTTGTGTTGTAGTTTATGTTATAACTGAGCTTCAGCTCTGGGCCTAAAAGATAATGTTCTGTTGTTGTAATCTACTGCTGCTAGTCTTCTGTGACAAGAGCTTTACTGATGTAGGGCACTGCTGTTTCCAGCACTGATTGCAGCTTGCACATGTTTCGCATTAATTTCTGCTGCCCTGCATCACAGACATGTCAGTCCTGCATGTGGATCTGCTCTGTAATGTCATGCGCTAGCGTACACGTACTCAAACAGATGACCTAAGAGCTAAGGTCTATCTTTGCTGAAGATGCTGAAGTCATAGTTGACACGGTTTCTTCTGGAGGTGTGCACGATGATTCTCTCCTTCACTGTCTCCTGCTGCTACTTTAACACTCTACAGAGTGTGATGTTGTTTTTTTTAGAGGTGATAGCTTCTCTCATTTGTCCTTGTCTTTTCAGGAGACCCTTAGTGCAGCCAACTGTGAAATGGTGTACTTTGCCCACTTTGTGTAAATTTACATTTACATTTAATGTACATCAATATGCAAATATGTTTCAGGACGAGTTTGAAAAATTCTCAGCTTCTCAGGAAAAGGGTTAAGAGAGCTCTTGCAGTGCAGCCCGGAGTGGGCGCCTATCTTCCTTAACACAATCTGTCTTTTGTGGCTGGCAGGTAATGAGAGGCGCGAGAATCTCTAAGCCAGGGGAGAGAAAGTTGCCTGCAGCGCGGTGGATGTAATAGGGGAAGGCAATGATGCGTGTCCAGCGGGCTGCAGCGGTCACCAGGGAACGGCTGTCTCCAGCGTTTCCCGCTTCCTTTCCATGGCCACAAACTTCTTTTCTACTTTTACCCACTTTATTCTTATAGTAGTTTTCCAGCTTTCTGGTCTTCCTTTTAAGTCAAGTGTGGCACACATGAAGGTTAAAGGTGGCTAACACAAAAACTCTTTCACCCCCCAGTCATTACATTTTATTATTAAAAAAAATATTTATTATATAATGTATTATATAATATTATTATAATAAATATTAATTATTAAATATTAAATTATTAAAAAGGTGTGATTCCTTTTTCCCTTTTTTATTTATGTATTCTGTCCTTTTCTTTTTTGGGCCGTTTTTCTTTATAAGCAGACGTGGCCTGTTTGTGCGAGGGGATTTTGTCTTTAGGATGAACCAGTTTTTGATACAGAGTATTCTCTGGTGTAAAGTGGACTGGAATGTTGTGTTTATATAAGCTCCTTTTACGTTTTTTGAATAAACCAGACACATAAAGGATGACTACACCCTTCTTTTTTGTCTCTGGTTTCTGTCTGTTTGGTTTCTGTGTCCTCTTGCTTTTGTTGAATTTCGCTCAGTGCTTCACAAATGTGGCATTCTTCTTTCCATTTGCCTTCTGAGGTTGTGGCGCCTCCTGTGGTCTGTGCTGAAGAGTCCTGATGTATGGAGCTAAAAGAGTCTCAAAAGAGATAAATGCACACACATGATTCACAAATGCACACACATGATTCACAAATGCACACACATGATTCACAAATACGCACAAAATTTACAAATGCACACACAAAATTTAAAAAGCACAGAAGATTCACAAATGCGCACAAATTTCAGAAATGCACACAATTCATAAATACACACACAATTCAGAAATGCAAACAACATTTACAAATGCACTCAAGATTCAGAAATTCACAGGACAAGATTCAGAAATGTATTTCTGATGAACACACAAATATATCGTGATTTACAAACTGCTTGCGGTCTGTGAACTTGACTGCATTTGTGTGTGAATTTTGAGACTCCTCTGACTCCGCTCGACACACAAATGCATTTTTTTAAACAGGGAATGATCAGCAACCAATCATATATCTCCCTTGTTTTAGCCAATCACAAGAACGCACCCCACGCGGGGGGGTTGTTTACTTCTAAGCCAATCAAACCAACGTGTTCACACAGCGCGATATGCCTGTGTGGCGCGATATGCCTGTGTGGCGCGAAATGCCTGTGTGGCGCGAAATGCCTGTGTGGCGCGAAATGCCTGTGTGGCGCGAACCTAGCCCGCGGTGGAGTTGTTCTTTCTGTCTGGAGCACGAGCTAGTGCGGTGGATATCTGTCTCTCGGTTGGTTGAGAACTCACCATGACTTCTGGAAACGACAGGGGAGCGGTAAGTACAACTTAAAGTGTTTAGCCAGTTATGTCCTTGTTATGAGATGTTGTTTAATTGTTAATATCAACCGGTTTAATTGTGCAACTATCAACATAAGCCAGCGAGCTAGGCTAGCGCGTCTGCATGCTAATAGGGTCAGGCTAGTATCTTTCCATAAAGTTGAAATTCTTGTGAATTAACTGACTGTTTGACAGGGTCTGTCGCCCCAAGCCGAGGTAGCAGCTCGGGCTTTTGTGCAGT
The DNA here is from genome assembly GCA_024416835.2 of Perccottus glenii. Lineage (NCBI taxonomy): Eukaryota > Metazoa > Chordata > Actinopteri > Gobiiformes > Odontobutidae > Perccottus > Perccottus glenii. The sequence continues at coordinate 4,799,786 of CM044554.2, forward strand.
TGTTGGCCCGGGAGCTGCAGTTTAATTTTTCAATTGCAAATTAGTGTAATCTATCCGTGCTGACATTTCCATATAGAACAAAAGTACATTTGAACTAATATTCTATTTGATTAATCTGTTTACCTTCTTACTGATAACAGTGGAATATAGTTCCTCCATATATGTCAAACCTATATGGGAAAAATCTAAATTACAAAATTCAAGGGGTTTATCCATTTGTATTTAAAAAAAAAAGGAGCAGAAATATTTCACCTGCAGATGTTCCTCCAGTTTTCAAGTTGATGGTAAAACAAGTACTTTAACTGATAACGTCTCTACACTGACATGTAAAGTGAGGTATAGTGATACACCAAGACTTGATATTAACAAAAAGTCAGTTCTTGTCAGGACACTATACTTAACTGACTTAAAGCAACTAGCACAAAGTAAGTCGCTTTGGATAAAAGCGTCTGCTAAATGAATAAATGTAAATGTAAGACAATAATTTCAGTTTAAATTTGTTTTTTTAGAACCTCATTGCAGGTTATTTGTTTAGATTTTTAAAATAAGGCGATTTCAATAGATGGCAAACTTGATCACATCTCCTCAGAAACAATGTAAAGTTTAGAAGAAAAGTGGCTGCAGGACAAAAAGAGGCTAGCCAATTTTTATTTTAGAATTAGAAAAAAGGGGGGTGGGCGTTGATAAATGGTTCAACAGACTACTAAATATTTTCCTTTTCAACATTGCTGTGAGACATAAAATGATTATTTTAACAGCAAGGATGAATTTAGTGGGGAAAGTCACCACCAGGACCAACAATGTAAATGAGTACATTTATTGACCATTACACAAAATAGCCTACACTATTCTGACTAAATAAGAAGCAGTTGTGTACTGCAGTACTTTATTTCACAGGTTTTGGACAACAAAGATCATTCTCTAAGACCAAGGCACAGAGTCTGTTAACCAGGTTTATAGTTTATTGAATAAATGGTAAAAAGATCCCTATAAATTAAAAATGTTTTGTGTGCATTGAGTTCTGATTTATACACAACATTTATGGTTCATTGTATACTTATTCTAATGTATGCTTTGTACACACCACACACAAAGACTTTTTTAAGCTTTCAGTGCATACATAAATACAACAACAGCAAAGCATAAAAAAAAGGAAACATAAATGAGCATAAATAATAAGTATACAACAGTATAAAACAGAATAAACAAAGCCTCAAGCATGACATTAAAATTTTTAAATTGAAGAAAAAAAGGAAATACATTTCCAGTTGAAAACCTCTAGTCTTAAAACTTTTTTCAAGTTTAGGATTTAGGACGGTATTTTGTACTATTTGACTTGCTGTACATCCAGTCGTGCTTCTTGCGCACGCTAGTTCTGATAATGCGTATAGTAACTTGGCAACTACGCAAGAATTGTAGTATGTTTGCATAAAGGGAAACAGACATTCCGAGAGGAACAGAATCGACTGCTACACCGGCATAAGATGAAGCTGAAGTATGCCTCCCAATTCACAGCTTCTGATTTTGCATTTAAGGGGAAAGTTCAGAAAAAGTTTACAGACGGCAAGTAAATAAAATTAAATGTATATTTCTCTCTATCCCTTAGGAATAACTGAAGCGTGAAATCCTTCAGAGATTGCATGACCGACTGCTACACATCTTGGAGAGGCAGCCTCTTGACATGGAAGGGTTACATTTTGTTTGCCATCAGAATTTAGTTTTATTAAGTGCTCTGGATGACGCAGTGAATGTAGGAGAAGAATTACTGTCTGCACTTACAAATTTAAGTACTGTTATCCAACAGGAGATTGAGAATGAGCAGACATTTATAACACTGGATTTGCAGAAAGGCTTTCGTGGGCGTCCACGATTGACAACGTCAGTAGAGACCCTCACACATCTTCTAGAACTTGGACTGCCATCAAAATGCATCGCTAGACTCCTCGGTGTGTCAAGAGCTACGCTTTTTAGGTGAATGGCTGAAAATAATTTATATATATCTGCCTCATACTGTGGCACCAGTGATGATGAATTGGACTCATTGATCAGAGGAATTAAAAGCACAATGCCAGATGCTGGATGCAGAGTAGTCAAAGGTGCTTTACTTGCACAGGGACACAGAGTGCAATGGGACAGAGTGTATGCATCCATGCATCGCGTGGACAGTGTAGGTGTGCTTTCCAGGATGACTCGTCTGAGATGTGTGGCGAGGAGGACGTACACGGTTCCTTACCCAAAGTACATGGTGCACATTGACACCACTCACAAGCTCATCAGGTATGTCTGCACACTATCTATCTGTGTAGTTCATTTTTGTTTCTAGTTGTGTATCTGACATTGTGTATATTGTATCACATCAACCAGAGTGATAGATCACAGTGAAGTGAACTTCATTGAATTAGAGTTCCACAAACTGATTTTATTCTGCTTACATTCCCAGAGATATTGTATTGTAAGACATAGGCTGTTGGAGATGTTATGTAGTGTGTTTTGGACTTACTACTTGTCTGATTTATTTTAACCTAGGTACAACTTTGTTATCTTTGGGGGAATAGATGGCTATTCAAGAAAGGTAAGAATTTTACCTGTTAAGGACAAAGAATGTCAAAATGTTACTGATAGACCCCATTTTAAACATGGAAGATGTTTTCTTCTCATACGTTTCAGTTTATTTTCTGTACAAACAGATGGTGTTCCTTAGAAACAAATATATTTGAGACCGTTCGGATAATTTGCAACATGAATTATGTACGTATTTTTGAAATGTGAAAACAAGTGGAGAAACTAAACTTTGAAAATGTAAAGATTGTTTGTTTTAGGGCTGTAAAAAAACGCGGACCGCAGACTTGGCAACAGTGGTTGGACTTTACTACACAGAGCCGTAATTCACTGACAATCTACACAAAATCGATTTAAAAATAGCAGGAGTCTGCAGTTGTTTTTCTTGTCCGTGGGTTGAAGCGACCCCAATCCCAATAACGTGATATTTAGCCCATAAAATGCAAATTTAATCAAGGCAACCCTGCCAAGTAACATGCATTTTAACCCCGGGACGCAATTTGAAATTTTTAGATTGAATGATTTAATAGTTCTTACTGTTCCACCTGTCATTTAGACATTGTTTTTACCCCTTCAGAACTTTGTCAGCTGACTTATTTTACAGGGGAAAATAAATTGACCGTATTGATGTATTATTCTATTTGTTCCTGTATGTGTAGATGATGTACCTTAAGGTAGCAGACAACAACCGATCTGATACCCACCTGGCATTCTTCAATGAAGCTGTGAATGAGCATGGGTTTCCTCTGAGGTATTGATGTTATTTAATTAGGGCTCAAGCCTGAGGGCGAGAGCCCTATTGTTTTCCTTAGGATTATTTGTTATTAGGCCCGAGCCGGTGTAACCTCACACATACTTGGTTATATACACAAACATACTTGGAGTTCCAGCTGATCAGAATTTATTCAGTCAACTCTTGAGTTTCACATATTATGCTCAGTTTTTTTAAGCCTGCTTTCTGAAATAGGGCCCAGTATTCTTGTTTGTTTACCGGTTTAGGAAAGAAAACAATTGAAGTGACTTGTATTTCTCATTATATGTTGTGAGCACCTACAGATCAATTGTACCACATACAGTACACAGACCTGTCAGAACATATTTTATTACAATATAATGCGGAAATGCAAAAGATTCACGTATTATTTGTTGGCACTTCTGCATAATTGTGTCCTTGATGAGATCTAAAATTCATGTTTTATTTTCAGAGTGAGAGGAGATCACGGAGGAGAAAATGTGGGGATAGCGGAATTAATGTTCTCAGTTCGTGGAACTGACATTAACAGCTTCATTGCGGGGAAAAGCGTACACAATCAGCGGTGAGTTAAACTTAATTTTGGAAGCCTAAAGGTAGTATGTATTAAGATGCCTACCATAAGCAATTGTAAGAACAGACAATATCCTCACAAAAAAAAATCATAAAAAACACAAACATAAAAAATCTTAGAATTTAATTTATAGAATTAATTCCCATGTCATTTGATTTCTATTAAAATGTATACAATAATCAATTTCAAACATGGCCATTTATTCAATGGCTGGGGAAAAGATAAGCTATTCAAAGGACCACAAAAGGACACGATATGAAAAATGTATTTTCCTTTTTTTTTACACAGGATTGAGCGCCTCTGGCGTGATTTGTTCATGAGTGTTACAGGAGTGTATTACAATATCCTGCACTCTCTTGAGGATGAACACCTACTTGACATCAGCAACGTCCTACACATATTCTGCTGCCACTATGTTTTCCTACCGCGCATTCAGGCAAGCCTAGATGTCTTCAGTGATGCATGGGACAACCATCCCATCAGGACTGAGCAGAACCTGACACCAAATCAGTTGTGGCAGGTGGGCCAGGCCCTTAACCCGTTGCAGATCCTGATTCTGAGGTAAATAATGCATTAGTAATGTTGATCCTATATCAATTAAAAATTTAAGAATAGGATTGTTTGTGTGTACCTCTAGTGAAGTGACAAGAATCTGAGCATAGCCAGGGCCCTGTTTCAGAAAGCAGGCTTAACAGACTGACTTTCCACTAGTCTCAGGCTGAACATACTCAGTTTTCACTAAACCTGCTTTCTGAAACGGGTCCCAGGTCTTTTTCTTGGTCTTGAATATGTAATTACCTTCACATTTTAACACAATCTATGATTAATTTATTTACATAAAATAATTTTTTCTATATTGTCTGAAATGTCTGTTTTGTAATAAATAGTGATATGGGCACAGTGCACAAGTGTAAATTTGTTCAATAACATTTTATATGCCTAATTTTTTTTACATGCACATCTTTGTCAGGGAATACCCATCCCAGAGATTCAATGGGAGGAGAATGGCTACACAAATGAGCCTCATTCTGGGGTCAATATCCCTGAACTGGACAGTCCTCTTCTGGATCTGGAAATGACAGCACTGAAAACATGGATCCATTGCAGCAATCGGACTGTTTCGGGGTGGATGTATACCGCAACACTGTCCAATACGTTGAGAACTTAATTGAGGCAAGATAAAAGAGCTTGTGGCTATCTTGCCACTTTCCAGTGGCTTCCTGTGACTTTGACCAAAAACTTAACAGAAACTACTTCAGAACATTTCAAATTATATTTTGATTGTGCCTTATGCTAGGAGCCAAGGATCCTCTATACTAATTGACACTACAAATTACAGTAAGTTAGTATGAATTTTATAAATAAGAAGTTTGTGTCTGGGCATTTTGAAAGAAATCCACTCCTAGTTTCCTCTCTCCAATGACCATTGGATGTTTTGGAAGAGCAAGCCTCATCATTAGCTAGGATGACTGAAAGCTAAGTCACATTTGGTGCTGCATCCTGGGAAAGAACATGGTCCACAAAGACTATGGTCCATGGAGGACATTGCAAAGGATTTCCAGAACTTAACAGTTGCAGCTCAGTCAGCAGAATATTCCATAGGAAAGGCCTTTTAAGACAAATAATTGGAATTTGTTTAATAGATACCTTTCAGCAACAACATCAAACAATTGGGGCATGGAATTGGAATTATTGTCACCAGGTCCTTTGGGTCTTGTTTATCGCTGGGTTATTTTCAACATTCATGGAGTGTTGACTTAATAGTATGAAAAGTTTTTTTACTTGCGCTTTGCTTGCTATTTGTAAATAAGACATTTTAATAAAGAATTTATTGCTTTAAAGAATTTTTGTATATTTTAAACCTTGTCCCTGTAACTGTGGTGAAAACATTTTTGGAATTGGTCCATTATTGAGTGAGGCCATTTCAAATGGCTACATAAACCAGGGCAATTGTGCTACATAAAAAAGACCATGAAAATGCTTGTTTAACACCTTTAATGTTATTCAAGGGAACACAAAATTATATATATATTAAAAAAAAGCAAACAGACAATCACCAAACCAACTAAAGTATTTGACAGGTGAATGTGGTGCCTGACAATCAAGTAGAATAATCATATATATATATATATCATATAACTTAATAACATTATATGATGCATAAATTTGCAGGAATTACTCTTAAGTGATTCAATTTCAAAAGTGCAAGAAGTTGGTGACATTTGCACCTACACAAGTCCAAAGCCAGAACTTACAGAACTGAGGGCCATCATCAAGTCCTGGTGAAAAATCTTATAGGTCTGGTAGTGGCTGGGGAGTTTCAACTGGAAGAAGCAGGTGTGAGCCACTGGATAAGTTGAGGTCACAACTTCAACATTGAGTTTTCTTGGTGGCAGTTCCCACCCCACCCAAAACTTCATCAGGTCACGCAGCACATCTGATGACGCTATGGAAGAGAAAATTGTACTTGTGACTCCTCAAAACTTTACATTGGAGTAGAGCTTTCAAAAAAAATATGAAGTAACGATTCTCATCTTTTCAACAAATCCAGTTATGGCACTCTTAGATACTCAAGTAAAGATAACACATAAGAAATGCTTGCTGTTTAGACAGGCTTTAAAACAGATGACAAACAATGTGCTTAACTTCAAAATATTACAGTGCTGAACTTAAACAGTACAAACTTTACAAAAGTAAAATCCCTGTAGTCTCTTTTCCTCTCCTAGTTTAGAATGTCAAAAGGATTACATTAAATGCTGCTTTAAATACTGTGGAATGTAAACAAATTATGAAGTTTAATTTAGCAATTGTATGTGCATTTGCGTTTCATTTAATCTCAGTTTGAGCTGGGCTTTACTGTTTCTGTCAAACATTCACATTTATGTCTTCTCCTTTCCCTGTGCTGTTGTAAAGCACACAGCAGAAGACCGAAAGGAGGAGGGAGAAACATGACCATTTGATAATAAAACAGTAAACCAGCTCACACTGAGATTAAATTAAACACAAATGTACATAAAACGTGGTAAATATGAAGAACCACTTTATTATTGTAGCAACTGGGATTGTTAGGAGGAAACAATTATCTGTGAATTAAGAGAATGAAAAATAAGGAAATAAAAACCATTTACAGTATTACCTTCCTCTATGAATTTTCTCAAAATCCAGTGACAAGACTGATTTTCTCCAATGGAACAGTGTCGCCCCTCATCCTCGCCGCTGTCAACATTGGGTTGTGGCCAGGAAATGCTCTGGATCAAGGTCTACAAGGGATAAAATATAAACATTTCATGTCAGGATTGAAACTTTTATTTAATGTTTCAAAGTGATCTCAAAATTGTAGTGATGTTTGTATGAATGAACAATCAATTTGTGTCACATTAGTAACAACTTTAACATATGACTAAAATAAACCATTCACTTTAGATGCACACACCCCTGTGACACCAAACAAAACTACACACAGTCTTTGCAAAAATAAAATCATAAATGGCTGAATAATAAATGGCTAAATTGGCTGGATGTCAAGTCGGCCAACTTCTACAGATATTTCTGTAGAAAACGGTGGGGGCACCGTTTTGATGAGTTGAGTATTTCACACATAACGACTGGCGATTACTACTACTATCACAGCCTGACAGTCTCCGAGCAGCAAATCTGGCTAAACATTGTGTAGTGTGAATCGTGTTTACCTGCGGGTTAAGCTCCTCACTTGACTCCCTTGGGAAAATCAAGGGGTGGACATCTGGCCTATCTGCAAGAAGTGGCCAGATTCCTGTTTGTTTAAGGCCTTTCCGTATTTGTTTAATTGGCTGTTTAACACGATGAAGTACCTGCAGACAGATTTGACAGGACAGAAGATAACATTTACACAGAGGCATTATTTTATAGGAAAGAGACCGTAGGCACAGATGTAACATGAGTTACACGGCCAACCTCCAATATAAATACTAACAAGTTCATTTATAAAAATAATTACTGCATGTGAAAGCAATTCCTGGAACAGCCAGACACGATTGGTGGATGTTGGAAATGGAAGATCCCAGGACAGGCAAAGCTCAGTCACTTTGGTGTTTTCTTCTGCAGTAAGTTCAGCATTCTTCAGCTAAAGCAGGTACACATTCACAAAAGGTAAAAGAATTTAATTACATGAAAAGTTGTCACCAAGCAATCCACAAAAAAGCAAAAAGGTACAATAAAAATAACTAACATTTGGAGTAAATAGACACCAAAAGCTTTGGAAATCACGAATTATAAATTGTCTCGCCACAGACATGTTTGACATGAACAAAAATTTAATTCGTACAAATGTGCAATGTGTAACCAAGTTACTCACCAAACCAATTGTTTCACGATGGTCAATATCAGGACAGTCTTCCAGTGTCAGAGCTGATGCTGCAGTGTCGATGCTCTCACCAGTCAATAGGGTCACCACAGGCAAACTGAGTCCAGAGAAGCTGGACCCACCATGCAGGAAAGAATGGCCAATCATACGACCTGCCATCTGAAATAGGTTGCTTTCCCGCAGGACAGCAGCTGCTGTTACGGACCGGCAAGACAACCCAAATGCAGACACACAAGTAAAGGAATATAAACAGATTTATTGAGACACAAAGGTATGACAGGTTCTTCTGGGATAACGAGAGGACACAGGACAAGACCGGGGCTGGACTGGAACTGGATCGAGGACGAGACTTAAAGGTACAGGAACAGACGAAGACGGAACAGGAACAGGACATACGGCAGGACTGGACGGATCTGAGACGAACAAAGGCACAGGTAAGTAATTCAATAAACACCAAGGCAATAGCAAGCTAGACGTATAACTGACTGGAGTTAGTATTACGATCTGGCAACGAGGAGCAGGCTGCGGTGCTTCTTATCCTCTGTTGATTGCCAACTCGGCTCAGCTGGTCTTGCTCCGCCGGCGCTCCCGCACACCTGTTTCTCATCTGCGCGTCTGTAGGGGCGGGGGAGCCGGAGGCGGAGGCCGCGGCCAACTGATCAGAGTCCTGAGCGACCGTGACAGTACCCCCCCCTCTATGGACGCCACCTGGCGGCCTATCCCGCTTCTCCGGATGACAATGAAAAAATTCTCGAATAAGGGAAGGATCAAGAATGTTCTTCTGGGGAACCCAACACCGTTCCTCAGGTCCATAACCCTCCCAATCTACTAAAACTGACGGCCCCGACCCGGCGCCCATCCATAATCCTCCTCACCGTGTATGCAGGCTGATCGTCTATCATCCTGGGCGGAGGCGGGGGAGGACAGGGAGGGATCAGGGAGCTGGAACTGACCGGTTTGATTCTGGAAACGTGAAAAGTAGGGTGAATCCTAAGAGAACCAGGGAGCTTCAGGCGCACTGCCGCAGGGTTGATGACCCTCTCCACTTCAAATGGCCCGATGAACCTTGGTGCCAACTTAGTAGATTCCACCCTCAACGGCAGGTCCCTGGATGACAGCCAAACCTTCTGCCCCGGAGAGTAACTAGGAGCAGGGGTGCGATGGCGGTTAGCTTGTACCTGTGACTGTTTAGGCAGCGTGACCAGAGCTGAGCGGGCCCTTCTCCAAACCTGATGGCACCGGCGCAGGTTCTCTTGTACCGAAGGAACAGCCAGCTCTTGTTCTTGATCTGTGAATAGAGGTGGTTGATAACCATAACAACACTGGAAGGGAGACATACCTAGAGATGCGTTAACCAGGGTGTTGTGGGCATACTCTACCCAAGGCAGATGGATACTCCAACTAGCAGGATTGGCTGACGACGTGCACCTCAGTGCCACCTCCATCTGTTGATTTGCCCTCTCCGTCTGTCCATTGGTCTGAGGATGATAACCAGATGATAGACTCACGTTGATATCCAAAGCATTACAAAACGCCCTCCAAACTTGAGAGGTAAACTGTGGACCTCTGTCTGAAACAATGTCCCAAGGAATGCCGTAGCCGGAATAGATGTAGTACCAGAAGATCCGCAGTCTCCGAGGGACGGCAGCTTAGGTAAAGGTACAAAGTGAGCTGCCTTAGAAAACCGATCGACAATTGTCAACACCACTGTGTGTCCTTTTGAGGTGGAAGCCCAGTAACAAAGTCCACCGCCACATGTGACCATGGCCTGCTAGGAATAGGTAGTGGTTGTAACAGACCAGCTGGGGTCGATTAATTGTCTTATTCTGGGAACACACCGGGCATGCCGAAATGTATTCCTTAGTATCCTTGTCCATAGTAGCCCACCAAAACTTACTGCGCAGGACAGCCAGGGTACGACCAATACCCGGATGGCAAGTGAGGCGGGTCCCATGGGCCCAGTGCAATATTTCCGAGCGAACGCTATTCGGTGCATAAGGCATTGGGTGGCCCTGTACCAGGATCAGGATGCTGACGCTGTGCAAGCCGGACCCGATCTTCTATCTCCCAGGTAAGTGTAGCCACGATGCGAGACTGGGGCAGGATACTCTCTTCCTCTGTAGATTGCCGTTCTGTGGTGAAGACTCTGGATAAGGCGTCTGGCTTAATATTCTTGGAACCTGGGCGATAAGTAAGGACAAAATTAAAACGATCAAAGAATAGTGCCCACCTGGCCTGTCGGGAGTTCAGCCGCCTTGCCGTCTGGATGTAAGTCAAATTCTTATGGTCGGACCAGACCACAAACGGTTGAATGGAACCCTCCAGCCAATGACGCCACTCCTCTAACGCCAACTTAACCGGCAGGAGCTCTCTGTTCCCCACATCATAGTTCCGCTCTGCTGGAGAAAGTTTACGAGAGAAAAAAGCACAAGGGTGAAGCTTTTGATCACTAGAAGAGCGCTGGGACAGTACTGCCCTACTCCCGTATCTGAAGGCCGACCTCCACCACAAACTGTAGCTCTGGATTAGGCTGGATGAGCACCGGAGCAGATGTAAAACGATGCTTTAGGACATTAAAGGCTCCTTCTGCCTCCGGTGTCCAGGCAAAAGGTTGTGCGGTAGATGTGAGAGTCGTCAAAGGCTCTGCCAGCTTACTGAAATTTCATATGAAATTCCTATAAAAATTCGCAAACCCCAAGAATCGCTGAACCTCCTTGCGGCTGGTAGGCCACTGCATCGTGAGTTTCTCTGGGTCCATCTGGATCTGTCCCTGAGCGATGATGTATCCAAGGAAGGTAACAGACGGTGCGTGGAACTCGCACTTCTCGGCCTTAACGAACAGTCTATTCTCCAATAATCTCTGGAGAACCCCCCTGACATCCAGAAAAAATCAAAATGTCATCCAGATAAACAAAAACAAACCGACCAATCATGTCTCGTAGTACATCGTTCACCAAATTTTGAAATACATCGCAGGGGCATTCATAAGTCCAAAAGGCATCACCCGATATTCAAAATGTCCTAAGGGTGTATTAAGCGCAGTCTTCCACTCATCCCCTCCCTAATACGCACCAAATGGTATGCGTATGCGGAGATCGAGTTTGGTGAATATCATGGAACCACAGAGAGGAGTAAAACGGAACTGATCAAAGGAAGCGGATACTTATTCTTGATAGTGATTTTGTTCAGGCCCGAAAATCAATACATGGTCTCAGACTCTTGTCCTTCTTATCAACAAAGAAAACCTGCACCCACCGGAGAGGAGTCGATATTCCTGCTGCCACGACTCCTGGATGTACTTCTCCATTGCCTCATTTTCTGGCCTCGAGAGTGTATAGAGACGGCTGCTGGGAAGAGGAGCACCGGGCAAGAGGTCGATGGCGAGTCGTATGGTCTATGAGGTGGCGACAACGCCTGATGCTTACAGAACACTGCTGACAAATCATGGTAGGTAGGTGGAACTGAAGACAGATCTGGAGGTTCAGGTGCCGGGTGGATCTAGAGGAAACAGGAGGTAAAGCAGACTGCAGACAATGTAAATGACAATATTTACTCCAAGACAACACTTGGTATGCGGCCCAGTCAATGTGAGGGTTATGAATTTTCAGCCAGGGTAACCCCAACACTATAGGTGTGTGAACACAATCAAAAATGTAAAAACTAATAGTCTCTGTGTGATTACCAGACAGAAGGAGGTTTACTGAATAGTCTGTTCACTTATCTGGGTCAAAACCTCACCATTCAAAGCCTTGACCTTTACAGGCACCTCTAATGGTATAGTCCGTATACCCAACCTCTTAGCCACCCCACGGTCCAAAAGGCTCTCATCTGCTCCAGAATCGATCAGAACTTCCAATGTCTGGTTCTGATCTGCTAAAATAATAGTTCCTTCCATACGTACAGAAGTGGGAGACGAGCACCGGACTTGGCTCAGCAGTATTTCTCCCATTACCGCCGAGCCCACCCTTTTCCCGGAAGTATTGGGCAAGAAGCACGAAAATGTCCACGTCTTCCACAATATAGACAACTCCCGGTATTGACCCGACGAAGTCTTTCATGTGGCCCATGAGAGCCTGGAGAGTAGCATCATGCTGCTCCAGAAGCGCGGTCTGAGCAGCGACAGTCTGTGGAAGAGTGTGAGGCTCTGCTGGGTTCATTCGGGCCAGATCGTACTGTTACGGACCGGCAAGACAACCCAAATGCAGACACACAAGTAAAGGAATATAAACAGATTTATTGAGACACAAAGGTATGACAGGTTCTTCTGGGATAACGAGAGGACACAGGACAAGACCGGGGCTGGACTGGAACTGGATCGAGGACGAGACTTAAAAGTACAGGAACAGACGAAGACGGAACAGGAACAGGACATACGGCAGGACTGGACGGATCTGAGACGAACAAAGGCACAGGTAAGTAATTCAATAAACACCAAGGCAATAGCAAGCTAGACGTATAACTGACTGGAGTTAGTATTACGATCTGGCAACGAGGAGCAGGCTGCGGTGCTTCTTATCCTCTGTTGATTGCCAACTCAGCTCAGCTGGTCTTGCTCCGCCGGCGCTCCCGCACACCTGTTTCTCATCTGCGCGTCTGTAGGGGCGGGGGAGCCGGAGGCGGAGGCCGCGGCCAACTGATCAGAGTCCTGAGCGACCGTGACAGTACCCCCCCCTCTATGGACGCCACCTGGCAATTTACAAAACTAGGTTAGTAAAAAGGTGCTACAGAATTAATATGAATAAAAAAAATTGGTAAAGCAGTAGCTCCAGAAAAACTTCCAACACGTCATGCCCCCTCCCTTTATGCAGAAAGGTGTCCCGCTGATCATTCTTAACGTAATACGCTCATGAAATGACACTCTTTACACATGTCCTTCCTCATACTTAGAACATGTCATTACATTCTGATCATGTCTGACTATCAGTTACCTGAATCTATCAGACATGGACGTCCTACCTGTCACCACATGTGCTTGCATGAAATGGGAGAACATCAGCTGGGTAATGCAAGACAGATTGGGCAGACCTACAAAAAAAATTTGATAAAAAGGCAATACTTTTAATGCATGAAATTATTATAAGAATAGCATCATGTTTTCTGCATCAAACAAACATGTTATATTCACTAGCGACAGGAAATATGCTATGATACATTTTTTACAAAAAAATAAATAAATTCAGTTTGAGATATGCCCAATCTATTTATATATCTGCAAGCATTACATTAATCTGTACTAAAACTTCTGGTTGCTTACTTTATGTGATGAATAAAATAATAATAATGCTTTCTTACTAAATTCCAGTGCAACAGAAAAGACAACATCTATTACCGACAAGGATTCATCCGTGCCTATGGTAGATGGGACTGGCTGCTCAAGAACTGAACAATCTTCATCAAGACATGTCCCAGATTCACGCTCCTAAATAAATAAAATACATGTATAAAAATATATTATTATACTTTGTAACGGTCATTTGAACAAACTAAAAAAAGAGAAATGAGAGAAATGTTGTAATACAGCTTACAGTCAATGTGCCATTGCATCCCTCCACATGCAACGGCAACAGCTGCAAAGGCATTTGACTGCCACATGTAATGCATTTTGACTGTGGCATCTTGGCGAACTCTACTGAATCATAGGAAAGTGGTTCAGTAGAAAGCTTCTCCTGTAGTGGAACTACAAATACTACGTTTTTCCCATTGTTAGATGCTGATTTAAGAAGCCTTGTGGAGTAACCCTCAGCGTCAGTTGGAATTATGGACAGTTTGCGACGTCCGCTACCACCTATTTTAAAATGGAAAGTAGTAAGAGTCCTTTAAAACCTTGCGGTCTCACAATTATTAATATTAAAAAGTTATATTTTGTCAGGCAAACAAGTCATAGTACTGTCCTCTACAACATGAATAGTTCATCGCATGACATATCTGAGCTTTGATTTTTGAATTGGAAAAACATTATATTTTTTTGTAATTGGAGATTTAGAAAAATTCTACCTGTAGACTTGAAAAACATCCAACCCCCTTGTAAGGTCTTTAGTTTAGGATATTCCTCCTCAAGAAGGGCTACAATCTAAAAAATATATATATATATTTATATAGCAAATGATTAACATTTTTAATCATTACCCATTCTACAATATTATATACAATGATTACCTCATCATGTTTCAAGTGGTCTGGTATGCTTAACATCCTCTTCCCAAGGACAGCATGGGCAAGTTCTAGCTCTTCTGAGCCCTTTGGTGTGAACTGACTGGGTTCCGAAAGGACATAGATATGAAAGTCTGTCCTTTTTACAATGCAAGGGGCAGGGGTCGAGAATCGACGTTTTCCTCTTGGCTGATCAGTATTAAACATACTAGGGAACTGCCTGGTGTGGGAAAGACAAAATGATTAGCAGGGAAACCAGATTTTATTTTTGTTTCGTTTACCTACTTTTCAATAATTTAAACAATGTCTCAAAAGTATAAAATACAATAACACTATTCATTACTGTTCCAGACACCAATATCAAATGTGTCAGAAGAATATTACTCACGGTCAGTAAAGTGAACATGTGTCACTTAATAGACAATACATAAGCTTTATCTATGTACCAAATACTTTGGTGGACTGAATAATCTTTTCTATCAAATGTCAATTTTTATGTGAATTTCTGCTTTAGCAACATTCTTCACTGTTATAAGAATTCTATATGTTAAAAAGAATTCTATATCCTTATATTATCCAAAGAGACACGGAGACAGATTATATTATAAAAGCGAAAGGCCAGGTTTTATTCCTTGCAAGGGAAGCAAAGTACACAGATATATACAAAAGGTACATAGTGCGTTTTGCTTACCTAAGTAAACAAAACACGACATTTTATATCACTGCAGTGGGGGCTGTCAGTGGGAGGCGTATCTTGCATACACACTCCCCTCAAGGCCCCAGCTCCAGGTGCAGAAGTCCCCCGGCAACCCATGTCTATCTAGTTATGTCTACTCCATGCTTGGACTAACATGGAGGACATGACATGATTTGACATGACCTGTAGAGAACTATGAGCACCTACTAACTATAAACAACATATAAGAATTATAATAATAAAATTCTTATAACATTCACCAAAACATTCACCAACGTTCAAAAGACTTAGAACAATAAGTTAAATGTATCGCCTTCTCATAGCCTGTCTCACCCTAGCATCGCTAACCGGCAGAGGAGCAGCACTGCCCTCCGCCCTGACTGTTGTACTCTCTCTCGGTGCGTTTGGGGCCAAGGACAGCTCCCGGGCCAACAACTGCACAAAAGCCCGAGCTGCTACCTCGGCTTGGGGCGACAGACCCTGTCAAACAGTCAGTTAATTCACAAGAATTTCAACTTTATGGAAAGATACTAGCCTGACCCTATTAGCATGCAGACGCGCTAGCCTAGCTCCCTGGCTTATGTTGATAGTTGCACAATTAAACCGGTTGATATTAACAATTAAACAACATCTCATAACAAGGAGATAACTGGCTAAACACTTTAAGTTGTACTTACCGCTCCCCTGTCGTTTCCAGAAGTCATGGTGAGTTCTCAACCAACCGAGAGACAGATATCCACCGCACTAGCTCGTGCTCCAGACAGAAAGAACAACTCCACCGCGGGCTAGGTTCGCGCCACGCATTTCGCGCCACACAGGCATCAGGCATATCGCGCTGTGTGAACACGTTGGTTTGATTGGCTTAGAAGTAAACAACCCCCCGCGTGGGGTGCGTTCTTGTGATTGGCTAAAACAAGGGAGATATATGATTGGTTGCTGATCATTCCCTGTTTAAAAAAATGCATTTGTGTGTCGAGCGGAGTCAGAGGAGTCTCAAAATTCACACACAAATGCAGTCAAGTTCACAGACCGCAAGCAGTTTGTAAATCACGATATATTTGTGTGTTCATCAGAAATACATTTCTGAATTTTGTCCTGTGGATTTCTGAATCTTGAGTGCATTTGTAACTGTTGTTTGCATTTCTGAATTGTGTGTGTATTTATGAATTGTGTGTGCATTTCTGAAATTTGTGTGCATTTGTGAATCTTCTGTGCTTTTTAAATTTTGTGTGTGCATTTGTAAATTTTGTGCGCATTTGTGAATCATGTGTGTGCATTTGTGAATCATGTGCTTAGTCATCTTCATCTTGAAGATGACACCTCCTCTGTTTAAAGAGGGTTTTCACAAAAATGTCCTCAATGACAGAAAACACTTTGTGGATGTAAAGCTAAAGATGTAAATTAAATATCAGTGAACTCCCTCACAGACCTACATTTCATTCCCACAGGAACACTCACAAACTTTAATAGACTATGAAGAACGGACTTCAGATGAAAGACTCATATGTTCAAAAAGACATCTTAATAAATGTCAGTGCACGTTGAAACCACTTGACCTCTTAAAATCCAGAGATTACTGTCTTTAAAGAAGTGACCCTTCTTTCCCTCTGTTTCTAAACTATGTTCAGTTGCCTTCTTTTTAATCCCTTAGCCTACTGAATGTATACTTATGTTACAATGAGCAATGTCAGTGTTTTGTGTAAAATGTACACAAGCCTACATTTGTATAGTCAAAAAAGAACAGACAGGATCATGAGGGCCACGGTGCAGATGGGCTGCAGACATCAGCATCCTGTGTTTTCCAGGTTTAATCAAAACAATTAAAGCATAGAAATGAACAGAGGCTCATCCAAAACCCATTAAATAACATTACGTCTGTAGCATTTGGGCTTAGCCTTTTTCTTTTCTTTATGAAAGGATTTGGCATTTTGTGATTATTTTTTTTTTATTTCTCTTTTTTTTTGACAAACAGATAGCTCTTCCAGGCCTCTCTTCTGCTCGAGGTGAGTAGAACTGGTCCCCTGAAGAGTGCTGGGTGTGCGCTCATGCTCTTGTGGGAGTTAGTGTTGTGTTTGTGTGCTTTTGCAGAGGGCTATCTCTTTCAAGCAAAATCAGCTCACTTGCTGTGGGCCTTTCTATCCTGGGCATCTTTTAATGCCTGCTCAATTACATTGCGCTCTAGCTCTGGGTAGATGAACACACACAAACACAGAATACTACCTGTTGGGTGCATCTGGACACAGACAGTACTTTTGAAGTCAGCCACGTCTCTGTGAGGCAAAAAAAGCAAGCACATAAACACACACTCTGTTAGAGGCCAAAACAAGCTTCATACTAATGCCCAGAGGAAGTGTATGAGCTTGGAACACAGTAAAGATACTTCTTTACTGTATGTATCTGTGTTTTTGTGCACTAGATTTAACTGTGGATACTAACTTTTGCTCCACTACATCTACAGTTTTTGGACCCCCATTATATGTGACCAGACTAACTTTTAACACTGTTCAAAATACATATATACATCAAGAATATAGAAAAAGAGTTTACAGTTAAACCACCCACTGTGTAAAAGGTATTTATAGAGAATAGATGCTAAAAACAGTAATATCATTTTTCAGTTACCGTATTTTTCGGACCATAAGACGCACTTTTTCTTCACCAAATAGTGGGAGGAAAAGTGCCTGCGTCTTATGGTCCAAATAAGACCATAAGGCGAGTTGCAGAGCGGCAGCGGGTCCCAGGACCTTCCGTGTCCCTGAAGAGCTGCATCATCCCTCCCCGCCCCATGTCCAGGCTTCTCAGTAGTCCACTGAGATACTGGCAGAGTGGCAGCCCCCCGTGTCGCCTTGCCTTACCGTAGTGGCAGAGCGGCAGCGGGTCCTCCCTCACCTTCCTTACGGAAGCCGATGTGTGCAGGAAGGCGCGATGCTGCTGTACTGTGTCACCGCCGTATGCTATTGGAGGATAGCATGTAGTAGGCGGTGTTACAGTACACAGCAGTGTGCATGCCCTTCACTCCAGTCATATAATTCAAATATTATTCTGTTATACTTTATTAAATATTTTATTACACTATTTGGTTCAGAATATTTTTTTTCCTATTTTTCTCCTCTAAAAACCAGGTGCGTCTTATGGTCGGGTGCGTCTTATGGTCCGAAAAATACGGTATATCCTGTTGCACTGATTTAAATATTATTCTAAAATGACAAATCATTTGTATGAATCAATAGGCCACTGAATTTGTAAAAAATATTGTGTACTGGTAGATGTTTGGAGTCCTAGCGATGGTTGGACCTTAGTTAAACCCATCTGTGTTCCAACACATGATGAATAATTAAGTTAATCCATTTTGAAATAAGGCTGTAACATAACAAAATGCGGAAAAAGTGAAGCGATGTAAATACTTTTCCGGATGCACTGTAACCAGAATAGAGTGACTGTAACAACGAAATAAAGAACATATAGCCTCAGAGAGAATGTATGTTTAGAAATCCAACACCTTGTGTCCAAATGTTAGAGATTTTGCAGTAAGTACAGGTTGTCAAATTGTATATGACCAAACAAGGCAAAATATTGTAACTAAAGGCCAACAAGCTTTTGCATGAGCTAAGGTTTATTAAAATGTATTGTGTGTGGAAAATTACTAAGAGAAGTATTTCAAATGTCATGCAGCTGAATCCAGCCGTGCACGTCATACCAAGACGTCTCAGAATAACCAAGTCCCTTTTTTTAGGCTGAATGCAGAAAGACAACTCCTTATATGTACTTGTTGTTAAAGTTCCTGTTTTTAGGCTGGATGCAGGAAACTAACTGTTAAACCCGCCCTGTGTGGCTGGGTGCGACAGGATGTATGCTTTGTTTGAAACTTGAATAAAAGGCATGGAGAAACAAATGGCCAGTTGGAGATTTCCGTAGACAGAGGTGGAAGTCCCTGTAGAGGCGCCACATTGTTTCTCCCCGTGCACGTAAAAGCTTAAAGCTGAGTCTGACTATCTTATTTACTTTAACAATTGGTTAAAGGTGGTTAAAGGTTGTTCACCAGCGAAATCTGCTTAAAAATACACTGTTTTGTGTATTAATTCCTTGACACCAACTATCATCCAACTAAACAGCAATTTATTGCAGATACTTTATAAATTTATACATTTAACATAAAATGAACTTGACCTTGGAATGAACTTGGTATCATTTTTGACAGGAAAGTTGATCAGGTAATGAGCTTAGAAGGGTCATGGTCACGGCCACACACATGTCCTTCTTGTGCTACAGAGACTGTTCACAGTAATTCTGTGGTAAATATTGTTAATTAAGACTCTGTAGTGATTATGAATGTAATAGAAAAAATAATTTATTAATTTTGGTAAATTATCAAATAATATTTTTATTATCAAAATTATTGTCTCGTTGAGGGCACCACCCAGATAAGTTCTGGGAAACGGATTATATTTACTAAGTCTCAATTAATCTGAAGGAATAGAATTCTATCTGTTTTGAATATATCTTATATAAACATTAAAACACCAAATCAAGATCTTTAACGTTTTATGGGTTTTTATTAAAGATTATACAAAGTTAACATATTAATGGGGAATGATGGGATAGGACACAAAGACAAAAGATTATTGACGGATAATGAGAATGATTAAAACAGAATAATAAACAATAACATTTACTGACTAGAACTTTGTGGAGTAAAAGGGAAGTTTTGAACCATTAAATATGCTGTTTACTAAAGGGGCGTTTACGGGATTTTAGAGGGAAGTAGATGAAGGTATAGTGACTTGAGCTTATAAAATACAGTTTAGAACGCCAAAACTCCTGCTGTGTCATGTGCGGCTTACTTGGTTCGCTGGTACTGGCCCAATTCGATTTCTGTCCCAGGTCCAAAGTTTTGCTTCGGAGCTCTGAAACGGGGCGTCTGGGTTTAGAAGAGACCGCTCTCACAAGGCGTCCATCACGTGACGATGCCGCTGGCTGGTTAGCGACGCGGCTGGCAAAGCGGAGTTGATGAAAGGCGTCAACTGTATAAAGCTGTCTATCTCTGCCGTTGGCATTAGGCAGGAACAGATTAGAGTCTTTGAAAACTGTCGCTAGACCACTGGAAAAAGGGGTCTCGGGAGTCGTTCCTCTGGCTTAAAGCGTCTGTTAGTTCAAGCGGAGTTCTTGGTCTTTCACAAGAACTACCAAAATGTCTTCCTTCTCGTGCGAGTGACGTCACAAGAGTGTCTTACAAAACTAGGCAATATGTAGCTTTAAAAAAAGAAAAATCACGTTTGCATGGCGGGTGCAACGGGTCTACAAAAATTTAAAAGTAAGTTAATAGTTAAAGAGGGTCCGAGGCGGACAAGAGGAGTTGCGCAAAAATAATCAAGAAGCAGATAGACACAAAGAGAGAAGAGGCTTAAGAGCATAAGATGCTTAAGAGAATAAGATGAAGATTTCTGGTGTGCGCACGCGTTTTGTCTGCGGCTTG
Organism: Perccottus glenii; assembly: GCA_024416835.2. Lineage (NCBI taxonomy): Eukaryota > Metazoa > Chordata > Actinopteri > Gobiiformes > Odontobutidae > Perccottus > Perccottus glenii. Next base: position 4,820,332 of record CM044554.2, read on the forward strand.
AAGAGGCGTGTTTTGAGACGGCCTGGGGCGTGTTTGGGGTACGGCCTGGGGGAAGTTTATCCCAACTAAATTTTAATTCAAATAATCCTTTTACCTTCCACAAAGTAACATTGAATTTTTAGTTTTGCACAATCATAAGCATACACATACATTGGTACTGCAGATTCATACCGATAGAATGCATCTTTACGCATGCTGCAACACACATAAATTCATTCAACAATTTTATTAACTGTAAACTTGTGAGACTGATGAAAGGAGGGTTGATTCTTCTCGTTATGACTCTGGATCCTGTGGGGAGCATTACCATATACTTAGATACACACTTTTAACCGGCGTAAACACAATAACACAATGTCCTTTGAAAACCCTTCCGTCTAAAAAGGGAAAAAGTTTAAGTCATTGGTTTGATGAGAGACTTAGCGGCGTTCATCCATACTGTCACTAGATGGCAGTATGTTGCCATCCCAGAAGTCTCAAGTCTTTTACACTTCAAAAGCATTCCTGTCGGGTGTTAATAGCCAAACCGTAATTCAAAGGATTACATCCTGTCGGGTGGAGACTGAAAGTCTGGTTTGGTCAGAGATAACACCTTGATCTCCTTTGAGATGGAGAAGTCGTTAATTAGGGGTTTCCTGAGTTTTCCTGTCCTTAAGAAAACAACCGGCCAGCTGTTCCACATTAACAGGGGGGTGTTAAGATCCTTTTCTTTTAGTAGAGCAAACACTTTCTGAGTCTGAAAAAGGGGTTTTACAGCATAAACTGTCAGTCCGTGACATTTAGGTCTGTTCACACTTCTACCCTCAGGACGGAGGTACAGAAGTGTGAAATGCAGGACTTCCAGAATGAAGAACTCATTCTTTCCCTCTGCCATAAGACTCCTAAACAGCAGATAGGAGTCTACAATTCACAATCACAACATTACATGAACAATTGTTTACCTACGGCACTACCTCACTTTACACCGTCACTTTACTTTACACGTCACTTTACACCATCACAACTGCACTACCTCACTTTACTACTTTACTCCTTTTGCCCTCTTGTATTTTTTGTATATTTGCATTATTATTACTTGTATATTTGTCTTGTTTTTTTATTTTTACTTACTTGTGTGACATTTTACTGTGGACGGCAAAGTAAGAATTTCATTGTACAGGGAAACATGCTTTCTGTCTGTACACATGACAATAAACACTTTGAATCTTTGAATCTTGAATCTTTAGTGCGGTCAACCCTTGTAGGATACAGTCCATGGCCTGAACTCTGTGTCCTGGTTGCTACAACTCAGTCATGGCATCGCTGAGTCTGCATGCTCATAGCAGGAGGAAGTGCTACACCTCTGCTGTTTGTGTACTGTCACTGTAAACACGCTAATGTTTCGTTCTGCGTTCCTAGAAATGTTTAGTTAGTTGTTGCACGATGGTCAGCACACTTCTGCATCAGCTCCTTCCCTTGTGTGCGTAAATGAGAGGAAAGTGATTGATTGCTGATTATATGTTCCTAAAATCACAAGTTGGTTATGTAGTTATCTGTTTTGTCATACTGCCAGTTTGTTGATATGCCTGTTTAATTGGGTAATATCCGGTCCCGGTCGGCCGGCAATTTATGCTAGTGCTATTTTTAGCTCAGCTCGCCATTGCAGCCAAGCCTCTCTCATGGAACCCCTTAAAAGGGCCTCAAGTAAGGTCACAATACAGCGAAATACCTCCATCCACCAGAGGGCAGGCTCCAAAAGCAGAAATATAAGGAGAAATCCAATGGCAACTTTACAAGGGTAAAAATCATGTTTCAGCCTGGTACAAAAGATGGCCCTGGTCTCTAGAGCTGGGTTTTTTTTTAGTTTTGAAAACTATTGTTTTACTATGCAGTAACAGCAGAAAAGCCTGGATGTAACTGCCATTTTATTTCCCTGTGGAAAGGCCAATATCAGTGGATCAGTGGAACAATGGGCAAACGACAAACGACATCCATGTTTATTTACAATCTATGGTAGCAGCACACCGCAAGGTTACGGATGTAACTTAGGTTCTATGATGTTTAGGTTACCATCTGAATATGATGTGTAACCATTGACGGTAGAAGGGGTGGACATAGCAAGCCCGCTTCCGGGTTCAAAGCTTGTACGGAAGTAGACATAGGCTTCATTAAGCCTGGCTCCCATTGACATCCATTGAAAAAAAAAGCGCCAATTACAAGGTGACTATTTTTGTCACAGCCATCCTTCTAACGCTGCCTTCTTTGTTTTAACACTTTCTAATAATTCATTATATTGATATTTGCCACATACCTCAAGATTAATTAAGATTTATAACTGACCTATCAGCTGCCTCCATTCTGCTATGTCGGCTCACAGGGACTGACAGGTTAGATTGGCACTTGCTCCCATCTTGTTGTTTATGCTGTCTCCGGAGAGGAAGCCGCTGGATATTTAAAAGAGAGAATGTGGAAGCCCAACTATTTTAAATCAGCGAACGTTAAGCTCATTGCTACACCTGCTCCTGGGAGAGGCGGTCTGGGTGCCATTTCCTGGGGGCGTGTATGGCTACTCTTGGGAGAGGTGGGCTCGCATTGCTCCCGGTGTTTTGTTTCGAGGCGCCAATTGTTTTCCACTGTACTCTTTCCCAGGTACAGATATGTTCAGAACCCAGAAAGTAGAAGCTTTCAGAGCACATCAACGCAGTGGACAAGAACAACAAGTTCACCAATGAAGATGCCATAGACAAGCACCTGGCTTTCTTAGACTGTGCAGTGGTTATTTGTGAAGACAGGACTCTCCAAGTAGACGTTTATAGGAAGCCAACACACTAAGATCAATATTTGCTGTTTGATTTCCACCACACTCTGCAGCACAAACTGGGAGTCATCAGGACTCTTCAGCACAGAGCACAAGAGGTGCCCACAACCTCAGAGGGTAAACGGAATGGAACACATTCGTAAAGCCCTGAGAGACTGTGGATACACCAGATGGACATTGAACAAAAGCAAGAGGACACAGAAACCAAACAGACAGGAACTATGTACAAGTTTATGCATTTCAGTGTAGTGAAGAGTGCAGTGACAGTTATGTTGGAGAAACAAAATAAAATAAACAATAGCTTCACAAGAGGATGTATCAGCACATAAGAGCCAATCCTGGGGGGCCCGAGTCTGCAGTCCACCTCCACCTCAAAAAGAAAGGGCATTCCTTTGAGAACAGCAATTCTGGCAATTCTTGAACCATCGGGCCCGATGGTTCAAGAGAAGGGTGAAGGAAGCCATTTTTGTTAAAATGGAAAGCCCTCTGAACAAAAGAGGTGGCCTCATATTTAAGTTGTCTAGTATTTACAACAATATTTTTAATACAATTTTAGTTCTGAAACCTAAATCAAAACAGTTTCACTCTAGAACAACAATAGCACCTGAATGGAACAGTGACACCAACGATTCTCCTGAGCCTTTAACGACTCTCAGAACTTTCAGGTTGCTCCCATTGGCGGTAGAAGGGGTGGACATAGCAAGCCCGCTTCCAGGTTGGAAGTCTATAAGGAAGTAGGCGTAGGCTCCATCAAGCCTTACCCCCATTGACATCCACTTAAAAATAAGCACCAATTACGAAGCGACTATTTTTGTGAGAATCATAATTTTACCTTTGTTTGAAAACATTCTTATTATTCCCGTAATTGTTATATTGATATTTGTCACATACCTATTGGCTTGTGGGGGCGTGGCTGACAGGTTTGATTGGCACTCGCTCACGTCTTGTTGTTTACGGATATTTATGGATATTTATGGGCAGAAAACAGAGTCACAGAAGCCTTACTATTTTAAATCAGCGAAAGTTAAGCTTTTTGCTACACCCAAAGATTGTTTTTAGTTAGTCTATGTTTTCTTAAGCTTTTTATCTCATGTACAGAGGTGACCGGTCACAACAGCAAGACTTGTTCTAAACTAATTGTTTTACTTTGTTCTCTGTCTTTGCAGTAGGGATGTAACGATATTGACGATATTGCGCTATTGCGGTGGTAAACGTGTCTCGATATCGTTGTGGTTGGGTTACAATATTAAAAGGACACGTGTCCGTCAAAAAGCAAGAGGAATAAACTAAGTCCCGCGGAACAAATCATTGTTAACTACATAGACCATGATCCTTTGCGCCGCGTCGTTACAACAACCGTTGTTAAGCCAATACGATTGCACGCTGTCTACACAAGCTCACAGCAAGCCAGCATGGCCGACAGCGATACTTGTAAGGATGAAAACAACAAAATCGAAGTTGAGATTGTGCCAGCTCCTGCAGCTTTTAAATCAGATGTCTGGAAACATTTTGGTTTCGCCGTGTCAAAAAACGCAAAAGGAGAGAAGGTGGTGGACAGACAATGAACTATGTGCAAGCACTGCCACAGTAAACTGCGATACAACACAGGAAACACAAGCAACATGCGTCATCTGACGACCAATCATCCCGAAAAGTTTGCAGATTCTCCCACAAAAAGAGTCCTGTCCGGTCAAAAAACCCTGAAGGAGGCCTTTTCAACAACTATGCCACACAACAGCGCAAGGGCTCAAGAAATCACAAGGTACATCGCGGAATACATAGCGTGATTTACATCCCTTTTCTATAGTAGATGGCAAAGGATTTAAAAGGTTAGTGGCCAAGCTTGAGCCGAAGTTAAGTTATGTTCCTGAATACCAGTTTTAAAAGGCTGCTTTTATTTGCCTTGCATATTTAAACCTGACTTAACTTAATCTTTGTTTGCATTTAAAGGGAATTCCCTATTGTTTACAATTGTTCTAGTTGCTTCTAAACTTGAACATTGCACAGAAGAATTAGTTATGCAACCAAATATTACTATACAGAATATTGATGTCCCTGACTACAACTTGCACTTTAAAAGCACTGTGATCAGCGTTTTATGTTGTCATGGATCCATGAATACAACAATAAATTGCCTGTTGACTGGCAAAAGCAGAATAAATGTCAGTATTTTTTCGCTATTATCATCACAAACACTATCGTGAGCTATTTAACAATACCGTGAGCTTTTCCACAATATCGCAATAAATATCGTACCGTGAGGTCAATATTGAAATTGTATCGTACCGTGAGATTTTGATATCGTTACATCCCTACTTTGCAGAGCCCCTCTACAGTTACATGTTTGCTGCTGCTTCTCTGTTGGCCCTCCCCAGTCCAGTCAAGTTATAAACAGTGATGAACAGTCCAGTTATCGGTCAGCTGCTCTGTTGGTCCTCTCTGCTCCTGCACAGCTGACATAACCCAGCCTCGTCTTCCTCAGCTTCATCTGACTTTACATCCTGGTCCATCTACAACTTTAGCTTCTTTTAAATAAACTTAAACTCAATCAAATCTCCCTTCATTTATATGCTTCTAGGTCTGAAGGCATATATAAACTGTATTTCAAGCCCTTAAATCTGACATAATTTATACACTTGACATTTAAGTGCTAGAGTTAATAGAGTTAAGTTTTTATTTTTATTCAAGAAACTTTTAAATTACATAAAAGTAGATAAAAGCAAAGAGACACAACTTTGAATCCTTTATTTATCACTATAGTGTTATTTTTGCATAACAGAAGCAATGAAGTAAGATGACCAACACTGATGCTAAGTTTAGCTCAGGTCTCTGTCGGAGCTTTGCCACTGTCTGCGGGGGGACGCACGTGGTTAATGGACTTTCAACAAGCGAGCTTCTGATTGGCTCATTGGTTACCATGCAAACGGGCACTCAAGTCTATATGCATAAATTAGGGACTTTTGTCACCATAAAATCAACATGGCAATCTCCACAACGGCCACAAATGGCGCCCGAAAGAGCTTCAATCTTGATGTTCAATAACGCTATGGATGACGTCACACTCCTTATGTCCAGCCCCTTCTACAGTCACTCCTGAGGTCTTTGACATGCAGTTGCAAGGGTAAGGAAACTGAAAAACAAAAATCAAAACTGGTTAAACACATATTTACTCCATCTCAAAAATACAGCCCTTGCTTCTTTGACTACAATTTAGAAATCAAAAATTAAAAAGGTATGTGTCAACGTGTCTATTTAATGTATTAATTAAAATACAGAAAACTGTTATTAACCACAGATGCTAATAAAGATATCACAAAGTAAAGATATTTCTAATTTATATTTCTATACAACTTACTGTTTATAATTACGAGGATTTTTATTAATATTATAGCAAATTATTACTATTGCTAGATGAAGATGTATTTTTGAAAAGACTTCACAAAGATGACAAACATACATAATTGAAAATAATAAACATATAATGTAGAAGGATGTAAAAGTGAAATTTATAGCAGCAGCCAGAGGGCGCCGCTAACACAAGGTCAGTAAATACGCAGCGATGCTAAGTTTAGATCAGGTCTCGGATGGAGTTTTTCTGCAGGGGACGAGCACATTATCCACGGACTTTCATCTTGCTTGATTGGCTCTCTGGTTACAATGGAAATGGGCGCTCAAGTAAGCCCATATGCCCAAATTAGGGACTTCCGGGTCTATAAAATCAATATGGCCACATCCATAACGGCAAAAAATGTCACCTGAAAGAGCTAAAAGGTTTGTTTCGAGGTTTGTAATGCTATGGGTTACGTCACACTCCTTATGTCCAGCCCCTTTAACAGTCACTGTGTGCAACAGACACTGTCCTTTTAATTTTGAAGGATTTCTGTCATGGCTGCTAGTTAGGACACCTGAGCAATCAGCTGATCAATCATATATTGCCATTACAATCTGGCAGGTATACGAGCAGCCAACAAATTACTCCTGTTGCCAGATTGTTCTACTACTTCCAGACGAACACATTCAGCGTTACTTGTTCCTGCAAACCTCTTCCTGCTAACCTGTTCCTGCTCAACCTGATACCTGTTCCTGCTAACCTGCTAACCTGTTCCTGCTAACCTATTGCCTAATCCTGCTACCTGTTCCTGCTAACCTATTGCCTAATCCTGCTACCTGTTCCTGCTAACCTGCTACCTTTTTCTGCTTCTCTGGTACCGTCACCTGTTCCTGCTAAACCGATCCAGTTATCTGATCCTGCTACCTGTTTCGAATAACCTGTTACCGGGTCCTGAGTCTTCTGTCCTCACTTCCTGCACCAGTATGTTGCCGTGTGTTGCTGGTCATTCTTTGGGTTCGACCAAACACGTCCAGTAATCCACACCCCCAGGAATCCACACCTGTGTCAACTCCTTCTTATATTATTAGCCCCGCTCCTTCTCATCAGAGGAGTCCAAGGTGGCCTTCACCATCAACCATTTAACGGGAAGGGCCCGACAGTGGGGAACTGCTGAGTGGGAGAAGAGGATGGCTGCCTGCACATCATTTTCAGCCTTTGCCGACGCCCTGAGAGGGGTTTTTGATCTGGGAGCCGGAGGGAAGGCAGCACGTCGTCTTCTCCACATCAGACAAGGAACTCTTTCCATAGACTTCGCACCCTGGCTCGACCGAGCGATTTCAACACTCCAGCTCTCCACGCCATGTTTCTGAATGAACTGGCAGACTACATCAAGGATGAGCTGGCGACTTGAGATCTTCCCGCCGGGTTAGAGGAGTTGGTCTCTCTGGCCAATCAGCAGGTTCAGGTCCGCCGGTTTGAGAATAATCCCACACATCCTAATCTGCCCCAACCTTTGGCCGTACCTCCTGCCCAGGACATTGCTAGCCCCGCACAGACGCCAGAACCTATGCAGCCTGGTCCCACCAAACTGATTCCGGAGGAGAGGTAGCGCCGTCGACGGGGAAATCTGTGTCTCTGCTGCGGTAGAGAGGGACATTACATTGTCACTTGTCCAGTAAAAGCCAGGACTCAACAGTAACAGGGGGAGTACTGTTGAGCCGAACCTTAGGTCCATTCCCCCTTCATCGGTTGTTGATGTACGTCCAGTTGCTTCTCCCTTCAGGCCCAAAGACCATTGCTGCATTTATCGACTCCGGAGCAGATGCCAGTTTCATCGACTCGGGGCTGGTCAGGCAGTTGGGGGTCTCACTGGGGCTTCTGCCACAACCAATCTCCGCTAGTGCTCTGGATGGAAATCTCTTAGGCACGGTCACGCACCGAACAACTCCCATTTTGCTGCGGATGTCTGGCAATCACCAAGAGACTTTGCTTTTCCATATTATTTCAAGCCCACAGATTCCCCTCATTTTAGGATACCCTTGGGTAAGACGGCACAACCCCCTCATCAATTGGACCACAGAAGCCATCCTGAAGTGGGGTTCCTCTTGATAGGCCGTCTGTCTGAAGTCTGCTAACTCTCCTCAGAGACCTCAGGAGGCGACCTCCGTGCTTCCACCGACAGTTTCTCCTGAGTACTCTGATTTCACAGAAGTGCTCAACAAGGCCAAGGTCACTTCGCTGCCACCTCACCGCCCATATGACTGCTCAATAGACCTGTTGCCTTGTACGTCACCCCCGAAGGGACGCCTGTAATCCCTGACGGGGCCAGAAAAGGTAGTCAATGGAGACCAATATCAGCAACTCCTTGGCAGCGGGGCTTATCTGTCCATCTTCGTCTCCAGCCGGGGCGGGTTTTTCTTTGTAAAGAAGGACTGCACGTTGCGTCCCTGCATTGACTATTGGGGTTTGAACGACATTACCATCAAGTGCTAGCAGAAGCTCAGCTCCATGTTGTGAGCCTTGGTCTCACGACGTTTGTCACCGGCAGAGCAGAGTTATGACATCGGTAACTGGGAACTTCTCGCTGTAAAATTGGCCCTCCAAGAATGGCAGCACTGGCTTGAGGGCACGGAGTGCTCCAGTGGGGCCACTCATCCAGGCTCACCTGCCATCCGGGTGTGAAGAGAACAGTGCATCGAAGGTTCTGGTGGTCGACATTGGAGGAGGATGTGAGGGAATTTGTGATAGCGTGCTCTGTCTGCAACCAGCACAAGACGTCACGTCAAGCCCCGACCGGTCTCTTTCAGTCTCTTCTGGTCCCGCATCGTCCCTGATCCCACATCTCTCTTGACTTCATTTCAGGATTACCTGTCTCCAAGGGGAACACGGTGGTGCTCACCATTATTGACCACTTCTCCAAGTGCAATCAAGACGGAACAACACCTCCTTTTGGGGAGGAGGTTAAATGGCTTCGCTCTCATGCTGCCATAGAAGGTAGTAAATTAATAGATTATATTGTTTTGTATTAATTTATCCAAAGTGGGGCTCTACACTACTAAATCTAGTTTATCCTAACCTGTTTTTTTTTTTTATTTGGGACATTTTTTAAGCCATTGGCTCTCCCTTTTGCTGGCCACGCAGGATAGGACTGGCAAGCTGGCAAACCACAAAAGACCACTAAACACAAAGACCACTAAATGTGCTGTGTTTTCTGTGTGTTTCTTTCTCAGGTTCCTCTCAGAGCTTGGCTCCCCTGATCCATGGATACATTGATCTGATCAACTAAATCCATTCTCACTGGTTCAATCAATCGTCTCAACCTCATCCCCTCTAATATTAATAAAAACAAAGTGAACAGTCTGTGTTTTTTACTTAACACACAACAATTTTAAACACAAACCCCTATTAGGTTTTTGCAGCTTATGCCACATTACTCTTACAACCCATGTGTATTACTTTGAATCAGCTACACTGTGTGAATGTAAAGGTAGCTGCTATTTTAAATACCTTTGTTCTTATCATTCACCTCAGACTGATTTAGACAATGTGGAAACCAGTTACAGGGAGATCAGGCAAAAAAAAAAAAAAACTTGAAGACTTGTGCACCTTTCTACACATAAATATTGTTTTTTTTTTTTTTTCTTCTGTGTGTTAAAATAAAAAATATCAGGTGTCTGTGTTCAGAGATTACACTTGCATAATTAGTTTTAAATTTATTTATAAAGCACAATTTATACACTGGGTGCATTACAAAAATAAAAGTCTAATTTAAAGTACATAGACAAGATTTAGAATAAGTAACATAAGAATTTTTTTTTTTTAATTAGAAGACGAAGAGTGCAGATAAAAAAACACTTTCAGTTCTCTTTACTAAATGTAGCTAGATCTAAAGAGGGAGTTTTTTTAATTCCCCTGGAACATTGTTAACCCGTTAAGCGGGTGACATGTTACATGATCAAATTGATCAGCTAAGACATTTACATTTACTCCAAAGACAGACCAAACAGCAAGCAAACAAAAACAGGTGGTGCCAAACTGTGCCTAACTCTGCCATATTGTTCCTAATGGAGACTCCGCCTGACCATTTCATACTAAAATCTTAATAGTTTTGGTTTGTTACACCTTAGAAGAATTATATCTGGTGCAGGTAATGTTGATGTGTGTGGCTGTAATTTAAAATAGTGTCTGAGCTGCAACTGTTTTCATCTAAAAGGGATTTTCATCCAAACAGGCGAAGACTACACACTGTAAATTTAGAAAAGGAAGATTTTAATTCTTGCAAGAATGAAACAAATGCATGTACACATGCAAGAACATGTGTACATGGTGATTTACTTTAAGTTTAAGTTTAGAGCACACAAAGTTTTTATCGGTGTACATTATTCCCGTCTCTCACCTCCAGGGTTGTTGTGGATTGACGTGTAATGAGAAGACGTGTCAGTCATGGATGTGATTGAGTTGATGTGTATATGTAACTAAGTTTTGCAGAACAGACTGTCCCTGAACAGTGATTAGATGTAGTGCAAAGTGATGCGTTGTCCTGTTTGGATTAGCATTGCGCCAATAGGAGATACAGCTAAAGACCTGAAGACTTAAGTGTATGTGGATAGGCACATGACGTTGACCAGGTGTAAGGCCATTGAGCAATAATATACAATTTCTTTGACAAGTTCTAATTCTGGGCACGAGCAGAAGGCCTGCCCCAGATGTTCTCAGAGTCCGAAAAGGTTCATAAGTAACTAGCATGTCAGAACTTTATTATGGTACAAAACCATTAAGAGACTTGTAAACCAGCAGTGCTGTTTTAAATTCTATTCTCTGAGCAACAGAAAGCCAGTGCAGAGATTTTTAAACTGGAGTGATGTGGTTGTATTACTGGTTTATGTTAGAACCCGAGCAGCAGCGTTCTGAATAAGCTGCAGCTGTCTTAACCTTCGTTTTGAGAGACCAGTGAGCAGGCCGTTACAGTAATCTAACCTGCTGGAGATAAAAGCATGGTGTAGTGTAATAGGGATATTTATTTATGTAAATTAATATTTTGTTATCAAAATTTTTGTCTCGTTGAGGGCACCACCCAGGATGGTAAAGTTCCTGGGAAACTGTTATATTTAGTCTAGTCTCATTAATCTGAAGTAATAGAGTTCTCTGTTTTCGAATATGTCTTATATAAACAGGAAAACACCAAACGTTTTATGGGGTTTTATTGAAGATTACAAAGTTAACAATGAATGATAATAATGGGGGAAATGACACAAAGGGGAAAGTTCTTGACGAATAATGAGGATAATGATTAACACAGAATAATAAACAATGACATTTACATATTAGAACTTTGTGGAGGAAAAGGATGTTTTGACTAACTAAAACTCGGCTCGTGAGCTTAATTAAAAGGACTATTAAAGGGGGCGGAAAGGATAAAGGTGAATTGGTGGGCCTACTAAAGACAAAGTACAGGTTCTATAACGCCAAACATCAGTGTCACGTGCTTAACTCACTCTGGCCGTTGATGGAACTTAGCGATCCAAGCGGCAAAAGGTCCAAAGGGATGCTCCAGAACTTTTGACGCGGTTTCTCCAGCTGGTTGTTGCCAAGCGACGAGATGGCGGCACGGGTACGCTGATCCCAAAGGGGCCGTGAAGCTCCGTGGCAGGGGAGAGAAGACGTTCTGTTATTGTCTTTGAGTGTAAGGCCGGCCTCTACCCAGCGGGTGAGGTGAAAGTCTTTTAAACAAAATTGATCACTGAAAGGTGTCTTGAAAGCTGTTTTCTCTGGCAAAAATGTCTTTCGTTGCCTAGAAGTGACGTCAAAAGAGTGTTTCACGAAAATAATCAATACGCATAGGCTTTAAAAGAAAAATCACGTTTTGGCACAGAGTGTATCTATGCCACGTGGCTAGAAAAATTAAAAAGCAAGCTAAGGCTAAGTTACAGGATAGGACAAAGTACTGTATATTGTCCTGCAGACAAAGATCAGAAGATGCCGAGAGGTCAGAAGAGGATTGCATTTGAGTACAAGACAAGAGAGAGATTTCCGGCGCGCACAACTTTTTGTACTGGCCGAAAAGAGGCGTGTTTCCACACGGCATTGTTTCCAAAAGGGTGTGTGGCTTTGGTTTAGCTAAGTTTGTCAAAATGTTCCTTTTTGATCTCCACAAAGTAACATAAAATTTTAAACACATATAAATCCAAATCGCTTTGTATCGTAGGATTCGTACATAGAAAATACATTTTTAAGCATATCCTGGAAACATATATTCATTTCACTTTATTAACACTGCCAGCTGGAAGGGGGATGAAAGGAGTCATTTTATCTCATTATAATTCTGGATCCTGTAAGGAGCAGTATGAAGATCACCACATTTCACACAATATACTTTAATACACACTTTTAATGGCATAAACACAAAATTGTCTTTGATTATGAAGCAGAGTCGTTACTCTGTTTAACCAATAGAGGGCCGTGTTCGATCGTTCTAAAAGTCTCCCAGGCTGGGACATGACAGCGTTCCTTGTCTCAAGTCTGTGAGTTTTTAAATACACAAACCGTATTTCAAATGGTTATATCTGTCTTGGTTAGAGACAAGTTTTAGAGCCAGGTTTTGTCGGAGATAACCCCTCTATCTGTCTTGAAGTGGGGCAACACAAGGCTGTTAATTAACTTTCCCCCCTGGTTTCCTGTCCTTAGTAAAACAACTGGACATCTGTTAAGGATTAGCAGATGTGTGTTAATCAGATCTTCTTCACGCTTCTTTGGTTGAACAAACACTTTCGGAGAGTCTGGGAGGGAGTTGAAAGCATAAATCGTTAATCCGTGACATTTCGTGAGAGTAATTCACTGAGGTCATTGATGTCACTACAATGAATAGGTCTCTCTAAGTCTGGTTTAGACATTATCCCTTTGATTTGTTTTAACGGTGATAAAATGCAGATGATGTAATTGACTTAATGTGACTGTGGAAATTCCATGGAAAGTCCAGGATGACCCCTAGATTTCTAACCTAAAATTTAGATTTTAGATAAAAAGACTTGAGGTGACTGCTGACACTTTTTCTTTGTTTCTGTGGCCTATAGTTTATTAGTTCAGTCTTGTCTCTGTTCAGTTGGAGAAAATTATTTTGCATCAACACGTCAATCTGTTCGATGCAGTGACAAAGTGAATGGATTAGTCCACTTTCGCCTGCTGTGAGTGAAATGTAAATCTGAGTGTCATCTGCATAATTATGGTGGGAGAAAGGAAGAATGTAAAGATTAAATAATAGGGGTCCCAAGATAGACCCCTATGGAATCCCACATGTCAAGTCCATTTGGTCTGATACACAGTTACCAACTAAAACAAAGTACTTACTGTCTTCAAGATAGTACTGAAACCATTTAAGGGCAGTTCCAGTGATACCTATCCATTCTTCTAATCTTTGTGTCAGGATTTCATTGACCACTGTATCAAACGCAGAACTTAGGTCCAACAGAACTAAGACAGAGACTTTGACCGCGTCAGTGTTCAGACAGATGTCATTTGTGACTTTGATAAGTGCAGTCTCGGTCTGTGATGTCTGTGTCTGTGTTGTTAAGCAACAAAAATTCATTAAGTTGCTGATACAACTTTACAACTACAAATACAACTTTTTAAAATATTTTGCCTAAGGAATGGCAGGTTTGATATGGGCCTATAGTTGTTGAAAACTGTAGCAGATGCTTGATGACAGCAGTTTTTTAAGTCCTTGGAAATGTTCCAGACTGTAAGAAATTATTGACTATATCAGTGAGTTGTGGTAACAAACTGCTTAGTACTGATTTTGTCCATAACATTTAAAACACTAAAAATTCAACAAATCATCATCTTGATATGATGAGTATTTTCAAACCTGACTGCCTTCACAAACTGTGTCCTGGTGTTATCACTAATGTGCCTCTTCTGAACAACAGTAGGTCCAGCAACTTTTGAAGTTATGGACAGATGGAAAAAGAAACAAAATGATCAGGTAGAGCAACATCAATCACAGTGAAAAAAAAGGTTGAAGTAAAAGCATCTGGATTCAGCAGTGTTGGAAGTAACAGCATTAGAGTATAACGGCATTACTAACGGAGTTTATTTTTCAGTAACGGAGTAATCTAATTAATTACTTTTCCCATCGTTGCAACGCCGTTATCGTTACTGAGAATGAAAATGAAAAAATGGTCGCGTTACTACAATTTGGTACACTAAAGCGCAAGGTGTCATGCTTTGGCTACACATCAGCTGCCTGGAGAGAGCAGGGGTGGGGATGATGACACCGATGACAGCGATGATTGACTGACTCGGTCTCACTGCACACTCTGACTGCCACTAAACACAAGACAGCGTCAGCGACAATGGCTAGGATCCGGGGGAATTCAAAGGTAGCGTTTTTGAACTGGAAGTACCGGCACTACTTCTCGGTAATTGAAATTAAAGGCAAGAATGTTTCTGTGAATGAATAATTAATATATAAAGCGTCTTTGCGTCGCCCGGAAAAGCGCTATTGTAATAATAATAACAATACTACTACTACTACTACTACTACAACTACTACTACTAATAATAATAATAATAATAATAATAATTAAAGCCGCAAGCGGCGATAAAGGCCCTCGCCTCCCTTGAGACCGCGGAGACACATGCACTCGGAGGATTGCATTTTAAAGCGTAAACTTCACGGCAATGTCAAATAACTGGGCCTGTGCTACTGCTTGATTCTTCTTCTGGCTGGAGCCTGCTTCATCACCTCGGACCTGTGCTACTGCTGAAACCTGCTACACCATCTTGTAATTTAGAGTTAAAGGTCTCCACAATCCCTAGATTTCCTGGGAGCTGTCTGAAAAAGGCAAAATGTAAATATTTATATGTAACTTGTCTAAAAGTACAAGTTTACAAGTTCTAAAGGATTGAGGAGTTTTCTAAGAGTTTTCTAGCCTTGGCTCTGGAGGAGCCTCCTCTAAAGGAAGGATCCTGGCAATTGGGAAATGGCATTTATTTACCAAAGAAATGGCTGCCTCTTCACAGACTCATTACGACCACAGCCATAAATGTATCAAAAAACAAATTGATAACTTTTTTGGCACACGTGTTTAGATGATACTCACCAAATTTGGAGCTGTTAAGATGAAAAGCCTTTAGCACAAGGGGTGCGATTTAGGTGGTCACGCATTCCACCCAACATAGTAGATTTCCTGTTGAGTTTACGGTATGGCTGTAATAAAATTTTCTGTTTGCCCTTAGGTGTCCTACGGATCTACCAAGTTTCATTTTTCTACATTTGAAAAATTTACTTTCACTTTCCATAGGCCCAATGTATTTTGACTTTTCTAGGGGTCGCCACTGAGTAATTTTTTTGTATTTTTTTTTCGGGGACTTCAAATACATACAGTTTTCGCTGGGCTTGAAGTCTGGGACCAATAAAAATGACTTTTAGTTTCACGTTTACAGGGTCAAAATGAGGATCATTTTACAGAAAAATTATAATTAAAAAAAATATACCAAATTATTATAAAAAAAATATATAACTCGAGCAAAAACATCAAGAAAAACGCCTGTCTATTTAACACACGTGTTTAGGTCATTTTGCCTAAGTTTGGTGTCTGTGGAATGAAGCAGCTATTTTTTGTTGTTTTTTAAAAGAGAGGTGTATTCTAAGTCGGTTCACATCTTCAATTCAAAATTGCCGCCTTCCCGTGTGTGATAGGGTGTGGTCCCTATTAGCTTTTTTGTTCATAAGCCCATGCTGGATGTGTGTACCAAGTTTCATTTGCCTACGAAAAACTAAAATTTTCACTTCCAATTGACTTTTTCCACATATTTGGGACGTTGCTATGGCAACACATTTATAGATAGGGGGTGGTTGTCATTGGCTTTTATGCTCGTCATGACATAAGAGATGTGTGTACCAAATTTCATGTCTCTATGACAAACTAATTTCTTGGGTCCCATTATAAGTTTGTAGGGGGCGCTGGAGAGCCATTTCTAAAGATAACCCTTTTATTTACATATCTTTGTGTTCAGGTCATGAATGTGCACAAACGCCTTTTTGGGTCCAACTCGATCCGAGAAGGCGTTTGAGAGTTAAGAGACATTTTATTTTCACAAAAATGGCCACCTTGTTACAGGCTTGCCACACCCATACCCGATAAGATATCAAAAACAAAGTCACAACTTTGGTTGGCACACGTGTCTAGATGATACTCACCAAATTTGGGGCCATTTAGATTAAAACACAATGATTTGCATGTTTCTGCGCAAGGTGCGATTTTAGTGGTGCGTTTCACCCCACATGGCGGACTTCCTGTTGAGTTTAGGGTGTGGCTGTCATTGACTTTTCTGTTTGCCCTTAGGTTTGGATCTACCAAGATTCATTTTTCTAAGTTGGAAAAAAGTTACTTTCACTTTCCATAGGCCCAATGTATTTAGACTTTTCTAGGGGTCGCCACTGAGTCATTTTTCGTATTTTTTTTCGGGGACTTCAAATACATAAATTTTTCGCCGAGCTTGAAGTCTGGGACCAATAAAAATTACTTTTCGTGCATGTTCACTGGGTCAAATTTAGAATCATTTTGCAGAAAAAAAATAAATAAATAAAAATAACCTGAGCAAAAACAATAGGCCCTCACGGTCATCACCGGCTCGGGCCTAATAATGTATATGTGTTTATTTTTACTGAGAACAACATGTTAATCTACAGAGAGAGTTGGATCGTGTTCTTTTTGTTGTGCAATAATTTACAGGTGCAGAGATTTACTTAATGGCCAGTACTTAATTTACTTAATTTGTTTATTTTTACCCAAGTTTACATTTGTGTTTCTTAATTTTGCACTTGAATTTTATTTTCAATATTTATTTTTTATATTTTTATTCCTATGCATATCATATGGCAGGCTGCAATCTATTGAGTTCAAATAAATACTAAATGTTCTAAAATACTGTATATAATGTTTTTATTCTTCAATCATTTAATATAAACATATTTGACATTAAAGATGTCATAAAACATAATAGCGTTATAGAACATAAAAAAAATAACGTCAGTTACATTGCTGAGTAACTAATTACTTTTACAATGTGATAACTGAGTTACTAACTAATTACTTTTTAAAAGTAAGATGACCAACACAAGGTGAAGACGTTTTGTCTCTAATTCCATGAGACTTCATCAACTCTGAGATCAACTGGT
The DNA here is from genome assembly GCA_024416835.2 of Perccottus glenii. NCBI lineage: Eukaryota > Metazoa > Chordata > Actinopteri > Gobiiformes > Odontobutidae > Perccottus > Perccottus glenii. Next base: position 4,837,639 of record CM044554.2, read on the forward strand.
AGGAGAGCTGAGCTTATATCTCTAGAGGAAGGAGTTTCCCCTGAAACCAAACTTGATGGATCAGGCTGTTCTGGTCTCATAATTGTTGGCCATGAAAGGGAAGTGTGACTCCTGATGTGAGAGTCGTTAAGGCTCAGGAGAGTCATTAGTGACACTGCTCAATTCAGGTGCAAAGTGGTTAGTGTCACTGCTCCATTCAGGTGCAGAGTCGTTAGTGATACTGCTCCATTCAGGTGCTGTGTTTGTTGTTCTAGGGTGCAACTCTTTTGTTTTAGGTTTCAAAACACTGTTATAAATACTAGGCAACATAAATCTCAGGCCACCTCCTCTGTTTAAAGAGGGCTTTTCCATTTTCACAAAAATGGTTTCCTTCACGTCTCTCTCAAACCATCTGGCCTCTCTGGCCAAAATTTGGACATTGCTGTCCTCAAAGGAATGCCCTTTCTCTTTGAGGTGGAAGTAGACTGCAGACTCAGGTCCTCCAGGATTGGCTCTTCTGTGCTGACGCATCCTCTTATGAAGCTGTTGTTTTGGTTCACCGACATAACTGTCACTCTTCAATGAACTGCATAAACTACATTACTCTCTTTGTGGAGGTCTTGTCTTTAGGATGGACTAGTTTTTGACGCAGCATTTTTCCTGGTTTAAAGTGGACTGGAATGTTGCGTATTGATCTGTGTGTGTTGGCTTCCTATAGACTTCTACATGGAGGCACAGCCGTGTTTTTGTCTGTAGAGGTTACCTCTGAGCTGTAAATAGTGTAAGTAGTAGGGATGTAACGATATCAAAATCTCACGGTACGATACAATTTCGATATTGACCTCACGGTACGATATTTATTGCGATATTGTGGAAAAGCTCACGGTATTGTTAAATAGCTCACGATTGGGTTTGTGATGATAATAGCGAAAAAATACTGACATTTATTCTGCTTTTGCCAGTTAACAGGCAATTTATTGTTGTATTCCTGGATCCATGACAACATAAAACGCTGATCACATAGTGCTTTTAAAGTGCAAGTTGTAGTCAGGAACATCAATATTCTGTATAGTAATATTTGGTTGCATAACTAATTCTTCTGTGCAATGTTCAAGTTTAGAAGCAACTAGAACAATTGTAAATAGGGAATTCCCTTTAAGTGCAAACAAAGATTAAGTTAAGTCAGGTTTAAATGTGCAAGGCAAATAAAAGCAGCCTTTTAAAACTGGTATTTAAGAACACGACTTAATTTCGGCTCAAGCTTGGCCACTAACCTTTTAAATCCTTTGCCATCTACTGCAGAAAAGGGACGTAAATCACGCTATGTATTCCGCGATGTACCTTGTGATTTCTTGAGCCCATGCTCTGTTGTGTGGCATAGTTGTTGAAAAGGCCTCCTTCAGGGTTTTTTGACTAAACAGGACTCTTTTTGTGGGAGAATCTGCAAACTTTTCGGGATAATTGGTCGTCAGATGACTTTGCATGTTGCTTGTGTTTTCTGTGTTGTATCGCAGTTTACTGTGGCAGTGCTTGCACATAGTCCATTGTCTGTCCACCACCTTCTCTCCTTTTGCATTTTTTGACACGGCGAAACCAAAATGTTTCCAGACATCTGATTTAAAAGCTGCAGGGGCTGGCACAATCTCAACTTTGATTTTGTTGTTTTCATCCTTACAAGTATCGCTGTCGGCCATGCTGGCTTGCTGTGAGCTTGTGTAGACAGCGTGCAGCGTGCAATCCTATTGGCTTAACAACGATTGTTGTAACGACGCGGCGCAAAGGATCATGGTCTATGTAGTTAACAATGATTTGTTCCGCGGGACTGTGTTTATTCCTCTTGCTTTTTGACGGACACCTGTCCTTTTAATATTGTAACCCAACCACGACGATATCGAGACACGTTTATCACCGCGATAGCGCGATATCGTCAATATCGTTACATCCCTAGTAAGTAGTGTTCAAACATATCTCCAGTAAACTACAAATATGGTCCGGGGTGAGGTTTGTCCTGTCCTGTAAAGATGTGTCCTGTAGTAGTCTCTTCCTTACCACCACACATGCTTTATTGGTGGGTATGCAGGTAAAGAGGGATGTGATATCAAAGGAGACAATAGCATCATCTGCGTCTAGTTGTAGATGTTTGATTTTGTTAGTAAAGTCCTGTGAGTTGATGATATGATGTTGTGAGTGGCCTACCAATGGAGCCAAAATAGTAACCAGGTGTTTGGCTAAATTGTAGGTGGCTGAATCTGTGCTGCTTACTTTTTACTTGGGACGTAGTGGAATTGAACTGAGAAATAAGCCCTTTTTCAAGAACCTCATTTTCAGTTTGGGTAAGAACTCTGTCCTCTGGCTGGTATAATATCCTGTTTACACCTAGGATGTTGGAGTGCACGTGGCAGAATGGTTAGCACTCCTGCCTCACATCAAGAAGGTCGTGAGTTCAAAACCCGGCCGACGCAAACATTCTCGGCCGAATCTGGTCTTTCTGTGAGGAGTCACCGTGTGTCCTCTCCGGGTACTCCGGCTTCCTCCCACCGTCCAAAGACAGGTTAATTGGCAATTCTAAAGTGTCCCTAGTGAATGAATGTGAGAGTGAATGGTTGTTTGTCACTGTTTGTCTCTAAATGTCAGCCCTGCGACTAACTGGCCATTGTCCAGGGTGTACCCCGCCTCAGGCACAAAGTTGCTGGGATAGGCTCCAGTCACCCGCAACCCCTAACGGGACTAAGCGGTAGAAAATAGATGAATGAAAAATGAATGACCTAGGATGGTCTGGGTTGTGCCGCTGTTGTCCATTAGCCAAAATCTGAAACTTTTTGATCTGGCAATCCTTGCTCTTGTTGTGCTGTGTGAGTTGTACCTTCTGTATGAAATTGGAAATCTCCTGTAGGACTTCCCCTGGAACTAACGCTGCAAGTTGTTTCTGTAGAAAATCTAACTTGGTCTGGAGGTTATCTACTGTGAAGTGAGTCTGTCTAATCCTTTCACACAAAAGGTGGGTCTGGGCCAGGCGTAGGATGTTTTTAGCCCTGTGTTCATTAACAGCAGAACCTAGCCGTAGGTTAAATCTAAGATTATTTCTATAGTCTGCCAGTTCCTGCCAGTTTTCTCATGCTCTCGTAGCAGTTGAAGGGTATCATTCCCAAAGTTGGTAGCAACATGTCTGGCCAGATGGTTTGTCTGAAGTAAAAGCATCTGGACTCAATAGTGAATTTTGGTCCATCAGGTTTGGTTTTAGTGGAAAATCCTCATTCTAAAGATATAAGATCAGCTCTCTTACCAGTTGATCTCAGAATTGATAAAGTCTCTTAGAGTTAGAATTAGAGACAAAATGTCTTCACCTTGAAAACTGAGTCCAGATGCTTTTACTTCAACCTTTTTTTCAAGATGTCTTGGATGACTGAGAACTTTACAGACATCAATCCCAGTGACATCTGAAATATGAACAGCCTTAGTAATGATCAGGTCCAGAGTTTGACCACTGTTATGGGTCGGCTCATTAACACGCTGACAAAGACCAAAAGTATGAAGAATAGTAAAAAGTTATTTGGCATTCTTGTTACAAACATTATCCACATGCACATTTAAATCACCTGATATGACTTGTTCAAATTCTGTGCAGAAAACGTCTCGGGTTATGAATATAACCCTTGTTCCCTGAGAGGGAACGAGACACTGCGTCCTGAAACGACACTTTGGGGAACGCCCTCAGCGTGACGCCTCTGAAGCATGAATGAAACTTAGACTGATCCTGATTGGTGCTACGCCACGACGTAGCGAGTGACGGCCTACCCGGAAGTATAAAGGGATGCCGTATCACAACCACGCTAGTTTTTCGCAATGAAGCAAATCGCCCTCAGGCAGGGTAGGCGTGGCGAAGCGACGCAGTGTCTCGTTCCCTCTCAGGGAACTAGGGATATATTCATAACCCGAGACGTTCCCTTCTCGAGGGAACTCAACACTGCGTCGTGAAACGACACTTTGGGGAACGAATACCCACTATGCCACGACGACCCATGCCTGCCCTAGTGTGAAGCTGGAAATTCAGGCAAACTTAGGACGAGAGCAGCCTAGCGCCTGGCGTCGCAGGGAGATGCAGACTATAGAACCTAATGAAAGTGTGTGGAGTAGCCCAGCCGGCTGCCTCACAGATCTCCTGAAGCGGGACCCCCATTTGAAGGGCCCGAGAAGAGGCCATGCCCCGAGTGGAATGCGCCCTTAAGGCCAAAGGTGAAGGCAATCCGCGCACCTGATAATCCAAGGCAATAGCCTGGACGATCCAATTACTGACCGTCTGCTTGGTCGCTGGCCGACCTCTCCTAGGAGACCCGAAACACACTAACAGTTGGTCTGACTTCCTCCACTGCGAAGACTTCTGTATATAGATTCGCAATGCCCTGACGGGGCAGAGCAGATGAAGTCTCCCATATTCAGCCGACATGAGGTGGAGGATGAAACGCCTGCAATACCGTCGGCCGTGCCACGTTAGATGGCACCTTAGGCACATAGCCTGGCCTCGGACGTAAAATGGCCTTAACCCCACCGGGGGAAAACTCTAGGCAAGTTGGCGTTATAGCCAGTGCCTGGAGGTCCCCCACCCTTTTAAGTGAGGTGATAGCCATGAGCAGCGCCACAGATGCTCATGGCATGACAGATGGATGACAGAACTCGATCTGTCGCCGACTCGAGTGGTTCGAAGGAGGCCTCAGCCAGATCCCAAGTTGGAACCCCGGGGCGCGTTGCAGGCCTCAGCCTCCGGGTGCCACGGAGGAAACATACGACCAATGGGTGCCTCCCCAGAGGCCCCTCACTCACCGGAGCGTGAAACGCCGCAATGGCAGCCACGTACACCTTAAGAGTGGACAGGGTAAAGCGAAGCGCTCTTGGAGGAACTCCAGGACCGAAGCCACTGGGCAGTTAACTGGGTCCACTTCACGCTCCCTGCACCAAGTGGAAAAGACATTCCACTTTAAGCCATACAACCTTCTCGTGGAAGGTGCCCTGGAACTGAGTACGGTTTCCACTACCCCTGCCGACAGGCCAGCCTCTAGGTACTGATCCCCCTCAGAGGCCAGACACACAGTTTCCACAGCCCGGGCTGGGGATGCAGTATTGTGCCCCCTGCCTGGGACAGCAGGTCCCTCCTCAAAGGGATCTGCCATGGAAGACCTGCCAGCAGTGCTATGATGTCTGAGAACCATACACGGGCCGGCCAGTGAGGGAGACATCTGTCGAAACGGATTTCCGGCGACACGATGCTCCTAATACTGGTCCTTGATTAGATTAGATTAGATTAGATTCAACTTTATTGTCATTACACAAGTACAGGTACAAGGCAACGAAATGCAGAAGTGCAATAGCAGCAAAGTGCAGGATATATACAATGGTTGCATAAATATAGGATATGGAGATGTACAGGATTTACAGGTCATATGTACATGAATGTAAATATACAGATGGTTATTAAATATACAGATGGTTATTACTATAACAGGTGAGTGTGTGCCATAAATATAATTACAGGTGTCTCTATCTATAAACAGCATTTACAGGTGAATATGTACTATAAATGTAAATGTAATATATAGATGTCTCTAACTATAAACAGAATTTTACAGGTAGATGTATACAATTGTATGTTAGCTTAAGGTAAGCAGTAGATTTAAGGTAGTGCAAACAGCGAAATGTAAACAGTTGGTACTGTATGAACAGTTGGTAGCTAAGGTGCAGTGCAAGGGTAGTGGGATGGTTTGGGACAGAAACCAGGGTTTCTTCCATATCGACAGGGAACGACAGCACCTGCGCGTGACCCTGATCCTCCGGAATGGATTCCCCCTCAGGGAAACCCCCCTGGCTTTCAGCCACCACTGCAGGGGTCTCATGTACAGCAGGCCAAAAGGTATTACTTTGGCCGCAGCTGCCATGAGCCCTGGAACCTGAACCTCCTCAGAGACCGGTTCAAATACCTTAGATCTAAAATTGGACGCAGACCTCTGTCCTTTTTTGGGAACTATAAAGTACCGGCTGTAGAACCCCGACTCCATTTCTGGCAGGGATTGTACTTCCTGTTCCATAACCCCAGCCCGTTCCGGGACCACTGCAGTCCGGACCACCCCGCTGAATCTTGGTGGGCTGCGGCCAAACTGCAGTCTGTAACCCTTTTCTACAGTGCGCAGGACCCATGGAGACACATTCGATGCCACGCCTGGAAAAAATCTGCCACAGGAATCAGCCTCTCGAAGATCGTACACGACTTCTCTCTGCCGTGCGCATACACCCTCGCTGCCTGCCCAAGACCCCTCGGGGTGGGCGAGGCAGCTCGCGTATGCTGGAAACCGATGTGGCCCGGCGTCATGAGCGGTGGAAATGCATCGGAGTCTAAAGGGCTCCGCAGAGAAACCGGCTTCAGCCGCCTCTCCCCGGAGGGGACAGTCCTTAGAGGCCCTACCCATGCTAGGACCTCTTCCCCAAAGCCTTCATAGTCTGAAGGACGACCCTCAGGTCCCCTTCCTGCTGAGTCGGCTTCGAGCGAAAACGCCGCCTCTGTTGCCGCGCTCCCTGGGGAGGGGCTCTGGAGGCGACGCTCTCCTTTTGTATCTGCCGATACGCGGAGCTCGATGACGGCTGGGGCTGGTCGGTCTTGGGTCCAGCCCCTTTGGACTTGGTGCGGCGAGGGATAAATTGTTGAAACGCCGCAGACTGCCTCCTCCCCTCCTGGTACCTGTCTATGACCGTACTGACGGCGTCACCGAACAGGCCGGAAGGTGAGAGAGGCACATCAAGGAGAAAAACCTTATCCTTCTCCTTTATGCCCGCCAGGTTAAGCCATAAGTGCCTCTCCGTGGCCACCAGTGCCGCCATGGAACGGCCCACAGCACAGGCCGTCTCCTTGGTGACCCTGAGAGACAAATCCAACTTGTTGGCTGTTCCTCAAACACGCTTACGATCTATGGGTGACAGGGCCTTTTCCTCATATGCTCCTGTCCTTTGGAATTCTCTGCCTCCTGATCTTAGGGAAGCACAGGGCTACATTTTTAAAGGTAGACTTAAGACTTATTTTTTTAAATTAGCATTTGATAGTTGATGTTACTTTTATTGTTTGAACTTTGTATTGCTTGTTTTTGTACAGCGCTTTGAGAAGTTGCCTTTAAAGGCGCTTTATAAAATAAAGTTTATTATTAATATTATTATTATTAAATCCGTCGCTCCGCGGAGCTCCGCCACATCCTCAGTTGTGGGTCCCCCGCCTTCATCCAGGTCCAATAACAGATCGGCCTGGTATGCCTGTAATATAGCCATCTTATGCAGATATGCGCCCGCCCGACCTGCTGCCATATACGCCCTGCCCACCATATTTGACGTATCCCTACAGGGCTTAGTGGGCAGCACCGGGGTTTTTAGAGACGCCGCCGCACCGGGAGAAAGGTAAATGGCCAGTGCCCCTTCTACCCGCGGCATTCTCCCATAGCACTCTTCTCCCGCCCCCAACACATTACTATAATCCAACGGTGTTGGATTGGAGATGCGGGAGGAGTGTGGCTTATTCTGGAAAAAATGGTAAACCCCGCTGTTTGGGCCGTGCTCTGTGCTGCAGGAAGCGCTCATCCAGTCTATTTTTAGCCACCGTCGCTTCCTGCCGTTCTGGTGGCCAGCTAATGTTTAACCTGGCCACCGCACGAGTCACAACCTCAATGAGCTCCTCATAAGCGGGCACGTGAGGTGACGAGTGAGCCTCCATGTCACCCGCCTCAATGCTGAGCATGTCCACATCCTCAGATGTAGACAGCTCAAGCATCGGACCCTCTCCGAGGGTATCAGAGCTGTCTGACGATGATTGGGAAAAAGCCTCAGCCGTCCCAATCTCATCAAGTAGCTCCAGCTGCGATCCCCACAATCTCAGCCGCCGCACCGCCTCGGCGGCCGCGGGACCTGAACCGCGGGAAATGCGAGCCTGGCCGGCCTGGTCAAACACGGCCAGGCGGGAGCGCAGCACTCTGCAGGGAAGTGCCTCACAGTGCTCGCAGTCCGCTCCCTCGAGAGCTGACCGAGCGTGCTGTGCTCCCAGGCAGATCACACACAACGAGTGCGTGTCCCTACCCGTGATATAACGAGGGCAGGGGTACACACACTTCTTGAAATGTTCCGCCATACTTTTCATTCAAAATTTTTCAAACAAGTCTCTCGTTCATACACAGGGCATTTGCTGAAGAGCGAAAAGCTAGCGTGGTTGTGATACGGCGTCCCTTTATACTTCCGGGTAGGCCGTCACTTGCTCTGTCGTGGCGTAGCACCAATCAGGATCGGACTAAGTTTCATTCATTCTTCAGAGGCGTCACGCTGAGGGCGTTCCCCAAAGTGTCGTTTCACGATGCAGTGTTGAGTTCCCTCGAGAAGGGAACCGAAAGCATTTCAGTAAACTCATCAATAAAATCATGACATTGTTGGGGTGGTTTGTAAAGAACTACATATAATATAGATGGAGAACACCTCAACTCTATTTTGAATGACACATACTCAAATGATGAAAACTTCCCAAGTGATAGCTTCTGTATATTATTTTGAGTATTATCAATAAGAAAAGAACATACACCACCACCTTTTTTGTTTTTGGATACAAATGTGAATTTAGATGGGGTGGATTCAATAAGGACCGCATTTCCAGGCCTTGCTGTCTCACCATGTTTCTGTTAAAACATAAAAATCAAGCTTATTTGAAGTTATAAAATTGTTAATTAAAAATAATTCGTTACCCAAAGACCTGACATTGAACACTGCAAGTTTCAAGTCTGTTTGAGCAGAACCTGACATTATTATCTTCTCCAATCTGTGACTTCTGACTGTAGCTATGGAGCTAGGAGGGAGTGTTCTCTCCCAGGGCCTCAGGTTGATAAGTGTTTTATTATGACAAAACGTCCTGGAACAGCAGAGGCCCTCAGTGTCCAAATCACCGATAGTAGCCTTAATGCTACTATCAGTCGGTCACACTCCAGTTTTCCTTTGCAGGACTTGCACGTTTGTTTTTAAAATTTTTCGAGTCAATGTCTGGGCTGTGCTACAGGCCAGTCGTTTTTTTGTTGCGCGCAGAGTCTATCTCGATACAAACGCCCGCTGTCATGGCGGCTATACTAGGAAGTCAGAGCTGTACAGGGGAGCGTGCACTACGTCACATCCAGGTTGATTTCCTGGCAAAACCATCCCGTATTCTCCACAATAAAATCAGCCTACAGACTCATAGAGACAACAGTTTTTAACAATGAAGATCTTAGTTGTCTCATCTAATTATGATTGGCTCATATTTGGGCAAATAAAAACATTATTTGAGCTTAAAAAATTACATAGAGTTCCTTTAAATAGTTAAGACATTTGTGCTTCACAGCAGAAGTGCTGTTGTCTAGAATCTAGGCAAGGAGAGTTCATCTCAAACAATATACGATATTGTTCAAAATGATAACAGTTAGGGATGTCCCGATCGGAAATCGGGCCTGATCACGTGATTTCAGACTCGATCGGAATCGGACGTTACCTCCCGATCAGGACTCGATGAGAATATACATATATATCTGACTCGGATATATATGTATATTCTCTTTTTTTTTAACACATCAATAGTTATGCGGTGGCACAGAGTTAGACCCTTTTGACTTCACACAGAAACAGCAACGCATGCGGCATGACATCACTTTTTGTTGTTTTTGTTTATTGGTTTAAATGCCGTAGAACACGGAATCAGTTTGAAGCGGAAAGCGCGAGAATGTCTGCGGTCTGGAGGTATTATAAAGTTGATGACAACAACATTGCCATAGCAAACTGTGAGCTATGCAAACTTGGGATTGCAAGACGTGGAAAGGAAAGGGCTACATTTAAAACAACAAACCTGATACGGCACCGCAAAAACAAACACCTGACACAATACAGCCTGTTTACCCAGGCAACCCATCCGAAGACGAGCAGGGTTGAGCCTAACTGGGAAATTGACAAGCAAAAGGTCCACGTAATTTTGCGTGACAACGCGGCAAATATGAAGAAAGCTATGAGGAATAAGGTAGAGATGTTAGTTTTTATTTAGAAAAACATACATTTCCTTCTGTGAAACTACTGTGATACAGTAAGAGTTAGGAGTGCAGTTCCTAAAAGCACATTACTGGCTTTGCAAACACTGTGGCACTTTTATTTTTTCTATTTGTTTACATGCCTGCCGGGTATTTTAAGTTGAGGTGCTATTTGTTTTTATATTAGACTTTTTTATATTTACTGTTGCACTAAAATCCAAAAGGGAAGAATTTATGTCATTACTGGATTGTTCAAGCTACCTCACAGAAGTGCACAGTTTAACAGAGTTGTTGAATGTTAAAATAAGGTGAATTAAATAAAAAATTATTAAATTAAATAAATAAAAAATAAGGAACATCCTGGATCTGTTTTTTCGCTCTTCTTTATTATTTTGTTATGTATTATAGAAGTATCGGATCGGGACTCGGTATCGGCAGATACTCAAAATCAAATGACTCGGACTCGGGCTCGAGGGCAAAAAAACCTGATCGGGACATCCCTAATAACAGTACAATGTGACTAAGAATAATCCAGGTTTTGAGTATATTTTTTATTGCTAAGTGTCAAACAAGTTACCAGTATGTTGCTTGGAAAACATCTTCTCCCGGCTCTTTTGGTACGAGTGTTGGAGCTAAGCCTAAGAGAATAAAAACTATAAAACCAAAGTTTTATAGTAAAGTTTGACTGTTTAATTCCACTCAGAAAAAGGTATAAGTACAGAGCTGTTACACAAGCCGCAGCTAACACGAGGCCAGCCCACGAGTTGTGCCTTTGTTTAACTCAATACCCTAAAAGTCATAACCTTTGGCCACACCTCACACAGGAGGGGGCACTTCCTGCATTTGTATCAGTATTTGTCCATTAAGTGTCCAGCCAGGGGTGACCAACTGGTTCTAACTGGTTTCAACAGATGAGGTATTTAGTGTCCTTAGTCTAGGGTGCATTGTAGAATGCAAAGTTAACAACTAACAAGTATAAATAGTTATGAAGATGCATCTTAATAGAAAAACCCTAGCAAATTGGTGCAATAGATTCTCAGAAAACAAACAAGACCCAGCATTCATGATATGCACTCTCTTAAGGCTGTGCAATTGGGCAATTAGTTGAAAGGGGTGTGTTCAAAAAAATAGCAGTGTCTGCCATTGACTGTACAAACTCAAAACTATTTTGTACAAATGTTTTTGTTTCTAGGATTTAGCAATCCTGTGAATCACTAAACTAATATTTAGTTGTATGACCACAGTTTTTTAAAACTGCTTCACATCTGCGTGGCACCAACACCATAGTAGGAGAAACATGCCCATAGCATGATGCTTGCTCGACTGTCTTCACTGTGTGCTGTGGCTTGATTTCAGAGTTTGGGGGTCGTCTCACAAACTGTCTGTGGCCCTTGGACCCAAAAAGAAAATATTTACTCTCATCAGTCACAAAATGTTCCTCCATTTCTCTTTAGGGCAAGTTGATGTATTCTTTGGCAAATTGTAACTCTTCTGCACATGCCTTTTTTTTTTAAAACAGAGGGACTTTGCTGGGGATTCTTGAATAGATTAGCTTTCCACAGACGTCTTCTAACTGTCACAGTACTTACTGGTAACTCCAGACTGTCTTTGATCATCCTGGAGCTGATCATTGGCTGAGCCTTTGCCATTCTGGCTATTCTTCAATCCATTTTGATGGTTGTCTTCCGTTTTCTTCCACGTCTCTCTGGTTTTGCTCTCCATTTTAAGGCATTGGAGATCATTTTAGCTGAACAGCCTATAATTTTTTACACCTCTTTATAGGTTTTCCCCTCTTCCATCAACTTTTTAATCAAGTACGCTGTTCTTCTGAACAATGTCTTGAACGACCCATTTTCCTCAGGCTTTCAAATGCATGTTCAACAAGAGCTGGTGGCTTCATCCTTAAATAGGGGCCACCTGATTCACACTTGTTTTTTCACAAAATTAATGACTTCAGTGATTTGAATGCCACGCTGCTATTTTTTTGAACACACCCCTTTCAACTAATTGCCCAATTGCACAGCCTTAAGAGCGTGCACATCATGAATGCTGGGTCTTGTTTGTTTTCTGAGAATCTACTGCACCTACTGGTAACTTGCCACTTAGCAATAAAAATATATACTAAAACCCTGGATTATTCTGGTTAGTCACATTGTACTGCTATTATTTTAAACAATACTGTAAGTGTCTCGACAACAGTACAGTGTCACCACAAAATGTTTAATTTAGAGGCAGACTTTTAAAATAAAATTACTGATTTTTTGTGTTAAAATGAACACAGGTACTACAGCAGTTTATGGTGTCACAAGTCTGAACGGAATCTGAGTAAGGCATTGCTGTGTCTGTATTTCTTCTCTTACAGTGGGAAGAAGTAGCTGTGGCCAGAGCCGGATTAAATCAATGGACTACACTAGGCAGGCTGCATTTTCTGGGCCCCCCTCCATCGATGTTATTTATGAATTGAAATCTGAAACTTACCAAAGTTACTAATAAAAGTGAATTCACATTTTACATAGCCTAGTCAAATTGGTTGTGTTGTATATTAAACAGTCTATCAGACTTTTTTTTTTATATTCATTATTTATACGTCATTACACGGCTCTATTAAATGCTATTACATTATCCTCATCCATTGGGAGTGTCATTGTTAAGGCAGTAGTAGTAGTAGTAGTGATAGCAGAGCGCTAAACCTTCAAACAGCTGGGAGTTAAGGTCAGAGAGAGCTGCCAGATGTTCAGACCGCTTTGGAGCTGTCTCAGTGGGAAGCTCATCAGGCAGATACAATGGCGGATCAAACTGGCCCAGCTTTACAAAGACGAGAAATGATTCAGCAAACTGGAAATGGCATCTGCACCTGGACAAAAGACGTGTTTTGGGGTAAGAAAGGGAGGGCTGTTAAAGCAAAGAGCTTTGACAGTGTAGAGGGGAGGAAGGCGGAAGAAGGAAGTGAGGCCCAGAACATGTTTAATGATTTAATATTGATTAAAGGACAGGTGTTCTACCTCTGCTCTTAACCACATAAACAAGGCCATGAACCTCTCTTTGTGTAGATTGTTCTTAATTCAGGAAGCGCCAAGTTGTTTGCTATGTGTGATGTAATACAAATAGAATTATACACAAAGGAAAATGTTTCTGGTTTGTTGTGCAGCTTTCTAAAATTGTAACAAAGAATTTATAGAAAGAGTTTATACATTTTTGATAAATCCACACACACCTTGCCCCCAGTGGTATTCCAGCTGTAACACTGGTAAATTAAAGCTTAATGTAAGTCGCTTTGGATAAAAGCGTCAGCTAAATTAATAATTGTAAATGTAATGTTTTTTGATTCATGTTTTCACCTGAGCTCCCTTTTCAACAAATGGTATGATGGGGTACTTGATGGGGGCTGTGGACAAACCCTATGGCCAGAGGCCCCCTATATAAATGTGTTCAAATTACTAAAGCATAGGTATTTCTGTGAAGGTTCTTAATCATACAGGTCATCTTGAAGAAAAGGTTAAAGCAAAGGAATCTGGAATAGTTTTTGATGAAGACGTTAAGTGTCTTATCCCAAAAAGACTTCAATTCTGAAGTGGTAAGTGGTTATAAACTGGTAAGAGAGCTGAGCTTATATCTCTAGAGGAGGGTTGACCTTTTCTCAGACAAGTGACAGTTACAGTGGCAAGAAAATGTATGTGAACCTTTTTTTAAATTTCATGGTTTTCTGAATAAATTTGTCTTAAAACGTGATCTGAGCTTCATCCAAGTCAAGGGTATTGACAAACAGAATGTGTCTAAAATGTAGGGTATAAAATGATAGATAGATATAGTTTAATAGATAGAATAGATTGGGGCATCACCTGATCTTGGATTTTTGCTGTTGGCCCAGGATCAACTGTATTAGCCTATTTAACATTAATCTTGTAGTCTTGTAGGAACACTTACTCCATAGTAAGTGTGTTGTCATATTATGATTTATTGAATATGATTAATGATTAACCAAGGGATAGTTATTGGGAACAATAATAACACACACACAATCTTAAGTAAATAATAGTAGCGCTTCACATATGATTACTCAAATGGAGGAGAATGGAATATCAGTTTAGACTTAACTAACAGAAACCAAACAGGATTTGTTATGGGACTGTAGATGAAATTAACATTAATATAGTATATGGTCAGAGATACTTTAAGATCTAGACACCAACTTTGTGGTGAACAATGTGCGCTTACTTTGCGACGCTGGAGCTCAGGCAGGATTAGGGTCGGGATCCAATTCAGCTGTCGGGACCGACAACTTCTGGTTCCGACTAGGTTCTCTGATCCTCTGGGTCCATAGACTCAGAACTCAGGTTGAAAGCTCGCTACACAACCACATGGCGTAACTGGGTCAGCACCAATAGTCTGGTCTTGATCTGCGACGTGAAGAAGGGCGGCTCAGGGCGCAACATTGGCTTTTTGTAAACAGTTCTGTAAGTAAAAGTCCAACCAACATAATTAGTTCCGCCGCATTTCCCGCCGCATCTTCCACCGCGTTTTCGCGCCGTGTCTCCGGGCCTGGCTCGGCCTATGGCTCTGCTGACTCGAGCAGGTGCACGGCTGTTGGACGCCTGCCCGACAGAAACTTCTGTAAAGCCCCCCGCTGTCTCTTCTTTTGTTCCTCTTCATTTTTTTTCTTTTTACGTTTTGCCGCACCCGAAAGCATCTTGAATGTTAGGCTTCTCAAAACACACCTGCCTGCTAGATTTGTTGTCCCGCTCTGACCGCCGCTGACGTCTCCTCGGACTTAACTGGCTGGCGCCTCTATATAAATACAGTCATGGGCTGGCGTTAAGGGTTAACATTGTCACTATTTTTAGTTAATTAATAAATATTGGAATAAATTGTAGATAGGACATTTGTACATTTTTTTCATATTTTTATTTTATTTTAATTTTTTTATTTTTTTTTTTTTTTGCCCCTCTGTCTGGGCCCCATCCCGCCAATCGGGCCCTAGGCACGTGCCTAGTTTGCCTTTGCGTTAATCCGGCTCTGGCTGTGGCAGTGGGTAGAGACTGAAAATATGAAATAATTAGATAAATGTTTACTAAGTTGTTTTTGTTTTTTATTTATTTATTTATAAGAATAATAAATATAATACATTTTTCTGCTACATGTTTTGTGTGAACTGCCGAACTACTTTGTAACCTACTCCTGTACTTATACATAAACCCAGTGTGAAATATAACCTATATGATTTAGGTTAAATTATGCTGAGCATTCAACATTTTATTTTCCTGATGGCCAAAACATTTGAATCATTTGGTTTGTAGTCCACAAAATGCTAAATTAGACACAAGATGGTGCTTATCATAAATATTTATTCCTTTTATTGTCACAAATAAATGTATATAGACATAACCAACAATAACATAAATAAAATATCCAAGATTGGTTCAATGAAGAATCTTTTATTTTTTATGCTTGATTTGTCTTGAAATGTGGCACAGTTTTCCAATCAGGCCTATGTGCACCAAGCCTTTTTTGTGTCACAGATAAATGTTTCTGTCCACACATCATCGCTATGGCAACGAGAACGGTTTACAAAGCTATGCTTTATATTTCTTATTAATAGCAAAAGTAAATGCCATTTTTCCTGCCACAAAGCTCAGTGGTAGAGTGGTCGCCCTTCAACCGGAAGGTAGGGGGTTCGATTCCCACTCTCCCCACAGTTCATACTGTCGTGTCCTTGGGCAAGACACTTAACCCACCTTGCCTCCAGTGACTGTAACACTGGTAATTAGAAGCTCAATGTAAGTCGCTTTGGATAAAAGCGTCAGCTAAATGAATAAATGAATTAATGCCAATATTATTTTTATTGATAATACAGCCATGAAGGAAAATTTAAACACATAGCCTACACGTAAAACTGAAGTTGATGAGTTGGAGATTCAGATTTTTTATTTTATTTCTCAGTTGTAATTAATTTAATGTGATTTTAATGAATAAAATGAGAATAATAACAAAAATGATTTCAATACCTGTAAAATATGAAAATAAACCCCAAACATTGCCAAGAAATCTAATAAAATTGTCTTTTAATGCCCTAAATTGACTATATTTTTGTGTTTCGTAACGCCGGTAGAAACTCAAAAGTCACATGGCATTAATAATGAACAATAAACCCTTATTCCGATTAGAATAGCTGAGTAGGTGGTACATTCCCTCATATGAAGGATATATTACAATATTACTATATTACAACCTACTCAGTTGACAGTGGGCAGAGTAGGCCTCTACAAGCCCATCTGTATGGCCGTGACAAGCGCTAAAAACGGCTTTTTCAATGGGATGACAGCAGTCAAGTTGGGTGGCTTTAGATTTCACAAACTGCATCATTTTTCATCCATTCAACCATTTTCTTCTGCTTATCCGGGGCCGGGTCACGGGGGCAGCAGTCTAAGCTGAGACGCCCAGACTTCCACCTCCCTAGACACTTCCTCCATCTCAATTCTGGGATCAACTGATAAGAGAGCTGAGCTTTACCTCTAGAGGGAGGGGTTTGACCTGAAACTAAACCTGATGGGACCAGGCAGTTTTGGTCTCATAGTCGTTAGATATGAAAGGACAGTGTGTCTCCTGATGTGAGAGTGGTTAAAGGATCAGGTGAGTCGTTAGTAAACTGTTCCATTTAGGTGTTTTATTTTGATAGCCTACAACACTTCGGTGCCTACTTCCTATGTTTTACCAGTATAGCTTGCTAACTTGAAAACAAAGCCGCTTGAAAAATAGAAAAATAGAAGTCCAACCGATAGCATTGTGTCAAGACTCTTCTGAGACGCAGCTGATGTGAAATGTCAGACTGCCTAAAATGGAAAGCAGTTTACAAAACACAACGCTGCAGTAACACTTTAGGTGTGAATTGGGGTCCATCAAACAGTTTGCTATTACATCAATATGCTGACCAACAGACTGTGCTCTGTTGGTCAGCAAGATTGAGTGATAAACTCCAACGTTGTCACTCAATCTTACTTTTTCCAGTTGGACCGAGGAGGATATAAAACACTGCACAGCTGCCATTCCTCCAAAAATACTCCAAACCCATGTCAATTAGCTCCACCATCAACAAAAAACTTTCAAATGATTGCTGTAAATAGATGACTAAATTAGAAATCAAACCTGAAGAACAATTTTGTATAATGACAAGCTCCTTCAAAAGACCACAGCATGCCTGCCTTCCCCTGCATTTTGACAGCCTTTCTTCACATCTCCAGCTCCTGACAGGGCTTTGTACGTGCCTTGTCACCTCAAATCTGTCTGCTACTGCTATTTTCAACACCCACCGCCAGTTCCTTCCCACGCCTTCATGCAAACTCTTAGAAAGCTAATGTACGGTTTGAGCAGACAGCCGCTTCCTGTTCGATCATTGGGGTCCCAGCGCAGGACACACAGCCACATGTGCTTTTGATACATATCCCACTGACTTTACTGATTTTTTGCAAGAGAGTGATGTTAATTCCTGTTGATTGGCTTTTGCTTTCAGCTTCCTTGTAACCTGATTATGCCAATCAGAGTGTCTAACAAGAGAACATGAACTTTCAGCTGTTCACCAGCTCCAAACCTTTGAGCAAACTTGTTTAAGCCCAGAGCAAGTTTGTACCATTACTGTAGCCTAATCACACTGTAACTGTCAGAATATAAGTTTGTTCAAATCAAATCTGTTGTCATTGCAACAACTATGTATATTTAATGTGAAATCATTCTATACAGATGGTCTTGGTACCTTGATTACTTTTAAGTAATGGTAGAGCGACCGGCCGTCCTTCGACCAACAAGTGGGCGGTTTGATCCCCGCTCAAAACATCCCAAAACATCATAACTTCCCGTTCTCCCCCACAGTTCCTACTGTCGTTGTGTCCTTGGGCAAGACACTTAACCCACCTTGCGTCCAGTGGTGTTCCAAACACTGGTAAAGTACTTTGAGTGCCTACTAGTAAAATAGCTATATAAAATATGTAGGCTACTATTGTTGAAATTTATTATTGTAAAACATTATTGTTTAAAAATATTGATGCTGAGCCATTCCGTACCTACGGACTCTCCGACCATCACCAAATACTGTACAATTCTGGTTGAAGGATGACCGGTCTACCACTGAGCCACTTCGCCCCCATAGAGTAGGGGGTTAATGGTAGTTAATGAAATGATCCATTAATTTAGGCATGACACATGCATTAGTAGAGGTATTAAAATCTCATGAATCACCAGGAATTATGTTTCATCATACTTTCATCCCAACCCTAATCAAAAACTCCTAGCCCTAACTTTAACCCATGAATCATGCATGAATTTATGATAAAATGTGCACCCTAAGTGCCTTGGCATACCTAAGGAAGCTATTTGTGCTAAGGTATACCACAGCATGTGGTAGAGTGGCCGTCCTTCGACTGGTGGGTGGGCGGTTTAATCCCCACTCAAAACATCATAACATCCCGCTTTCCCCCACAGTTCATACTGTTGTTGTGTCCTGGTGTCATGGTCAGCTGTAACAATGGTAAAGCGCTTTGAGTGCCTACTAGGTGGAAATAAAATAAATCAGATTAGCACTGGAGAGCCGTTTCTAGACATCTTAGGGGCTCTAGGCAAAAGCAACTCACCTTCACTTCTCACATCAGGGCCCCAGGCAATTGCCTGGCTCTGAGGTGAGGGGTTTGAGTCATACTGTACTAAACAGGATTCATTATCAGCCATACAGTGTTTTACTGTTGGCAGTTTTTAATCCACCTAGAATAGATGGCCATTTATTGTCTTTTTGTGCCTCTAGAGGCCATTTATGGTAATGCCTCAGACTTACTAACCAGTGTTCCAGTGTTTCTTATGGCCTATAGTGATTAAAGCTGTGAGATGTCAATCAGTGGAGCAAGGCTCAAATTCCTCTTTGAGCAATGCGTTACATTGTATTGCATATGAACAATGATCCAAGTTCTAGATTGACAACTAAATTAAATCTATAATCAATCATCCAATTAGAATGGATGAATGAATGAATGAATGACCATTTATAGTCTCAGAGTGCCTCCAGTGGCAATATATAGCACTGCATTGATTTTTTTTTTGTAAAACACCGCTTTCTCTCAAACAGTAGCTCCAATAAAAAAAATAATAATTTAAACCAACAAAATTTCAACATGTTACAAAAACATTTCCCATAATTTAAATGTGATCCAATCATTGAAAATCCAACAACAAAATTCTGCATATTCTAAAATAATCCAGCAATATCATGCAAATTTAAACACTAGTCACAGCATCTAGCCATTACAAACATTTTTGTAACATCAGTTACAAAAAGCATACACAACTCCCGTGTGGACTGATCATTCTCATCTATTAAAATCCTTTATTATACAGCTGATGTCTTTTTTTTCACAGATGATTCTGTTCCAATAAACTGTGAGGTGATTACAGTATTTCACAATTGCTAAAACACATTTCTTGAAACCTTCACCCATATTCTAAAAACTTTAAACACAAAACCTAGTATTTAAAATACATTCACAAAACCCCTGACTCTTCTGGCAAAATCAAACACTCAATGTTTAAGTCAATATAAACAGTCATCAGCATTCATTAGACACTACATCACAAAATTAAGAACACAGCATCCAGGGCATGTAGTTACAGAGAAAAAAATGTTTATTGCATATAAAAAGTAATATTGACATTAATAAATGTAAACAGTTGCATACTGCAAGTAATACAGTTTTGATTTTCTGTATTTTCAGCATAAAAATAAAGTAAGCCCAAAAAACAAAGACAACTCTAAAAGAAAAGCGTATTACACAAAATATTGAGCAATTGCAAAATCAAAGTCAATTAGAGACTCATTCTGCCTCAGCATCCCGTCTTTATTCTGGGTCCATCCAGAAGACTTCCTCCACAATGTTGTCCCTTCCTAGACAACGGGGGAAGAACCCGGATCCAGCCTTGACAACACTCAACACCTATGTCATCAGGCCAATTCCATTGCCTGTAAAAGATTTAACCTTGTATATAAGGGTTACGGTCCTAGACCTTCAATCGCCACACAGAGAAAAACTCTTCTATTGGGTTGAGGAAAGGGCTGTATGGTGGAAAGCAAACATTCACGAATCGCTGGTTGATGTTAAACCACTCACGTATTCGGACACCACGGTGAAAGCTGACATTGTCTCAAACCTCAACATAGACAGGATGCAGTGCCGGCTGATGATCCTGTTGCTCACGTTTAAACAAAACATCCCGAAGACCACCCATAAATGTAAGAAGATGGTCAGTGTTATATGGCCCCAGGATCACATGATGGTGGAGAACCCCTTCATTGCTTATGGCTGCACATTGCCACCCCACTGGCTAGGGACTTCCATAATGGCACATTGGCCAATTATGTCCCAGCCTCTCCTTGTCCTCTTCGCCGGATTGAACCCTGCTTCATTTACAAAAAAATATATTCATGGGGCCTTTCCATTGAATCCATTTCAAACACCCTCTATATATAAAAGAGATAAATAGTTTTGTAAGTGTTATTGTATATGCACTCCTGATTTACATACACTACAATATAGTGCAGTTACAGTATAGGACAATAACTGTAGGCAACAAACTTGTACTGTGATCATCAGTGCTGAAAGTGTACACTTACTTGCTCATACTGATATCGTAGATCTTTGACCCTTTCTGAATTGCACTCAAAGGGTACTCTGTACACCCACTTCATGCTCACCCTGTTGCGATGGAGGACACTAGAAATGGTAGAAAGGCTGACACTGTTGATACCTTCAAAGTTAACATTGTCTTATACAAGTCTTTGCTGTATTTCACGCAGTTGGATGACATTGTTTTGACGAACCATATCAACAATGAGAGCATCTTGCTGTTGGGAGAACAAAAGAGTCCTTCCACTCTCATTTGGTAGTCTTGCAATTCTACAAAAGGGAAAATGTTCTTACAAATGTATACACACAGAAACAATAGTAATGTACATCACCTTCATATATAAAATGTATTGTAAATCTTTTTTTTTTTTTCCCAGTCCCCTTTTAATTGACAAACTGATGTACTATATCAAATAAATACAGTAAACTTTCAAGTGCACAAATTAGAAAAAACAATACATTTACCTGTTTTCTTCTTTGAATGTCCTGATTGTGGTGACCACAGTGAATCAGGACAAATTGGGTTGTACTCTTTGTTCTGCTTCTCTCATTGTCATTCCATGACCAAGAACATGGTCTATCACAGTTATCCAAATTTGATCTGTTCTTGGTCTTGCTCTTCGATGTTCTTGTACTCTTCGTCCTCGTCTACCACCTCTTACACAAACTCTTCCTCCTCTTCCTCCTCTGCCTCTCACATTGTTTCCATCCATTGTGGTATCAACACTCAACATACCTGGGCCACCTGTGTACTCTGAACTAGCTTATAGTCTGACAACTGATTAGATTACATTATTAGAAACAAGTGTGAACACTTTTGAGTTGTTGTGTGTAAACAATGATAGCTGTGTTGTAGTTGTGTTTAACTTTTGCCAATGCAAAATGTGTTTTAGTGAGTAAGAATGTGTTTAGAGTTTTGCTAAAAGAGTGGATGAGATTTGCAGTGTCAGTGTGTACAGTGTCTTAACAACCTGAACTTGTTTAAGGTTTTGCCTACAAAGTGACTGATTTGACAAATGGGTTTAGGCCACTGAGCATTGGGTTCAGAGAAAGGGGTTTAGTGTTTTAGCAATTGTGAAATACTCTAAACTGTCAAACTAAATGCCAGAATAAAAAAAAAAATAAAAAACAGGTAATCTTCTTAAACACAACTACACTTTGAATGTTTGCTTAAGATAATATTTAAATTTTATATACAACCACAGCGTCTGTTGTTCTTATGTAATGTGTTTATGTCACAGTCAAACAGTGGGGGTGCTGGTGAGGCTTTCTGAATCAGACTTACAAATATTAGTATATATATATATATATATATATGACCTCAGGTCATCTGTCTGTCCAGAGTTTTGTCAGCCTCATGTTCATCCATTAGACTGGCCCGGCAAAGTTCACCATTTATATCAAAGATAAGCCAAATAAAAGATTTTGATGATTGATTATTAATTTAAATGTGAGAGCCTTCAAACAAGGCATGTATAATGATAAATAATTAGATTTTTACATATTTATTGCTAGTACTTCAGCTGTTTAGGTGGGTTATACTTCTCTTTTGCTTTTCTCAATCCTGACCGGGGGGTTGCATCTCAGGGGCCGTCCACACGGAGACGCGAATCACTGTATACGTATACATTTTTTATCGTATTGGCGTTTTGTCCACACGGATCCGGCGTTTTGGGAGACTGAATCCGCTATTTTTTGAAACCGGGTTCTAAAGTGGATAAATCTGAAAACGACACCCTTGCGGTTTCGTGTGTACAGCCAATCCGTATATTTTGTGAAACGATGATGTCATCGCATCACGTGTCGGCCTCGTCACACGTAACAGCAACAACAATAATGGTGGACTACATGATTGAGTTCGTGCTGCAGAAGCTACTAAGCCTACTAGCTTTATTACAGCAAAATCTATTGCTTCTATGCACCAATTACTACACTCAAAATAAATAACTGCAACAATTTGAGAACTTGTTTTTATTAGAAAATAAATATTTAGGTCTTCGTCTTCTTCTGCAGCGCGCAAGGTTATGCGCATGCTCAAAGTCTTCTTCTCCGTGTATAGTGTCTATCTGTGGCAGAATTACAGCGCCCCATACTGGTCTGGAATATATACTACATCGTTTTCAGTCGGTTTCAGTGGTTTCGTGTGTACGCAGATATTTCTTGAGACGACGCCGTGTTAACGGAAATTTTTTTTAGAACGGGGAAAAAAAAAGATCGGATAGGGGATGCACTGGCTTCGTGTGGACGTAGCCTCAAATGTTCCCTATTTACCAGCCGACATTGTTGACAAACACTTCAGTTGAAACAACAAACCACCTAAACTCACTAAATACTAGTACCCTTTGACATCATCATCATGAAGCCGGTGTGTTCATCAACATACAAACATAAGCTTTTATATCATAAAGTGAGTTTCTTTAGTAGATATGCTTCAAGATTATTACAACTTCATCTCCTGAATATTTTTCTTTGTTTTCCAGTTTTTGTGCTAAAATGTAAAGTTTGATTTGTACACATTGCACACATTTGATCTGCACACATTGCCTGAACTCTGCGGGGCAGAGTCCTCTCAGTTGTAATGGCTCGCTCTATTTTTACTCCAGTTCCATTTACATTTATGAGATCATACACTTCCAAAAGAGGAGACAGTTATAGAAAGACCAACATTCATAATGTGCACCGTGATGTAGTGATAATTAGTTTTCTTTACATTAAAATTCCTATTATTTTTGAGAGCTGAAACTTGCTACAATACTTACTTTCACTACTGTAAAATTCTGCATATTCCACCTTTAAGTTGCAATAGAGAGAAAAGTAATGAGACTTTGAAGAATACCGAGGTGAGGACCAAAAGCAGTGAGCTGGCATTGGTCGGGGCCTGGCACTGCATCAACATTACTATGAAACACAGACAACGGAGAAAGGCACCATTAAGCTCCACCTCAGCCCAGTTCTTGAAAGGAATTGTAAGTGGTACAAAACATGATGTGGATATCAGTATGTGATATTAAATGTTAATTATCAAACACAAATTCTTAAATTAGCTGGAGTGAAAATGAAAGCTGTACGGGACACCTTCCTGTGATCCCTAATACTTTCACAGCACCTTCTCTTGGGCTCACAACCAAAAAAACTATTTTAACATGACTTATCAAAGCTCATTCTGAAAAGACCAAGGCAATTTGTCATAAACATTCCCATTAAGTCACACTTCAAAAGAGCAAAGAAAAAAAATGTTCTTTTAAAAGCACAGACGCCTGATTGTGCTTCTTGCTTTTGAACACAGGTGGTCCGACAGGTTTGGCAGCCCACTCTCTGAACACAGTGAATACGCTAACTCCAAATAACATACAAGCCACTTGGTGTTCCCAGCCAAGTTTTTATTAACTATTCATACCATTTCTGCATGTGGCAACTAAGCTGAACTGAACTCCAACTAATGAACTTCACACACCTATTCCATTGTTGGTGTAAATGCCATATAATTTAATGGCTCTTTCTTTGGAAATAAACTAAATTGGGCGGCAGTGCCATCTGTAATTTAGCTTTTCTCTTTCTGCTTTAATTACCACATCCTGTGTGAATTTAAGTAATAAAACACACTTTTGCACTGATCTGGGAAACTAGTGCAAAAATAAGCAAATGCAGAATGGTATGAAATAGTTTGGTTTAATGAGTTTGAAGTGAGTGGGACTTGGATGTGTACAGGGCAGTTCAGAGCACTGGCTGTAAACAGAGGCAGGACTCTCAATTCAGTCCATCTGATCAAGCCTTGGCTCAAGATGCTCTAAATTAAATGCTGCTTTAAAATCAAGCTGAATGTTTTCATATTATTACCTGCCCATGGTCAGTGTTTATAACAGAAGCTCAAATAGAAATAAATGAAGGATGGTAAATATGCTGCAGTAATATCCAAACAAAGTGGAAAGTGCAAGGCTGACGGAAGTATGGATTTACAATGGACATTAACTAGCAAAAAGTAACATCTATCTATCAATCTATCTATCTATCTAGCTATGTATCCATCTAATCTAATCTAGTGGCAAGAAAAAGTATGTGAACCTTTTGGAATTATAAGGTTTTCTGAATAAATTTGCCTTAAAATGTGAGCTGATCTTCAGCTAAGTCAAGGGGTATTGACAAACAATGTGTATAATAAATAATTACACAAAAAAAATCTTTATTGAGAACAACAAAAAAATTCATAGTGCTTGTGGAAAAAGTATGTGAACCCTTGAGTCAATGACCTCTAAAGAACTAATTGGAGTCAGGTTTTAGTTAACATAAAACGTTTGGAGGTGTGGACTACAACTACTTTGATTGATAAAAAACCCTCAAACCAAATTACGGCGTTTCTTGTACTGTCGTCGTCCTGGCCGTTAGAATCGATCCAAATAGCAGTGCAAAGATCCAAATAGCAGTTCAAAGGAGCTTGCTAAATATTGGTGGGGACAAATTTGCCATCTCAAAATATTGATAGGGGCTAGTACCTAGCGTCCCCCCCTAAACCTACACCCATGCCACTAATACAAAAAGGCACAGTAATAAAATACAACATGTGGTGTGTATCACGTGGACCCTATCATATGCTGTCGTCTTCTCCCCGGGTGTAGGGGCAGCGAGATCATCCTCCTCCTTCAATCATGTTTATAAGGGTCCTATTTAACATGCTTCCTAAAAAAGGTATACATCAACATCAACAAAATATAAATATCATAATCATCACAAAGAAGGCCAGGAAGGCACTGCCCATCAACTGGCCCCATCTCCCAAACAAATTGGTAAGACAATTAAAAATTGGGTTGCTAATGCCAGATTGTTTCTTCATTTCAATAGTGAGAGTGCGTACATTGTGTAAACCTTTAGATAGTGAGCATCAGGGGCAGTATTATTTGATATATACAGTATGTTATCCCCAAACATAGAGCAGACCTCACCCTTTTCAGCTAACATGTTCTTTTTTATTACATGTGTTGTTTCATTCATTTATTTATCTATTTTTATACATTTTCCATATCTGTGTTTCACATTCATTGTCCAGTCTGTCGAGAGAATGAAAAAAAAAAAAACATACACAACCGAAATGTTTTCAACTTTCCCATGGGGAACTCCTTTCCTTGGATCCATATCAACCTGCAAAGATTAGTTCATGTCAACCTTGGCATATCTTTCCGTCCGACACCTTGTGTAAGGTGTCAAAACCCATCAACAAAGCATTAATTTGGCCAATAAACAATGCTATTGATATTAATCCAGCTGTGAAAAAACAAGTCAGATGTGAGTTTGTCTGTTGCCTGTTGTGCTGAAAAATGGTTGTTCTTTTAAATGACATCATAAAGTAAACAGAGCAGGGCAAAAAGAGTAGGCAAGGTATATTTATTTATTTAGCACATACACTGGGTAACTCAAAGTGCTTTGTAAGTAATCAGAACCATGGTCAAGATGAACTCAGAGGCTCTGCAACAAAAGTTACTCACAGTTTGGTGCGTTCTGAGTTAAAAAAATATTAATATATGTACAGTATCAAAAATATTGCTAGAGTAACATGTTATCTCAGTGTCGCCCATCTCCGTCTGAGAGAGGGAAAAAGGTGTTTATAGTTCACATTCACACAGCCACACAGTGTTAGTAGAGCTGTCAAGTCCAAGTTACGTCTTGTCATGACGTAGTTTAGTCCGGGTCTTGTGGTCATTTCAACAGAAGCTTTTGGCCTCTGAGTCGAATGTCGTTATTAAAAACATAGTTTCTATTTATTTGATATGTTTTGAATTACTGCAGCGTATTCAGGGGTCAAGAAAAACCCTTTCTGTGATTACAACTCCCAAAGTCACAGCCTTTTCAATTCTGATCCGTTTTCACTAAATGTGTGACCTTTTGAGCCAATGTTGCAATGAGTTTCACTGTAAGAGACCTCTAAAAGTATAGTTTATAAAAAAAAAACTAAAATGTTATCTGAATAATATGTCTTTGAATTACTTAATTAAATAAGCTGTTGTCAGATTACCAATTTAAATATTTCAGCAAAAATTTAGTATGTGAGTTTTTTGCTTTACACCAGCTGGCTTTTTTACTGTTATATTTCATTAAGTCTGTCAATTCACCAAATCCAGGTCATCGGTAAAATTCTTGATTGCAAAAAAAATAAATAAATAAAAAACAAGTAAAGATTGATTCATAACGTATATATTTTGCGTTTTGTGGGATCCCCATATTAAATTTTATTGAAATTGTAGGCATGTCAAAAATTACATATTCCAACACCTAATACAATTGAGTTGTTAAAACCTTCTTTATTTTATTTTTTGACTTGTGGTCCTTTATTCAAAGGCTTGAAAAAACATGGTTGTGTCTCTGCTCCTAATACAGTATACTTTTATTTAATGAGAGGATATGATCAGGAATGTTCATTTTTGTACAGTCCACCCCACAGTGCCTACTGGGTAAAGCAGTGCTACTCCCTCTTTTTCTTTGTCGTCGATCTTTGTGAGTGTTTATTACATGTTTTTTTTTATGTTAATTTCAATGGTTCTGTTCTTTTGGGGTTTTTAAGTCATTTTAGTTATATTTTACAACACAATATACAGAGTCTTTCTCCATGGCCTCACCGAACTCCTCCCAGACCCGAGTTTTAGCCTCCATAACCACCCGGCCTGCCGGTACCTATCAGCTGCCTCAGGAGTCCCACGGGCCAACCAGGCTCGGTAGGTCTCCTTCTTCAGCTTGACGGCATCCCTTACTTCC
Organism: Perccottus glenii; assembly: GCA_024416835.2. Lineage (NCBI taxonomy): Eukaryota > Metazoa > Chordata > Actinopteri > Gobiiformes > Odontobutidae > Perccottus > Perccottus glenii. The sequence goes on from CM044554.2 coordinate 4,865,066, forward strand.
GGTGTCCACCACCGGGTTCGGGGGTTGCCGCCACGACAGGCACCGGAGACTTTACGGCCACAGCTTCGAGTGGCCGCATCGACAATGGAGGTGGAGAATATGGTCCACTCAGACTCAATATCTCCAAACTCCCTCGGGATCTGGTCGAAGCTCTGCCGGAGGTGGGAGTTAAAGGTCTTTCTGACAGGGGGCTCTGACAGGGGGCTCTGCCAAACGTTCCCAACAGACCCTCACAGTACGTTTGGCCCTGCCGAGTCTGTCCAGCTTTCTCCCACACCAGGTGGTGATCAGTTGACAGCTCCGCCCTTCTCTTCACTAAGCTGGGGGGCTATGAGCAAGCCCACACCAGCCCGCCACCTCTCGCCGCAGGCAACTCCAGAGTAGTGGAGAGTCCAGCCTCTCTCGAGGATTTGGGTTCCAGAGCCCAAGCTGTGCGTGGAGGTGAGCCCGACTATCTCTAGTCGGTATCTCTCAACCTCCCGCACAAGCTCAGGCTCCTTCCCCGCCAGCGAGGTGACATTCCATGTCCCTAGCGCCAGATTCCGTGTCCGGGGATTGGGTCGTCGAGGCCTCCGCCTTCGACTGCCACCCATTCCACTTTGCACCGGCCCTTTACGGTTCCTCCCGCAGGTGGTGGGCCCACGGGAGGTCGGCCTCACGTTGCTCCTCGGGCTGAGCCCGGCCGGGCCCCGTGGGGAAAGACCCGGCTACCAGACGCTCGCATGCGAGCCCCAACCCCGGGCCTGGCTCCAGGGTGGGGCCCCGGTTGCGCCATACCGGGCGACGTCATGGTCCTTGTTTTTTCAACTCCATAAAGGGTTCTGAACCGCTCTTTGTCTGGCCCGTCACCTAGGACCTGTTTGCCTTGGGAGACCCTACCAGGGGCATTTAGCCCCTGACAACATAGCTCCTAGGATCATTCGGGCACTCAAACCCCTCCACCACGATAAGGTTGCGGTTCAAGGAGGGAATATTGTTGGACGGTGGAAGGAATACTTCGAGGATCTCCTCAACCCCACCGACACGTCTTCCGCTGAGGAAGCAGGGGCCGAGGGCTCGGAGGTGGACTCGTCCATCACCCGGGCCGAAGTCACTGAGGTAGTTGGGAAGCTCCTCGGTGGCAAGGCACCGGGGGTGGATGAGACACGCCCTGAGTACCTCAAGTCTCTGGATGTTGTGGGGCTGTCTTGGTTGACACACCTCTACAACATCGGTGGCGGTCCGGGGACAGTAGTCCTCTGGACTGGCAGGCAGGTGGTAGTCCTCTTTCAGGAGAAGGGGGACCAGAGGGTGTGTTCCAACTACAGAGGGATCACACTCTCAGCCTCCCTGGAAAGTCTATGCCAGGGTACTGGAGAGGAGAATGCAGGCAGATACGAAACCTCGATTCAGGAGGAAGCAGTTTGGGGACGGGAACACAGCCTTGGAGAACCGATACACTACAGTAAGAATGATGCTATTACCTTCTGACAGTGGGAGTCCGGGGACAAACTCACACCTGCTGTGATCAGGAGCGAGGGGTTGAAGAGGTGCACCTCCTGAACTGGCTTGCGGGGTCACAATGGTTCAGGATAGGGGCTGAGATGAAGAGGTCCTTCAGGGTATGATAAACATGTAACTGTTTTTAAACTTGTACACATTGACTAAATATCATTTGTTTTTTTGATGTCATGTATGTTTTTAAATTGTATGTAAATGCTGTTGTCTTGGCCAGGTCACTCTTGAAAAAGAGATTTTTAATCTCAATGAGTTTTTATCTGGTTAAATAAAGGTTAAAAAAAAAAATAAATAAATAAATAAAGGTGGAAAAGGCAGTCTTGGCCACATTGGACAACCTGAAAGGGAGAGAGGTTGAGGGGAGGCGTGTCAAAGGAGCAGCCTTTTGACTAAAGCCCTTAATGGACCTGCAGTAGAAGTTGGCAAAACCCAAAAATTGCAGTTGCTTGCGGGTCTCTGGTCTTGGCCAATCTGCTAACACCTTCACCTTGGCCTTGTCCGCTTTAATCTGCCCCCGCCCCACAATCCACAATGAACCCCAGGAACTCAACTGAAGTTGCATAAAACTTACGTTTTGCGGCCTTCACGAAGAGCTTCTTCTCCAGGAGGGCATTGAAGAACCAACCTTACCTGCTGGACGTGCTCCTCTAGGTTCCTGGAGAAGATCAGTATGTCGTCATGGTAGACAATAACAACTGGTTCATTATCACTGGTCATTCATCAGGCTTTGAAAAACAGAAGGGGCGTTAGTTAATCCGAAAGGCATCACCTGGTATTGGATGTGGCTCAAGGGTGTATTGAAGGCCGTCTTCCACTCATCCCCAGAGCAAATGAGCATCAGGTGGTAAGCATTTCTCAAGTCTAACTTAGTGAAGATGGTGGCCTGGCGGAGAGGCTTGAAAGCGGAGTCAAGGGGAGGCAGAGGGTACTTATTCTTTATCGTGATATCATTCAGACCCCGGTAATCCATACATGGCCTTAAGGTCTGGTCCTTCTTGCTGTTACAGGGGAAGAGGAAGGCCCGATAAACCCAGCCACCAGGGAGACCCTGATGTATTGTTCCATAGCTTCATTTTCTGGTCAGTATAGTTTATTTAGACGGCTTGAGGGCAAAGGGGCACCAGGGAGCAGGTCAATCGCGCAGTCATAGGGGCGATGTGGGAGAAGGAATAGAGCCCTGTGTTTGCTAAAGAATTCAGCCAGATTGTGGTAAACTAAGGGAACCGAGGTAAGATCTGGAAGGCTGGGCGGAGCAGGAGCCTAGTTGGTGGTGGTTGATGGTGAATCTTGGATGGCTGTCCAACCCAGGGGACATGGAGAGGCCATTTTCTTCCATGGCATATCAATTGCCTGAAGATGAGGGCTGTATTTCAGGCCCTTAAATACTTCATCTTGCAGCTAAGAGTGTTAGGGCTCCCGCTACTAGAAGACATTACTCCCTTAGATGGCGTGCTTTTGAGGTTTTGTGTATTACACACCATGCAGACTCACTGCATGATTGTTTCAGTGCTGAAATTTCTGCAGAGTAAACTATCCTCAACCTTATGCCCTCATACACTGTAGTGTTAAAACTGATCTCTCAGTCTTTGCCACTATTGTATGGAATAAGTCATGAATGCAACACCAGCTCCAATGCCATAGAGTCTTTATTGTTCACAACCAACACAATAAATGACCCGAGTAGACTTCCCCAGCTCTACTAAATATTGTACAGTAGACATAAGCTTTTATACAGTTTTGATATGACAATACAGTAATAACTCTTCCTGTAAAGCTTTGAAGTTCATTATTAACTTTCTGATATCATCCTGTAAGGCCTGGTAGATCTCCTTATTAACTCTCTGATGTCATTTCTATCAGGCCTTGAAGGCTCCTCCTCGGGCTCTGTATCCTTCGATAACAGACACCTGTGTCTTTATCTAGACCTTCCTTGTGTGTGTGTTAAGCTTGCACTCTGACATTAGGTTTTCTTCTTTTACATTAATATGTTTAAATGAATAACTAACTAAGTATACATAATTAAAGCACAACATAAAAATATTACACCACAACACTCAGAGCTTATGTGGCTGCTATTTCGGCTTGTCACGCTCTGACCGATGGGGTCTCAGTTGGGAGACACATATAGTTGCCCGCCCAGGTACAAAAAGCACAAGTGCACCAAAAACTAGTCTGTTAAAACCCAGCACAGTATACAAAGAAAAGTGTTTTTTTTTTTTTTTTTTTTTTTTTAGCATTTAAAGAAAAGGAATAGATAGAAAAGGAAGTAGAATTCAGTGTTTGTCAGTTAGGTGTTGACAGAAGAGATGTGTTTTCATTTTTTTTTATAAAGATGGCTACAGAATCTGCTGATCTTGTAGCAGCAGGTATATTACTTGCACGTGTGACTTGGTCCCATCTCTGGTCCAGTGTTCCACGACTGGGACGAAAACCGCATTGTTCCTCCTTAATCCGAGGTTTGACTATCGGCCGCATTCTCCTCTCCAGTACCCTGGCATAGACTTTCCCGGGGAGGCTGAGGAGTGTGATGTCTCTGTAGTAGGAACACACCCTCCGGTCCCCCTTCTTCCACCACACCGGTCTTCCAGTCCAGAGGTACTGTCCCCAACCGCCACGCGATGTTGCAGAAGCATGTCACAGTCCTACAACATCCAGAGACTTAAGGTACTCAGGGTATATCTCATCCCCCCCTGGTGCCTTGCCACCAAGGAGCTTCCTCTGTCAACACTAGAGAGGGAAAGCTACGGTTTGACCCGGTTAGCACAAGGGATTTGGTGAGTCTGCTAATGCAATTGTCATGGTGTTTGTTTGTGTTTTTGTTTGTTTGCTAGCTAAATCAAAACAACCTACAGTGTTAGCTTGGCTACACACTGCATTGGTTTTACTGCACTTTTAAACTAGAAGTAACAAATTTGAACTATCTATTGTAATTTTGGACTGTGTAAATACAGCTTTTATGTCACATGTGTACACTGTTAAAACGGTACCAGACTAAACAAGTTAATGGTAAATGTTAAAGAATAGCCCTGTCTGTTTGATAGGCCAAGTAATGCCTGGTCGGCTATGGAAAGGATGGCAAGCTAAAGTCTACGAAAGAACCTCTGCAACAAGGCCCTTGATCTGCAAACCTCCTGCGGTCTGGTAGGAGGCTGTTGCAGCTTGAAAGTCAAAAACATTGATCACTGCAACTTTTTGCTCATAGACAATGCAAGTAGGACCATGGTAGTGAATGAAATGGACATTTAACAACTCATAGCTGGACCCACAGTTCAGTTAGGTTACTCACACAAGCTGTGACGTTCATGGTTTTTTTGGAATCAATTTTACCTGTCTATTTGAGTATATTGATTGTGACGGTTATTGAAGAGTACATTGAAGGTTCTACCCAAACCTTATGTTAAACAAGCTTGGTATTTCATTCTGCAGAATTGTAAATAATCACTTGGGGTTTTTTTGTTTTTGTTTGTCTTTGTTCTATGTTATCACTTAATTTTCAATACATGGCACCAGCCAGTTAAACCAAAACTATGTTGTCATTGCATTATTATCATCACTGCTGTTCTCCCACCTCCCAGCGAGCCGTAATCTAATCTTCTGATCAAGCCCAATAACCAATACCTGATTTACTATTTAATTTATCCCTGGCATAGTCTATCCATATGCTACACAGACAATTGGAAACAAGAACACAAAGAGTCTTTTGAACGGCTAAAAACTGCCCTCTTAGATTCCATTGTCCTAGCGCACCCAGATTTCAGTAGGCCGTTTATCCTATCTACAGACGCCTCAACAGATGGACTAGGCGCTGTGTTATCTCAAGTCCAGGATGGAAAGACATGAGCATGGCCTGTCGCATTCACCAGCAAAGCGCTCACTTTGCGTCTATGGTTTCCCACAGAGCAAATACCCAAGCTCATCGGTTAGAGTTTTTGGCGCTAAAGTGGTCAGTCTGCGATAATTTCAGCCACTGGCTCAAGTGGAACACATTTACTGTCTGGACGGATAATAATCCTCTGACCTACATTCTCACAAAGCCTAGACTCGATGCGTGTGAGCAAAGGTGAGTGGCACAGTTATCCCCATATAACTTCAGCATCAAATACATACCTGCCAATAAAAACAGTCGCAGACGCCTTAAGCCGCCAACCATTTGTCAAAAGCAGTGTTTTCCAAAGACTGGCAACTGAGCCCTATGGAAATTTGTTAAAGGAGTCAGAGCAACTCAGGGAAGACACAGTTCAGGAAGTGTTCAGGGCCAGCTGTCTTTGTAGGTCAGTTAGAGGGGCTTCAGAGCAAAGAGCATTCACTTGGTTAGCTCAGAACTTAGAAAGGCTAGTGCCCCCAGGCCAAGTCACCTTGCCTGTTTTCTGTTCAAGAGCTCTAGGACGCACAGCAAAATGACAGTACGATCTCTCAGGCCATCCCGTTTGTCATACGTGGCAGGCAACCATCAAGGAGAGAAAAGTCCGGTCTGTGTCCAAGAGCCCTGAAACTCCTCAAGCAGTGGGAGAAACTGAAAATGCTGGACAACATTCTGTACAGAGTATGCAAGGATTTAATAACGGGCAAAAAACGACATCAGTATGTAACTCCCTTGTCTCTAGTTGGCCAGGTCCTCCAATATGTGCACAATGACGCTGGAACAGCAAGGTGGCCTTGTTCTAAGGCCAGAACCGGACATTACACCTTGCCAGACAGCGCTTCTTTTGGCTCAGTATGGAGCGTAGTGTCCGTGAGTATGTTAAATGTTGCAAACACTGCGTTGTGAGTAAAACTCGAAAGCATCAAAACCACAAGTCCTTTAAAGTTAGTGTGTCTTGATTTCTGGTCGGTGGAGGACGCAAAGGGTCGGAGTGTGGATGTATTAGTAGTAACTGACCATTTTACCAAAATGGCCCACGCGTTTCATTGCCCCGATCAGTCGTCAAAGCAGGTTGCCCGACAGCTGTGGGACAGATACTTTTACTATGGTTTCCCACAGAGAGTCCACTCAGACCAAGGTGCAAACTTAGAGCGAGCTCATTCAGGAACTGTTGAAAATATCTGGAGTGAAAAAGTCAAGGACCACGCCTTACCACCCCATAGGCAATGGGCAGACCGAAAGGTTCAAAAGAACATTAGGGAATATGATCAGAGCCTTGCCACCCCGTGATAAGAGTCAATGGCCACAAATGCTCCAGACACTTACGTTTGCCTACAACTGTACAGCCCATGAGTAAACCGGTTACGCGCCGTTTTATCTGATGTTTGGTCAAATACCCAGACTCCCGGTCGATGTCATGTTTCACAACGCAGAAAGAGACATCGCTGATGACAAAAGCTATGTCAAAAAGATAAGAGACACTTTCAAAGAGGCCCTTGTTACGGCCCAGGCTAATACCGATGCCAGTCAGTGGCGCCAAGCCCGCTTGTACAACTTGAGAGTCAAAGGCAAAGACATTGAGAAAGGCGATCAGGTCCTCTTGGCAAATAAGGGTGAGTGTGGCCGTAGGAAGCTTGCTTACAAGTGGTGCTCCACTCTTTACACTGTTGTGTCCAAAGATCCTAATAGTCATACTTACCGTATCAGGAACACAGCCACTGGGCAGGAGAAAGTCGTCCACCGAAACCTGATCCTGTCAGCCAACTTCCTGCCACTTGAGCTTGACCATGAGCGAGAATCTGTGTCCTCCTATGATTCCACCCCGACACAATGCAATGCACACAGAGTGTGTTTGTGTAGTTTTATTTGAAACAATTTTTGGGGCAGTTTGAGTTTGACACCACTGTAGGCAATTGTTTGTGTTGATCAATGTTTGTGAAAAGACATTGTTAAAATGTCAACAGCAACAAATAAATATTGATTAAAAACAGGTGGTGAAGTTTCATACATATTCATAGCTTTCTTTAATTAATTGCAATGATTTTGGGAAATTGCAATGATTTGGGGAAATGAATATTGAAAGTAACATGTAATTAAAATATTTAAGATTGCTTACTAATAATGCCAATTTTGTGAAAATTAAACAGTACCTTTACATAAATTATCATTTTTTTATTTAGCAAAAGTAAAAATGTACATGTACTGTAAAATAAAAAAAGTTTAACTAAAATTAATTGAAACTTTTAGTTTATTTAATCAAACATTTTTGAGGCAACTGATTGCCTCAAACTTTTTGAGTTCTGTATAGTCAATTTACTGTGGACATGTCCTTTTCGAGCAGACACACCAAAAAACAGGCTCGGGTTTAAATGGTTAATAAAGTGACAAATGTACATACCCTGCTTCCTGCTTCTGAAGAGTGCAGTCGCACCTCTGCTTGCTCATGCCTGCTTTACTTTTCTTTTTTAGTTATCTCTACATTTAGCCAATGATTTTATGATTAACCTTTTTACAGTACTTTTTACTTTTTACTTTCTTTTAACTGGATTTTGCTTTTATGTTTTTACTTGTTTTTTTTACTTTTTAAACAACCCGTTGGACTCGCCGAGCGACTGGAGCCTTGGTATCTATTTTTCAACATGTCTGGGGTAAAAACAACAACTACAAACTCTTTCTGCCAAAATTGCTGGAAATATCAACAGGAAATTAATGTGCTACAAACAAAGATTTTTGCTTTGGAATCTGAAAGAGGACTTCAGGAGACAATACCGATCACACAATGTGGTAAGACTGTGAATTTAAACTTGGATGATACAGTGTCATTCCCAAAACTGAGCAAAGCAAAGGGATTTAAACAAAATGATACCACCTGGCATAAACTTGGTGCCCAGCCAAAGCAGCACTGGATTAGAAAAAAGAATGCTGGCATCACAAGAGCATATGTAGCATCACCAGACATCCAGCTAAAAAACAGATTCCAACCACTGACTGAGCTAAAGGTGAATGAACCAGAAAACTCTGCTGTAAATGAAAAACATGGAGTAAATCAAGCTTATTCTATGGAGAACAGGAGACATGAATCTGTGGAAAAGCACCAGGCAAACAGTGACAGAGAATCTATGCCAAAAGTGAAGGTCAGAGATATCTTGCTGCTTGGAGACGGTGCTGTCCGAGACATAAACAACGGTAGATTTGCTACATGCAGCTTTCCAAGTGCTACAGTCACTGATATAACAGCACTCCTCCCCCAAGTTATGTCTAAACACACAGGGATTAAACAGCTGATGTTACACGTGGGTGCAGTTGACACCAGGAAGGGGGAATCAGAAGTTTAAAAAAAGGATTTCTCCAGGCTTTTAGATAAACTTGAAAACCTGGAAGTGCAATCCTTTATAAGTGGACCACTCCCAAACATTGACAGAAGGATCAATAAATTCAGTCGGCTGCTTGCATTGAATAAATGGCTGTCCAAGGCCTGTGAGACTAGAGGAGTACACTTTATTGATAACTTTAACTTGTTTTGGCAACGTGACGACCTGTTCAAAGGAAAGTGCCCACATCTAAACAGGGCAGGGGTCAGGAGGCTAACGGATAATCTCCTGCACTCCCTGAGACACCTAAATGGTTCTGGGCACCCTCTTGAATAGAGAAAGGGTCCTCAGCCACTGAATGAAAAAAGCACTCCTGCCTCACCAGCCAAGGATCCTCCTCTGGCTCTACCACCATCAACACCTCCACCACTGAAATGGACTCCCCCAATAGGACCATGGACCCCACCAGTAACATCAACACCTTCCGCAGACCTCACCATCCCTGTCCCATCTCCGGATTCACCAATGGGATTTCCAGATCACCTGGAAATTTTAGTTAAATCTGGAATTAAGATGATACCCCTTACACCTAACTTGGCCAGGTCACGGGTTCTATCATCATCACTAAAAACATCACCCCCAATACCACCCAGGAGTACCACTGCTTCACCTCGGCCACTACCTAGAGTCCAATGCACCCCGTCAGACCCCCTCCACCCCCTCCCAGACCAGCTCCTCCCAGACCAGCTCCAAAAGCTACTATCAGTGATTAGGACACTGAGGGCCTCTGCTGTTCCAGGACTTTTCGTCATAATAAACCACTTGTCAACCTGAGGCCCTGGGAGAGAACACTCCTAGCTCCATAGCTACAGTCAGAAGTCGCAGATTAAAGAAGAGAATAACAGTTAGATTGTCTAATCAGACAAATCTGATTCAAATCCCCTGCAAACAGATAAAGTCAGGTCCTGCTCAAACGGACTTAAAACTTGCACTGTTCAATGTCAGGTCTTTGGGAAACAAATCTTTTTTAATTAATGATTTTATAACTTCAAATAAGCTTGATTTTATGTTTTTAACAGAAACATGGTTAGACAGCAGTACTGGAAATGCGGTCCTTATTGAATCCACCCCATCGAATTTCACATTTTTATCCAAAATACGGGAAAACAAAAAGGGTGGTGGTGTATGTGCCTTTCTTAGGGATAATATTCTTATCCAGAAGCTATCACTTGGTGAGTTTTCATCATTTGAGTATGTGTCATTCAAAATGGAGTTGAGGTTTTCTCCATCTATTTTATATGTAGTTCTTTACAAACCACCCCAACAATGTCATGATTTTATTAATGAGTTTACTGAAATGCTTTCGGTTATTTGCACAGAATTTGAACAAATAGTCATATCTGGTGATTTTAATGTGCATGTGGATAATGTTTATGACAGAAATGCCAAAGAACTTTCTACTATTCTTCATACTTTTGGTCTTTGTCAGCATGTTAATGAGCCGACCCATAACAGAGGTCACACTCTGGACCTGGTCATTACTAAAGGTGTTCATATTTCAGATGTCACTGTGATTGATGTTGCTCTATCTGATCATTCATGTGTCTTTTTTCATCTGTCCATAATTCCAAAAGTTGCTGTTGGACATACTGTTGTAAAAAAGAGATTAACGATAACACCAGGACACAGTTTATGGAGGCAATCAGGTTTGAAAATGCCTCATCAGGTCAGGTTGATGATTTGTTGAATTGTTATACTTCAGGTGTTTTAAATGTTATGGACACCATTGCTCCTGTTAAGGTTAAAGTGATCAGGACGAGGCAGAAGGCTTCATGGAGCAATGCTCACTCTGTCAGGGCACAGAAAAGGGAATGCCGAAAGAAAATGGCGTAAATTGAAACTCTTAATTCATTATGAGGTATACAAAGAAAATTTGCATGTTTTCAATCAAACTTTGCAAAAAGAAAGAGAAATATTCTTCTCAGAGATCATTAACAACAATAGTAACAACCTGCGTGTCCTGTTTGCTACAGTGAACAGATTAACAAACCCTCCAGCTCCATTTCCACCAGAATTAGTTTCCACCACTAAATGCAATGAGTTTGCATTGTTTTTCAACGACAAGGTTCAAGGCATTAAACATGCGATACAGTCCAAAGGACATACAACAACACTGCAGCCACCTAGGAGACACTTGGTTGGTTTAACACATTTTACACAAATTACTGACAGAACAATTGAAAAACTGTCTCCAGCCTGAGTTCATCCACCTGCTGCCTCGATGTTTTACCCACTAGATTTCTAAAATCAGTACTAAGCAGTTTGTTACCACAACTCACTGATATAGTCAATAATTCCTTACAGTCTGGAACATTTCCAAGGGCCTTAAAACTGCTGTCATTAAGCCTCTCCTAAAGAAGAGCAGTCTTGATGCTACAGTGCTCAACAACTATCGCCCATATCAAACCTGCCATTTTTAGGAAAGTCATCGAAAAAGTTGTATATCAGCAACTTAATGACTTTCTATTACTTAACAACTGCTTTGATCCTTTTCAGTCAGGATTCAGGCCCCATCACAGCACTGAGACTGCACTTATCAAAGTCACAAATGACATCCGTATGAACACTGACGCAGGCAAAGTCTCTGTCTTAGTTCTGTTGGACTTGAGTGCTGCGTTTGATACAGTGGACCATGAAATCCAGACACAAAGATTAGAGGAATGGATAGGTATCACTGGAACTGCCCTTAAATGGTTTCAGTCCTATCTTGAAGACAGGAAGTACTTTGTTTCGGTTGGTAACTGTGTATCAGACCAAATAGCCCTGACATGTGGGGTTCCACAGGGGTCTATCTTGGGACCTCTATTATTCAATCTCTATATGCTTCCTTTAGGCCAGTTAATACGCAGCTGTGGCGTATCCTACCATAATTATGCAGATGACACTCAGATTTACATTTCACTCACAGCAGGTGAAAATGGACCAATCCATTCACTGTGTCACTGCATCGAAAAGATTGACACGTGGATGCAAAATAATTTTCTCCAACTGAACAGAAACAAGACTGAACTAATCATCTTTGGGCCACAGAAACAAAGAGAAAGTGTCAGCAGCCACCTCGCGTCTCTTTCTCTAAAATCTAAAAATCAGGTTAGAAATCTAGGGGTCATCATGGACTCAGACTTGAATTTCCACAGTCACATTAAGTCAATTACATCATCTGCATTTTATCACCTTAAAAACATTTCCAGAGTCAAAGGGATGATGTCTCACCCAGACTTAGAGAAACTTATCCATGCTTTTGTCTCCAGCAGGTTAGATTACTGTAACGGCCTGCTCACTGGTCTCTCAAAATGAGGGTTAAGACAGCTGCAGCTTATTCAGAACGCAGCTGCTCGGGTTCTAACCAAAACGAGGAAGTACAACCACATCACGCCAGTTTTAAAATCTCTGCACTGGCTTCCTGTTGCTCAGAGAATAGACTTTAAAACAGCACTTCTGGTTTACAAGTCTCTAAATGGTTTAGCACCAGAATATATCTCTGACATGCTAGTTACTTATGAACCTCCTCGGACTCTGAGAACATCTGGGACAGGCCTTCTGCTCGTGCCCAGAGTTAGAACTAAACAGGGTGAAGCAGCGTTTAAGTTTTATGCAGCAAAAACCTGGAATAGCCTCCCAGATGTAGTAAAACAAGCCTCAACTTTAACAATGTTCAAGGGGAGGTTAAAAACCTTCCTCTTTAGCTCCGCCTACACTACAACCTAAACTTTTATCTTCACTCTTCTTTTTAAAATGTTTTTAATTTTTTCTTATGTTTCTTAATATAAATCTTGTAAATTGTATTTTATTCCTGTAAAGCACTTTGAGTTACCCAGTGTATGAATTGTGCTATATAAATAAAATTGCCTTGCCTTGCCTTGCCTTGCCATATTGAACCCTGAACTATGACTCAGTAGAGCAGTGTTTCCCAACCTTTTTTGAGCCGCGGCACACATTTTACATTAGAAAAGTCACAAGGCACACCACCAAACAAAAATGGCACAAAAACTATATTTATTTATTTATGAATAAATATATTTATTTAAAGATAATGAAAATCTAGTCTCAATTTACTCAGTTTACTGAAACCTGGGCCTGTTTAGTTAAACACAAATTTAATATTCTAACAGGAATTGAAGAAAGACACACAAGTCTCTCTCTTTTTTTCGTCTTTATGGCCATCATGCTTGAAAAGCCCACCTCTCATAGACAGGTTGTGGAGTAAGGGAGCGAAAAAAAAAATAAATAGAAGAGGGAAAAATGTAGTCTTCATTTATCCAGTTGAAGAAAGAATAGAAATTTTTGTCCTACCAGCTTGCCATCTTATTTTCTTAGTTGGAGCCCAATCCCCAAATAAAAACCTGACCTGAAAACAAGGTCAAGAATAAATCAATATTCAGGGGTTTAAAAAAAAATAATCATTTCAGTCTTTAAGTTACATTCATTCACAAAATGAAAAAAAAATAAAAATACCATAAAGTTTACTTCTTCAGTTCACAATAATTTCCCCTTACCTCCAAAAGCCATAGTTATAACATGGACAATTTAGCATTAGCAACACGTTACAACACTGCTAACAAGCAGTTAGCACAAACAATTTCTCAAAACATGCCAAAAAGAACAGAAATAGCGGCATTAGAAGAGCCGGATTTAAAGTACGATGTAGCACAATCATATATTGTAAACCAATATATCATTATTTGAATCAAAGCTTTGTATTTTGATAGTATAACTAAGAATTACCCGTTTTCGTAATGAGGTTTCGTCCGAAAACGGTCATCAAATAAATCATAATTAAGGCCATTTTAAATAAAAAAGACTCAGCGGTTAGCAAAAGGACTTTAAACAGAACACATTAACAAGACTTACCGCTGAATTTAAATACTATCTTCCAAAGTTTTGGAAGTATGAAGCCATGTGAGTCAATTTCAATGTTTACTACACGCCGTTCGCTTAGTGTGCCGTGGAACACTTGTTGAAAAACACTGCAGTAGAGCTCTTAAGCAGCAGCAAAATGTTCAGGCCATACACTGTTCATGTTTAAGTAAAAAATACACACACACGTTGCATGTTTTATTTTGTTTAGATTTACACCATTGAAAAACACATTTAAATACCTTCACTTTGTTGACATCTATACATGTGAAAGGTATTCAGATGTGTCACATTTGAATCAGACTGAGGATATGAGCCTGACCTGATATTGGTGGCGGTGCAGTGGGGCCAGCAGGGGCTTGTTCCTTTTCTGTGTAGCATGAATGTCAAGGTGGTGGTACACAGGGACAGCAACAAAAGCCGCCTGGCACATAGGCGGGATATAAAAGCACCGTGACATAGCCCGGTATATTCTTGTTTTAACAGCTCCCTCCCAACATGCCTTTAAGAACCCAGCAAGCGGCCATCACACGTTCTGCCCAAACTCTGTTTCACTGCTTCTCGGAGCAAATCTAGTTTAACTATAACATATAATAATAATAATAATCTTTATTTTTATATAGCGCTTTTCCACCTACTGTAGTAGGCACTCAAAGCGCTTTACATACATTAAGCTATTTACCAGTGTTACAGAACACTCACTGGAGGCAATGTAGGTTAAGTGTCTTGCCCAAGGACACAACGACAGTATATGGGAGAGAGCGGGATGTTATGATGTTTTGGGATGTTTCGAGCGGGGCTCGAACCACCCATCTGCCGGTCGAAGAAATTGTAAAATGTCTATTATTCCATCATTAGGATAAGAGAACAATGAAAATAAATATAAACAGAATCTATGATTGCAGAGTTTGAAAAATTCTGTAATTGTTAGTAACTGAATATATTTTGTAAGCCATTACTTATGACAAGACCTGGCCCAAGAGCCCTGGAGCCAAAAGGGGCCTCGCAAAGGCCAGCCAACTTCACAAACCTTTTAGCTCAAGTGGATATGGATGAAATTCAATAAAATGAATCCCCCAATTCAAGACTTCTTTGCCTAGTTAGTCAGCTGGGCCGCCCTGGTTTATTGGGAGAACCGGGACAGTGTGAGCTGGGCTGAAATTAAACCAATCTTTACTAACTCTTTTCAGTCTTGTGGCTTTGCTTAATAATATCTTTCTCATGATTGCCGTACACCAAAACAACAACAACAATTATATCAAAAACAGTCAGTCGGCAGTCCTTTCATCACATGCTCTTACTGTGTCCTACAGTGTAAAACAGTGAGCTGAATAGTGGAGTGTCTGCGGCCCCCCCAACGTGTCTCAGCAAAAGGACACTGAACTGTGAGCTGCACACACACACTGTCTCCTTTACTCTCAATATGTCTCCGTTATTCCACAGCCCCCTTGGATTGGTTGTGATGTCTATGACAAATCAGACTGTATGACAAACTTTAGAGAGATAGGAAGAAAAAATCTGATTTCTTCAAATAAAAAATAAGGCTGTTAAAGTGCACATACATACATTTCCCAGAAAGCCTCTTACGGAGCAGGGACACACCTAGGCTGCCAGGCAGCTTCCTCAAAGCTAATCCACGCCATAACCTAATCTCATGTTCAGTGATCAAACGGACAGCCAGAACCTGTGTGGAGGAATTGTAAGAACAACTAATCCACAGGAACAAATCTTATTACTGCGAGAAACCTTTGACTTTACACCAAATCAACTATATTTACTGCTAAGGCTCCCCAGCAGATGAACTCTTTAAATTGTCACAGTTTGAGGTGGACTAGGAAATATAACAGCTTGTAAGCAGAGCTGTTCCGTGGGCTTGCTACTGCTGTCTCTCCTGCTGTCACCAACACAAGGCTGTGCCTTAGTTTGCATTTTTAGAGGCAAAACAAATCCTACCGAGTCTAAATTCACACAGTAAATTAGTATTTGATATGCATGCTGTGAATGAGTCACACTGTTGTACTGTACTCACCCGCTTCTGAACTTTCAAAAAGGAAATACATGATTATGCAACAAAACAGGGATCAGCTAGAGCAAATTGACACAGCGAGAGACGGACTAATGATTAATAATAAAGACAACAGCGGCTTAAACACAACTGTAAATATTAAGCTCAGGCTGTGAGTGCACCAAGAGTAATCAAGCCATTTGTGCAGAAAAGCAGGGATCCACCATCAATTTCAGCACTTCCTGCAGAGCATCTGTGCCTCTGACATCACATCCTGTGAGCTTGTGGAAACACTGCTCAGCAGAGGCAAAGAGCAGTCACCAGCCTCAGGGAGGGATTTCTCAACAGCGGTCTAATTTACTGATAGACCAGTCTAATGAACAAAAATATAGTTTTCATTTGGGTCATTTAGGTGCCTCACCTTTTAAACCTAACAAATCAATTTTTTTGAGCCATTGTTTGTGAATTTTGAGCCATATTAACGTTTAAATTGCTTAATTAATGTGGCAAAAAACATTCCCCATTTTGTGTCACATTATTTGGATTCATTACCGCTGGTTGGCTTTGGGAACATGGATGCCTCTGCGCTGCTCAGGAGAGTGGAGCAACTTAGCTGAGAAGTTTATATGAAAGATGCTTGAGGATAGAGCTAAATAATTTGGTAAAAATAATCTGCTTTTGTATGCCATTTTGTATGCTTTCCCTCCATTTGGTCTCCTCCAATTAACCCAGCAATGGATTTGGACAGCAATGGTACAGCTGGTAGACTGTGAATACTGGGATTCAACTCAATTCAAAAATGTTAAATAAAGATTAGCTACACATTCATAAAACATAATATCTATTATTAAGAGGCAAAATGATTTTTGAGTTTTAATTCTCTATTGATTTTTATTTTCATTTTATCAAGTTTTGTTAGGATAACATCTGCTCTGAAAGAATAGGGCAAATTTATCTTGATTTTTACAGCAATGTTTTTATTGCTGTAAAAATGTATACATTTTTCCTTGCTTTTAAATTTTACCCACTCAGGAACCTTAATATAACTGGGAGAACTTCCGCCCACATCTTTTCTGCCGAGATGGTGCCATTTATCCTGAAGAGTCATATTGCTAGCAAGGTAAAAGCTGTAATATAACTGTTATGTTCTGGGGCTGCTTTGCTGCATCTGGCACAGGGTGTCTTAAATCTGTGCAGGGTGCAATGAAATCTGAACACTATCAAGGGATTCTAGAGAGAAATGTGCTGGCCAGTGTCAGACAGCTTGGTCTCAGTCGCAGGTCATGGGTCTTGCAACAGGACAATGACCCAAAACACACAGCTAAAAACACCCAAGAATGGTTAAGAGGAAAACATTGGACTATTCTAAAGTGGCCTTCTATGAGCCCTGACCTCAATCCTATTGAGCATCTTTGGAAGGAGCTGAAACATGCCGTCTGGAAAAGACACCCTTCAAACTGGAAACAACTGGAGCAGTTTGCTCATGAGGAGTGGGCCAAAATACCTGCTGAGAGGTGCAGAAGTCTCATTGACAGTTACAGGAATCGTCTGATTGCAGTGATAGCCTCAAAAGGTTGTGCAACAAAATATTAAGTTAGGGGTATCAACAATTTTGTCTAGGCCTGTTCCATGAGTTATTTTTTTTAATAATTCCGTTGAAGCATGGTTGAAAAGCAATGTCTGACTTTCATTGGTTAACATTCATAGAATTTTTATTTATTATTACTTGTCAGAATAAAGTTTTTTCTGTGGCCGGAGTGGCTCAGTGGTAGAGCAGTCGTCCTATAACCAGAAGGTTGGCGGTTCGATTCCCGCTCTGCCCTGTTCATACTGTCGTTGTGTCCTTGGGCAAGACACTTGCCTCCAGTGTCCGTAGCACTGGTGTATGAATGTGTGTGACTGTAGGTGTGTTTGGTGGTGGTGGTAGGAGAAGGTTGAGCGCCGTGTGTATGGCAGCCCCCCTCTCCGTCTGCCCCAGGTGTGAATGTGTGTGAATAGGGTGAGTGGAAGCACCATGTAAAGCGCTTTGGGTGCCTGAGAAGGGTGCAAAAATGCGCTATATAAATGCATGCCATTTACCATTACCATTTCTGTGACCATTGTGAGTTTTTCTTTCATTGACCGAAGGGTACCAACAATTTTGTCCACGTGTGTAAGTGCCTCCGCATCTTGAAACAGCCAACCACGTTTTTTCAGAGAGTCCTGTATTTCAGCTGAAGTTATAAGTGGTTACCAACCACTTACTATGAATGAAATACAAGTTTTTGTGTCATGATTCATGTTTGAAAAATTGCCAAAAAACACACATTCTGTATTCTGTAGGTAAACTTATGAGCACAACTGTATAAATAGTTTCTTGACTTTGCTGTAACCACTTGTAGCTATGCGTGTTCACAGACAGAGAACTGGGCGCATGCATAGCTCCAAGCAGTCTTAGCGAGGATCACTGAAAAATGCTTTGCTGTTGTAGTTTTTATACACCAATTAAAGTATGAGACCAGAACAGCCTGGTACAATCAGGTTTGGTTTCAGGTTAAACCCCTCCCCCCCCTCTAGAGATACAGTACCATATCAGGCACAACACTTCAGCTCCAGAGAGGCATTATCATTGAACAGTGTTTCCCAACCTTTTTTGAGCCGCGGCACACATTTTAAAACAAAAAACACCAAACAAACACACTAGTGTGCCACGGAAAACTGGTTGAAAAACACTATCATAGAACATGTGCCAGTGTTCAACAAATTTGAAAAACTTGCAAAAGTTTGCATCTTGCTTGTTCACGTCACATGTGCTATACACTCACCTAAAGTATTATTAGGAACACCATACTAATACTGTGTTTGACCCCCTTTCGCCTTCAGAACTGCCTTAATTCAACATGGCACTGATTCAACAAGGTGCTGAAAGCATTCTTTTGAAATGTTGGCCCATTGAGGAAGGAACCAAATCTTCCACTCTTGATTGGGGAAGATGGGAGGTTGGAAACCCAGGGAAACCATAAAGGGATGTGGCAGTATTCCACCCAGGGTAAGAGGAAGCTTCAAGACAGAGGATTTTGGGCAGTCACATAGCACAGGGTGGCCTCAAGATTCTGTTTGGCGCGGTCCATCTGGCCATTGGACCTAGACGTAAGCAAGGCTGTGGTTCCCAGGGACAAGCAAAACACATGTTGATGAAGGAGCTTTGCTGTTAAAAGCCCATGCAAATAAATTGCTATTGATCGCATAATGACAATGATAATGAGGGATCGTAGGGTGAATTTGGATCCCCATCGCCCACCAAGTTAATGGGCTAGTGGGTACTTGGCGATTCCCTCCTCTTTTTGACCCCCAAAAATAATTACCCCGGTAATAGTGGGTTTCCGGACACCTCTAGGTTTGCCCACGCTCCAGCTGGAAACCTTTCCATTGTCCCTGACCACTTCTAAGCCACGCCCACATCCCACGAACCCACTATTTGTCCACGAACACACTATTTTTGGGAAAGACCACTGCTGACCTCTCCTAAGCCCCGCCCACATCCCACGAACCCACTATTTGCCCACAAACACACTATTTTTGGGAAATGTGTCGGAAACCCCCCCTGACCACTGCTGACCACTCCTAAGCCCCGCCCACATCCCACGAACCCACTATTTGTCCACAAACCCACAATTTATTGGAATGGGCCCAGAAGCGGTCAGATGGTTATGTGACACAAGAGGATGTGCGCGGTAATGCCCCCTCTGGCCAATTTTGACATTTGGCCCAAAGTTGCTTCGGGAGACTTGCCCTGTGGATATGTTATACCAGGGCGTCCCTGAACTCCCAGTTTGATTTTGGACCACAACGGACCTTTCTGACCAAATCCAATTGCCCATTATTTCAATGTATTTTGTGTAGTGCGTTCACGGGCGGCGCTTAGGAAGGTCCGATCGACTCGGGAGTGGACTCCTTTTTCTCGCCACAGTACGTGGAAGCGGTCGGTGAAGTTTGGAGAGGCTACAAAATTGTTAAGGGGTCAAAAGGTCAAAAAAAGGGTTTGCGCTAAAGGCCCATAAGACTGATATCGATTGATTTGCTGTACTCAGGGGGGCTTGGTGACACCAGCTAATTAGTTTTTATCAGAATAATTTGAAAAAAATCATTCATCAATCAAATCTAAATCATTGAATAAGCCTGAAGTGGGATCAACCAGTTGCATTGTATTCATTTGACACATAATGAATGTTGGCATACTAAATAAAGTTCTAATAGTTTTACAAACTATATGACTGCACTCAGTAGGTCACCCTGAGTCTTGAGCACCAAGTCCCGTTGACTTTTTTTTTAGGCCCAAAAAAAACATAGTTTTTTTGGGCCTAAAAAAAAAGTTTCTCTGATCTTTTTGAAACTTTGCACCCTGTTAGAGGGTGTTCAGATTAAGACAGAAATCCAGCGATCCCACTTTAGATTTATTCAATGTAACAAAATAGTGTGTTCCTGGACAGTGGAATTTTGAATCAGGACTTGGTTTACCCCACTCAGGGGGGCTTGCTGACACCAGCAAAATAGTTTTCATCACAATAAGTTAAAGACAAATGTACAAAACTCCCTGTCCACGGACACCCTATGAAAACCATTACATAAGCCTGAACTGGGATCATGGAAAACACCGGGTCTGAATGATGACTGGAGATATTTATTTGTGGTCCTGTCATGTTAAAAACTACATTACTGCACTCAGCTGGTCCTCCTGAGTAGGTAGGACCGAGACCCGTTGCCCAGTTCCACCGTCCACCAAAGCACTGTGTGTCCTTTTCACCAAAGTGTTGCGGGAGGGCCCAAATTTTGCACCCTGGCTCCTCGGAACCCCCCAGTCGACATATCCGAAGCGCCAGTTTCTAGCTCCAAGGCACTCCGTTTTAGCCCCTGGAGAAAATCTCCCTCTCAGCCCTCACATGCTCAGACAGTCCTTTTGGTTGTGTTCAGAGCAGGGGAGGGGACAAGCTCTGCTGCCAATTAAGCCCCTTAACAATGTTGTGGCCTCTCCAAACTTTACCGCACGCTTCCACGCACTGTGACTAGAAAAAGGAGTCCACTCCCAAGTCGATGGGACCTTTCTAAGCGCCGTCCGTGAACACACTACACAAATACATTGAAATAATGGCCTATTGGGATTTTTCTACAAAGGTCCCAGGGGCCCCAAATTTTGCACGCTAGCCCAGAACGACACATCGAAGGCAACTGGCTCTAGAGGGAAGGGAAAAAAAGGTTGACTCAGCAGATATCTATCCTCTTTTGTGCATTTGGAGCATAACCTTTTTTGACCTTTCGACCCCTTAACAACGTTGTAGCCTCTCCAAACTTCACCACCCCCTTCCACACACTGTGACGATAAAAAGGAGTCCACTCCCGAGTCGATCGGACCTGTCTAAGCGCCGTCCGTAAACACACTACAGACAATACATTGAAATAATGGGCTTTTGGGAGTTTTTTACATAGGTCCCAGGGGCCCCAAATTTCGCACGCTGGCTCCAGGGCCCCCCCTGAATAACATATTGAAGGCGGCTGGCTCTAGAGCGAAGGGAAAAAATTTCAGCCTCCGAGACAGATTTTCTCAAGAAGGCCTCTAAAACGCAAGGACGCAGAGGGCCTTCTACGTTCTTTGGAGAGTGGGGATGCAAACTGGTTCAGGGGGTCCTAGAGTTATGCGCTTCGGGATTCCACTTCAGGGGCCCCTAGAGAGTACCGATCGAAAATTTCAAGATCCCGAGACCTTCCGTCTCCGAACGGGAGTCATCCCACTACACACTTATGTGCATAGTATCTTCGCGGACGACCGTAGCTCTTTTGCCAATTAAGCCCCTTAACGATGTCGTAGCCTCTCTAAACTTTACCGACCACTTCCACGTACTGTGGCGAGAAAAAGGAGTCCACTCCCGAGTCGATTGGACCTTCCTAAGCGCCGTCCGTGAACGCACTACACAAAATACATTGAAATAATGGGCTATTGGAAGTTTTCTAGAGAGGTCCCAGGGGCCCCAAATTTTGCACGCTGGCTCCAGTGCCCACCCAGAACCACACATCGACGGCGGCTGGCTCTAGAGCGAAGAGATAAAAAATGATGACTCAAAAGATATCTCTCCTTTTTAGGCCTTTTGCGCATACCCTTTTGTGACCTTTTGACCCCTTAACACTGTCGTAGCCTCACCAAACTTTATCACACGCTTCCACGTACTGTGACAAAAAAAAAGAGACCACATTTCAGTCGATCGGACCTCGGGAAGTGGCCGCCAGCGCCCCCACTAGGGCGAATACATTGAGATAATGGGCATGTGGGAATCCCAAATTTTTCACCCTGGCTCCTGGAGTACCCCTGAATCACATATCCGAAGCGCATAGCTCTAGAGCAAAGACACCTTTCTTTTCAGGGCCTATAGCTAGTACCCTTAGTTGACCTTTTGACCCCTTAACAATGTCGTAGCCTCTCCAAACTTTACCAACTTTACCCAAATTTTGCACGCTGGTTCCAGTGGCCCCCCAGAACAACATATCAAAGGCGGCTGGCTCTAGAGCAAAGGGAAAAATGTCAGCCTCCAAAAGAAACAGCCTATAACGGGATCTGACCTATTAACCCTACACATTATTTGATCCCTTAACAATGTCGTAGCCTCTCCAAACTTTACCACCCGCTTCCACGCACAGCGGCGAGAAAAAGGAGTCCACTCCCGAGTCGATCAGACCTTCCTAAGCGCCGTCCATGAACGCACTACACAAAATACATTGAAATAATGGGCAATTGGATTTGTTCAGAAAGGTCCGTTGTGGTCCAAATTCAAACTGGGAGCTCAGGGGAGCCCCTGGTATGCCATATCCACTGGGCAAGTCTCTCGGAGCAACTTTGGGCCAAAGGTCAAAATTGGCCAGAGGGGGCGCTACCGCGCGCATCCTCTTGTGGCACATGACCATCTGACCGCTTCAGGGTCCATTCTGAAAAAATTCTGGGGAAGTGGACACATAGTGGGTTCATGGGATGTGGGCGTGGCTTAGGAGTGGTCAGCAGTGGTCACCGACACTTTTCCCCAAAATGGTGGGGAAGTGGACACATAGTGGGTTCGTGGGAGGTGGGCGTGGCTTATGAGTGGTCAGCTGTGGTCACCTGGTGAGAAATCGCAAAGTGTCCACCGCCTTGCTTATCAAATGGGGTGAGAATCCCATTGAAATAAGCCTAGAGTGGGACTGGTCATCACGCCACACTGTGGACGTGTCCTTTATTGCAAGTTTGTGTCCCAAAAGTTTGGGGCCCCTCCTATCGGCCCCCGGATGGGTCAGGGCACGTCCCAAAAACCCTGTCCAAATAGCCGATCGCTATGGGCCAATTGGACGCTTTTTAAAGTTTGGGACTTTCTAGAGACGTTTTATTTTCACAAAAATGGCCACCTCGTTACAGGCTTGCCACACCCATACCCGATAAGATATCAAAAAACAAAGTCACAACTTTGGTTGGCACACGTGTCTAGATGATACTCACCAAATATGGGGCCATTTAGATTAAAACACAATGATTTGCCTCTTTTTGCGCAAGGGGTGCGATTTTAGTGGCCATGCGTTTCACCCAACATGGCGGACTTCCTGTTGAGTTTAGAGTGTGGCTGTCATTGACTTTTCTGTTTGCCTTGAGGTGTCCTATGGATGTACCAGGTTTCATTTTTCTACGTTGGAAAAAAGTTACTTTCACTTTCCATAGGCCCAATGTATTTTGACTTTTCTAGGGTCGCCACTGAGTCATTTTTGTATTTTTTTCGGGACTTCAAATACATAAATTTTTCGCTGGGCTTGAAATCTGGGACCAATAAAAATGACTTTTAGTTGTACGTTTACTGGGTTAAATTGAGAATCATTTTGCAGAAAAAATATGATAAAAAATATATACCGAATTATAATAAAAAAAAATATAACTCGAGCAAAAAAGTCTAGAAAAACGCTTGTCTATTTTACATACATGTGTTTAGCTCATTTTGCCCAAGTTTGGTGTCTGTGGAATGAAGCAGCTATTGTCTGTGTACTTTTAAAAAGAGGTGTATTTTAAGTCGGTTCACATTTTCAATTCAAAATGGCCGCCTTCCCGTGTGTGATAGGTGTGGTCCCCATTGGCTTTTTGTTCATAAGCTCATGGTGGATGTGTGTACCAAGTTTCATTTGCCTACAACAAACTAAAAATTTCACTTCCCATTGACTTTTTCCACATTTTTGGGACGTTGCTATGGCAACACATTTATAGATAGGGGGTGGTTGTCATTGGCTTTTATGCTCATGACATAAGAGATGTGTATACCAAATTTTATGTCTCTATGACAAACTAAATTCTTGGGTCCCATTATAAGTTTGTAGGGGGCGCTGGAGAGCCATTTCTAAAGATAACCCTTTTATTTACATATCTTTGTGTTCAGGTCATGAATGTGCACAAACGCCTTTTGGGTCCAACTCGATCCGAGAAGGCGTTTGAGAGTTAAGAGACGTTTATTTTCACAAAAATGGCCACCTCGTTACAGGCTTGCCACACCCATACCCGATAAGATATCAACAATAAAGTCACAACTTTGGTTGGCACATGTGTCTAGATGATACTCACCAAATTTGGGGCCATTTAGATTAAAACACAATGATTTGCATCTTTCTGCGCAAGGTGCGATTTTAGTGGTCGCGCGTTTCACCCCACATGGCGGACTTCCTGTTGAGGGTGTGACTGTCATTGACTTTTCTGTTTGTTCTGAGGTGTCCTATGGATGTACCAAGTTTCATTTTTCTATGTTGGAAAAAAGTTACTTTCACTTTCCATAGGCCCAATGTATTTTGATTTTGTAGGGGTCGCCACTGAGTCATTTTTGTATTTTTTCGCGACTTCAAATACATAAATTTTTCGGGCTTGAAGGCTGGGACCAATAAAAATGACTTTTCATTCATGTTCACTGGGTCAAATTTAGGATCATAGGTGGAAAAAATAAATAAATAAATAAATTAAAGACGCAAGCGGCGATAAAGGCCCTCGCCTCTCTTGAGACCGCGGGGACACATGCACTCGGAGGAGTGCATTTCGTGCTTTAAACCATAAACTTCACGGTAAAAGGATTCTGAGGAGTTTTCTAAGACTCTAGCCGTGGCTCTGGAGGGGCCTCCTCTAAAGGAAGGATCCTGGCAATTGGGAAATGGCATTTATTTCCCAATAGTTGCCTCTTCACAGACTCATTACGACCACAGCCACAAATGTATCAAAAAACAAATTGATAACTTTTTTTTGCACACGTGTCTAGATGATACTCACCAAATTTGGAGCTATTTAGATGAAAAGCCTTTAGACAGAAGGGGTGCGATTTAGGTGGTCACGCATTTCACCCAACATAGTAGATTTTCTGTTGAGTTTACGGTATGGCTGTAATAAACTTTTCTGTTTGCCCTGAGGTGTCCTATGGATGTACCAAGTTTCATTTTTCTACGTTGGAAAAAAGTTACTTTCACTTTCCTTAGGCCCAATGTATTTTGACTTTTCTAGGGGTCGCCACTGAGTCATTTTTCGTATTTTTTTTTCGGGGACTTCAAATACATAAATTTTTCGCTGGGCTTGAAATCTGGGACCAATAAAAATGACTTTTAGTTGTACGCTTACTGGGTTAAATTGAGGATCATTTTGCAGAAAAAATATGATAAAAAAATATATACCGAATTATAATAAAAAAAAATATAACTCGAGCAAAAAAGTCTAGAAAAACGCTTGTCTATTTTACATACATGTGTTTAGCTCATTTTGCCCAAGTTTGGTGTCTGTGGAATGAAGCAGCTATTGTCTGTGTACTTTTAAAAAAGAGGTGTATTTTAAGTCAGTTCACATTTTCAATTCAAAATGGCCGCCTTCCCGTGTGTGATAGGGTGTGGTCCCTATTGGCTTTTTTGTTCATAAGCCCATGGTGGATGTGTGTACCAAGTTTCATTTGCCTACAACAAACTAAAAATTTCACTTCCCATTGACTTTTTCCACATTTTTGGGACGTTGCTATGGCAACACATTTATAGATAGGGGGTGGTTGTCATTGGCTTTTATGCTCGTCATGACATAAGAGATGTGTGTACCAAATTTTATGTCTCTATGACAAACTAAATTCCTGGTCCCATTATAAGTTTGTAGGGGCGCTGGAGAGCCATTTCTAAAGATAACCCTTTTATTTACATATCTTTGTGTTCAGGTCATGAATGTGCACAAACGCCTTTTTGGATCCAACTCGATCCGAGAAGGCGTTTGAGAGTTAAGAGATGTTTTATTTTCACAAAAATGGCCACCTCGTTACAGACTTGCCACACCCATACCCGATAAGATATCATAAACAAAGTTACAACTTTGGTTGGCACACGTGTCTAGATGATACTCACCAAATTTGGGGCCATTTAGATTAAAACACAATGATTTGCATCTTTCTGCGCAAGTGCGATTTTAGTGGCCGCGTTTCACCCCACATGGCGGACTTCCTGTTAAGTTTAGGGTGTGACTGTCATTGACTTTTCTGTTTGCCCTGAGGTGTCCTATGGATGTACCAAGTTTCATTTTTCTACGTTTGAAAAAAGTTACTTTCACTTTCCATAGGCCCAATGTATTTTGATTTTGTAGGGGTCGCCACTGAGTCATTTTTCGTATTTTTTTTTCGGCGACTTCAAATACATAAATTTTTCGCCGGGCTTGAAAGCTGGGACCAATAAAAATGACTTTTCGTTCATGTTCACTGGGTCAAATTTAGGATCATAGGTGGAAAAGAAAAAAAAAAAAAAAAATCCGAGCAAAAACAATAGGCCCTCCCGGTCATCACCGGCTCGGGCCTAATAAATAAAAAAAATTAAAGCCGCAAGCGGCGATAAAGGCCCTCGCCTCCCTTGAGACCGCGGTGACACATATATTCGGAGGATTGCATGTCGTGCTTTAAAGCAAATTTGGAGCTGTTTAGATGAAAACCCTTTAGCACAAAGTGTACGATTTAGGTGGTCATGTATTCCACCCAACATAGTAGATTTTCTGTTGAGTTTACGGTGTGGCTGTCATTGACTTTTCTGTTTGCCCTGAGGTGTTCTATGGATGTACCAAGTTTAATATTTCTACGTTGGAAAAAAGTTACTTTCACTTTCCATAGGCCCAATGTATTTTGACTTTTCTAGGGGTCGCCACTGAGTCATTTTTCGTATTTTTTTTTTCGGGGACTTCAAATACATATATTTTTCGCCGGGCTTGAAGTCTGGGACCAATAAAAATGACTTTTAGTTGTTCGTTTACAGGGTCAAATTGAGGATCATTTTGCAGAAAAATTATAATAAAAAATATATACGAATTATAATAAAAAAATATAACTCGAGCAAAAAAGTCTAGAAAAACACTTGTCTAATTTACATACATGTGTTGAGCTCATTTTGCCCAAGTTTGGTATCTGTGGAATGAAGCAGCTTTTTTCTGTGTACTTTTAAAAAAGAGGTGTATTTTAAGTCGGTTCACATTTTCAATTCAAAATGGCCGCCTTCCCGTGTGTGATAGGGTGTGGTCCCCATTGGCTTTTTTGTTCATAAGCCCATGGTGGATGTGTGTACCAAGTTTCATTTGCCTACAACAAACTAAAAATTTCACTTCCCATTGACTTTTTTCACATTTTTGGGATGTTGCTATGGCAACACATTTATAGATAGGGGGTGGTTGTCATTGGCTTTTATGCTCGTCATGACATAAGAGATGTGTGTACCAAATTTCATGTCTCTATGACAAACTAAATTCTTGGGTCCCATTATAAGTTTGTAGGGGGCGCTGAATAGCCATTTCTAAAGATACCCCTTTTATTTACATATCTTTGTGTTCAGGTCATGAATGTGCACAAACGCCTTTTTGGGTCCAACTCGATCCGAGAAGGCGTTTGAGAGTTAAGAGACATTTTATTTTCACAAAAATGGCCACCTCGTTACAGGCTTGCCACACCCATACCCGATAAGATATCAAAATCAAAGTCACAACTTTGGTTGGCACACGTGTCTAGATGATACTCACCAAATTTGGGGCCATTTAGATTAAAACACAATGATTTGCATCTTTCTGCGCAAGGGGTGCGATTTTAGTGGCCGCGCGTTTCACCCCACATGGCGGACTTCCTGTTAAGTTTAGGGTGTGACTGTCATTGACTTTTCTGTTTGCCCTGAGGTGTCCTATGGATATACCGAGTTTCATTTTTCTACGTTGGAAAAAACTTACTTTCACTTTCCTTAGGCCCAATGTATTTTGATTTTGTAGGGGTCGCCACTGAGTCATTTTTCGTATTTTTTTTCCGGCGACTTCAAAAACATAACATTTTCGCCAAGCTTGAAGTCTTGGACCAATAAAAATGACTTTTCGTGCATGTTCACTGGGTCAAATTTAGGATCATTTGGTCACAATAAAAAAATAAATAAATAAAAAAAAAATCCGAGCAAAAACAATAGGCCCTCCCGGTCATCACCGGCTCGGGCCTAATAAAAAAATCCGAGCAAAAACAATAGGCCCTCCCGGTCATCACCGGCTCGGGCCTAAAAAATAAAAAATAATCCGAGCAAAAACAATAGGCCCTCCCGGTCATCACCGGCTCGGGCCTAATAAAATTAAAAATAATATTTAGTGGATAATGGTTAAATATATATGCATATGACATTTTATAACTGGACAAATGAAGCAGTGCTCATTAAGTTAAATTGCAGAAAATATTCAGTATTTATCAATATAGCAGCACAGTGGCAAAGTGGTTAGCACTCCTGCCTCACAGCAAGAAGGTCCGGGTTCGATTCCCATCCAGGGCAGGGTCTTTCTGTGTGGAGTTTGCATGTTCTCCTTGTGTCTGTTTAGGTTTCCTCCGGGTTCTCCGGTTTCCCCTACCACTGAAGACATGTACAACAGTCCCCCCCAAACACACATGGGGCCAGGACTCCCCTGCAAAAGAGATTTGTAATCTCAGGGGGATTACAAATCTGGTTAAATAAAGGTTAAATAAAAAAAAATATTTATATTGAAGTTACAAAATTCTATGATTTAAGTAAATGTAAATGTATCATTTTAATTATTGTTAACTTAAACTGAGAATTGTTTCCAACAATTCTCAGTTTTAATTAAAACATTAAAGTTTTTCTTAATCAAAACCAGGTAAACTTACACAAAATTATTTTTTATAAATTTTTTTATATAGCTGAACAACTTAACAGATTTTAAGTATTTACTACTTAAACTTTTTAATTTTTCTGGGCCTCCGGGTTTACAGTGAAGGTGTATTTCAACAATTCTGGTGTCAAAAAGAAAGGGGCATTTGTGAGATATCAAAGGAAAACTTTTAATGTGCAATGGTACAGTTTCAGAATAAATCAAGATGGAAAAAATCAAAATAACCCCAAAAACATGTCCGCCTAAAAAAAATTATGATCTCTTTAGATGAAGGTTCTGGCAGCTCAAACACAATTTTAAATTACATTCACACATTTCAACATTTACCTGCACCAAATATAATTGTTCTAATGTGAAACAAACCAAAACCAATAAGATTTTTTTTATAAAATGGTCAGGCGGTGTCTTCATTATAAAGAATAGGGAATAATTTGCCATAATTTGGTACCACCTGTTTTTGTTTGCTTTCTGTTTGGTCTTTGTATAGAGAAAAATGTAAATGGCTTATTTGTGCTTGTAGCTCAGTCTCAGAGATGTAATAATTCCTAAAGCCCCCCAGGTGGGGGTTAACAGACAACATCCCACACTGTTCATAAATGCACTGTACAAAATAAACAGGAGATTACCATACAACAGTGTTATAGCTGTTTTTTTTTTGTTTTTTTGTTTTTTTAATATACAGTTTTCCAGCAGCAAGGTGTAACTTGTCCCCCACACCCTGCAGCATGTGAACAGGAAGCACTTGTGAAAATGTAGAGATTTTTATTAGGTTTTATAGGTCCAGACTTAATTTAAAAGAGACTTGATGGTGTGGTTAGTTCTCTTGCCTCACAGCTAAATAGGTAAATCTAAACTGCTCTTAGTGAATGTGAGCCTTTGTCCAAGCTACAGCCTCAATGAATCCTAGAGGTGGAGATAGCAGATGAATGAATAAAAAGAAGAATTTTTATCCTAAGAAATGACAATTGGCAGATTGCCTTACCTGAATCATAAAAATATATTTTTTGTGCCCTTGTTGCCTTGTATTTGAGTCTTTCATTATATATGGTGATGGTGAGTGACGTGGATGTGAAAGCACGCTGGTGCGTTTTGGCTGCCGCTTCTCACTCCAGAATAGAACAAATAAAACAAAACAAACCTTGCTGATTGATACACCTACAGATGAGACTCTTACATGGATATTTCCTAACAAAACCGACCATAAATCCATTTCGGTCACAGCCTGGAAACTGCCTGAAGTTGCTATTGGGCGGGTTACCACTCACTCATCTCGGTACGGCTAAGCTAGCTCATGAAGGAAAAGTTGCCTCAGACTGACATGCTCTGGTTAGTTTCCTTTTTTATGTTCCTTCATGTGCCTGTCTGTTCACGGCAATTCGCCACCACCAGCTTCAATCCCACCACTATGGCTCTACGGTACACAGCTTCAAAACTTTACAACTGCTGCATGCCTCTGTCTACAGACCTCATCGTGACAATAAAAAGCTTTGGATTATTATCATGCCGAAGATACATCCATAGAGGCTCTTGCCGCATGTTGTTCAACAAATCAAACGACAGATAACATCCCAATTATCTAGTTCAACATTCGCAACACTTCCGCGTCCCGTCTTCACAACAACCTGATACGTCATCAGTACAACCGTCACATGAATGCTTTCAACCTCCACTCAATATCCACTTCCGCTGTGGCACTTTCAAAACAAACGTCTTTCCAGATTACTCTGCTTACGTAAGATCTCTCAGCAACAAAAGCGTCATACTAAATTAATTCATTATGGATGGATACAAAACTGGACCTACTCTGATTGTCCAAAACTTGGCAAAAACCACTGGATGACCTCTCATTAAACCAAGCCACTCATACTTGGACATGCCTCACACTGAGGGTCAAGGTGGAGGAGTTGCTGCCATATACCAGCAAACCTCAAACTCCAGCTACTCCCCTCTACTGTTCCATCTTTTGAACATCTGTCTTTTAAAATTCCTGGTTCCAATCCCCTAACCATTGCAATCGACCTCCAAACCCAATAAACCCTTCCTGTCAGATTTTTCTGAATTCCTTACTCATCTATCCTCAGTTTGTTTAACTTCAACATCCACATTGATTTCCCAAACTCTACAGCTGCAACGGACTTCCTGCACATCTTAAAGACTAAAATCCTAAACACCCAACAAGTTAATTTTCCCACTCCCAGTTGCGGACACACTCTGGACTTGGTTTGCTCTACCGGCCTTCATATTAAAACAATCACACACTTGGATCTCACAATCTTAGATCATCTGGCTATAACTATGCACACTGACATACCCAGCTCCAAATCTAAGCGGATTCGTACCATTACCTTCAGAAATATTAAGTCCCTCTGTCCAATCTCTCTCTCCACCTGCATATCTGACACTTTAGCTGCATCTATACTCCCTGAACAACCATCCACATACGACAAGGTAACACTATACAACAATACACTCTCCACGCCCTTAATCAACTTGACCCTGTTAAAACAAAGACTGTTAAATTCACTCACTCTGCCCCCTCGTACACCTCAGACCTACATGCACTCAAAAAACAACGCAGACAACTGGAACGCCTCTACAAAAAAACAGGACTAACAGTACATGCTCAGGCCTACAAAGACTTCACCCACTTGTACAAAACAGCTCTCAGTAAAGCCCATTCTTCATTCTATTCTGGTATCATACGCTCTGGTTCTTCAAATCCACGCACTCTGTTCTCTACAATAAACAAACTCCTTAATCCAATGGATAACATCACTCATTCATTTACCACAGAGAAAAGCAATCAGGAATCACTTCCTGTTGTTCTTTCCGACTAAAATAGACAACATTCAAAAACAACTTTTCATAAATCCACCCATCCCCCGACCTGAAGCCAGTTCCACCTCCAAGATCTAACGGTTTCTGCTCCCTGTCACCCATAACCACCTATGACCTAAACAAACTACTTTCCGGTATTAAACTCTCCACCTGCCCCCTGGACCCCATCCCATCCTCACTGCTCAAAACATGTCTACCCTGTCTCATACCACTAATCCTTTATACTTTAGACTTTATAAACTGCTCTCTGTTCCCTCTACTCTACTGTTCTACTAACTTGCCACCCTCACATCAATTCTCAAAAAACCCAGCCTTGACCCTGATAACCCAGAAAATTTACGTCTTATATCAAGTCTACCATTTCTCTCCTAAATCTTGGATTGATCTGTTGCCTCTCAACTCAAGCAATATCTAGACTCAAATCAGTTATATGAAATCTTTCAATCCGGCTTTCGCACTCACCACAGTACTGAAACTGCCCTTCTCAAAGTCACAGACCTCCTCATAGCTTCTGACTCCGGTTTTCTCTCCATACTCCTGCTCCTGGACCTTAGTGCTGCCTTTGACACCATAGACCAGGGGTCCTGAATTAAAATCAGCCGAGGTCCGCTTAGTAACTTTCCTCACCGTGAGGGGTCCGGAAAATTTAAATTAAAGGATATGTGTTTGAATATAATTCTTTAAAGTAAAGTCTCATTTATTCCACACCTACATCCTTTTAAACAAATGGAGATTAATGTAGATCAGGGGTCCTGAATTAAAATCAGCCGAGGTCCGCTTAGTAACTTTCCTCACCGTGAGGGGTCCGTAAAATTTAAATTAAAGGATATGTGTTTGAATATAATTCTTTAAAGTAAAGTCTCATTTATTCCACACCTACATCCTTTTAAACAGAATAAAGAAGTTGACAGACAAATGTACAACTCACCACATTAGACGTCCTCACTTTCCTCTGAGCTGAGTCTTTTTAATCCTGACATGAAAACTGTCCAGTCCTGGTTCAGTTCTGGATTCATTCTCTGATTATCAAAGCAGTCGGGACTAGAGGATAAAGGGCTGTTGTTCAGCTTTGAGACTGACAAGGAGCTGAGGAGCTGAATAAATTAAAATAAACGTTCCCTCTCCGTCCATAACGTCAGTGAATCTTTGTTATGTTTTGCCAAGGCTCAGCTTTTAGATTTTAGTCGTTTCTAACGCATTATCAGGCTACGCTAAACGTGTTGAAATTTCCCGTCCGTAACCATAATAACTTGACTGAGGACCCGCGCGTGTAGACGTAGCTGTCCTAGAAGTGCCGGTTCAAAAATATGTTTTACACAATGCGCTTGTAATTATGAATAATGTCTTGCGGTCCAGATCAAAGCCTCTCGAGGTCCGGATCCGGACCGCGGTCCGCCTATTAGTGACCTCTGCCATAGACCATTCCATCCTCCTCCATCGTCTACAGTCCGACATTGGCATAACTCGTTCAGCACTCTCCTGGCTTAAATCCTACCTCTCTGACAGATTCCACTACATCTCCATTAACAACTACACATCTCGTACCGTCCCTGTAATACATGGTGTCCCCCAGGGCTCGGTACTTGGTCCCCTTCTGTTTATACTGTACATTTTACCCCTTGGTCATATCATCCGTCGTCATGGACTTAATTTTTACTGCAACTCTGACGATACCCAAATATACCTCTCCACAAAAAACATTACCCCATCCACTGTCTCCACTCTCACAAACTGCCTCAATGAAATAAAATCTTGGACGACAAACTAAACTGCAATAAATCTGAAATTATTATAACTGGTCCCAGGATTTTTCACTCTTCATCGATGGGCACACAGTCACCCCCTCCCCCCTGATCAGAAACCTCGGAGTCACTCTGGACTAGTGTTGTCACGATACTGGAATTTCTAACTTCGATACGATACCTTCAAAAATATCGATATTCGATACCATTTTCGATACCGAAGGAAAAAAAACTGTCGCAATATTATTGTTTTTTTATTTAAAGATAAATATAATGTGTCTAGATAGAACATGACAATGAGGTATATTTTACATTAACAAAAATGTCTTGAGGTTGTGCATAGGAAGTGACGTCACTTTGTTTGTCTGCCGGTGGACGAAGGACGCAGCCCCAGTGACGAATCTCTCCTGGCATTGTCTCAAAAGTTACGTATTTATTATTTCTTATACATTGTCAACACATTAACTGTGCACCACACCTCATTCATTGTTATACTGATTATATTTCTGCTAGAGGTTAGTTCTAGAGTTGCTGTCGTTTTGTGAACAGGGCATTTTGTTTGTGCTAGCTAGCCCGCTAGCTTACATGCTAGCGGGTTTTTAGCAATTGAGTTAGCGTTTAGCATACCTCGAGTGTTGTGTTAGTTACTGTTTTAGTTACTGTTTTCTGCTGGTGGTTAGTCTTGTTGTGTGTTCTGAGTTTTCCTGTAACTTTTGGTTGTACTGCTGTGTGTGTTTGTGTGTTAGAATTTAGCATTGTGAGTTGTGAACAGTTGGCTTGACTTAGCTTTACCTACACTAGCTTAGCTAAGCTTTTCTGGTTTCTCATCTGTTTTGGGGCAATGGATTGCCATTTTTGTTCGGTATTATTAGACAGATTGTCTCTATTAGAGAGACGTGTTTGTGAGTTAGAGCAGCTAGATCAGCATAGACAGGGTTTGGTTACTTTAGATGTGTCAGGGTTTCCGGATAGTATCAGATGCAGGTCTGATAGCAGTCCTGCTAGCGATAGCTCCAGTTGTGGCTCAGTTGTTTCGGCAGCTGTTGCAAAGAGTCCTGCTTTTCTCCCGGTCTGTCCGCGAAGGGGTTCAGGCAGGCACAAGCCTCCGGTTGTCCGCTCCTGTCCGCGGTCACCCCCTCTGACCGCGAACCGGTTTTCAGCGCTTTCAAGTCCGCTTGTCCGCGCAGATCACCGGCCTGTACCCTCTGCGCCGGCCAGCCGGAGCGAGCATCGTACTCTGGTGATAGGGGACTCCATTACCCGCAATGTTAGACTTGAGACGCCAGCCATTGTCCACTGTTTACCGGGGGCCAGGGCTTCCGACATAGAGGCTAACCTTAGGGTGCTGACATCACACAGGAAGGGAGAGTTTCCCAGGACACATACTCGCACTACATACAAGCAGATAGTTATTCATGTCGGCACCAATAATGTGAGAATGAGGCAGTCTGAGGTAACCAAAGATAGCCTAGCTAGGACTTTTGAATTAGGGAACAAGATGAGTCGGCATCGATTAATTGTCTCTGGCCCTCCCGTAAGGGGTAGTGATGAACAGTATAGCAGATTAGTTTCCATGAACCGGTGGCTGGCCCGGCATTGTAGTCAGAAAGGTTATGGTTTCGTGGATAACTGGCCTTCTTTCTGGGGCCGCCCAGGCCTGCTGAGGGCAGACGGCCTGCATCCTACTGGACAAGGTGCTGCCATTTTGTCTAGTAATATAGACAGGTGCATTCAATGCATTTGACACAAGGAATCTCAGCGGGTCGCAGGAATTAGAGAACCTGCTAGTCATGATAGTGCGGGTGTGGAACTGGATAATGTTGCAGCTTTTAGTTGTCTGGTTAGGCCGTATCAATCCAATGTCTACTTCCCAAATTTATTGGATAGGGTGAATTTATTTAGTCCTCAAACACATCTGAAAACTCACAGAGTCAGTGACCCAAAAGCATCATGTCCTCATGTTATTATAACTCAGAGGCATTCTTTTAAACCCGGAAAAACTGATAGAGCTCGACAACTTGTTCCTGTCACTATCGCTCCACTGGACCAGCCCTCAAATGCAGGCTCTACGTCAATACTAAAGATTGGTCTCCTGAATGTGCGGTCTCTATCCTCCAAAGCACTCTTAATTAATGATCTTATTACTTCGCATTGCTTGGATTTACTTTGTCTTTGTGAAACTTGGCTTAGGCCCAATGTTTTTTTGCCACTAAATGAAGCCTCTCCCCCTGATTATGCGTATGCACAGGTAGGGCCTGCGTCGAAGCAGGGTGGTGGTGTTGCAGCCATTCATAAAGCTGCATTTTGCTTTACAGGTCCATCATCACAGCCAAAATTTAACTCATTTGAAGTGTTACTTATCAAACATATTCCTTCTCAAATTAATGGAAGGAAGCCATTTTATTTAGCTGTAGTCTATCGCCCTCCGGGTCCCTACTCTTCTTTCTTGGATGAGTTTGGAGTTTTCCTCTCGGACTTAATAACCCACGCTGATGACATCCTTCTAGTTGGTGACTTTAATATTCATCTAAATAAGGAGTGTGATCCTCTGGCCAGAGCATTTCAGTCACTGCTTACAACCCTGTCTTTCAACCAGTTTGTTCATGAGCCCACACACATTAGTGGAAACTATCTGGATCTTGTTTTGGCTCGGGGAATAGATGTCTCCCATCTCTTCGTCTCCTCTCTTTCATCTGCTGTTTCAGATCACTCACTGGTGGAATTTGAGATTAGTTACAGACTCCCCTCAAATTCCGAAAATTGCGTAGTGTCTACACGGAATTTTAAGCGCGGCTGCAATGGAAATGTTTGCCACACGGCTGACAGATGTTCTTCCTAATTTAACTCCACCTGGAAACTCAATAGAAGCCTACACAAAGGAGGTCCATGCAACCCTCTCGGCCATCACTGACTCAGTGGGACCCCTCTGGAAAAAGCCCAGACCAACCAGACGACCTACACCATGGTATAACGAGAAACCCGGGCTTTAAAACAGGCCAGCAGGAGTTTTGAGCATATGGCGCAAGTCAAAAACTAATCTAAATTATCAAA
Source organism: Perccottus glenii (assembly GCA_024416835.2). Lineage (NCBI taxonomy): Eukaryota > Metazoa > Chordata > Actinopteri > Gobiiformes > Odontobutidae > Perccottus > Perccottus glenii. The sequence continues at coordinate 4,901,451 of CM044554.2, forward strand.
AGTGGTGTTTGTGTGTAAACACCTATAAGCACGCCCTCAGCACTGCAAAGACGGCCTATTTCTCATCTCTAATCAGAGAAAACCGGCATAACCCCAGGTTTCTATTTGGAACAGTTGCAAAACTAATCCAACCGAGAACAACTGAAGACTCCTCTCCCTTTAGTGCACAAGACTTTTTAGATTTCTTTAAACATAAAATTGAAGATATCAGGGATAATATTTTGGTTTTGTCTTCCTCAGCTCCAGGTCCCATTCACTTGGATCCACTGACCTCTCGTCTCTCAGTCCTAGATCCTGTATCCCTTGATGAGCTGACAAAGGTGGTTTCTTCATGTAAAGCAACTACGTGCCTTCTGGATATCCTGCCAGCAAAACAGCTTAAAGAACTCTGGCCCTATGTAGGGCAAATTATGTTAAACATTATAAACCTGTCTACTGTCTACTGGCACTGTTCCTTCCCTCTTCAAACAGGCTGTGGTCAAACCCTACTCAAAACCTACTCTGGATCCTGGATGCCTAAATAATTACCGTCCTGTCTCCAATTTACCTTTTCTATCTAAAGTCCTCGAAAAGTTGTGTTAAAACAACTTACTCTATATCTATCAGAAAATGACCTCCTCGAGCCCGTTTCAGTCTGCATTTAGGGCCTCTTATTCCACTGAAACAGCTTTAGTTAAAGTGACTAACGATCTCCTCCTTCAGATTGACGAGGACTCATCGGCTTTACTGTTATTGCTAGATCTCAGCGCTGCATTTGACACGATTGATCATGCAGTGCTAATCAACAGACTAAAGAATGTGTTTGGCATCTCTGGCTCTGCTCTTGCTTGGTTAGAATCCTATCTGTGTGATAGGTCTCATTTTGTCTCTTTTAATAAATCTTTCTCCTCCACGGCACCAGTGAAATTCGGTGTGCCACAAGGGTCTGTGCTTGGTCCTATACTTTTTTCACTATATGTTACACCATTGGGACAAATCATCAGAAGTTATGGAGTAAACTTCCACTGTTATGCCGATGATACACAGCTGTATCTACCAATAAAAGCGAATAATACTACTGACATCAAGCGTAGAGGCCTGCCTCGTTTCAATTAAAACATGGATGTCTCAAAACTTCCTCCATTTGAACTCGGATAAAACAGAGCTCTTGTTAATTGGTCCTGCCAGTCATCGGCACAAGTTCAACAATCTTACTGTCTCGATCAACAACTGTGTGTTGGAGCACGGCAACACTGTGAGGAACCTTGGTGTCATTTTTGACTCCACACTATCTCTGCAGCAGCACATTAGTGAGGTCACTAAACTAGGCTTTTTTCACTTGAGGAATATCTCAAAAATTCGCTCCTGCCTCTCTTTAGCTGATGCTGAAATTCTCATTTATGCATTTGTCACATCCAGGCTGGACTACTGCAATGCGTTATTCTCTGGACTGCCGAGGAAAAGTACTCACAGACTACAAATGGTCCAAAACACAGCCGCCAGACTTTTAACAAAGACCAGGAAGTTTGATCACATTACTCCGGTCCTGGCTTCATTACATTGGCTTCCTATTCATGTTAGAGCAGATTTCAAAGTTCTCCTGTTAACATATAAAATCCTTTGTGGACGCGCGCCCTCTTACCTATCTGACCTCATCACCCGGTATACTCCAGCTCGTACCCTTCGCTCTCAGGACGCTGGCCTCATTCAACTTCCTCGAGTAAAGAAGAAGTCTGCTGGCTACAGAGCCTTTTCTTATAGAGCCCCATTTTTATGGAATGGGCTCCCACCGGAAGTGCGGCGAGCTGACTCTGTTGAAGTTTTCAAAAGCAAACTCAAAACATACTTATTTCACCAAACGTATGGAGACTGATTGATCATAGGTATTTGTTTACACTGGTTGTAGCTGTAGGTACACATTTACACTGGTTGTAGCTGCAGGTACACGTTTACACTGGTTGTAGTTGTAGGTACATGTTTACACTGGTTGTAGCTGTAGGTACACGTTTACACTGGTTGTAGCTGTAGGTACACACTACATCCGCTCATATTATCACATCTACCTATTACAGTTTGTTTTTGTTTTTTTTCTCTTTTCTCCCTCCTCCTAGGGTGGACACAAACCTCTTACCTGCTGGGTGATGTTTGCCCCCGCGCCTGTGCTCCAGTGTGAGGGCTCCCACCCATCTGTCATCTACCTTGATGTTGGCTGCGGCCCATCCACTATTGCACACTCAGAGTGGACACTGGACACTGCCAATATAAATGTTTTTATTTGTGAATATCTTTGTGTATTTCTATGTATTTTTCAACTGTCCTGGACACATTCCTGCACGGCCTGTCCGTCCTGGGAGTGGATCCCTCCTTCTGTGGTTCTCCCTGAGGTTTCTCTTTTTTCCCGGCTGGGTTTTTGGAGTTTTTCCTTACCCTGATGGAGGGTCTAAGGACAGGGGATGTTGTCTAGTGCAGTCTGTTAAGCCCTTTGAGGCGACTGTTGTTGTGATATTGGGCTATACAAAAATAAATGTCTTGTCTTGTCTTGCATAGAGCTGCAACTAACGATTATTTTTTCTGTCCACTAATCTAACGATTATTTTTTCGATTAGTCAACTAATCTAATGATTATTTTATTTTTATTCTTTTTATTAATCTAGTGTTTTTTTTTATAAATTGTATAAAAAGAACACTAGATTAATCTATTTTAAAGAGGGTTGTAAATATGCATATTTTTAAATGAACTGAATGTGATTATTACAATGTTTAATGTGATTACTTTGATTACAATCTTAATTGTATTTCAGAGAGTGTAATGAATTTGTCATTTTATTATAAAATAAAAAAGAAAGCATTTTAAACTTTTTTTAACTAAGGAGATAATTCGTTATGAATCACATACGTAAACCAAAAGTAAACAAAAATGCATATAATTTGCATCTCATTTGCATACCATGACATTATATATTGGCAGTTATGTTAGAGTACATACAGACACACACATACACATACAGATAAAGATATTTTTTTTCTTTTCTGTCTTTTTCTGAAATTAGATTAATAACAGTAACTTGTAAAGCAAAATTAGTAAACTACAGTACAACTACAACTACGAATATACCATCACTATAGTGAAATGTCTGAAAATAGATCTGAGAAATCTACACATGTACTGTAGGTGTTTGGTTGCATTAGCTTTATCTGTTCTTATCCAAATGGCATAGTTAGTTTTTTAGAGTGTGGGACCTCTCATAAGGCACAGCACAGCATCACTTGTATTACTGTCGCTGACTATGTTTACCCCTGCCTCTCCCTCCTTTACTGGGTAAAGTGTCAGGATGAACAACACGTATTTCTCCCACAAGGCTGTCTCTGGAAGCTGCATTATTCCCGACACCCCCGTCACTACTGCGGCCACAGCGAGTACACCCGCCCCGGCTTTTATCACCTGTGCTAAAGGTTAAGCAGCAGGTGCTACGCGCACACAGCTTCCCTTCCCAACCTCCCCGTCACTACCGCGGCCAGAGCGACTAGTTTCCTCCCGTTTCTTTCATTGATTTTGGGCAAAGTGTGGGAAAAACGGAGTGTGCTTTATGTTCGCTGAGAGAGGCACGAGCAGCGCCGCCGTTGTCCAAGTCACAGACGCACTCTCACTCTCGCTCATTTTCACTTTCACTCGGCTGAAAAGACTCTAAAGGCAGATGTTCTCCTTCAGAATCAGAGTCAGCCATTACTAATGCCAAAGCTTCATCACAATGTATTTTTTATTTGTCATTTTTTTCCAGCTAGCGTGTAGAGAATGAGGCTTCTACTGAGCCGGTTCTGACACGCCCACTGACACGTCGACACATTTTACGTCAACGTATTTTCGTAGTCAATGTAGTCGACAATGTCGTTGCAGCACTAGTTGTGCACTTGTTCAAAGGCCTCTCAGATTGTCATACATTCAGAAACCAATAGTGCAAGTAAAGAAAAAACTCTTGTATTTTCATCATCACCTACAAAGCCCTCAATAACCTTGCCCCCCCATAACTCTCAGATCTCCTTCAACGACACTGCCCCTCCCGCGTCTCCGATCCTTTGGCTCAAATCTCCTCACTCCATCACCAAATCCAAGCATCGTACCTTGGGGGAAGGAGCCTTTGCCATAGCCGCCCCTTCCCTCTGGAACTCCCTCCCTCCACAAATCCGAACCTCTGACTCACTCGAAACATTTACGAAATAGTTAAAAACTCACCTTTTCAAGAACCTGTCATAAACTCCTTTGCAATATGTTGCTTTGTTTATTGTTCTGTTGTAAGTATTTTATGTATTATTATTATTATTATTATTATTATTATTATTATATGAAATATCATATTTTAGAAGGAGAAAACACATCAGCTCTCAGTCTGCCTGGTCTGTTTGAGTCCATACTGCAGATTCTGAAAGGCCAAGCAGCCCTTGCTTTCTTAAAGACATCTGTTTTGGCATAGTGGCTCGGAGGTCACTTCTTTCATTCCCCACTCTGGTGCCTTTGTGTTGAGGGATATTTGGAAAGTAGGTCACTATTTCCTCAATGGCTTGACTGTTGCAAGTTGCTCTGACTTGTAAACATCCTCCTCCCACAAAAGCACTGCCATGTCCCTGCGTACCATATGACTAAAACATCTAAGATCAAGTGAAAGATGACAAAAGACAGACATAAAAGGAGGATGTATAAGCGGGGCTTATCAAGGGAGTTGCTTTGTTTACCTGTGTGGGCTTATTACTCCACAGTCGGCAGCATTCAAACACCCCTGCTAAGACAGCCACAAAATTTTTTCTCTGCAAGCTGCAATCTCTGTTTTTATGTAATTATTGTGCGCAGGCTTTGTTTACACTGTTGTTTATCTGTGTTCAGGCCTTTTTTTTTTTTTATTTGCCGTGAGTACTCTGGGGTTTTGAATAATTTAAGTGATTTATTTTCTCTTTAAGGTATTAAAGGATGGGCCACAGTGAACAGCGCCGAGTGAAAATTCCAAGGGTCTGAAGTTTATCTCCATCCGTTTTCTTAAAAATTCCTTTTGCTGTTTAAACATCTCTTATGAGTTTTTAAAAAATAAGCAAGCAAAGGGGAAAGCTACGGATTGTAAGTGACATATTTTTCAAGGGCTCAGCCATTTAAAACGGAATAATAATCATTTGTTTTAAAAATAAATATACATGTTTTCCTTGAACCCTAAATATAGACAGAGCTTTTTGATGTAGCAAGCTGTATACTGTTGACAGTAGGCCGGCATCACTCTCTTAGCATAGACTGCACAATGTTGGCACACAGTATTATTAAAATGGAGCTCAGAAGCTCGGCAGTGTTTTGAAAGGTTAAACAGAAATTTAAACACACACTGTCCAAATGTTAAAAGCACTAAAATATTGCTTGCTGCAGCTCACAACATAAAAAAGCACTAAAACAGATGAGTGCGCCCACACAAGCAGGTTCTGAGGCTACGCAGTTGAAAGCAAAAGGGACGCTAAGTCCGTGTTATTAACAGCATGGGGCTTGGATAAATAGGTCTGTGCTATATGTTCCTTAGATAATTAGAATATATTAATTTCTATTATATTAGTGTGATAGTTTACACTCTGTTACCCTGACAGAATCAATGAAAGTTTAAATTATTACTTACTTTTCAGGTTGCCAAACATTGGTCAAAAAAATTTAACTTTGGCACTTCTGATCAGACCATGAAATGTCTTGTTTTCTCTAAAACTGTTCGTCTAAAGCTTCATGTTTATGTTCCTATGTGTCTGTGGTCACTGAAGGAGAAACTTTACTGTAAATATGAAAATTGACCTGTTAAAAAAAATAATTCTTTGTCCATATTAACCAGAGAGAAACACACAGACAGCGTCTAATTTAAAAATGAAGGGTCAGGTTTAATTCTTGCAAGAAGAAGCAAAGAACATACATATTTAACAAAGGTACAGGAGGAGGTTTGCTTGCAAACGTAAACAATACATAAAAATTTATATCATGCAGAAAAGGCTGTAGCAGGCGTATCTTTTACACACTCCCCTGAACAAGTTCCCAGGTGCAGAATTCATTCTATTACAAGTTATGTTTACGTTTACTTATGAAGGACATGACATGATCAGATTTGATATGACCTGAAGAGAAATAGAAGCAATTAGTAATTATTAACCATAGAAAATGAAAAACTATTAACCCTAAATAATAAAATAAAAAACACCTTATATTCTTTTTCTTACACTGTTGTTGTCCATCCATCCATCTTCTTCCGCTTTTCCGGGGCCAGGTTGCTGGGGTGGCAGTCTGAGCAGAGACGCCCAAATTCCCAACCCCCCAGATACTTCCTCCAGCTCTTCCGGGGGGCGTTCCTAGGCCAGTCAAGAGAAGGTCCCTCCAGCATCTCCTCCTTAAAGAACACCTCCCCAGGGAGGCATCCGGGGGTCATCCGGAACAAAATGCCCGAGCCACCTCTGCTGGCTTCTCTTGATATGGAGGAGCAGAGGCTCTACTCTGAGCTCCTCCTGAGTGACGAGTTCCTCACACTATTTTAAAATGGACTGCCTAGACCCCAAGATACTTGAACTCTTCCACTTGAGGCAGAAGCTCTCCACCATCCTGAAGGGGACAAGCCACCTTTTTCTGACTGAGAACCAGGGCCTCAGACTTGGAGGTTCTGATTCTCATCCTAGCTGCTTCACACTCGGCTGCAAACCGTCCTAACAAGGAAACAGGACAATTTAGAAAAATAATGAGTGACTCCACACCAGTAATGTTTGTCTGTTTTGAATAAAGAGCTCTGTACAACACTAGAGATCATCATTAAATGTTTTACCACACACAGTGAAACCCACACAACAGCACAGTGTGTGCATGTAGCCCAGGGGTGCTCAATACGTCAATCGCGATCTACCAGTCAATCGCAAAGGTAGTATTGGTAGCACGTGCAACCAACGGCGCTAAGTGCAGCAAAACTAACAAGCTTCAGCGAGTTACCTCCAATTTCTAGACCACGGTCTTTCCCCTTAAACTTAAGAAAGGGTTGAGGAGCTGGACCAAGTATGAAGACAAAAAAACGTATCGCTTTCATACGGAATGGGAGGAGGACTTTTTTTTCACAATGACGTTTTTGAAGTGCGTTTACCTCATCTGTCTGCAGCTACTGTCTGGACTACTCAATATACGTATTTGTAAATAATTTTTGTAGTGGGTAGATCATTTTGACTCATTTTGAGCACCCCTGATGTAGCCTATTCAATACAGAAAAGACTCACCGACCGTAACATTTCCAACAGCTGTTATCCCAGCTGTTACCCAATGGCAAAGGCATTAATTTTACATACCACTTTTCCACCTAGTAGGCCCTCAAAGCACTTTACATTAAGCTTCCATTCACCCACCAATGTTACAGCTGAAACACCACTGGAGGCAAGGTGGGTTAAGTTTCTTCCCCAAGGACCCAACGACAGTATGAACTGTGAGGAGAGCGGGAACCGAACCACCAGCCATCCAGTTAAGCCTTTAGGCTCCAGGGTTTATTTTTTAAAATACAGAGTTTTGAGATCCACATTTTAAAAGACTGTAATTTGAAAATGATAAGAGATAGAGTGCTACTACAAACTAGAAAAATGTCAGGTATGACCCAAAGTATGTGAGTTAAATAATTGTATGCATCTAATTTGCATCTAATTTACATGCCATGGCATTATATATTGGTGATTATGTTATTTACAGTAAATACAGAATAAGAAACATATAATAGTTTTTTTTCTTTTTTCTGTCTTTTCCTGAAATTAAATGATTAATGATTATAGTAACTTGTAAAAATTTAGAAAAATTACAAAATTAGTAAACTACAGTACAACTATGCTTGGCAAGCCTTGCAACTTAAATATAATTATTGATACATCTGTGGTAGAGCAGGTGAGTCAGACTAAACTCTTGGGTGTGAAGCAGCTCTCTTGGGCTGATCAGATTGACCACATTGTGTCTAAAATGGCCAAAGGCATTGCTTTTTCCTGGAGATGTTCAGTATATTGTCCACCATTAGTTATGAAAACAGTTGTCCAATCTTTAGTTCTGTCACATCTGGGGTACTGCCCAGTAATTTGGTCCAGTGCTGCACAGGGACATTTGAAAAAATTACAAATTGTTCAGAACAGAGCCGCTAGAGTAGCCCTTTGTTGCTCTTTTCGCTCCAGTGTGGATAAAATGCATACCTGTTTGGGCTGGCTAAAGGTGGAGGACAAACTTAATATACCGTATTTTTCGCACCATAAGACGCACCCGACCATAAGACGCACCTGGTTTTTAGAGGAGAAAAATAGGAAAAAAAATATTCTGAACCAAATAGTGTAATAAAATATTCAATAAAGTATAACAGAATAATATTTGAATTATATGACTGGAGTGAAGGGCATGCGCACTGCTGTGTACTGTAACACCGCCTACTACATGCTATCCTCCAATAGCATACGGCTGTGACACAGTACAGCAGCATTGCGCCTTCCTGCACACATCGGCTTCCGTAAGGAAGGTGAGGGAGGACCCGCTGCCGCTCTGCCACTACGGTAAGGCAAGGCAACACGGGGCGGGGGAGGGATGATGCTGCCGCTCCGCAACTCGGACCATGAGTCGAGTTGAAGAGCGGCAGCGGTGGGGTGAGGGAATAAGATATGGTCCGAATACCGTAATATATGGTATTCTGACCATAAGACGCAGGCACTTTTCCTCCCACTATATGGTGAAGAAAAAGTGCGTCTTATGGTGCGAAAAATACGGTAAGTCTTCTCTGTTATATGCACAATGCTCTATTTAAAAGCAATCCAAAATCTTTTGTAGATAAATTGGTCTTTAGTGGGTACGTTACGCGTCAGGTGAGCTCAGGTGTGTTAGTGGTTCCATCTGCAAGGTCCAATTGTATGACAAGAACAGTTTTAGTTAGATTGTCATCTGCTTGGAATAAATTGGACTTAAGAACAAGGCATATATCCAACATATGTAATTTTAAGAAGACTCTAAAACAGATTATTATTAATAGCATTACACCAGTTAATTTGTGACTGTTATAGGTACTGACATTTTCAAATGTTGTATGTGTGTGAATGTGTATATGTGGATAAATGTATACATGTGGTTATGTTATATGTAAGTTATATTTATGTATGTTATATTTGTGTATTCTAGCTGTACATACGTTTCAGCACTTTTATGGGCCCCAGGAAGACTAGCAATCACATTGTGGAAGCTAATGGGGATCCAAATAAATAAATAAATAAAAACTACAACTCTAATATACATAACTAATCAACTGTATGGAAATAGATCTGAGAAATTTATACATGTACACTTGGTGTTTGTTTGCCGAAGCTTTATCTGTTCTTATTCATCCAAATGTCATAGTTAGTAGTTTATTAGAGTGTGGGACCTCTCATAAGACACTGAAGACAGCCATCACTTTTATTACTATTCCTGCCTTTACTAGTGCGTCTACGCTGATTATGTTTATCCTTGCCTCTTCCTCCTCTTATGGGTAAAGTGTCAGGATGAACAACATGTATTTCTCTCATACGGCTGTTCTGGAAAACGTATTATTACCGACCTCCCTGTCACTACCAAGGCTACAGCATGTACGCCTGCCCCAGCTTCTCTCACCTGTGCTAGGTAAAGCATCAGGTGCTACGCGTACACGGCTTCCCTTCCCAACCTTCCCTGCACTACTGCCGCCAGAGCAACTAGATTCCCCCCGTTTTCTTTCACTGATGTTGGAGAACGTTTCTCTTGGAATAACGGCGAGTGCTTTCGAAACACTGAGAGAGGCACCAGCAGCTGCGCTGCTGACCAAGTCACACACGCACTCTCACTCATTCTCACTTTATTCTTACTGTGTTGAAGCCAAAGCCAAAGCTTCATCACAGATGTATTTTTTATTTGCCATTTTTGCATTTACACAATTCTAATATTTATGGCTCTTTACACCACCACAAAGGATTTGATATGAAACGAACAAGATGCGCTTTAACTACAGACTTTTAGCTTTAATTTGAGGGTATTTACATTCAAACCAGGTGAATGGTGTAAAAATTACAACAGTTTGTGTTGTTGTCTACTTTTTACCCTGCTAAATGACTAAATGTAAATGTGAATGTAACCCGAGAGCCCCCTCATTATCAGCAAATAATGTCAAAGCAGCACATCGAATTAAACAGCTGAGACTCAGCTACAAGCACATATGAGCCATTTACATTTTTCTCAAAACACAGACCAAACAGCAAGCAAACAAAAACAGGTGGTGCCAAAAATGTAAATGCTGCCCTATTCTTTATAATGGAGACTCCGCCTCACCATTTCATAAATAAATTTTATTAGTTTTGGTTTGTTTCACATTAGAAGAACTATATTTGGTGCAGGTAATGTTGACATGTGTGTCTGTAATTTAAAATAGTGTAGTGACCAGAACACGGATCCAAGCCATAAACTGTATTCCTTTCAGGACAACTAGGGTTTACAGCTCTAAAACGTCAAACCCCGACAATTTCGGCTGTAAAACCCTCCCCAGACTGAAGAAGGTGTTTTCTTTACAGCAGACCAGAACTTTAACACCCAAATGTTAATGAACAACAGATGGCTTTGTTTTCCAAGGAAGGAAAACTCAGAGATAACTCTTACTTAACGGCTTTTACCTTCTCCATCTCAAAGCAGATCAAAGGCGTTATCAGCCAGTTCTCAGACTTGCTGGAGCCAGAACTGACGCATAATGACCTTTGAAAAACAACCTTTGTGTATTGGGTCAAACAAGGATTTGAGACTGTCTGGATGATACCATGCTGCCCCCTAGCGACAGTATGGAGGAACTCTGCTAAATACGTTCTCATCAAAACTGACTTTTAACTTCTCTGTAAACGGAAAGGTTTACAAAGGACTTGGACTTCTCATAATGAACATTTTTGTTTAATAAAAAGGAAAATGTTTAAATGATTGAATTAACATGTTTCACAGATTTAGAGCCACCACAGAAGAAATCGACTCTTTACATCAGTTTTACAAACTTACAGTTAATAAAATGGTTGAATGAATATTATGTGTGTTAACAGCATACTTAAAAATACATTCTGTCGTTACAAAGCTGCAGTATCAAATTTGTGTGTATGCTTATGATGGTGTTTAAATATTCAATATATCTTTGTGGAGGAAAGTTTGTCTGAATTAAAAATTCGTTCCGGTTCCCCCAAAAGAGAAACGCCCCAAAGACACACCCCCTGCAAGCAGAACAAAACTCCGGCGCCCGCCAGAAATCATTCTCTCGAGCCCCTTCCGCTTCTCTCTGAAGCACCTCTTACGCTTTTTAAGCTTTCTTCTTTACGCCCTAAGGCCCTCATTTTTCTTTGTCCCAATCAATTGTGTTGCGTGCGGACTCTTCTCTCTAGACGCATCTTGTCTTCAAGTTTTAGACCCGTCGTACCAGCCGGACGACGTGATTTTATTTTTAAAGCTACACATTGACCTTTTGTTTTGACGTCATCTCCCTGAGATGGACGAGAATTTGTAGGTCTGTAAGAAATACAGATCTAAACTAAATCCCTCACAGCCGTTTTACGCCAGAGAAAACGACTCCTGAGAGACCCTTTTTCAGCGGTCCAGTGATATTTTTCAAAGACTCTAATCTGTTCCTGCCTAATGCCAATGGCAAGGAAAGAGACTTTTACGGCTTTATACAGTTGACGCCTTCCACAACTCCAGACAGTTCACCGGTAGCCCGCGCAACCAGCCAGCGGCCCGGTCAGTCAGTGACGACAACCTTTGGAGCGGCACCCCTCTCATTCCCGACGGCCCGCTTCAGGACCGAAGCAAAACTTTGGACCTGCGACGAACCCAGCGGAACCAGTGCCAGCGACCCAAAGTAAGCCGCACTTGACATAAAAAAGGAGTTTGGCGTTAAACTGTATCTCATAAGCCCATGTCCATTCATCTATCTCCTCCCTAAACCCGTCCTAATAATCCGTAATTAAAACTTCCCAGCCGAGTTTAATCAGGCAAAGTATTATCCTCCACAAAGTTCTAGTCAGTAATTTTGTTGTTTATCATTTTGGTGTTAATCATTATCCCCATTATATGTCAATAATTCACCCTTTGTGTCCTTTCCCATCCATTATGTTAACTTTGTATAATCTTTAATAAAACCCCATAAAACGTTAAAGATTTTGATTTGGTTTTTATGTTATTTCAGAAGTATATCCGAAAACAGATTGAATTCTATTCCTTCAGATTAATTGAGACTTGGTCAATATAATCAGTTTCCCAGAAATATCTGGGTGGTGCCCCTTTCAACGAGACAATTTTGATAATAAAAATATTAATTGATAATTTACCCAAATTAATAAATTTATATTTCTTATTACATTATATTACATAGTACATACACTACAATAGTGTAGATAGTTTGAGCTAGAACTACCTTCATCTAAAGGGGATATTAATCCAAATATTGTATTTTTTTTTTTTTCAGCCGGAAATGTTTTTGGGGTTATTTTGCTGTTTTACGTCTTGATTTATTCTGAAACTGTACCATTGCACATTCTTACAAGTGCCCCCTTCATTTTGACATCAGAATTATTAAAATACACCTTGTAGTTACAGAGATACAGTCAATTTACTGTGGACATGTCCTTTTCAAGCAGCCACACCAAAAAACAGGCTCGGGTTTAAAGGGTTAAGTGACCAAAAGTAATGGGACAATTGGCTGCTCACCATGGCCAGGTGTGTGTTATTCCCTCATTATCAAAAAAACATTATTATTAACAAAACAAACCCATCAGAGAGATAGCAAAAGCTTTAGGTGTGGCCACACAGCAACGCCCCCAGACTATTGAAATCATGGAAAGTTATCATTAGCCATGTACCGTAAGGACCGTTCTTGGCTTGGTGATGGACATGGGCAAGGCAACCATCAGGGCCATTAATCACCCTGTTGTCATAATGATTTTTATAGAGTAAACACAATTGTTTGACAATAAATGGCTTCACCCAGGCACTATGAGTGACAAAAGGTTTTTGTGTGATCATTTATATTCTCTGAAAAATGCCAAAAGGCCAAATAAAATCACAAATTCTGCCATGGTACTTATGAGCACAACCATGGTGTCTATCATCCAAGAAAAAATGTGCTGTGTGTGACTGTGGGCAACCTTGGAACAAATTTTGCTGAATAGTCAACTCCTGCAGGTTCCTACCCTCAGTCTGTTTGCAGTGCTTACCAGATTCAGGAAAGAGTCTGTGGCCATGATGGGATATATTTGACAGTTGTACCAGTTAAAAGTGGCAGATTCAGATAAGTGTGACTGGTAGACATTTGCGTTGTGTTTTATTGGTGTGTGGTGGCTGAAGGACCCAGGAGACACCGGGACTGCGTTTGGAGGTGCACTCCGTTTATTCTGACAACATCAAACAAAAAGCAATCAGCACATGTAGAGACAAGTTCGTCATCAACGCAGAACTTGCGCTCTACAAAGTGCTTGGTGTTCATCCCGTACTGCTGTTCTCCACTCTGTGCAGCTCTCCTGAGGCAATATGTGGCCACGGCGGGAGAAGGACTGTTGCCAAATAGGTAGACCCTCATCCTGTACTCGACAACGTCTTTGTCAGGATCATTACCTCGAAACCAGAGGAAACGTAAGTAGTCTCTTTGGTCTTCTCTTACAGCGAAACAATGAAACATCTGTTTGATGTCTGCCATAACAGCTACTCTTTCTCTTCTGAAACGAATGAGGACTCCCAATAGGCTGTTATTCAGGTCTGGTCCAGTGAGCAAGACGTTGTTGAGGGAGATGCCATTGTATTGTGGGCTGGAGTCAAACACAACTCTAATTTGTTCAGGCTTTTTGGGATGATAGACTCCGAACAATGGCAAGTACCAGCACTCGCTCCCTTCTCGCAGTGGAGGTGCTGGCTCTGCGTGGTTATTGTTGAATACCTTTTGCATGAAGGAAACTGTTCTTTCATCTTTGGCTTGCGCTCTAGCGTGCGTTGTAGCGAAGAGAGGTGTATTGTGGCTTGGTCTCGGTTGTTTGGCAATGGAGGTCTGGGAGACTTGAAAGGGAGAGGAGTGACCCAACTGTTGGTCTTGTCTTGAAAAACTTGTTTGTCCTTTATTTTGAGGAACTGCACATCTTCTATGGAGAAGGCACGCTTATCATCATTGGCAGTTCTTGCAAAGACTGTGAGACCGAGAGAGTCAATGTCCATTGAAGTGTTACAGAGACCATGTGTGAGTCCATTGGCTAGACTGGGACTGTTTACTTGTTTGAGATGGACGTGACTCATGCATGGCCGGAAAAGAGTGTGTCTACCATCTTCTAGTATGTTTGTTTTGTAGTTGTGGACTGGACTTATGAACCTTTCCCAAACATACATCACCCATCCAAGATCAAGTCTCTGTGCAAAGGGTGTGTCACCAGGACCATTATTCTGCTGTCTCACCTTGTGGGCACAGAGAATGTTGCGGCCAAGGAGAAGAAGGATCTGGGCATCATTGTCTAGGGCTGGTATTTCTTTGGCAAGATCCTTGAGGTGAGGGTGGTGGAGGGCCGCCTCTGGGAGACAGCAGAGAAAACCAGCAAGAGAATACATCTGATAAGGGGCAGGCAGATCTTCCCTCTCATTGGGTGACTCCTGGTGGACCCAGGATGCAGTGTCGTCATTTTCAAACATGTTTCAGCTGAAGCGGTATCTCCTTCTACCGCGGACTCTTCGGGGGCAGTGACAACACTAGCAGCGGGTTGAGATTCCTGCAGCGACAAGTTCAAGGGCAAGAAGTTTACTTGAAGGAGAAGGTTGTGGTGATCTGTTCATTAATTTCCGCCCAAGTTTCTGATCCATGTAGATTTGAAAGTCAGGCTTAAAAGCTATAATATTGTAAACAACAAGCTCCCGCTTGTCAAACAGTTCAGTTACATGTATTGCTCTGGGTCTTTCCAAAAGAATGTGTAAGGTCTATCATGTGCATAAACCTTTGACTTTCTTATTGTACTGCTCTGACTGATGTCTTTGCTCAACAGTGCTGTTTTAATGGGCCAGGATCATGGCGGAATGAAGATCAGCTATGAGTGACTTTACATAGGTGTTGTAGTCGCGAACATTCTTGAACATAAGGTCAACTGGCAATTGGGGGACCCTCCCAAACATCAGGTAGAATGGAGCGAATCTTGTTGTTTTGTGAGTAGTACAATTACATAAAGGTCATTGACTAAATCATTTATAGCCACTTCTGTTTTAACCTAGGGGGAAAAGATTTTAACATGCATGTTCCCCAAAGTTTGGCTGGTGGTTAGCCTTAGTGCAAGCAATGTTCTCTATGCCGAGAGCTAGACAGACTTGAGAGTCTGAAAGCACTTGTGTTTGGTCAAAAGATTTTTTTGTGACACAATAAAGAACTCTATCCAGAAATGCACTTATCCCACTGCTCAAAGCCTGCAGACACTCATTGCTTCGCTAACGTCTGGAAGGTCTGTGCTCACATAAAAGGCAATTGGTGAGACAGGAGCTCAGGAAACGCCCGTGACAGACACAGCAAATGTTAGATGGTCAGCAAGGTAAGCATCACAAAGCCTGGTTGCAATGGTCGTTGAGAAGGGCGGGTCAACCAATGACTGGGGGTCATTATCAGTCCAGGCAGTTACTTTGTAACCTTTGAAATGACTATTTTTTTTAAAATGCTGCCTACTTAAAAAACAGAAACTTGAGTTGGGGAGCAGGATATTTGGCCTGGCTGCAACTGAGAGACTAGAAAAAGCAACTGTTCTCATCCTTTCTTCACCAGCAGGCATCTGAGACTGAACAGGTCCTAAATCATCGGTGGAAGCATCAGTGGAGAGGATAGAGGGCCTGACTCATCTTCAGAAGGTACAAACAACAACTGGTCATCCAAGTAGCAGAGAAGGCTGGAAAAGTTCAAATCACCAAATATGCTAAGCATCAACCTGCATGGACTGAGGACTGTTGCAAGGGTCTTGGGGAAGACTATTGTACTCATAAAGGCCAAGGGGGGTTGTAATGCCTATCAGACTCATGGAGAAGGATGTTGTTGAATTCTGAAGTCAAATTTAGGATGCTGAAGAAGGCATTTCCTCCAAGGGCAGCCAGAAAGTCAGCCAGCCTGGTGGGGCAGTGGGTGGGTGTCCTTAACCGTACAAGCATTCAGCAAGCGGAAGTCAGTACATATCCTTAGGTCGCCAGACGTCTTCCACACCAACACTAGGGGCAAGGCATATTCACTGACAGACTTACTGATTATGCCTTTCATCTCTATCTCAAACAGAACTTCTCTCAGCTTCTGATAGTGTGCAGGGGCACTTGGCGAAAAAGCAACCAGAAGAGGTGGTCGTCGGTGAGGTTAATCCTGATTGACAAATTCTTTTGCCTCCCCACAGTCCAACTTGTCAGCTTTCTTTTCCAGTCATCAGAAACTTATTAGCCCTCACCAAGGCCACAGCCCTTCAGCATCTGCAATGGATCTCATAAGTCACAAGACAAATGAGGTAGATAAGTAGACTGGTCAGGCTCAGTTTTACATAGACCCTGAGTGACAGGTAAATCCTAAACAGCTACACAGGGTAATACATCGACTAGTTTATCATTGCACCGCAGCCTAACAGGGTTTTGTGTGGGATTAAAAAGGATTGCATCAATGTGTCTTAAAATAAGGAGAAGAAAACTATTATATGCTAATATGGAAATCACATTATAAATCATAACATTTATATTTCTATACAGCATACCATTTATAATTACAAAGATGTCTATTAATAATATTATTAATATATCCTACAAACACGATTCCAAAAAAAATGGGGACACTGTATAAATTGTGAATAAAAACAGAATGCAATGATGTGGACGTTTCAAATTTCAATATTTTATTCAGATTACAACATAGATTACATATCAAATGTTGAAAGTCAGACATTTTGAAATGTCATGCCAAATATTGGCTAATTTTGGAATTCATGAAAGCTACATATTCCAAAAAAGTTGGGACAGGTGTGGAAATATGGTGCTCCCCGGACATTGAGTTGATGACAGAGAAATGTTGCCCCATAATCATGATGCAGACACAAAAGCAGCACTAAACATCCTGTACAGCTCCATAAATGATGTGCAAAACTTCTACCCAGAAGGGGTATTTACTGTGGCTGAAAACTTCAACCAAGCTAACATGAAGAAGGCGCTCCCTCATTTTTACCAGCATGTGGACAGTGCCACCAGAGGTGCCAAAATTTTGGATCATGAAGTTTAGTTACTTTGAATGTAATTGTAAATTAGTTACTTTCTGACAACTGCTTCAGCAGGTAATCTGTTTCTTCGGTCAACTGAGCAATTTTCATTGATTGAAGCCCTTCTTTTTTCTTTGCCGTACTGAGATGTGTGCAACATTTCTTTGCCAACAGCACAGCTGTTGGGGATTTTTTCACTCTTGAAATGATACAGAAAGTTGTTAACAAAATGTATTTGCGTGAATTTGTATAAGACTTTGTGTCTAGGTTATATCCTGATATATTTTGTGCTATACAGTATAACAGTAGGTACAGGATTATTGTAACTGTTTCACATAATTTTAAAAACAGAAGCCTTTTCAAAAAAATACTTATCAGTCTAAATTAGCGCGCCTTAATCAAAGTCGGCAAGTTTATTAAAATGGAGCAGCCAAATATTGATTTTTGTTGTGTGCTTCAGTATGTGCAGGAGATTTAACTCCACAGTCAGTTTTCCCATTTACCTAAAAGATTACATTGCAACGTAATATCAGATGTGAATATTTTGTTATCAAGAGGTCCATAGCAGTGTGTAGTAGGCACTTCTCCTAGCACAGATATCAGACCTTTTGCCTGAGGAAGGGGCGATGCTGTGTTGTTCCCCTGGAACAGCTACTTTCTCTTACACCAAGATCAGGCAGAAGAGAAAAAAAATTATTATCCCTCGCCGTTGAGGTGCTGGTGCCGAGGTTGAACTGTCACTACCCGGTCATGGTGCTGAGGTTAAACTGTGTTGCTATCTCAGTTGGTTTTAATGGATATCCATGTGTTTAGGTGCTGGTGCCTAGATTCAAGTGTTTTGTCGTGAAGCTCAAATTAAGTGGACTACTACGACAACAAGATCTGACAAAGTTATTTTTTATAAGGTTTACCTTAATGCTGAAAATAAAAATGTTACAATTATTTGTGAAATTTGGACAAAATTCTTTTTTTGATGTCACAATACAGTAGTTGTTTGATGGTTGTTTAGTGTGGGTAAAAAAAAAAATTAAACTCCAACTTTTTATAGTTAGATCTGTTCAGGCATGTCTACAGAATACATTCTGGAAAATTTCAGGCAAACTTGAAGGTTTGTGCAAGTTACAACATATTTATCTATATTTAAACATTTGGGCCCTTGTCATGGAAACACATGAAGTTACGACATGGGTCCTATTGGCTTTTTTGTTTCTTGTAGGATCCTGGACAGGTGTGCAAAATTTTATTAAATTCTGCCCAAAAAAATCTAATTTTGTCACGTGTTTTCTATATTGCCCAATTCATTTGAACAAATTTTGTGGTGTTGCCCTGACAACACAGTCAAAGATAGGATGGGGCTCCAATATACTTTTTTGTTTAGGTTGACAAATGTCACTAGGGCTGTAAAATGAGGAGGTCATTTTGGATTTTGTATTCAACGGCAAAAATGTTAAAAATTAATCGAGTAATCATTGGACTAAGATGATCTATTTTTAATTACTGATCAGACACATGTCCCAAATATTTCCATTTTCGAAAAATAAGACTTTTCTCTTAAAAAGAAAACTTTTGCATCAAAAATATATTTTTTATTTCTGTTTAAATGCAAGGCTAATAGATAATTGATAAGACATTTATGCAAATTGACTTTGTCTGCTTGTACTGTGAACAATAACAATAAAGTGCATTTAATGCCATTCATTTGGGGTTTTAAATAAAGCACTTTTCTGAGATGCAAAACAAAGAATTTAATTACTTTGATGCCCCATTTTCTAGATTATGTGGAGTGATTTTATAAGGCATACTGTTTAAATTAATAATAATAATAATACAAAAACACTGCCTTTAAGTCAGCAACTTAATAGAAAATTTTGTTCCAAGATGGTCTTCTTCTTGAATGCTTCTGAAAACTCAGCTGCTCATAACATGGAGTCTTCTGTTCATACTGGTGTGATGATTTACTGGATAAATAATAATGTGGCATATTTATTACTAAGGTTAAAGCTAAATATCATCTGGAATCAGTTTTCATGGCTGTGCATTTATAAATCCTATTCTAATTAAAAGAAACTAAAACCTGATGAATACTAGAATAATTCTGGTTTTCATAGTTGTTAAATATTGAAAGAGCAGTGTGACTATGATAGGAGAGTTGTTAATGGCTCAGGTGAGTTGTTAGTGTCACTGTTTCATTCAGGTGTTGTTGTTGTTCTAAAATAAATTTAAATGTATATTTAAAACTGTAAATGATCCATAACCAACATGCTTTGATCTGGACCGCATTAGACATTATTCTAGTATATTTCATTGTAAAACACAACTTTTTGCACTTAAATGAAGTCCTTTGGTACGTATAAACTGCTGTTAAATAATCTGGTGGTGTAACTATGGTTACGACAGAGCAGCGGTTTATTTTAACATGTTTAGCTGCCTGATAATGCGTTGTCCATTAAAATCTAAAAGCTGAGCCTTGGCAAAACATCTTGACTAGCAATTCACTGACTTTATGGCCAGAGGGAACGCTTATTTTAGTTTATTCAGCTCCGTGTCAGTGTCAAAGCTGAACAACAGTGGATGTATCCTCTAGTCCCGACTGCTTTGATAATCACAGAATGAATCCAGAACTGAACCGGGACTGATAGTTTTCATGTCAGGATTAAAAGACTCAGCTCAGAGGAAAGTGAGGACGCCTAATAATGTGGTGAGTTTGCATTTGTCTGTCAACTTCTTTATTCTGTTGTAAGTTAGGTACTTGACTCGTTCCATTTTGCGTATTTGACCTAATTTACAACACGACGTGAGTAATTAGCATTCACGCTCATTTGAACCTTCCGTGTTTATTTGGGTGATTAAAAACAGAAAAGGGAGGTCATTTTGGATTTTGGTCATCCCAACGGCAACACCGTTAAAAATTAGGCATTGGACTAAGATGATTTTTTTCAGTGTGACTGATCAGACACATGTCCCAAATATTTTCCATTTTCGAAAAACAAAATTTTCCAGCCTTCCATAGGGATTTTTGCATCAATAAATATATTTTTTATTGGAATCTGTTTAAGCAAGGCTAATAGATAATTGATAAGACATTTATGCAAATCGGACTTTGCGTTTGGGAGTTATTACAATTAAAGTGTCATCAAATTTAATGTTAAGTTTGAGGGACCGCCACTCGGATTCCTGGGTTTCATCTACAAAGAATTTAGACAACTTTTGATGCCCCATTTCTCTAGATTATGTGGAGTGATTTTATAGCTCTGTCGGTTAAAATTCCTAGGAGGAGATAGAAAAATACTGAGTCAGCATATAGAAAATTTTGTTCCAAGATGGCTGACTTCCTGTGTTTCGTTAGGCGGGGTCATAATAATATCTTTTGTTGGTTATGATGTGATAAATCAGTGTGGCAAATTGTTAAAAAAAAGGTTAAAGCAAAAGCATCTGGAATCAGTTTTCAAGGTAAAGATGTTTCGTCTCTAATTAAAAGAGACTAAACCTGATAGGACCTAGGCTATTCTGGTCTCATAGTTGTTAGCTATGAAAGAGCAGTGTGACTCTTGATAGGAGAGTTGTTAATGGCTCAGGTGAGTTGTTAGTGTCACTGTTTCATTCAGGTGTTGTTGTTGTTCTAGAGCAGAGGTCACTAATAGGCGGACCGCGGTCCGGATCCGGACCTCGAGAGGCTTTGATCTGGACCGCAAGACATTATTCATAATTACAAGCGCATTGTGTAAAACATATTTTTGAACCGGCACTTCTAGGACAGCTACGTCTACACGCGCGGGTCCTCAGGTTACTATGGTTACGGACAGAGCAGCGGGAAATTTTAACATGTTTAGCGTAGCCTGATAATGCGTTAGAAACGACTAAAATCTAAAAGCTGAGCCTTGGCAAAACATAACGAAGATTCACTGACGTTATGGCCGGAGAGGGAACGTTTATTTTAGTTTATTCAGCTCCGTGTCAGTGTCAAAGCTGAACAACAGCCCTTTATCCTCTAGTCCCGACTGCTTTGATAATCACAGAATGAATCCAGAACTGAACCGGGACTGGATAGTTTTCATGTCAGGATTAAAAAGACTCAGCTCAGAGGAAAGTGAGGACGTCTAATAATGTGGTGAGTTGTACATTTGTCTGTCAACTTCTTTATTCTGTTGTAAGTTAGGTACTTGACTCGTTTGTTGCGTATTTGACCTAATTTACAAACGACGTGAGTAATTAGCATTCACGTTCATTTGAACCTAACGTGTTTATTTGGGTGATTAAAAACAGAAAAGGTGTGAAAGGAGCGTGTTGAAGCCACAGAGGGTTTGGAGATGAGTGACACATGTTAAGTCTTCCTTAAGTTGTGTCAGTTTCTGTGTGAATCCTAAATCCTGTTACAGAACTAATCATAAGCATTTTAATTAAAATGTTACCCCACACGGGGAAAATACAGGAAATCAATCATTTTATTGTAAATTTTGTTTTAAGATGAACCTGCAAATTAATGGCGGCGCGAGTAGATCGCGAGGCTCGGGTTCTCTCCAGTTTCTGCAATTTTGCAGTATTACTCTTGCTTATCTCGGGTCTGTTTGTGCAGAACAGTTGTGCCTTTACATCGTACACCCGGAGTGAGCTTTTGGATATTGGTTTGCAATTTTCCGACGGTTTTATGGACATCCTTCGACTCCCTCCTGAAATCACTAGGACGCCGGTGGCAGCTCATTCTTTCCGGCCGGGCGGAAGTGCTCGCAGGCGGCGTCGAGAACATAAACAGAGAAGGGGTACACGGGGAGGACTTAGAGCTAGGCTAAAGCTAACACCTCACCGGCTCTCTTTACCCAGTATCTTCCTCGCCAATGTACGATCGCTAGTGAACAAAATGGATGAGATTCGACTCAACATGACACACAGCAAAAGACTTCTGAACTGTAACGTCCTTATCTTCACGGAGGCGTGGTTAAATAGTGGAATACCAGACTCTGCTATTGAGCTCACGGGACATCACATGCTCAGCGGACAGAACAACAGATGGATCCGGTAAGACAAGGAGGCGGATTGTGTATTTATATTAACAAAGCTTGGTGCACAAACTCCGCTGTTGTTGGGAGCCATTGTTCAGCTAACCTAGAGTTTCTCATGGTTAAATGTAGACCGTTCTATCTGCCGCGGGAGTTCACCTCCACCATTATAACTGCAGCTTATATTCCCCGGACGCTGATGCCAAGCTTGCTATGAAAGAACTTTATGCAGCCATCAGTAAACAACAGACTATTCACCCGGAAGCAGCGTTTATTGTTGCGGGTGACTTTAATCACTCTAACTTAAAGACTGTGCTACCCAAATTTCATCAGAATGTTTCCTGTCACACCAGAGGGAACAAAACCCTAGACCATGTCTACACAAACATGGCTGGAGCTTACGTGGCGACACCCTCCCCACCTGGGACAATCAGATCACATATCTCTGTTCCTCACTCCCAAATATACACCCCTCATCAACCGTGTGAAGCCATCAGTGAAGACCATCAAGGTGTGGCCTGCGGGGTAGATTTCACACTCCAGGAAAAGTTTCTACACACAGACTGGAGTATGTTTGCTTCCCAAGCCACCAGTGGTGCTCACACAGACATTGACTGCTACACCTCCTCTGTATTGGATTATATTAATACCACCATTGACAGTGTTACAACCCAGAAACAGATCACCACATACCCAAATCAGAAGCCATGGATGAATCAGGAAGTGCGACTCCTGTTGAAGACACGCAATGCTGCCTTCAGATCAGGAGACGCACAAGCCTACAGCACATCCAGAGCAAACCTGAAGAGGGGCATCAAAAAGGCCAAGCACTGCTACAAGCTGAAGATAGAGGGACACTTCTCCAACTCTGACCCTCGACGCATGTGGCAGGGCATCCAGGCCATCAGTGACTACAAACCCACCCACTCCACCCCTGCAGCCACCGATGTCAACTTCCTGAATGAGCTAAATGACTTTTATGCTCGCTTTGAAAGAGACAACAGAGAAACTGCAACCAAGCTCAAACCCTCAGTTGACCACCCCCCATTCACACTCTCATCCACTGATGTCTGCAAGGCACTGAGCCGGATCAGCACACACAAGGCTGCTGGACCAGACAACATCCCTGGTCGTGTTCTCAGGGCATGTGCGGAGCAGCTCGCTGGGGTTTTACAGACATTTTCAACCTGTCTCTTGCCCAAGCAGCTGTACCAATATGCTTCAAATGCACTTCCATTGTGCCAGTGCCAAAACACTCTAGTCCAAGGTGCCCCAACGACTACCGCCCTGTAGCACTCACACCCATCATCATGAAGTGCTTTGAGCGGCTGATCCTGGAACACCTAAAAGACTCCATACCACCCACATTGGACCCGCATCAGTTTGCTTACCGCAGCAATAGGAGCACAGAGGATGCAGTTGCTATGGCACTGCACTCTGTGCTCACCCACCTGGACAATAAGAACTCTTATGCACGTATGCTGTTTGTTGACTTCAGCTCAGCATTCAACACTATCATCCCGACCAAGTTAATAGCCAAACTTGAAGACTTGGGCATCAATACCTCACTCTGCAACTGGATTCTGGACTTCCTGACCAACAGACCCCAGAATGTCCGATCTGGATCCACCTGCTCCACATCCATCACACTTAACACTGGTGTACCACAGGGCTGTGTGCTAAGCCCATTTCTCTACTCCTCTTCACCTCTGACTGCAAGCCTGTGTTTGGATCCAACGCCATCGTCAAGTTTGCAGACGACACTACAGTGATTGGTCTCATCAGCAACAACGATGAGACTGCCTACAGGAAGAGATCCAGCACCTGTCCACATGGTGCAACGAAAATAACCTGCTCCTCAACACCACCAAAACGAAGGAGCTCATCGTGGACTTCAGGAAAGAGTCTAGAGGCACACACGACACCATCCACATCAATGGAATGGACGTTGAGCGTGTCTCCAGCTTCAAGTTCCTGGGGACCCACATCTCGGCTGACATGACCTGGACAACCAACACCTCCAGCCTGGTCAAGAAGGCTCACCAGCGCCTCTTCTTCCTGAGGACACTGAGGAAGAACCAGCTCTCCTCGGCCATCCTGGTGAACTTCTACCGCTGCGCGATAGAAAGCATCCTGACGAACGGTGTCACAGTGTGGTATGGGTGCTGCTCTGTCGCGGGCGCAAGGCATTGCAGCGGGTGGTGAAAACTGCCCAACGCATCACAGGGACTCCACTTCCTGCCATCGAAAACATCCAGAGGAAACGCTGTCTGCGTCGAGCTCGCAGCATCCTTAAGGACTCCTCCCACCCAGCCCACAGACTGTTCTCCCTCCTCCCCTCCGGCAGGCGTTTCAGGAGCCTCCGGACTAGAACCAGCAGACTAAAGAACAGTTTCTTCCCCAGAGCTGTGTCTTTACTGAACTCTAACCCTTGCTGACCCCACACCTCTCACAGACTCTCTCTCACCCCCACCATGCCACTCCCCTCACAGACTCTCCTCTCACCCCCACCATCCCACTACCCTCATAGACTCTTCTACCCCCACCACCATCCCACTCCCTCACAGACTCTCCTCTCATCCCCCACCATCCCACCATCCCCTGCACTAATGCACCTTTGCTACCAACTGTTTACATTTCACTGTTTGCACTACCTTAAATCTACTGCTTACCTTAAGCTAACATACAATTGTATACACCTACCTGTAAAATTCTGTTCATAGTCAGAGACATCTGTATATTGTGTGTGTGTGTGTGTGTGTGTGTGTGTGTGTGTGTGTGTGTGTGTGTGTGTGTGTGTGTGTGTGTGTGTGTGTGTGTGGGTGTGTGGGTGTGTGCGTGGGTGTGTGTGTGCTTGTGTGTGAGTGCGTGTATGTGAGTGTGTGTGAGTGTATGTATGTGTACGTGTGCATGTGAGTGAGTGTGTGTATGTGAGTATGTGTGCATGTGAGTGAGTGTGTGTGTCTTTGTGTGTGTGAGTGTGTGTGTGAGTATGCGAGCGTATGTGTATGTGAGTGAGTGTGTGTGTGTATGTGTGTATGTGAGTGTCTGTGTGTATAGCTCTCCCGGTTTAATTCCCCTGTGAGTATGTGTGTATGGTGGTGTGTGTATGTGAGTGTGTGTATGTGTGTGTGTGTGTGTGTATGTATGTGTATGTGTGTGTGTGTGTGAATGAGTGTGTGTATAGCTCTCCCGGTCTAATTCCCCTGGGTGTATGTGTGTATGTCAGTGTGTGTATGTGTGTATGGTTGTGTGTGTGTATGTGTGTATGGTTGTGTGTGTATGTGTGTGTGTATGTGAGTGAGTGTGTGTATGTGTGCGGCGCGATGCGTGTGTATTACATTACATTTAGAGTACATATTCACCTGTAAATGCTGTTTATAGAAAAGAGACACCTGTAATTATATTTATGGCACACACTCACCTTTTATAGTAATAACCATCTGTATATTTATATTCATTGTACATATTACCTGTAAATCCTGTACATCTCCATATCCTGCACGTACGCAACCATTGTATATATCCTGCACTTTACTGCTATTGCACTTCTGGTTAGACCTAAACTGCATTTCGTTGCCTTGTACCTGTACTTGTGTAATGACAATAAAGTTGAATCTAATCTAATCTAATCTAAACAGTAACAGTTAATTATTGGCAACAGCTAATGCTAAATAAATGCTCAGTGCTTTTTCCCTTGTTCCTGTTGTTTTCAGAGGAATGACAATAGGAAGAGATCAATTATGACAGGCATCTTTGTCATATTTGTTTAACAAATATGTTTTGGCTTGAATTGATGATTTTGTATTTAAAATGTTCTCACACATGTATGAGGGAGTACTAGGCATTATATGCAGGATTCCAGGCTGTTGTCAATAAACCACCAGGTCCTGAGCTTTAGCTTTAGCCTCTTTTGATTTTGTAGTTTTTTACTTTTGTCTGTGAGCTGTGTTTGGAGAAAGCTAAACACTCAAACATCCTCCTCATGGAAACAAAGGATAAAATACAGAAAACAGTGGATTATCTACATTCATCTCCATATTGTTTAAGAGGCTGTAGGTGTGGAATAAATGAGACTTTACTTTAAAGAATTATATTCAAACGCATATCCTTTTAATTTAAATTTTCCGGACCCCTCACAGTGAGGAAAGTTACTAAGCGGACCTCGGCTGATTTTAATTGAGAACCCCTGTTCTAGAGTGAAACTGATTTGATTTAGGTTTCAAAACACTGTTGTAAATACTAGGTAGCATAAATCTGAGGCTAACGCCTCTGTTTAAAGAAGGCTTTCCATTTTAATTTTAAAAGGGCTCTATAGTTTTCTGTGTGGTGGCCGTGTGGTGTGGGTTTTCATTCTGCATCTCATCTGCTAATGCAAAATATTCCCAGTGTTATTTACAGTTTTTCTTTATTTCTCAAATGCAAGCTGTTTCCAGCCAAGCTGAACTGTCAATCTAAGAATGTGAAATTATATAATTTATAAGAAATGTGTATTCATAAGCAAGCAGAACTTTGCGTAGGGACGCTAGGAAAGTAGATGAATTCCTCTACCAATGAATTAGGGGCATAAAATGGGTATGAACAGTAAAAACTGTTTTAAAAATATTAAAGTGACAATTAAATGTGAACATGTGAGCCTATATTTACAAATGTGTAAGTAGGGTGCACGTGGCAGAGTGGTTAGCACTCCTGCCTCACAGCAAGAAGGTCGTGAGTTCAAAACCCGGCCGACTCAAACATACTCGGCCGACTCCGGTCTTTCTGTGAGGAGTCTGCATGTCCTCCACGTGTTACTGTGGGTTCTCTCCGGGTACTCCGGCTTCCTCCCACCGTCCAAAGACATGCATGTATAGGTTAATTGGCAAAATATAAAGTGTCCCTAGTGAATTAATGTGAGAGTGAATGGTTGTAGTAGTCTTGCCAGGTTGCTGGGAGTGTGATGGAGGGCAGGGTCTCAGGTGAGGTATATGTCATGTCAAAAATTATATAAATGAGTCCATACTGTGGAATATATTTATTTGGGTGACAGAAGCAGTCCGGGCAGGGAGTAGTTCAAATTCAGGGAGAGAAATGGCTGCAAAAACTGGTATAAATACATTTTATTTGGTTTATATGGAGGACCAAATAATATATAATATATAAATTAATGAAAGTGCTCATTGGCAAATAATTATTTGAACAGGAAGAGATACACTTTTATTATTATTATTATTATTATTATTATTATTAATTTCTAAATGCAATTTATTTCCACATTTATTAATTTATGCATTTATTTATTAATGTTTTTATTTATTTATTATTTTATCTATTTTTACATTTATTTATTGATTGATTTCTGTAACCAAATGAAAATTTAGGGGCGTGTCCTAACACAACTTGTTACAATCATTGGTTGTTCTGGCTCTTTATGAGCCATCCAGGGATTATTTTATGTTTTAAAAGCATCTATATGCCTGTCTATTTTATCTCCAAGAAGTGCAAGTCATTTATGTTTTATTTTGGTAAACCGGAAGTAGCACTGTTTTTCACTTCCTTTTTTTCTCAGGACGTAAAGAAATTGAAAAAAAGGAAACAGGCACAGCTAAGTCCCACATTAGACACTCTAAAAGAAGAAAAGGAAGCAGAAGCCGCTCTCGCTGAAGCTAATGTGTTTGAAGCTGAGGAGGTCATGAATCTTGAAACGCAGTCAACACACTCATCAGAACGACACATGGACTCAAAGTCAAGTCAAGACCACGCACAGGCTAAATTGACACCTCAAATGCTAAGCCATTTTCCAGCCCCAACACATTCAGGGGCTTCAAACTTTCCTCAAATACTCATCAAATCATTGTGGCGAAGACCTGCCGGACATTAAACGTTTCACACCAGCCCAAAAATCTGCCATGAGCCCAGTCCCAGATCCAACTGCCCCAATTAAATATGTCTTAAAAACAGACCACCAGGACGTTAAAGATGAGTTTGCCTCTAGACACCAGCATGTGAATACCACACCCCAATTTCCCCAAAGTCCTTTTTCCCCCCTTACAGTCCACCCTTCTGGCTAAATCAACATAACAATGGGGACAATGAATTTGCTAATCTTGCTAAATTTCTTGCCAAAAGAAGTTTAGTCACAGGCGGTCTTACAAAGTTCACAGACCGGGCTGAGGACTACTGGGCATAGAGGGCTTTGTTTTACAATACTATAGGGGGATTAAGCCTAGTGAAGAGTTAGTTTTACTCTCCCGGTGGCTCGGGGAGGAGTCATTCAAACATGCTAAACACATACGCTCAGTCTATTTCAACAATCCAGCATAGGGCCTGCGTCCAAAATAGCAAAATCTGACAGCTCTTCACCTGGCCTAGTGTATTTAGACACATCATGTGGCATCACTCCAGTGGTCAAAAAGTTGCCAATCAATCTTTAAGTGGATGTCAGAGAGAACAATATATAAGCAAAGACACAATGTGGGTTTCCTTCCTTTTTCCTTCTTCTGCCGTTTCATTCAAGATGAAGCCAGAATGAGAAATAACCCCAGTTTTGAGACAGTCACACCAGCTCCCACATTCACTGCAGCAACCCACAACAACCACTTCGCAAGAGCTACTACGTTCAGAGCTCTTGTCACTGTCCACAAAAGTGTGTAATACAAGTGAAAAAAAACAAGTGAATAAACCCTACGAAACAAGTCCAGTTAAAAAGTTCACAAACAAACAGTGTCCCCTAACTTTTGCTTTCGCTGTTGTGATACCACCACTCACAAGCAAAAGACCGCAGATTAGAAAACACATAAATGCAACAGCAACAAACACATTGCTGCTCTGCATGCAGGTCCTGCTCCATGGACAACTTCAAATAAGCAGACTCAAAACACTACTCCAGTTCAGGCCGGGGGGCAGAGGGAGGAGCATGGCAGGGAGAGTAGTACAGGAAGTTTAGAAACTACCTCAGTATGCACTCAAATATGTGGAGACTTAAGTGGGGGCCGCTCCTCCTCATAGATATGTCAGACATATGTCTATCCAGAGGGGCACCCAGACAAAAAGGTCAAGGTTTACGCTATCATAGACGACCAGAGCAATAGGTCATTAGCCAAGTCAGCCCTTTTACACACTTTTGACATTCCAATGGGCAACATAGTACTGGGGTTTCCATAACGAATGGGCACATAGCTGAGAACCTTGTCATTCAGTCAGTTGATGGTCAGTTCTTCTCTCTTCTGCCTTCCCTACTCGAGTGTGACTTTTTGCCAGGCAACAAGTCCGAAACACCAGAGGTTGCGTTACCTCAAACACCTGGCAGGTAAAATCCGACCCCTTCGCCCAGAAGCCCAAATAATGTTGTTGTTAGGCCGAGATATAATACAAGTGCACAGGGTCTATGGTGTCTGTCTATGGGTGTCAATGGCACAGGTCAGGGTGGTAGCCCAGATACTTGCACTGGGGTGGGTTATTGTGGGGGACGTATGCTTGTGGGCAGATCCGGATTAAATAAATGGACTACACTTGGCAGGCTGCATTTTCTGGGCCCCCCTCCATCGATGTTATTTATGAATTTAAATCTGAAACTTATCAAAGTTACTAATAAAAGTGAATTCACATTTTACATAGCCTAGTCAAATTGGTTGTGTTGTATAATAATAATAATAATTAAAGCCGCAAGCGGCGATAAAGGCCCTCGCCTCCCGTGAGACCGCGGGGACACATGCACTCGGAGGATTGCATTTCGTGCTTTAAAGCGTAAACTTCACGGTAATGTCAAATAACCGGGCCTGTGCTACTGCTTGGACCTGCCACACCACCTTGTAACCTAACTTTAGAGTTAAAGGTCTCCACAATCTCTGGTTTTCCTGGAAGCTGTCTGAACCTTTGGAAATAATAGATTATGCTTGGGCTAAGGCGAGAAAAACAAAGTACTGGCTGGAGATTTGAGATGACTCAGGAATCGCTGCACCCCCCTATTTAAAAAGGCAAAATGCAAATATAACTTGTCTAAAAGTACAAGGTTACAAGTTCCAAAGGATTCTGAGGAGTTTTCTAAGACTCTAGCCTTGGCTCTGGAGGGCCTCCTCTAAATGAAGGATCCTGGCAATTGGGAAATGGCATTTATTTCCCAAAGAAATGGCTGCCTCTTCACAGACTCATTACGACCACAGCCACAAATGTAACAAAAACAAATTGATATTTTTTTTTGGCACACGTGTCTAGATGATACTCACCAAATTTGGAGCTGTTTAGATGAAAAGCCTTTAGCACAAGGGGTGCGATTTAGGTGGTCACGCATTCCACCCAACATAGTGGATTTCCTGTTGAGTTTACGCTATGGCTGTAATAAACTTTTTCAGTTTGCCCTGAGGTGTCCTATGGATGTACCAAGTTTCATTTTTCTACGTTGGAAAAAAGTTACTTTCACTTTCCATAGGCCCAATGTATTTTGACTTTTGTAGGGGTCGCCACTGAGTCATTTTTCGTATTTTTTTTTTGGCGACTTCAAATACATAAAGTTTTCGCCGGGCTTAAAGGCTGGGACCAATAAAAATTACTTTTAGTTGCACGTTTACTGGGTCAAATTGAGGATCATTTTGCAGAAAAATTATAATAAAAAAATATATACCAAATTATAATAAAAAAAAATATAACTCGAGCAAAAAAGTCTAGAAACACGCCTGTCTATTTTACATACATGTGTTTAGCTCATTTTGTCCAAGTTTGGTGTCTGTGGAATGAAGCAGCTATTTTCTGTGTTCTTTTAAAAAAGAGGTGTATTCTAAGTCGGTTCACATTTTCTATTCAAAATGGCCGCCTTCCCGTGTGTGATAGGGTGTGGTCCCCATTGGCTTTTTTGTTCATAAGCCCATGGTGGATGTGTGTACCAAGTTTCATTTTCCTACGACAAACTAAAAATTTCACTTCCCATTGACTTTTTTCACATATTTGGGACGTTGCTATGGCAACACATTTATAGATAGTGGTTGTCATTGGCTTTTATGCTCGTCATGACATAAGAGATGTGTGTACCAAATTTCATGTCTCTATGACAAACTAAATTCTTGGGTCCCATTATAAGTTTGTAGGGGCGCTGAGAGCCATTTCTAAAGATAACCCTTTTATTTACATATTTTTGTGTTCAAGTCATCAATGTGCACAAACGCCTTTTTGGGTCCAACTCGATCCGAGAAGCCGTTTGAGAGTTAAGAGACGTTTTATTTTCACAAAAATGGCCACCTCGTTACAGGCTTGCCACACCCATACCCGATAAGATATCAACAACAAAGTCACAACTTTGGTTGGCACATGTGTCTAGATGATACTCACCAAATTTGGGGCCATTTAGATTAAAACACAATGATTTGCATCTTTGCAGTGAATTTAGTGGTTTAGTGTGTGACTGTCATTGACTTTTCTGTTTGCCTGAGGTGTCCTATGGATATACCAAGTTTCATTTTTCTACGTTGGAAAAAAGTTACTTTCACTTTCCATAGGCCCAATGTATTTTGACTTTTCTAGGGGCCGCCACTGAGTCATTTTTCGTATTTTTTTTTTCGGGGACTTCAAATACATACATTTTTGCCGGGCTTGAAGTCTGGGACCAATAAAAATGACTTTTAGTTGTTCGTTTACTGGGTTAAATTGAGGATCATTTTGCAGAAAAATTATAATAAAAAAATATATACCGAATTATAATAAAAAAAAATATAACTCGAGCAAAAAAGTCTAGAAAAACACTTGTCTCTTTTACATACATGTGTTTAGCTCATTTTGCCCAAGTTTGGTGTCTGTGGAATGAAGCAGCTTTTTCTGTGTACTTTTAAAAAGAGGTGTATTTTAAGTCGGTTCACATTTTCAATTCAAAATGGCCGCCTTCCTGTGTGTGATAGGGTGTGGTCCCCATTGGCTTTTTTGTTCATAAGCCCATGGTGGATGTGTGTACCAAGTTTCATTTGCCTACAACAAACTAAAAATTTCACTTCCCATTGACTTTTTTCACATTTTTGGGACATTGCTATGGCAACACATTTATAGATAGGGGGTGGTTGTCATTGGCTTTTATGCTCGTCATGACATAAGAGATGTGTGTACAAAATTTTATGTCTCTATGACAAACTAAATTCTTGGGTCCATTATAAGTTTGTAGGGGGCGCTGGAGAGCCATTTCTAAAGATAACCCTTTTATTTACATATTTTTTGTTCAGGTCATGAATGTGCACAAAGCCTTTTGGGTCCAACTCGATCCGAGAAGGCGTTTGAGATTAAGGCGTTTTATTTTCACAAAAATGGCCACCTCGTTACAGGCTTGCCACACCCATACCCGATAAGATATCAAAAACAAAGTCACAACTTTGGTTGGCACACGTGTCTAGATGATACTCACCAAATTTGGGGCCATTTAGATTAAAACACAATGATTTGCATCTTTCTGCGCAAGAAGTGCGATTTTAGTGGCCGCGTTTCACCCCACATGGCGGACTTCCTGTTAAGTTTAGGGTGTGACTGTCATTGACTTTTCTGTTTGCCCTGAGGTGTCCTATGGATATACCAAGTTTCATTTTTCTACGTTGGAAAAAGTTACTTTCACTTTCCATAGGCCCAATGTATTTTGATTTTGTAGTCGCCACTGAGTCATTTTTCGTATTTTTTTGACTTCAAATACATAAATTTTTATGAGCTTGAAGTCTGGGACCAATAAAATGACTTTTCGTGCATGTTCACTGGGTCAAATTTAGGATCATAGGTGGAAAAGAAAAATAAAAAATAATAAAAAAATTAAAAAAAAAAAAAAAAAAATCCGAGCAAAAACAATAGGCCCTCCCGGTCATCACCGGCTCGGGCCTAATAATAATTGTTATATTTATATAGCGCCTTTCCAGAGCTCAAGGACGCTTTACATATCAATTATTCATTCACTATTCATTGTATATTAAACAGTCTATCAGACTTTTTTTTTTTATATTCATTATTTATACGTCATTACACGGCTCTATTAAATGCTATTACATTATCCTCATCCATTGGGAGTGTCATTGTTAAGGCAGTAGTAGTAGTAGTAGTAATGGCAGAGCGCTAAACCTTCAAACAGCTGGGAGTTAAGGTCAGAGACAGCTGCCAGATGTTCAGACCGCTTTGGAGCTGTCTCAGTGGGAAGCTCATCAGGCAGATACAATGGCGGATCAAACTGGTCCAGCTTTACAAAGACGAGAAATGATTCAGCAAACTGGAAATGGCATCTGCACCTGGACAAAAGACGTGTTTTGGGGGTAAGAAAGGGAGGGCTGTTAAAGCAAAGAGCTTTGACAGTGTAGAGGGGAGGAAGGCGGAAGAAGGAAGTGAGGCCCAGAACATGTTCAATGATTTAATATTGATTAAAGGACAGGTGTTCTACCTCTGCTCTTAACCACATAAACAAGGCCATGAACCTCTCTTTGTGTAGATTGTTCTTAATTCAGGAAGCGCCAAGTTGTTTGCTATGTGTGATGTAATACAAAAAAAATAGAATTATACACAAAGGAAAATGTTTCTGGTTTGTTGTGCAGCTTTCTAAAATTGTAACAAAGAAGAGTTTATACATTTTTGATAAATCCACACACACCTTGCCCCCAGTGGTATTCCAGCTGTAACACTGGTAAATTAAAGCTTAATGTAAGTCGCTTTGGATAAAAGCGTCAGCTAAATTAATAATTGTAAATGTAATGTTTTTTGATTCATGTTTTCACCTGAGCTCCCTTTTCAACAAATGGTATGATGGGGTACTTGATGGGGGCTGTGGACAAACCCTATGGCCAGAGGCCCCCTATATAAATGTGTTCAAATTACTAAAGCATAGGTATTTCTGTGAAGGTTCTCAATCATACAGGTCATCTTGAAGAAAAGGTTAAAGCAAAGGAATCTGGAATAGTTTTTGATGAAGACGTTAAGTGTCTCTTTACCAGTTCAATTCTGAAGTGGTGTTATAAACTAGTAAGAGCTTATATCTCTAGAGGGAGTGGTTGACCTTTTCTCAGACAAGTGACAGTTACAGTGGCAAGAAAATGTATGTGAACCTTTTTTTAAATTTCATGGTTTTCTGAATAAATTTGTCTTAAAACGTGATCTGAACTTCATCCAAGTCAAGGGTATTGACAAACAGAATGTGTCTAAAATGTAGGGTATAAAATGATAGATAGATATAGTTTAATAGATAGAATAGATTGGGGCATCACCTGATCTTGGATTTTTGCTGTTGGCCCAGGATCAACTGTATTAGCCTATTTAACATTAATCTCGTAGTCTTGTAGGAACACTTACTCCATAGTAAGTGTGTTGTCATTTATTGTACGTTTAAATATGATTTATTGAATATGATTAATGATTAACCAAGGGATAGTTATTGGGAACAATAATAACACACACACAATCTTAAGGAAATAATAGTAGCGCTTCACATATGATTACTCAAATGGAGGAGAATGGAATATCAGTTTAGACTTAACTAAACTGATATATTTATCCTGGGAAGCGACAGTGTTAAACCACCAACATAATTAGTTCCGCCGCATTTCCCGCCGCATCTTCCACCGCGTTTTCGCGCCGTGTCTCCGGGCCTGGCTCGGCCTATGGCTCTGCTGACTCGAGCAGGTGCACAGCTGTTGGACGCCTGCCCGAGAGAAACTTCTGTAAAGCCCCCCACTGTCTCTTCTTTGTTCCTCTTCATTTTTTTTCTTTTTACGTTTTGCCGCACCCGAAAGCATCTTGAATGTTAGGCTTCTCAAAACACACCTGCCTGCTAGATTTGTTGTCCCGCTCTGACCGCCGCTGACGTCTCCTCGGACTTAACTGGCTGGCGCCTCTATATAAATACAGTCATGGGCTGGCGTTAAGGGTTAACATTGTTACTATTTTTAGTTAATTAATAAATATTGGAATAAATTGTAGATAGGACATTTGTACATTTTTTTATATTTTTATTTTATAAAAATATATTTTTTGCCCCTCTGTCTGGGCCCCATCCCGCCAATCGGGCCCTAGGCACGTGCCTAGTTTGCCTTTGTGTTAATCCGGCTCTGCTTGTGGGGGGGCTCATAAGACTGTCCAATAGACGTCTAAGTTGTCTGACCCTGCCTGAACAGTTTCCATGTTAAAGAGCATCTCCAGTCAAACACTGAGCCCTGGGACACTTGCAGCTCATGCCAAATTGGGGTTACTAGTCGTTGATGTTTTATTTTGGTAAACTGGAAGTAGCGCTGTTTTTCAATTCCTGTTTTTCTTTGGACCAGACCAGAAGTCACATTTAGTTTTAGTCATTTAGCAGACGATTTTATCCAAAGCGACTTACATTCAACAGTGTTACATTTACACATTTTAGTTGCTTTCATTTTAAAGCAACTTACATTAAGGTTCCATTCACCAGTGTTGGAACAGTGGTGTAGGCAAGGTGGGTTAAGTGTCTTGCTCAAGGACACAACAACAGTATGATACCACTGAGCCACTGCCGCCCCATCTTCATTCATTCTCACAAGTTTATTCTTCAACTCCTGCCATTAATCCATCTAATAAAATCCAACTAAACTACGATGGTGTTTTGCGAGATGATGGTTATCAGCCTGCCTAGCAGGGGTGCAAGGGCAGAACATTGGTAATTCTCTCTCATTGGTATAGAGCTCGCTACATGTTGTACTGAGGCAGCTGGCCCGAGACCAGAAACCTCCGTCAGGCAGTATCAAAAGAGAGAAAACACAATTGGAAAAATAAAAAAGGTTTCAGATATGGCTTTAGGACCGGAGTGCACTTGTTAGAAAAGAGAGCCGGTGCAAGGCAGAGATCTTCTAAGTACAGTCAGGTCCATAAATATTGGGACATCGACACAATTCTAATCTTTTTGGCTTTATACACCACCACAATGGATTTGAAATGAAACGAACAAGATGTGCTTTAACTGCAGACTTTTAGCTTTAATTTGAGGGTATTTAGCATCACCAGAGGATCACCAGGGATAAATCCTGCGTCTGCTGATGTCTATGTGTTCCAGACTTCAGTATGTAATTGTAATAAGTGAAAGTTTGATTTATGATTGGTAATCTGTCCCATTACTTTTGGTCCCTTAAAAATTGGGAGGCACATATACAAACTGTTGTATTTCCTACACCATTCACCTGATTTAGATGTAAAACCCTCAAATTAAAGCTAAAACTCTGCAGCTAAAGCACATCTTGTTCGTTTCATTTCAAATCTATTGTGGTGGTGTATAGAGCCAAAAAGATTAGAATTGTGTTGATGTCCCAATATTAATGGACCTGACTGTAAGTGTTGTTTTCCCCTGATGATTCTAATCATGGTTGTTGCAGTTTATTTAGTTCTGTATTAAAACAGACCGCTAACATAGGGTCTGTTTTCCCACCGTTTCATAGTCTACGACTGAACTATTTTCATGATGTTATAAAACAATTGTATTACGTCAAAGTCACAGTGGAGATGAAAACCCTGCGCTATTGGACGGGACGCACAACAAGCGTTTTTTATGTTTGGTTTATGAAGAACTTCAGCAGAGACAGAGAAGTGTCTCTTACATGCAATGGTTCATCTCTGAATTTTACAATAAGTCCTGATCTTTGTGAAAACTTTCTCTTTATACATTTGTATAAATAAAGAGAAAGACCATCATATATTAATGTATTTGTATTTAAAATGTGACACATATTCTTTGCAAACATTCAGACTAAATAAAAATTCAGACGTTAATTTGAGAGCTGCAGATCCAGTTATAAATGTCAACAATGACATTGCTGCAGATGAGGCTCCTGAGGAGAGAGATGTGCCATTGTGCTAAACTCATCTCTCTTCTTTCTTCTCTGTGGCTCCTCTTTGTGGCCGTGAGGAGATGTGAAGAGAGGAAGTTGAAGAATCGAGTTTAGAGAAATGAAAAACCAGCCATGGACTCTAGTCTCTATAGAGTTTTTTTACACTACTTTTAGACTTACTTTGCATATGTCTCTGTCTCAGAGATGTAGCAGCAGTGTGAGCATTTCTACAAGTAGATTACATTGATTCTGTGAACATTAAAACAAAACAGTTCAGTTCTAATAAGCTGTACTTGACATGATTATGTGAAACAGGACATAAAAATGCTATAAACCAAATAAACACTTTCTCTCTGTTCAGTCTGTGGACTCTATTTTGTCTCCAAGTCTGGATGAAGTGTGTTGTGTCTGTAACAGTGCTCTCTTCTCTTGTTCTACATCCTTCAAGAGTTGGTCTGGATGAGTCTGGTGTAGGACATACAACTATAGTTACAACACAAACTTAAATGTTTGTAAAAATAATTGATATCATGTAATTTTATGTCATTGGTAAATGTATGCTTCTCTTGTATGTGTTTCTGATGAGTATGAAGGGGGTCATGGTATGTGACCCCAGAAAGCAAGGCCTCTAGCTCCCATATGGGAGAGATTTTAAACATGTCAGTATGCCAGAAATATAAACTAGGCCTTATAGGGTTGTATGTTTGAGCTCTTGTTTAATGGAAAATGGGGCTCTCTCTTTACTTCCCAAAGAAGATAAACATAGATCTTATGTTGTTTTAGGATTTTTATCTTTATGTGTGTTAGTTTTGGTTTCATGGAAACAGAGACCCCTTCAATGTCCCACCATAGATGACATTGATGTAAACCAGATGTTGTTTGTTAGAAGGTATATAAGGATTTGTCTTTCATTGCTAAAGGATCAGTCTCTGCCAAACACTGCCTGATCCCAGATCTGGAAATAAACCTGCGTGAACCAACCTGACGAGAATGGGATCAGTGTGAGATTGCGCTGGTAGGAAACTTATTACATTATATATGTAATACATATTAGTGCATTCAGCTGATTTTAAGGTACCTGTAAGCAGAGGAATCTTAGAAATATTTGTGGGTTTATATACAATTGTTAATAAGGGATTAAGAGCTTGTGAGAGAGCTGTTGATGTATTGTAGTTTTGTATGAGGTTTACTGGGGGCACTCGCTGGTGCAGGATATTCACGGCAGAATTTAGGTGTTTTTGTGACTTGTGAACCATAAATAGGCACCTAGGTCTGCTGCGGGATACTCCCCTCGGAGGAGTGGCTGGTACCATTCCGTTTATGGGTTCTAGTAGCCGAAAGGGCTTGAGACACGTGCTTGTTCAAGTCAGTATAGTCTAAAGGAGACAGCTACAAATAGCAGCGGTCTATGGGACGCGCTAACCTAACATAACGTGCGTAGCGTATGAGGGTATGTTTGTATAAACATACCAGATTAATTTTAATAATTTTAATAATTCATTTTGATATTAATATTAATTTATTAACATTAACTTCTGATTAAAAGGGGCACCACCCTGGTTTTCAACAGGTCCAGAGAAACTGTTTAATCTAGTCTCATTAATCTAAAATCTCCTTCGAGTTCCATGCTGTTACCATCACCCACCCCGTTAAAAGTCATTTTGTAGTTATCTATCGGCCCCCAGGTCTGCTTGGACATTTCTTGGAGGAGTTGGATGCGCTTCTTTCATCCTTCCCTGAGGATGGTACTCCTCTGGTGGTATTAGGAGACTTCAACATCCACCTTGAAAAGCCACAGGCTGCTAACTTCATTAACCTAACTGCATTATTTAACCTCAAACGGGTTTCCACATCGGCAACCCACAAGTCTGGTAATCAACTAGATCTTATCTACATAAGATACTGCTCCACTCGGCACACTCAGGTCACGCCACTGCACACTTCTGATCATTTCTTCATTACTCTCGACCTTGACCTAACTTCTCCAGACACTGCAATTGTTTTACCGCTGGTCACTTTCCGACGCAACCTGCGTACACTCAGTCCCTCACGTTTTTCCTCTGCTGTCTCTTCTGCACTCCCCTCTTCTGAGGAGCTCTCTCTTTTAAACACAAACAACACCACTGACACTCTGTGCTCCACGCTTACATCCTGCTTGGACAACTTATGCCCTCTTACATCTAGACTAGCCCGTACATCCTCGTCTGCCCCCTGGTTATCCGATGTTCTACACGAGCACCGCGCCAGCCTCCGGTCAGCTGAGAGAAAATGGCGCAAGTCAAAAGATCCTACTAACCTCTGTATCTACCAGTCTCTCCTCTCTACTTTCTCCGCTGATGTCACCTTTGCAAAAACTGTCTACTACCATTCTAGGTTAATCAACTCACCTGACTCGCGCACTCTCTTTAAAACCTTTTCTGCCCTCCTTTGTCCGCCTGCTCCCCCACCTTCATCGGATTTAACAGCTGATGATTTTGCGTCTTTCTTTATAAAGAAAACGACCGCCATCAGCAGTCAGTTCTCTGCGCCACCACCTGTCGAACTCATTCAGACCCATGATATGTGTTTGCTCTCTTCTTTCTCTCCTCTAACTGAAGCAGATGTTTCCAAGGTCATTAGTTCTAACCACCCTACCACCTGCCCACTGGATCCCATCCCCACACATCTCCTTCAGGCCATCTCTCCATCTGTCGTGCCTGCTCTCACCCACTTCATCAACTCATCTCTCTTGGTTCTCAAAAATCTGTATTTTTTAAAATAAACCCTGGCGCCTAAAGGGTTAAAGACACCCACACTTAACCCTGCTAGAAAACTACAGACCGGTTTCCCTCCTTCCCTTCATTGCCAAAGCTCTGGAGAGAGTTGTGTTTACTCAGCTCTCATCCTTTCTCACACGGAACAACCTCCTGGACCAGAACCAGTCTGGGTTCAAGAGCGGGCATTCCTCCAAAACTGCCTTGCTCTCAGTCATCGAAGCTCTGAGACTGGCAAAGGCAACATCCAAGTCATCTGTACTCATCTTACTGGATCTGTCTGCTGCTTTTGACACTGTTAATCATCACATCCTTGTCTTCTCTCAGGGCGAGGGGTGTCTCTGGAATGGCGTTGCTATGGTTCAAGTCTTACCTCTCGGATAGGTCATTCAGAGTATCCTGGAGAAACGAGGTCTCTGAGTCCCAACATCTCAATACAGGGGTGCCACAGGGCTCAGTGCTTGGACCGCTACTCTTTTCCATATACATGACATCCCTTGGCTCTGTCATCCAGAAGCATGGCTTTTCCTATCACTGCTACGCAGATGACACTCAACTCCACCTGTCATTTCATCCTGACGATCCGACGGTCTCTGCTCGCGTCTCGGCATGTCTGAGTGACATCTCACTTTGGATGAAGGACCATCACCTGCAGCTGAACCTTGCAAAAACAGAACTGCTTGTGATTCCGGCCAAACCAGGGACCTGCCATAACCTCTCCATTCAACTAGGCCCATCAACCATTACACCGTCCAGCACTGCCAGAAATCTGGGAGTGGTAATTGATGATCAGCTAAACTTCACAAGTCATGTCGCCAGCACCACCCGGTCCTGTAGATTCATCCTCTACAACATTAGGAAAATTAGACCTTTCCTATCAGAGCACTCTATGCAAATTCTAGTCCAGACTCTTGTCTTGTCCAAACTGGATTATTGCAATGCTCTACTGGCTGGACAACCAAACCTCTGCAGCTGATCCAGAATGCAGCGGCAAGAGTGGTCTTTAATAAACCAAAGAGAGCGCACGTAACTCCTCTATTCATTAGGTTACACTGGCTTCCGGTTGACGCCCGCATCAAGTTCAAAGCTATGCTCTTGGCCTACAAGACCACCACTGGTTCTTCACCCTCATATCTTCACTCACTAATACAGACCTACGTTCCTACCAGATCCCTGCGCTCTGCAAATGAACAACGTCTGGTGGTACAATCCCAAAAAGGTAATAGAAATCACTCTCACGTACCTTCTCTGATCTACCTGCTGCTACAAGATCAGCAGATTCTGTAGCCATCTTTAAAAAAACGTCTGAAAACACATCTCTTCCGTCAACACCTGACTGACAAACACTGAGTTCTACTTCCTTTCTATCGATTCCTTTCTTTAAGAAAAAATAAAATAAATTAAAGCCGCAAGCGGCGATAAAGGCCCTCGACTCCCTTGAGACCTCGGGGACACATATATTCGGAGGATTGCATGTCGTGCTTTAAAGCAAATTTGGAGCTGTTTAGATGAAAACCCTTTAGCACAAAGTGTACGATTTAGGTGGTCATGTATTCCACCCAACATAGTAGATTTTCTGTTGAGTTTACGGTATGGCTGTAATAAACTTTTCTGTTTGCCCTAAGGTGTCCTATGGATGTACCAAGTTTTGTATTTCTACATTGGAAAAATTTACTTTCATTTTCCATAGAACCAATTATTTTGACTTTTCTAGGGGTCGCCACTGAGTCATTTTTCCTATTTTTTTTTCGGGGACTTGAAATACATACATTTTTGCCGGGCTTGAAGTCTGAGACCAATAAAAATGACTTTTAGTTGCACGTTTACTGGGTCAAATTGAAAATAATTTTTCAGAAAAATTATAATAAAAAAAATATATACCAAATTAAAGCCGCAAGCGGCGATAAAGGCCCTCGCCTCCCTTGAGACCGCGGGGACACATGCACTCGGAGGAGTGCATTTCGTGCTTTAAAGCGTAAACTTCACGGTAAAAGGATTCTGAGGAGTTTTCTAAGACTCTAGCCGTGGCTCTGGAGGTTCACATTTTCAATTCAAAATGGCCGCCTTCCCGTGTGTGATAGGGTGTGGTCCCTATTGGCTTTTTTGTTCATAAGCCCATACTGGATGTGTGTACCAAGTTTCATTTGCCTACAACAAACTAAAAATTTCACTTCCCATTGACTTTTTTCACATTTTTGGGACGTTGCTATGGCAACACATTTATAGATAGGGGGTGGTTGTCATTGGCTTTTATGCTCGTCATGACATAAGAGATGTGTGTACCAAATTTCATGTCTCTATGACAAACTAAATTCTTGGGTCCCATTATAAGTTTGTAGGGGGCGCTGGAGAGCCATTTCTAAAGATAACCCTTTTATTTACATATCTTTGTGTTCAGGTCATGAATGTGCACAAACGCCTTTTTGGGTCCAACTCGATCCGAGAAGGCGTTTGAGAGTTAAGAGACATTTTATTTTCACAAAAATGGCCACCTCGTTACAGGCTTGCCACACCCATACCTAATAAGATATAAAAAAAAAAGTCACAACTTTGGTTGGCACACGTGTCTAGATGATACTCACCAAATTTGGGGCCATTTAGATTAAAACACAATGATTTGCATCTTTTTGCAGGTGCGATTTTAGTGGCCATGCGTTTCACCCCACATGGCGGACTTCCTGTTGAGTTTAAGGTGTGGCTGTCATTGACTTTTCTGTTTGCCCTGAGGTGTTCTATGGATGTACCAAGTTTCATTTTTCTACGTTGGAAAAAACTTACTTTCACTTTCCATAGGCCCAATGTATTTTGATTTTGTAGGGGTCGCCACTGAGTCATTTTTCGTAATTTTTTTTCGGCGACTTCAAATACATAAATTTTTCGCCGAGCTTAAAGTCTGGGACCAATAAAAATGACTTTTCGTGCATGTTCACTGGGTCAAATTTAGG
This sequence comes from Perccottus glenii, assembly GCA_024416835.2. Taxonomy (NCBI): domain Eukaryota; kingdom Metazoa; phylum Chordata; class Actinopteri; order Gobiiformes; family Odontobutidae; genus Perccottus; species Perccottus glenii. Next base: position 4,944,128 of record CM044554.2, read on the forward strand.
ATCATAGGTCGACAAGAAAGATAAAAAAAAAAAAAAAAAATCCGAGCAAAAACAATAGGCCCTCCCGGTCATCACCGGCTCGGGCCTAATTAAAGCCGCAAGCGGCGATAAAGGCCCTCGCCTCCCTTGAGACCGCCGGGACACATGCACTCGGAGGATCGCATTTCGTGCTTTAAAGCGTAAACGTCACGGTAATGTCAATTAAAATGACTTTTAGTTGCACGTTTACTGGGTCAAATTGAGGATCATTTTGCAGAAAAATTATACTAAAAAAAAATATACCAAATTATAATTAAAAAAATATATAACTCGAGTAAAAAAGTCTAGAAAAAAGCTTGTCTCTTTTACATACATGTGTTTAGCTCATTTTGCCCAAGTTTGGTGTCTGTGGAATGAAGCAGCTATTTTCTGTGTTCTTTTAAAAAAGAGGTGTATTTTTAAGTTGGTTCACATTTTCAATTCAAAATGGCCGCCTTCCCGTGTGTGATAGGGTGTGGTCCCCATTGGCTTTTTTGTTCATAAGCCCATGCTGGATGTGTGTACCAAGTTTCATTTGCCTACGACAAACTAAAAATCTCACTTCCCATTGACTTTTTCCAACTATTTGGGACGTTGCTATGGCAACACATTTATAGATAGGGGGTGGTTGTCATTGGCTTTTATGCTCGTCATGACATAAGAGATGTGTGTACCAAATTTTATGTCTCTATGACAAACTAAATTCTTGGGTCCCATTATAAGTTTGTAGGGGGCGCTGGAGAGTCATTTCTAAAGATAACCCTTTTATTTACATATTTTTTTGTTCAGGTCATGAATGTGCACAAACGCCTTTTTGGGTCCAACTCGATCCGAGAAGGCGTTTGAGAGTTAAGAGACGTTTTATTTTCCCAAAAATGGCCACCTCGTTACAGGCTTGCCACACCCATACCCGATAAGATATCAACAACAAAGTTACAACTTTGGTTGGCACATGTGTCTAGATGATACTCACCAAATTTGGGGCCATTTAGATTAAAACGATTAAAGCGATTTTAGTGGCCGTGCGTTTCACCCCACATGGCGGACTTCCTGTTAAGTTTAGGGTGTGACTGTCTTTGACTTTTCTGTTTGCCCTGAGGTGTCCTATGGATGACCCAAGTTTCATTTTTCTACGTTGAAAAAAACTTACTTTCACTTTCCTTAGGCCCAATGTATTTCGATTTTGTAGGGGTCGCCACTGAGTCATTTTTCATATTTTTTTTTCGGCGACTTCAAAAACATAACATTTTCGCCGAGATTGAAGTCTGGGACCAATAAAAATGACTTTTTGTGCATGTTCACTGGGTCAAATTTAGGATCATTTGGTCACAATAAAAAAAAAAAAAAAAATCCGAGCAAAAACAATAGGCCCTCCCGGTCATCACCGGTTCGGGCCTAATAAAAAAAATTCTCATCCTTAGCTTTGTATGCTGTGCTGGGTTTAAACTGACTAGTTTTTTTGTGCACTTATGCTTTTTGTACCTTGTGTTGTTAAAATTGCTTCCATTGTTTTTCCTCACTTGTAAGTCGCTTTGGATAAAAGTGTCTGCTAAATGAGTAAATGTAAATGTAAATGTAAAAGGAAGAGAATTTTCCTAGTTTTCGAACATTTCTTAATATAAACAGAGAAACATTAATGTCTTTTTATTGGATTTTATTAAAAAATACACACATCTATAATGGTAAAGAACATTGGAACATGGAAAGGAATTGACAAGACACAGGAATGAACACAGGAATAAACACAGGGATAAACATTTGCTTTCAGATGGTTTGTGAACCAAAGGAATGTTTAGACATGTTAATCTAAATGATGGAACCTTAAAAGGGGCTTTTAACGGAGTACAAGGAGGGCGGTTTCGGCTGGAGTTTGGACAGAGGACATTTAACGACATCAAGGCTGTTGTGTAATGTAACTCACTCTGCAGTCAACGAGCGGGGGCCCGGTTCGTTGGGCCTCAGGAGTCCAAGGCGAGAGTCCTGGATGTTTTCCAGAAGTTTCGTCGAGTACTGATGGGGGCGTTCCACACACCGGGGTTTGCAGCCCGGGAAGAGAGAGGGCGTCCTGTTGCTGTCCAAGTTAGCACTGCCTGGGCCTCCGTGTACCGTGTAAAAGTTTGAGATTGTGTAAGTTATTGCAATGTCCATGAAAGAGTTCTCAGCTGTTGCTTTGCTGGTTAAAAACTTGCTTCTGCGTGCGCTCTTTTGGGAAGAGCAGACGCTTTAGCAGGCATGGTCTTAAGAACATAGGAAAGTTTACTCGTGCTTACACGAGGCTCGAAGCTTTGGCCATGGTGATCAAGCAGGAAGAGAACCATAGACAGTTCCGATAAGTAACAGGAAGCCAGGAGAAATTTTTGGCTAGCAGCCAGTTTTATCAACTTTGACTGGGGGCGTGTCCTATGCGCTCTTCCGGCGGAAGGGGAAGTCGCTTTGGACATTTAAACGGAGTTAAACTAAAGTTTTTTAAAAACATTCCTTTTGTTTCACCATATTTTCATAACACACACCAAAAACATTTATACTTGTAGGATTATACAAAGAAAAAGTAGAGTATTATGAATATGTAGAATATTGTTGAAACATTCATTATATTTCATTAAAACAAAACGGAAACTGCACACAAAATGGGATAAGAAGTTATTTGGTCACAACTCCGTGTCCTGGAAAAGAACAGTATAAAAACCACAATATCAAAAATACATTTTTCTTTAATGTAATAATTACGAGATTGTCTTTTGATGATTGGATAGAGTCATTCGTCCATTTGACCACCAGGGTGGTGTTTTGAACATTCTTGGATGCTAGGATCAAAGCATTCCGACTGTCAATCAGGATGGAAATAAAGCGCTCTCAGAGAGGGGTCCCTGAGTCCGGCTGGTACAACAACTTTATCTCCAAAAGTTTATGGTTAAAAGACATGGCGCCAGGGGTGGTACTGGTCCTGAGTCACCTTTGACCCCTGGTGCCTGGTGGACCCAAGTTCCACTGCTTGTGAAAGCAAAAGCAAAGTCATTAATAACATTTCTTGTCCACAACAAAACACTTTGGCCGTCCTTTTATCTGAAAGAAAACAGTGTTAACTTCCAGGCTCCAGATACAGGCTTGTCTCTGAAGGCCTCTGGCAATGATAGAAAAGACAGGACAGTTAATCCATGGAGATTCTGAGGGCTGATCTGCTACACGTGACATAACATGTATGATTGAAGTTTTTGAAGTATGGAAAAAGATGGCCAAACAGTGGCCGGGTAACCAGTACATAAAGGAGAAAAAGACAGCATCTAGAATAGATTTTTGGCCCACCTTTCTCATGTCGCAGCAAAGCATGTGTGTAGGGGGACAGAAAGAAAGGGAGGGGAAGATGACAGTGAGTGGGTTATGGCTTGTCCACAGAAGGCAGGTGAATGTAAAGGAACAGGGGGAGAGTGTCCCACCAGTAACTCCTACATTAATTTTAACACTTAACACCTCTTTAACCCCTTCACATAAACAGTGGCGATCACAGTATGTGGATGCATGGCTTAATAATAGCAAAAGGGCATTTGAGAATATGGAGAGAAGGATGGATGAAAAGTATGTGGAAAGAGAGCAAATGAAGTAGGTATGTGAATGTAGGAGATCGGCTTTTAGATTTAAACTGAATTTTAGGCTGGTCCGGAAAGGACAGGAGCCAGATTTAAGTGTGGCATACATTTGTGAATGCATGGTTGAAAGTTGGGTTAACATTGTAAAGAAGTATCAGACACAGCACGGTGTAAAGATTGATGTGACAAAACCCATTGATGCTAAAACCAGAGAGAGGCTTCTTTCTTATGTTTTAGATGAAGAGGTTCAATATGTTTGCAAAATGATAAATCAATACATTAAATAAAAAGAAGACAAACAAGAAGCACTGACTAAAGAGAAAGATATCACACCAGCTTATTAGGAACAAGAAGTACAAATAAATGTTCCCTTAGTTGTGTTTGACGATAAAGTAATGGACAAACCCTTAACATTAGCTGAAATATCCAGGATAACCAGAGATGCACCAGCACCTCTCTCTAATCCAACAGCTTTTCTTAATTGGTGGAGCTTCAGCTTTACTGCATGGCTCTATGTCTGGAAAAGATGTGTGTTACATTCTAACTACACTAATGCCACATGTAAAAAGGGACAAGGGAAAAAGGGAGTGTTGGAAAGAAGAGGCAAAGTTAGAAGTTGTAGACAAGGAAAATCCTTTCTTTGTGTCTATGTTTTTTAATGGATTGGATCCACAATCATTGTATACGTTGAAAATATCTACTCCAGAGGTGTATTTGGTGAGCCCAACAGCTTTGATGAAGAAGGTTAGAGAACTAGAGGCTGTAGGATTATTTACAGGCCAGAAAACTCGAGTGCAGGCAATACAAGTTACGGCTGATGTGCCTGTGCCATCATCAGTAGAAAGAGGCAGAGGCTTTCCCATAGACAGGATGGGACAGGGGGATAGAAGGGCCTTCATGTCAGAGGGGGCAGGGGGATACTACCATTGAGCACAGAGAGGGAGGGGAAGACAAGGAAGGGTAATACGAAGGTTTGGCCATGGTGAATTGTATCATTACTGTAAAAAAGCGGATCATTGGATCAAAGATTGTGAGAGAAGGAGGCAGGATTTGTATAACATGGGCGGACCCAGTGGAGGGCTAACTTTTCCAATTTTTCCTCCCTTCTCTGGAATGGGGCAGGCCACACAAACATACCCAGCGCCACTGAATGCTGCTCTGAATACAGAGACACAGACAGCTGATGAGATACAGCATCTCAGACTCCCTGCCTCAGAAGTAATGGTCTAACCACTAGGATTACCGACAGGGGGGCAATGACAGTGTTTGGATCCTTAATGCTCCTCATATTAAATTATCACAGAAACCATCTGAAATTCCTCAGTTGAGTTTGGTTGTAGAAGGGAGGAGAATTCCTTTCCTTGTTGACACAGGAGCAACAATGTCATGTATTAACAAAAGATACATCACAGGTCCAATGGGAAAAGAGACATTTCTGTTCTGTCATTTCTGTCCTGTCATTTCTGTCGGTGTTTCAGGAGTCCCACAAACTAAATTTCTTTCAGTTCCTCTACCAGTGGAATATGATGATGTAACATTACATTATTCATTCATTTTGAGCAAAACAGTGCCAATATCTCTGCTAGGGAGAGATTTATTGTGCAAATTGAACGTAAACAGTTTGTTCTCCTGACGGTGTTGAAGTACATGTTCCATCGCATATGATATACCAGTTAATTTTTCTGTAAGTGGAATCAAACAGTTAGCAATGTGTCATGCAGCAGCTGCTGCTGCAGCAATGTTAATGTTTAAACCAGTTAACCAGCCATATTCAGAGAAGTCAAATGGGCCCTCACTATTAAAGGAGACCTCACCATGTTTTTATTTAGCACCACACTGGACTGTTGCTGCTGTGGAAACATAGTGATGAACCAATTGAGACGGTTGTTTGTGCAATAAGGACTGGATTTGAAGATGTCAAACCATTAATTGCATCTTGTAAATTTTATCTTCACAGATGAAAAGGAGAAGAATAAAGACTGTTGTGTGGTCATATGGGAACCATCCCATTTCTTTATCAAACAACTATCAATGACAAAGATGTTCCAGCCTGAAGTTTTCAATGAAGCCCCTACTAAGATTAGATTACAGCCTCCATCAGTGTTGTCATCCCTATCCCAAGTCAACTTTGGGCCTTACATGCTAATCATGTAGGCTTGCTTCAAAAACCACCTTATGAAGCCAGAAATAATTTTTAGTAAATACCCTGTTTATGTTAAACAATATTACCTTTTCTGGTGAAAGGGGAGTGATTTTCAGACAAACATCATGTAACAAACATGTAACAAACCTATCAATCCAATTTTAAAACAGGGAACGAACAAATGGCTTTTCATACATGACTTGAGTTATCCCCATAGCACCTAGCGTGCCAAATGTCAATGCCATTTTAACAGCACTGCCTCCTAACTCAGTTTGTTACACGGTGGTGGACTTATGTTCTGCCTACTTTTCAATTCCGGTACATGAGAATACACAGGATTTATTTGGTTTCTCAATAAATGGAATAAGCTATTGTTTCACTCGATTAGAAAAAGGATTTGTCAACAGTGCCAGTTATTTTTGTCAAGCAGTTAAAATGCACCTATCTCCTCACACATCTGGCCAATTGTGGACACCGAGCCTCTCTTGCAAAGCTCCAGTTCTGTCAGCCTGCTGTGAACTACCTAGGCTATGTACTGAAAGAGCGATGTCCACATCTGTCTCCAACACAAATAGAGACTATAATGAAGCTGAACAGACCACAAAAAAGACTGAAAAGGTGTCCTTTTGGGTGAATTACTTATGACCATGGTTGGCTGGCTATGCAGCTTATGATGCACTCCTTCGCAAAGTCATTGCAAAGGACAAACCAGAGGTGATTCAATGGACGGCTGAGATGAAACACGCTTTCAGGCACATTAAATATCTATTGTGCCATGCACCAGCACTGGGCCTGCCGGACTATAAGATTGTGTTTCATCTGTATGTGGCGGAAGATGGATTGGTAACCTCTGCTGTGTTGGCGCAACCTCACGGGGGTGGCATGAGGACAGTTGCATACTATTCAAAAATATTGCCTTTGATTGTTCAAGATATGGTCTGAGGGTGGTGGCAGCTGCTGCTATAATGGTTGAAAAGGCTCACACCATTGTCTTGGGTCATCCGATGATCCTACATACAAGTCATATGATAGAGATTATTTTGACCAACATGACACACAACATATATGACAAGTCAAAGACGCAGCAACAGACATCCCAACCTGCAAAAAGTCATTTCAGGGAGGTATCCCGAAGCAACCCCCGCCCCCCCCAAAAAATAAAAAATAAATAAAAGTGGAAGGAGACAAGGATATGACATTTCACCACAGCAGAATATAACAGAACAGTTATTTCCTAAATAACTTTCCTGTGTGCATACACACATGGAATGGCAGGTTATGTTCCACAATAAAAGATGTGAAATACATCTCAGCTCCATCTGAATGGAAGAACTGAGATATATTGGAGCAGCTTTCTCTGCACTTAGCCTCCCTAACATGTTGTGGTCCCTAAAAGATATAAAAGCATAAAATATTATTTCTATAAGCTATAGGCCTATGCAATTATTTGTTAATTATGTTTAAATATATAGATTACTTTTACTATTTATATAAGCTGCTTATACTATTTATGTAAACTGCTTTTATTTATTTTCTATTGCAACTTTAAAAAGGTCTAAGCAGTTTGGTGTTTTCATGTAGCCTTGGCAACTAGACTGAATAATATGCACATGAAATGAAACTTATCAACTCACCTCAACATGCCTTTTGCAATCATTTAGATAGACATAACTGATTAATTTAGTTTGGGAGAAGAGATAAAAGCCCGCCCACACTGACAATTGATTGGTTGATTTGCAGAAACAGGCCAATCAGAATGCTCTCATGCTTACAAGCGCTTCTCACACGCACACTAGCACACACACGCAAGGTCTCTCGCTCCCTCTCCCTCTCTGCCGTGTGCGCACTACACGATTTGAAACACCCTCGCATGCGCGCTCTTGCTCGCTCGCTCTAGATTCCGGGAGATTTTAACTAATTTGCGGGCATCAGGGAGCCGCTATCAATATGCGGGAGACTCCCGCAACTACCGGGAGACTTGGGATGTCTGCAGCAATTATGAGCATATTTTGACAGGGACACAGAATCTCACTGTTTCCACAGCAGTGCATGCCAATCCGGCAGTGCATTTGAAAGCTTTGTTACATGGTAGTGACCATGACAAAAACAATGTTACTCATGTATGGATCTAATCAATGAGTCCACAAGTGTCAGACTTGATTTACAACAAACTCCACTTGAGACTAGTTGTTATGGCCAATGGCCCAGGAACCGGAAGACTCCAATGCAAAACCCCCAGGCACAGGCAAAGAGTTAAAATAAGGTTTATTTGGTCCAACAGGTACAAACAAAATACAAGGAACAGGGAGAAACCAAAGCTAGGGTCCGAGCAGAATAATCCAGGAAATATAATACAAGCAAAAAACCAGACTAAGGAAAACAATAGAACCTCCACAGAAAAACACAAACTACTATAGATGAGACACTGGGAAACACAAAACAGACTCACGGTACAAGAGACGACGACCTGGCAAGGAGCAGGGGAAAACACACAGGTTATAAAGACACTCAGACAACAAGGAACAGGTGAAACACATCAGGGCGGAGCAAGCAATCACACAGAAGGAAAAGACACAAGGCAGGAAGTCAATCAACAGACACAGACAGGGTAAAGACATATCACAATAAAACCAAAACTCTAAAACAAGCTGAAACAACAATCAGATACATAACCCAAACTAGAAATCAGAATAATAATGAAAACCACTAAGATACTTAAAAGAACCATAACATCACAAACAAAACAGACAGACTAAAAACAAAAAACAATCCATGGACATAACCTGGGTGGGAGGAGGGGGTCAGGAAGGAGGGAAACAAGACAATTTGACACTGGCACAGGACACATATTGGGAACGGGCTCAAAGAGAAACAGAGGCGTCGGGTCCGGCCCTCGGAACTGGTCGGTCGGACGGGGCGCTCGGGGAAGAACAGAGGCGTCGGATCCGGCCCTTGAAACTAGTCGGCGGACGGGAGCTCGGGAATAACATATCGTCGTCCGGCCCTCGAACTGGTCGGCCGGACGGGGCGCTCGGGGATAACAGAGGCGTCGGGTCCGGCCCTCGAAACTGGTCGGCCAGACGAGGCGCTCGGGGAGGGAGGTGGTGCCGGGACAGGCACTAGGGGGGAAACAGGTGGAGGGAGTTCTCAGACGGGGCAGGACTCAGGATCAGGCAGGGGCACCAGGCAGAAACAAAGAACTCCAGGACCAGGCAGGGAAACAAAGAACTCAGGACCAGGCAGGGAAACAAAGAACTCAGGACCAGGCAGGGAAACAAAAAACTCAGGACCAGGCAGGGAAACAAAGAACTCAGGACCAGGCAGGGAAACAAAGAAAAAAAAACGCAGGACCAGGCAGGGAAACAAAGAAAAAAAAACTCAGGACCAGGCAGGGAAACAAAGAACTCAAGACCGGACGGGGCTGACACGGGAAAAGGAATCGGACGGGGCTGACACGGGAAAGGGAACCGGACGGGGCTGACACGGGAAAGGGAACCGGACGGGGCTGACACGGGAGAGGGAACCGGGAAGTGAAAACCCTGAGCCGGGGAAGGACCAGACGGATGAGCTTGGGCTGACCAGAACGGGAAAGATGGGGATGGCCACACGGACACAGTCAAGTATGCTGGGGATGGCCACACGGAAACAGTCAAGTATGCTGGGGATGGCCACACGGAAATGCTGGGAATGGCCACACGGAGATGCTGGGGATGGCCACACGGAGATGCTGGGGATGGCCACACGGAGATGCTGGGGATGGCCACACGGAGATGCTGGGGATGATGAGGGTCCGGCGGAGGCACACGAGGGTCCGGCGGAGGCACACAAGGGTCCGGACAGACTAAATTAAACATGAATCCTGACACTAGTTACATAGTCTTATATTGTGATGGGTCATCTATGCGACCAGATGATCAGACTACACTCTCAGGTTATGCAATTGTGGACAGTAATGATAAATGTGTTGAAGCCTATCACATACCAGTCTCCTCTGCACAGGCTGCAGAGTTGATAGCTTTAGCTAGAGCTTGTTATATTCCTAAAGATCTTCGGGCAACTATTTACACTGATTCAAAATATGCATTTTCAGTGGCGCACACTTTTGGTAAAATATGGAAAAACAGAGGGTTCATTACGGCGGCAGGAAAAACAATTCAACATGCTGATTTAGTTAAAGATCTTCTATCAGCCATGATGTTACCTTGTGAACTCGCTATTCGTGAAATGTGCAGGACATGCAAAAACAGGACAGCCTGAGGCCAGAGGTAACAATTTAGCAGACAAAAGTGCTAAAGAAGCTGCTCTACATGCCTCTTATCCTCCATGGTTAAACATATCCTTGCTAACAACTCAAACACCTGATCCTCCTTTTTCTATTGATGATTTAATTTCTTTCCAGACGCAGTCATCAGAAGTTGAGAAGGAGAAATGGGAAAAGAAGGGGTGTCAGAAGGACACAGATGGGGTATGGAAATCCAGTGATGAACAAAAGCTTATTACCCACTTATAGCTTATATACAAGGATTACCCATGCAAATTAACGAACTGAGACCAAGCCGGAAAGCTGGACCGATGGCTGGAAATGAGCTGAGGACCGAGACCGAACCGAAAAGAGCTGGAACAAGGGTAGGAGTCGAGCTGGAACTGAGCAGGGAAGTGGTCCACGAACCAGAGGACTCTCCTGAAGGGGCTTGATCCTGGAAATATGAAATGTCGGATGAATCCGCATAGACCGAGGGAGCCTCAACCTTACCGCCACCAGGTTTGATGATCTTCCCTATATTGAAGGGACCAGTGAAGCCAATGTTTAGACTCCACTCTGAGAGGAATGTCTCTGGTGGAGAGCCAGACCCGATCCCCCACCTTGTGGGGGACCTTGCGTGTGTGTCCTAGCCTGGGGACTCTGCTTGCGCTGGCGATTGGACACTGCCGAATACTGGGTGGAAGCTCGTAGGAGAGCCGCACAAGCCCTGTTCCATGTCCCTTATGCAACGGCGGATGAGGGCTTGGACAGACGTGCAATTAGCCTCCCTCTCCTGGTCAGGGAATAGTGGTGGCTGGAAACCGTATGTGCATTGGAAAGGAGACAGTCCAGTCGCCAAGCTCGTCAAGGAGTTGTGTGCTGAGAGGACCAGGCCATGCCAGACCAGCAGCCATGCACCTCAAGACCGACTCCATCTCCTGGTTTAACCGTTCCATCTGGCTGTTGAACTGCGGGTGAAATCCAGAGGACAAGCTGTCTGTAGCACCCAAAAGGGAGCCAAAATCCCGCCAAACGGTGGATGTAGACTGGGGGCCCCGGTCCAACACAATGTCCATTGGTAGGCTATGGATCCGGAAGACATTCTGGAGTATTAGTTCAGCTGTCTCCTTTGCTGAAGACATCTTAGGCAGGGCTACAAGGTGAGCCATCTTCGAGAAGCGGTCAATAATGGAAAGGATCACCGTGTTGCCATTTGATTCCGGGAGACCTGTAACAAAATCCAGGGACATGTGAAAGCAGGGTTGTCTGGGGACCCGAAGTGGTTGAAGAAGACCAGATGGAGCATGATGAGGGGGCTTCTGCTGACTGCAAATGGGACAGGCAGTGACGAACGCACGGACATCCTCCTCTTACTTAGGCCACCAGAACCGCCCTTGGAGAAAGGAGAGTGTCTGCCAAATCCCATGATAGCAAGTGAGTCGAGACGAGTGGACCCACTGAAGAACCTCCAACCGCAGGCCCGCAGGAACGAATAGTTTTCCCTCTAGACAGGAACTGGGGACTGTGATGGTGTTCAGGGCTGCCTTGAAACGTTCCTCCTGGCCAGGTGACGGCTGCTACCAGCTGGAATGAAGGTAAGATGGGAGTCACTTCAGAATATGTTTCCTCCTTCTGGAATTGCCGGGAAAGGGCATCAGGTTTCTGTTTCCAGGAACTGGGTCAGAATGACAAAACAAAATTAAACCGGGTAAAAATCAACAACCAACGAGCTTGATGAGAGGACATATATATATTCCATATAATAGGTTATTCTGCTCCCTCCAGCCAGTGCCGCCCGCCATTCCTCCAATGCTAGCTTGACCACTAGCAGCCCCCTATTCCCTATGTCATAGTTCTGATCGGCGGGGGACAGGCAACAAGACAAGTAGGCACACGGGTGTAATTTCTGGTCTGAAGTGGAACGCTGAGATAGGATTGTGCCTACTCCCACGTCGGAAGTATCCACCTCACCTGACTGCAGGGGTCTGGGATGACAAGCTCTGAAGCTGAAGAAAAACAAATCTTCAAGTCCCGTAATGCTGAGTCGGCTTTGCTGGACCAGAGTAACAGAACCATAGATGAGGTAAGTGCTGTCAGAGGAGCCGCCAGGGTACTATAGCCGCGGATGAAATGCCTATAGAAATTGGCAAACCCCAAGAAGCGTTGCAGTTGTTTTCGACTGCACGGAGATGGCCAATCCAGTACGACCGACACCTTGAAGGGGTCCATCTGAATTTTACCCTGGGAGACAATGTAGCCGAGAAAGGAGACGCTGGGTACATGGAATTCGCGTTTCTCAGGCTTGACAAAAAGTGAATTCTCCAGCAGGCGTTGAAGGACTGACTGGACATGATGAACATGCTCCTTGAGATCTTTGGAAAAGATAAGGATGTCATCCAGGTAGACGAAAACGAACCGGTTGAGCAAGTCCCGCAATACGTCATTGACCAGGTTCTGGAAGATGGCGGGGGCTTAGTCAGCCCAAAAGGCACCACAAGATACTCATAATGGCCTGTCAAGGTGTTAAATGCTGTCTTACATTCGTCCGCCTCTGGGATGCGAACCAGGTGGTAGGCATTGCAAAGATCCAATTTGGAGAACATTATTGCCCCCTCCAGCAGTTCAAAGGCGGAGGTCAGGAGGGGCAGCGGGTACCGATTCTTTACTTAGGTAAAGCAGTCAGTGCAAGGTCGGAGGGTCTTGTCCTTCTTCCCCACAAAGAAAAATCCCCCCCCCCCGGGGATGAGGAAAGTCTTATTATTCCAGCTGCCAAAGCATCGTTAATGTACAGCTCCATGGCCTTTCTTTCAGGAGCAGATGAAGAATATAATCGGCCTCTAGGAGGTGAGGTGCCAGGGAGCAGTTCAATAGCACAATCATATGGCCGATGCGGGGGTATGGTTGTGGCCTTGGCCTTATTAAAGACCTCCGTGTAATCCTGGTATTCCCTGGGAACGTTTGCCGGCAGAGTAGATGCAGGTGTACCAGGTAGCGGGTTCTAATAATCCTGCTGACTGAAGACAAACGGAATGACAAGAGCGACTCCATCCCAAGATTGCCCCAGTGTTCCAATCAATGTGTGGATTATGGCGTTGCAACCAGGGGTAGCCCAAAATTAATGGAATCTGAAGACAGAATTATGTGAATTCCTTAAATCTCCTGATGGTTACCAGAGATCAGTAGGGTCACAGGACTGGTCCGGTGTGTCACGGAACCCAGGAGGTGTCCATTCAGGGCCCGGGCAGGAACCAGTTTGGGTTGGAGAACTCGTGACAGAGCCAACTGAAGAGCCAAAGTGTCATCCATAAAGCTGGCGTCTGCCCCAGAGTCAATGAATGTGGCCAAGGTCTGCAGCCCCCCAGGAAGTAGCAGCTGGACGTGGACGGGCAGGCGACTGATGGAGGAGACCCCCTCTGTAAGGCTCAGCTGTACTCCTCCATTTACCGCTGAGCCTGTCCTTTTAACGGACAGGCCAATGCAAAATGCCCAGAACCTCCACAATACCGGCATAGGCTCTCCCTTCGTTGACGTAGCCTCTCCTCTGGGGTGAGACGAGAGCGGCCAATTTGCATGGGATCACTGGAATCTGTT